>CM042808.1:12001539-12724675 GCA_009982885.2 Hyles vespertilio | reverse complement strand
GTATCAGCTATGCAGGTTTATTGCTTAGCGAATTATGCCTAGAAATGGTGAATATAACCATATTTTAAATTGTCGACAGTTACTTCAGCAGTTTATTGTAGACATGTATGCCAAAATTGAGACGGAAAGATTAGAATATATCGCTATAATCAACGAAAATTGCGTTCGGATGAATACATTCATTTGAGAGATGCAATGATAAATGATGGAAACGTTGATAACATGGGAAAATTGGTCATCTTGCCATCGACATTTACTGGAAGTCCACGTCACATGCAAGAATATGCTCAGGATGCGATAACTTATGTCAGAAAACACGGCAGACCAGATTTATTTATAACATTTACATGTAATCCTTCATGGGTGGAAATCAAAGAAAAATTACAATATGGACAGACGGCCAGCGATCGTCATGATATTATTGCCCGAGTTTTTCGTCATAAACAAATTAACTTTATTAAAGCCTTCGTGAAAAATCAAATATTTGGTGCTGTTATCTGCTGGATGTATTCAATTGAATGGCAGAAACGAGGACTGCCACATTCTCACAACTTAATTTGGCTTCAAAATAAAATTCAACCAAATCAAATAGACGATATCATCAAAGCTGAATTTCCAAACCCGGAAGAAGATCCTGATCTTTATAGTATAATCGTAAAAAACATGGTTCATGGCCCGTGTGGTGAACTAAATAGGAATTCTCCATGCATGAAAGATGAAAAATGTA
This sequence comes from Hyles vespertilio, assembly GCA_009982885.2. NCBI lineage: Eukaryota > Metazoa > Arthropoda > Insecta > Lepidoptera > Sphingidae > Hyles > Hyles vespertilio. The sequence goes on along the minus strand of CM042808.1, from coordinate 12,723,948 downwards.
CGAAACGTTATCCAAAGCCCTTATTGAACGAACCAGTTACAGGCGAAGATGGATATCCTAAATATAGACGTCGATCACCAGAACAGGGTGGATTTACGGCTAAAATAAAAATACGAGGTAATGAAGAAATTCAAGTTAACAATCAATGGGTAGTACCATATAATCCACTTCTATCTAAAATGTTTAATGCCCATATCAATGTTGAATACTGTAGTTCTGTTAAATCGATAAAATATGTATGCAAATATATAATAAAGGCAGTGATATCGCTGTCTTTACGATAACCAAAGAAAACCAACACGATGAAATAGTACAGTATCAAATGGGTCGTTACATTAATACCAATGAAGCGGTTGGCGAATTTGAGTTTTCCAATACACGATCGAGATCCACCGGTTCTTCATTTGTCCGTCCACCTAGAAAATGGACAACGTGTATTTTTCACTACAGAAACGCACAAAAAGTTGCGACGGAACCACCAACACGAACAACTTTAACAGCATTTTTTGAACTATGTCAGAATGACCCATTTGCTAAGACTTTATTTTACTCAGAAGTACCCAGCTATTATACATGGAATACAACAAGTAAACAATTTAATCCCCGGAAACGTGGAATGCCAGTAGAAGGACATGATGGAGTGTTTAAGAGTAACACAATAGGACGAGTCTACACAGTGCATCCAAAAAACGCTGAATGTTTCTATCTACGTTTATTACTTCACAACATTCGTGGCCCAACGTGTTTTGAAGACTTAAAAACTGTCAATGGTTACGTTTGTGATACATATCGCGAAGCATGTCAAAGATTGGGTCTACTTGAAAACGATAATCATTGGGACTTAGCTATGAATGAAGCAGCTCAAAGTGCAACAGCAAATCAAATTCGTGAGCTATTCGCAATTATATTAACTACATGTAATCCTTCTAATCCAAATCGACTATGGCTAAAATACCGAGAATATATGAGCGATGACATCTTGGCTGGATTACGACAACAAAACCCGGACTTAGAAATTAGTTTTAATGAAGAAATTTTTAACAAAGCTTTGATATTGATAGAAGATAAATGTTTAGCAATGTCTAACCAAACGTTAATACAACTAGGTGTTCAATCTCCTAAACGAAGTCATTTGGATGTTATGAACAGTGAATTTTTAAGAGAAACCAATTATAATATCGACGAATTGAAGCTTTACATCGAACACAACAAGCCATTATTAGTTGAGAGTCAAAAACAAGCATATGATATAATAATGGATTATTATAAAAAGCAGCAAGGTGGTATAATATTTTAGACGCACCTGGCGGCACCGGGAAAACATTTTTGATAAATTTAATTTTGGCTGAAATCCGTGCAAATAAAGAAATCGTTCTCGCCCTAGCATCATCTGGGATAGCGGCAACACTTATGGAGGGTGGACGAACAGCGCATTCTGGTTTAAAATTACATTAAATGTAGCTGACTATGAAATCCCGGTATGTGACATCACAAAATCATCAGCACGTGGACGAATATTGAAACAGTGCAAAGCCATTATATGGATGAAAGCACAATGGCCCATAAAAAAATCACTAGAAGCACTCAATAGAACACTTCAAGATTTACGTGACAACACGAATATAATGGGGAGGTGTATTGTTAATATTATCAGGCGATTTTCGTCAAACGCTACCTGTTATTCCGAAATCAACGCCGGCGGATGAAATTAACGCTTGCATAAAGAAGTCGGTCATATGGGAACACGCAAAAATAATTAAATTAACAACAAATATGAGAGCGCGAATTTCAGGAGATGAAAACGCGCAAGAATTTTCTGAAAAACTGTTACAAATAGGAGAGGGCACCTATCCAATCGACGAAAGTACTGGCCAAATCACATTATCTAATGAGTTATGTAATATAGTTGAAACACCGGAAAAACTTATAAATGAAGTATATCTAAGTATTGCTGAGAATTATACAAATTCAGAATGGTTACGCGAGCGAATTATTTTAGCCACGAAAAACGACATTGTCAACGGCATCAACAACATCATCCAAGAAAAGATTCCGGGAGAAGAGAAAATTTACACATCAATTGATACAATGATTGATGAAGAAGAAAGCGTCAATTTCCCTACTGAATTTTTTAATTCATTAAATCCTCCAGGAATGCCGTTACACTGTCTTAAGTTAAAAGTTGGTTCACCAATTATTATACCACGGATACCTTTAATTTCAAATGGATTGCCCTTTACTTTTAAACGTTACAATTTCCGGTGAAGTTGGCTTACAGCATGACTATCAACAAAGCACAGGGCCAAACTATTCAATACTGTGGCGTTGACTTGAAAGAACCATGCTTTGCACATGGCCAATTATACGTCGCATGCTCACGAGTAGGATCACCTCGAAATTTGTTCATTTACAGTCCGGACAATAAAACGATAAATATAGTTTATAAACAAGTATTATAAAAAGAAATTAACAAAAAAAAATGTAACTAAAATAGAAAGTGTAAATACATAATATGATGATATGTAATATGAATATGTGTTTGTCATATGTAATATGTACAATATAATATGTAAATAATTGTATAAATAAAACATAAATTTATCATTTACTAAAGTGTTTCTTATTTTTCTTATAACTATTTCAAATCGTTAATTCGTTAATTAATTTGATGCACTCTATATACACCGTATGTTTAATAGTTGAATAAATCTCTCAACATCTAAGATAAAAATGTTTAACATTTACTTTAGAAATTAGATCTTTAAATATTTTTTTATACCATTAAACATGCGATGTATTTTAACCCGAGCAACGCCGGGTTTCGCTGCTATAAATTTATATATTATAATAATTTCCCCCAGTAATTTCCAAAGCCCGGAACTTTCACTGAGCCGGCTTTTAGAAATTGCTTTAAGGAAAACAGAATTAGAGATAAGGAAAGGTTCCCTAAGTAAATAAAATAAGAGTTTGCGGTTGTATTGTTTTTTATTACATTTCTTTTGAGGATAATAATTATATGCAGATACTTTTGTTTTTCTCTCTTCATATTTTTTCTTAACAACAATAATTACGCGATGTTGAGATAAGCGACATCTACTGCAAATGGAGGAACTATTCCAGTCCAAAGAAAAAACAATGTATAGACTGCTTAGAGTATATATAGGTAATCTATACATATAAATAAAATTGAAGTGTCTGTTTTAAGAGTGAAAATAAAAAAAATGTCCTACTAAATATCGTTATATACACGATACCTGTGCCGAAAGTGATATTTAAAAATTTTTTGTCTGTCTGTCTGTCTGTTTGTTCCGGCTAATCTCTGAAATGGCTGGACCGATTTTGACGGGACTTTTTTTGTCAGGTAGCTGATATAACAAGGAGTAACTTAGGCTACATTTATTTTAGAAATATTATTTTATTTTAGAAAATAAAGTAATGTTGCAATGCCCGCGCGCAGCTCACGCGCATGCCACCACTGGGCTGTCACGTCGGGCGCCGCCCACCACTTCTCCCACCAACGAATAAATATCACATTTACAAAATATTGTATATAAAGCAATTTTTCAATAAAGCTAATACTAAAAACTGAAATAAATGATACTTAAAATTTCATCATGTGACTGAATGAGACGGGACATAAACCGGATAGAACGGGACGGGAAATATAGTTATTACGCGAAATAATATGTTGTTGCCAAATCAATACTGGACTCAAAAGCTATCTGCACCCGGGCGAAGCCGGGTCCGACAGCTAGTATATTTATAAAATTGGATTCTTTATAGGAAACTATTATTGTGGTTGAACATTGTTCTAGTATATACTGAATAGCTACAATCAGTACAAATCATAGAATGATTAATTAAAAAAAAAAAGAATTTATTTAGCCCTACAACTATTCAGAGAGCTTGGTTATATGGGGTACCAGTGGGCTGGGGAAGAGCCAATTACCTGCTAAATGTTTTGATTCCAAGAAGCATACATATATAAATTATTGTGTAGAAATAATTTAGAGTGTGCCTTATATTGTGCATACTATATTATTCTATTCTATGATTAATAATATATTATGTACAGTATAAAGGGACACTCTAAATGATTACTACACAATATAAAATACACCAGGCATTTTAGAAGCACATTTAGTTAAAATAAGGTAAGAAAACATATATTTGTGTACATGTAAAAGCTAAATAGTTATGTATACATTATTATAAATAGAAATTACCTGGGGATTTGATCCTTATATGTGTGTAATTTATAACTCCAATCACTCCTGCGATCGCATAGAAATCATTCGCAATATGGCATTGATGTTGTTAGTTGGGAATTTTCATGTCACGATTTTGTAGTTTAACCGACTCTGCTGCAACTTTGTGATGTACAGTCGGGTGTTCCACGTGAAATATGTCTCCAATAACCTTCTGGTTATTGGAGACATATTCTGCCTGTCGCAGAATATCATAGGTAATGCAAGTAACAGTTGGTCGCAAGTTTTTATTACTCGACTTCTATTTGTAGTGGGTTCTATCGTCTCCAAGCAAGGAACAAAGATGCAGAACAGTTTCTTTCTTCAGGCGGAACCTCACTTTGTTTGAATTTTTTCTTCTTTGTATTTGTCGAAAGCATTGAATTTTTCTTGATTGACTCGCCTTGACGAAGCTATATCGTCATCAAACAGCGATGAAAACGTCGCGAGACACATTTTAGTAAATATTATGTAGAATTGAAAAAGTTAAGAGTGGTCACAGGTGGACTTAGACGACGGCCGCTTAAAACTAGAAATTAGACTGTTTGACAGCTGTCAAACTCTTAAATTGCTTTCGAGAATACAAATTGGATGATTAATGCCCCGTTAAATATTTAATTCTTAAGTGGTTTAATCGTAGTTATATTTAACTGGAATTAATTTAACAGGGCATTAGAGCTAGTTAACCGGAGTTAAAAGTTAATTGGCTTTCCAGTATTTGGGCATTAGACTTATTTTAAGTTAATATTTATATGATTAGTACCTTAGATGGATCTCTTTTTCTTATTCAGTTGTTAATATGTTGCATGTAGGTAATTTCTAATAATTTAATTCAGTTTACGATTCATCACTTTGATTTTATGTTTGAGTTGAAAAAACGATGGCAGATTCTATTAATATACATTTAGGAGTACTTTTTTAAATAAACATGAACATTAATTATCAATAAAAGTGTTTATCTTTTAAATACAATTAAGTAACGACACAAAATTATATAGAGTTCACTGTTAACAACATAGATTTAGTATAAAACATAGATCGGCAATGTGAAAGAGATAGAATAATTTAACTCATATGTTAAAGCGAGATGCATGATGCGACCATACGTTTACACAGAAGTAGCCTGCAGTGACCCAGAGTCGAAATATGTCAAACTAAGCGAGCAACAAAATTCGCTTATTTTCATAATTTATTTAATTTTACAGTACTTGGTTATATTTATTAAACGTAGTTTGTTATAGTGCATTGTGCAGTGCTAAGGTGTGGTTCATGCAGGCGTAAAAATCCGAAATAATTAAAGTTTTCACAGGTACCGGCCACTTTTGCACAATACTATTTTGTGACGATATTATAGAATTAAATGGAAATCCGTGTATACATATCGGTAGAAAAGAATATAGTATTTTATTATATAAATACGCTGAAAGCATCCATTACGTATAAAAAATAATATCAAATACGTGAATCTACAATAATTTCAACCAAAAGTTGCTAGGGATTGACTGACAGGGTCGATCAATAAAAGGTTGTCGATAAAATAGTCGATGACAACACATGTTTTTTTTTTAGGAGACTGTCCCGCCCTCACACCCACCACTGCAACTCCTGTAAGCCAGGATCAACAGTGGCACGCAATGTAATGACACCGAGCATTGAAGCTCGGCGAGTCTCCGGGAATGTCTAACTTGTCTTTAACCCGCAACGAAATTAATCAGAAAGTTAAATTAATAGGAGGAGTTGGAAATAAATTATTGATCACTTCCCTCCGTGCAAAGCGGGTGACAAAACAATGAAATAAAGAGGTAAATAACCTCGCAAAAAGACTTTTACAGCCGGAGAAGCCAGCTGTAAAGCACCACGGATCAAATCCTTATTACATTTAAATGGGACCTAATATGTGAGCACACTTGATTCCAGTAATAGGTATGGCAAAAACGCCGGAAAGCACGGAAATTCGTCCTAGTCTCTACAAGGTCCGTGTAGTATACAACTCCAGATGATATTTGCATACTATCCAGCATGGTTTTACGCTCATTCTGCCAAAGACTACACTCCCAAAGTATATGATGCGCGGATTGTTCATATTCGCAATTTGCTGTTGAACATGGGCACGCAGGCGATTCCACAAGCTTAAAAGAGTATAGTTTAGACTTAAAGTTACCATGGCCCGTGAGGAACTGTGATACGCAATAATCGACATCTAGCCATGTCTTCGTCAAACGATCACGCACGCAAGGAAAATATTGGTATAAATGCCGTCCCTTCAAAGATACCTCCCATCTATTTTGCCATTCATCTAATAGTTCGCTATATACCATAGGAAGCGGTTTAAATAATCTGTCGACTTTTAAGGTATTCTGTGTCATTTTCAACATTATCATCCGGAATTAACGATTGTAACAGAGCGTCCGTTGTCTCCTCAATACCAGTGGTGAAGTTGTTGTCAATTTTAAATTCTCAATATATGCCAAATTGATTGACCTATTCGCTTTGAATTCATGGTATAAAGGAGACCACGGACCCTCACTATCTAACCGAGCCACAACTTTTCGTAATAAATTACCCTTAGATTTTTGGACGGCCGCTTTATAATGCGATCTGGCAACTCTCAGTTTATTTAAAGTAGATGTAATTGCTTCCCCTGTGACAGAACGTCTCTTAAGCCCGTTAAAACGCCTACGCGCTCTGCGAAAAGTCCGACGTAGTTGTAAATCATTCCACCAATCACACCTCCGAGCGTTAGTGATGGAACCTAGACCGATGGTAACGTCTGCGCAATATGTAAACGTGTCCGACATAATCTCCGCACAGGTTTCAGCTGACAGATCATTGCGAGTGAAGTCCCCAGCATGCCGAGCAAATAGCGAGCTAAATAAATCCCAGTCTGCGCCTCGGGATTTATATTTAAAATTAAAATTACTATGTACCGGACCCTGCGTCAATCTAGGCAAGAACTCGTACACAATCAGGCGATGGTCACTACACGACGCGTCCGGTAGGACGCGCCACCTATCAATACGGACGTCTCCACTAGAAAGTGTGACGTCAATAGAAGATTCGCCCATAGGGCTACTGTAAGTAGGTGGTGCATCGGGGGTGTTGTGTATTTCGATATTTATCATAACATTTGGTATAGGTTTAAAATTTATAATTCTCATAGGAAAAACATTAGTTTAGGTGAAGTGATCGAGAAAAGCTTCATTGTTTATTAAACTGTCTCTTTCTTCAGCCACAGGAATGCGACGAATGAACATAGGCCTTCCACAAGAATGTCTACATCAGTTTGTTGTAAGCTGCCTGCATCCAACGACTTCCTACAAGCTCCTCCGTACACCTCTAACGCGGCCTAGCAGGCGTCCAACACTTCCCAATGTGTTACAAGTCAATTAATTGACTTAAATAAGCATATTTTTTTAAACTCTAGTATACATATACTAAAAATGTGTTTCTTAGACTTACGCGAATGTTACTCATTTAAAAAAAGTAATAATCACGGATTTTGTTGCAGACTGAGTCCACCCTGTGACTACGAAAGCTGTAAAATAATCGAAACATCGCGACGGGAAATTAAAAATGAAAAAAATAAACCGAAAACGCTAAAACTTTGTAAATTATAGTTTTATTTTATAAAAGTATATTTTTTGTTCTCAATTTAATTCGTATATGTACTATGTATACATCACAATAAAAAAATAATTTTGTTCAGGTGAACATAAAGACCTATACAAAACATCTCAAACAAAATGTTTTTAAATAATATGACAATTTATCTTTATTTATTTGTGTGTTTATCAATCTGTATTGAAATAAACACATCAATAAGTTTCTGTTAATATATAATAAAATGTCGCATATATCCATAACATTTTATTTCATAACTACAGGCCGACAGCTATATCGATATCGATATGATTGTATCGAAAGTGCATGGTACACCACTATATGTCAAGCACACACAGTACCGTCTTTACACTAAGGGCACACGGGGCCCGTGCCCAGGGCCCCCATCCTCAGGGGGGTCCCGAGGAAGAGCAAGTGAAAAAAAAAAGATAAACCGAAAATTTTCCTCAGACATTTACTCACACGTTTCACGACTCCTATCACTTATGTACGTATATTTACAAAATTGTAAGAAGTAATAATCATCTATTTCAGTAGAATAGTGATAATACATATAACTCCACATCCTAAAGAGATCCCTCCAAACTAAAAGTGAATTTATAGCATACTAGCGGCCCGGCCCAACTTCGCCCAGCTTCGGTACAAATACATTTCTGTACAATAATATGTATGTATTATACATATAAACCTTCCTCTTGAATCACTCTATCTATTAAAAACCGCACCAAAATCAGTTGCGTAGTTTTAAAGATTTAAGCATACTCCACGTGAAACGTCAATTTGTGACCCGACGTAAAGTACCGCTTGGCTCTGTTCAGAATTTCCAACTTCTTGCTCGCCAGCTTGGCGTTTTCCTCCAAATGACTCCTAAACTCAACCTTGCTTGATATTTCGACGCCAAGGATCCCAATACTCTCGGATCCTTGGAGAGTAACTCCTTGGAATTGCGGCGCCATGACAAAGAGGTCCTTCGTCGCAGTGAACACGCAAACTTGTGTCTTCGAAGGGTTAAATTGAACTAAGTTCAATTCACCCCATTCGGAGGCCCGCCCCAGAGATCTCTCGACTTAAGACACAAGTTGAACCCGTCTTTCCATAACGGAATCTCGAGAGTGGTTGCGTTGGCCGATGTACCGCGCGTCACTCCTATTATCATCTGCATAACAATGCATGCTATCAATAGACACCATGCCATTGATATGCAGGATAAAGAGTGTTGGTTAAGCAGCGAGCCTTGTGGAACACCAGTATTAATAGTCTTGGTCTCGGAGCAACAGCCGTTCACTACGACTTGTATGCTCCGACCATCCAAAAAGCTGGCGATCCATTTGCAGAGCCCCTCAGGAATTCCATACGCAGGTAGCTTCGCCAGAAGAGCGTGATGCCACACTCGGTCGAACACCTTTGCAATGTCAAGGCTGACCGCAATCGCCTCACCCCCACTCTCCAAAGCCTCCGCTCAAAGGTGCGTGAGGTGCACAAGAAGATCACCAGCCGAGCTACAGTGACAGAAACCGTTCTGGCGGTCACTAATCAGGTGGCGATCCTCAAGATACCTCAGGAGCTGAGTGTTTATAACTCGCTACAAGACCTTGGAGAGTAGGGATGTGACAGCAATCGGCCTGTAACTCAAAGGTCCCATCGGTAACCCTTTTTGGGGACAGGATGTACATCGGCGACCTTCCACGAAGCCGGAACCCGGTTGGCTTTATAGGAAAGACGGTAAAGGCGCGTGAGCACGGATGTCAACTCAGGAGCGCACGTTTTAAGAACCACTGCGGAGATACCGTCTGGCCCACTCGACTTATGGACGTGAAGAAGCCTGAGCTCCCTTCTGACAGCATGCTGGGTGATTTTTATGTCAGATAGGAGACTCTCACAAAGCGGGATGTTCGGCGGTGTGGCTCCCCCGTCATCGAAAGTCGAGTTCGAGGCAAAGAGGCCAAGAGATCGGCCTTCTCCTTTGCACTGTGGGCCAAACTGTTATCGGGCTTACGCAGTGGTGGGAGGCTGGACAGGTAGAAATTACCCTCCACAGCCTTAGCGAGCGACCAAAAAGCAAGAATCCCAGAAGGATAGCTCTGGAGTCGCTCGCCAATTCTGCGGATGTGCTCCGCCTTGGCCTTAGCTAAGGCTCTCTTGTTTATAAAGTTAAATTATTAAATTAATCATAGAGTTTATAAAGTTAAGTTTTTTATCGTAACGCAGGGCCCCATCTGATGATTTTGCCACGGGCCTCAGATAATATAGAGTTACCTACCTTACTGACAGACATTTATTACACTTTAAAAATCAGTTCAGTTGTGAGGTTCGGCGATAGAGATGAATAAAACAACACCGATGCTGAGTATATACTGATCGTTTTTATATAAATCAAAGGATTAAATACAATAGAATATCAAAGAGTATAAAACATGTAGAGTGCACATCACACCTTTCCTCCAAAAATTAAAAAAAATTAACCTAGGATTACATTTTTTTTTTGTTTTACAATTAAATGACAATTGATAAATTGGTAGAATATATTGAAAAATTAACCTATGATTACATTTTTGTTTTGTCATTTTTTTTTTCATAACACCCTTTAATATATCTTAATTATAACAATACATAGCATTAAACACAACAAGGCGAAACATACAATTTAGTGCGATTTTTGTGTACTATATCAATCTTATTGTTCTTCATAATTTCAACATTAGGCGATACATCTCTAATTACCAAATACGGACCCAAGTAGACACTTTCTAACTTGCTACCTATTTCGTTTTATACTAAGATCAAATCATTCGGTTTATATTTAATAGGTTTTACCGATTTATCATATTTTTGCTTTCTATCTTTTTTGCTTTTAAGTAGATTTTCTCTAGCTTCTTTGTGGGATAGTTGTAAACGAAACTTCAACTCAAGTGGATAATTATCAAAAGTATATAACGGATCTACGACATTGCTAGATAAATTACTCGGTAAAGTGCATTTCTTTCCGAAAACTAGCTCATAAGGTGAAAATTTAGTTCCATTATGTACCGAAGTGTTGTATGAAAAACACCAAAATGGTATCCATTGGCTCCACGTCTCTGGATGGTTGTCACACTGAATACGTAAAAATGAATTTAAATGTTTGTGTGTATTTTCCAAGGAGCCAATAGTTTGATGGTGGTAGGCTGTTGAATTAAGTTTATTCACATGTAACAGTTTGCACACTTCGTTCATAGTCGAAGACATAAATTCACTACCTCGATCTGACACAATGCAATTGGGTATACCATAACGTAAAATCTCGCTACCTCAATTGTTGTCTTGGAAGTTAATGGATAAGCTTCAACATACTTTGAAGTTCGCATTGTAAAGTTAGTATATATGAAAAATTATCATTGTCCCTATCTAATGGACCAACTATATCAAGAAAAACTTTTTCAAAAGCAGTATTTGCGGTTGATGTAATTACCATGGGTTCTTTTATCGATATTGAATGTTTGTATCGTTGGCATTTATCGCATCGTTTCACAAATTGAACTACATCTTTCTCTAGACTAGGCCAAAAGTAGTATTTTTTTATATTACTCAACATCCGTCTCATCCCCGCGTGGCCACTTGTGGGAAGGAGATGGAAGTCGTTTAGTATTACTTTTTTATCATCATTATTATATATCCTTGTCACATCTTTTAAAACACAGAGTCTAGGTAGAACAGATGTTCCACATTTTTGTATTTCACTAGACAACTTCTTTAAAAATATATTATTCGACTTTGTGACCTTAAAATATAAATCATTATTATTCAATTTCTTACATAATTTATCAAGTTCTCTCACAAATTCGGCTGGCGTAATTTGTGATTGAGAATTCTTGTATTTAATATATATCGCTTCATGATTAGGAACATAACACAATGTTTGGCTTTCATACTTTACATCATTTGTTCTCCGCAACAAATCTAACTTGTCTTTTTCAATAAAAGATAATTCGATATGATCTTTAGGAATGACATTCGTTTCCACAACTTTTGGTTGATCAGGCCAATCGTTGCTAGAACTTGTGTCTCCCAAAGGTCTACCAGAATTATTTTCTTGCTTCTGCTTTTGGGCTCTTGTCATAACTATGACATTTTCACACATCTCTTTTAAATCATTTGAAGATATATTGATTCTCGACAATGCATCTGCAGCTGCATTGTTTGAACCTTTTATATATTCAATAGTAAAATTGTATTCTTCTAACAATAGTCTAAACTTCATCAATCTACTCGACGGATCTTTCATTGTAAATAAGTAAACTAAAGGCCTATGATCTGTCTGAATTTTGAATGTTTTTCCATATAAGTAGGGTCTAAAATGTTTTATTGCCCAAACAACAGCCAACAACTCGTTTTCTATTGTAGGATAATTTTTCTCCGATTTATTTAGAGTCCTACTAGCGTAAGCTACTGGTCTTTGGTCTTTATTACACAAAACTGCTCCTACAGCAAAATTAGATGCATCTGTTTGTACAATGAACTGATTTTTCTCAGTGAGATCTGGATATTGCAATATAGGCGGTGAAATGAGACAATTTTTAAGAGTTTTGAACGCTTCCTGACAACTAATATCCCATATGAACGGAACATTTTTCTTACACAAATGAATCAAAGGATTAACTTTATCTGCAAAATTTGGTACAAATTTTCTATAATAATTAACAAACGCAATAAATCTTCTAACATCATCGACAGTTTTTGGAAGAGGGTAATTTTGTAAAACTTCAATTTTGGATGGATCGGGTTGAATACCGTCACCCGAAACAACATGCCCTAAATATAATATCTGCTTTTTTAAAAAATCACATTTCTCTGGGTTTAACTTAAGATTAACCTTTCTTAAACGTTCAAATACGTCTTGTAAATTCTTGTTATGTGTATTTAAGGAATTTCCAAATATTATTAAATCGTCCATATAAACGAAGCATTTCTCATATGTAAGACCAGCCATAGCCATGTTAATCATTCGAGAAAATGATCCTGGACTAGTTTTTAAGCCCATAGGCATACGTGTCATTTGATACTGCCCTGAGCAAAAAGCAGTGTATTTTCTGCTATTATTATCCAATTTTATGCTATAAAAACTATTGTATAAATCTAAATGGGTAAAATAAATACTTCCTGATAAGGCGTCTAATATCTCAGATATATTTGGAAGAGGAAATTTATCATCTTCTATTACGTTATTTAATTTGCGATAATCTATTATTAATCTCATTTTCCTTTCACCTGTATTATTTGCTTTTTTAGGAACCAATAAAACTGGGCTAGACCAACTACTATTACATTTTTCTATATTTTTTTCCTGTAACAATTTATTAATCTGGTCTTTAATTTCTTTCTGTTGGGAATGGGGCAATCGATACGGTTTTGTAAATATTGGACTAACATTATTTTTCAAATTAATAGTATGTTCATAAATGTTAGTCGTTAATAGCCTATCACCAGGTAAGTAAAAAATGTCTGGATACTTTGCGCATAAATTCTCTATAGATATTTGTTCTTCTGTATTTAAATGTTTCAAGTTTAACTGGGAAAATAAACGTTTAACCCTATGTGTATCCTTTGTCGTCTTGTCAAACCTACATATCGCATATTCGTTCAAAGTATAGGTAGTCGGCCTAATATCGTCCAACCAAGCCTCGTTTTCTGTAGTATTTAATATTCTAACTGGTATCAACCCGTTGACGGGAGTGGCGATAGAACTGGCAAGGAAGATACCATTGCCTAATTCTTTAGAACATACAACGCAATCTTCCGTAAATTCCGTAGGTATATAATGTAACGATTCACATCTAGCTGCTATTTTCCAAACTTTTTTATTTCTTATAATTGATAATTCACATTGAGAATTATTCTCTGTATGTAAAGTTACCTTATCAAGTTTAAAATCTAATATCGCATTATATTTATCTAAAAAATCTTGTCCTATAATACCACTACCTTTACATGGCAACTTTTCAAATATTAAAAACTTATGATGAAATCTGTTACTACCACTATATAGTTGTAAATATGTATATCCGATCGTATTCACTTTTCCACCGATTCCGTTTATAAACATATTCTGTTTATGGATAGGAAGATTTTGTTCCAGCGCATGTTTATACTTAAGAGCTGATATGGTAGCGCCGGTATCAAGTAACCAAGAATGTGATTTGTTATTAAGGTACAGTTCTACACAACAATTGTTATTATTTGCTACAAAGATATTATTTATAAATTTATTCACGAAAAAACTTATTTTGGTTACACTGAATATCTGATGCATTATTATCATTTTCGAATTCCGTTATCGTGCGCATACGTGGATTTTTCTGGCTATGCCTATTACTGTTATAATACGTACCCCTGTACTGCTGAGGTCTCCGATTGACTGGACGAAAATTTGACTGTTGAAAGCCTCTATTTGACATACCTCTTGAGTAGTAGGTGTTGTTGTTTCCTCGATTTAACAGATCTCTATCAATGTAACTTCTCTGTACACGTCCACGATAATGATTTTGTCTTCCTCTAAAGTTACTCGTAGTTGAAAAACGATTAGTATAATTATTTCGGTACATACCTAAGACATTTCCTGCGGTGTTAGGCGCGTTGGTGTCCTCATCCTTAGCAGCTTGTATCGCATCCTTTAAGGACGTATAATTCCTTGCTGATATAACGGTGCTAAGTCTACGGTTTCGCAGTCCATCAGCAAATTTTTTAATAGCGAATTTTTCATTAATAGGCTTTAATACATCATAACAATCTGATTTTCCATTAGACTGCGCAATCGTCAATTCAACAAATAATTCATTTATCTCCTTACCAAAATCCTGTATGCTCGAATTATTTTGCCTAACTTGTTGCAACCTATCCTGGATTGCCGGAGCTGACTTTTGCGGTAACAGTTCTTGTCGCATATCTGTTAATAGATCGGTAACATTTGCATAAGAATAATTTAATTTTAATTTTGCACCTTGAGACAATCTACTTTTTAGCACGAATTTTATTAATTCCTTTTTACATTCCTCTCTTTTTAACACAGAAGCATAATATTCTATTTTATCTATCAACTGTTTGGTATTACAATCATCATCGGTCATTTCAGGCAATAGAGATAAGGCCGTTTTCAAATTAAATAAATCCATCTTTGAAAATAAATCCGGTGAAGCCGTTATAGTTTCGCTACAATCTGATTTACCTTCTGAACACAAACTTAATATTTCTTTATACAAAGATAAGAAGTCATTAGATAACTGATTTATCAACTGGGTGTCAGCGGAAGATATTTTTTTTATTTTTAATGTTATTTCTTCTGTTGTCAAGATATATCTATCATGAAATTCCTTAGCCTCATTTAATTTCTGAAAAAGTATCTTCCCTTGGCGTCTTTTAGGGCCTATTTTAATTAAATATTCTCTAATTGCTTTTAAACCACTATATAATTCTGTTAAAGTTTCGCTCATAACTTACCAGGGCCGCATCTAGTCACTCAAATTAATGATTATAATTAGCAAACATATTTAACGAAATCTTGAAAAAGATAAACATTCAAATATATATTTTTAAAAGATTAAGTAACGCATCACTCATTGAATTAACGATGTTATAATTTATTTACCGCCTAATGTCCATAATTTTCTTCATAGTACGCAATAGATAATCACTAACACAAAATTAATTTTTGGACTTTACACACTTTCACTTTTTACGTCTCTTCTCTGCTCCAACGGTGGCTATAGTCGTCGTCTAAACTGTGTCCTCAGGTCTCTCATTATCTGCATTCTGCTGCCGATTACGCCGGAAAATGATTGATCTTCGTAAATGACTCCGGTTTATCTCCTGTTGAATCCATTGCTCATGGCACTTTTTATAAAGTCGAAATATGAGCCATATAAGGCTAATGCATATAACCAAGGCGATGAAAAATAATATAAAATTTGTGGTGCTCAAATGGAACTTGATGTCGTCAGCAACTGCCTGATTCGTCCCACCACTTGCATTTTGGGCGATGATTATTTCATCCTTCGATTGTGACTTTCCCATTTTGCTCCAATATAATGCCAAATAGTGTACTTAACACAGTGGTTATTATAATCAATCTGTCCATGTTGTTAGTAGAGTATTCTTGTTGTTTAAAATTCTTCAGCCATATATGGTCTGGATGCGCAGCGCGGCGTCAAGTTCGGGCGCCGGCGGCTGGCAGGGTCGCCATGTGAGGTTCGGCGATAGAGATGAATAAAACAACACCGATGCTGAGTATATACTGATCGTTTTATATAAATCAAAGGATTAAATACAATAGAATATCAAAGAGTATAAAACATGTAGAGTGCACATCACACAGTATGAAATAATCTAAATAATTCCTAAGACTATTTTTACTATTTTTTACGTCTGTAAAACGTGGTTTCTGTAAACCAGAACTTCTTCATCCATCCATCCATCCATCAGCCAAAGGAAGTCCACTGCTGAACATAGGTCTCCCCCAATGATTTCCACAGAGACCTGTTGGAGGCAGCCTGCATCCAGCGACGTCCTGCGACCTTTACCAGGTCGTCGGACCATCTTGTGGGTGGACGTCCTACGCTGCGCTTTCCGATACGCGGCCTCCATTCGAGCACTTTCCGATCCCATCGGTCATCAGATCTCCGCGCCATGTGCCCCGCCCATTGCCACTTCAACTTGCTAATCCGGTGGGCTATGTCGGTTATTTTAGTTCTCCTACGGATCTCCTCATTTCTGATTCGATCTCGTAGGGAAACCCCGAGCATAGCCCTCTCCATAGCTCGTTGAGTGACTTTGAGCTTCCTAATAAGGCCCATAGTGAGAGGCCACGTCTCGGTGCCGTATGTCATCACTGGCAACACACAACTATCGAAGACTTTCGATTTAAGGCACTGAGGTATTTTGGACGAGAAGACGTCGCGTAGTTTCCCGAACGCTGCCCAACCGAGTTGGATTCGACGATTGACCTCTCTCTCGAAGTTGGACCTGCATAACCGGACCACTTGTCCTAAATAGACATATTCGTCAACAACTTCAAGAGTCGAGTCCCCAACACCGATGGGGGTGGGCACAACATGGACATTCGACATGATCTTCGTTTTGTCCATGTTCATTTTAAGACCCACCTGTTGGGAGACCGAATGAGGTCTTCGAGCATAGTGCTAAGGTCTTCCAGCGATTCTGCCAAGACTACAATATCGTCGGCAAACCGAAGGTGAGTGATATACTCGCCGTTGATGTTGATGCCGAATCCTTTCCACTGCAAGAGCTTGAAGGCATTTTCCAGCGCGGCAGTGAACAGTTTCGGAGATATGACATCTCCCTGTCTCACGCCTCTCTGTAGTGGTTTTTTTTTTTATTGTAGTGCATGGCGAGACGAGCAAGCCGTTCGCCTGATAGTAAGCGATGCGACCGCTCATGAACAGTAGCAAAACCAAACAACACCTTGAATCACAAAGCGATGCTTGGCATTCCCCACTGCGCCCGCCATCCTGAGACATAAGATGTTAGGTAGCTAAGTTATTAAGTTATTAATTATTATTAAGTTATTATAGATTTTATATTTTTTTAGCCTTCGTACTCTGATCTTGTACTCGGACCGACATGGTGGCGTTGTTGTATATATACTTCAACACTTCGATGTACCGATAGTCGATATGGCACCGCTGGAGAGACTGTAGCACAGCCCAAGTCTCGATCGAATCAAAGGCTTTCTCATAGTCGACAAACGCTAAACAACTCTAAAGAACTTCTTCACAATCGTTTAATCCATATTTCCATATTTTCTCAATTACCACGTCCTTGGGTTTGCTGTGCGTTTGAAAGTGGAAAATCTTTATTCTTTAAATATTCAATGTTAAGATTATAATTATGCTGTTGTATGATGTTTAAAAAATATGATCTATGGAGTTCAATCAAAATATGTAAACTTGATTTCCGATGATCAGTCGAAAAATAACCAGTAAGACAAGTAAATAACTAAATAAATTAATTTTAAAATTTGTGAAAATAATTACCACGGTAAATACAATATGTATATATATATTTTAGAGGAGATATGTATCTTAATGGATAAGTTAATGTCAATAACTAATTATTTCTACACTTGGATCCAACTGGCTCCGTCCGTGTGCAGATCCTTTTTGAATGAGGAATCCAGTCCAAATCAGCAACATATTATATAAATCAAAACTTTTGACAGCCTCCGTGGCCCAGTCGGCTAGACGTTACGACGCTTGTGAAACGAGAGGCCGCGGGTTCAATCTCCGCACCGAGAGAAATGTTTGTGCGGCCCACAAATATTTTTGTGACACCGAAATGTCTCTCGTAGTTTCTGATACCCACAACAAAAGACTCAATCCTGTTACATCCTTTCCTGTCCCATCTCATTAATTCCGGATAATAAAAAATAATCTTTTAATCGATCTAAAATACCTAAATAGGCCAACAATTTTTTGAAGTCGTTGAACTATGCGAGTAGAACCGTGGGGTTTCGCTGATTTCAAACTTTAAGGCCAGTATCGACCTCAAAAAATAGTTGGCCCATTGAGGTATTTTAGATCTATTAAAAGATTAATTTTATTTCTCTCTTTTTATTACAATTTTGAAGACGGTTTAATTCTTTTACATTAATTATTTTGGTGGTAATCAGTACTCACCAATAAAACATTTTAGTGAGCCTGGGCAATGAGCGAACCTAGAAAGATTTAGAGAGATCATACACAGTTTCTAACATTACATCCCTCTGAGAAGGACAATTCCGACAAGATTGATACATAACTTCGATATGAAATGATCATAGTAGATCAATTTTTCCTTTATTTTTCAAAAGGGCCCCAAATTCTTGTGTGCCCAGGGCCCCATCACAGGTAAAGACGGCCCTGAGCACACATGTAAACTTCACGCACACGCACATTGTAAATCAGTTTTGGTCGCGCTCAAAATGACACATTGCCGATCTATGTTCTATACTACATCTATGGTTAACAATGACGTAAACAGCATTTACAACTAATCATCAACAAGTTGGGCCGATTAAATTTGTTGGATATGACAGATCCGACAAACTGCAGTGATTCTTGATCCGTTATAAAAGACATTTATGAATTTTGACTTATTTAGAAAAGAAATAATAATAATTTATTGCCATGTATATAAGCTCCCAATCCCGTATTGATAACCTGAAAAATTTTGTAAACCAAACTCACATACTTAAAAAAATACAAGCAATTTCAACTTTGACACGCTCTCCTGTAAAATTGCCGATTTGCAGTTCCGACACTGTTAATAGGTACAGGCGACAAAATTCAATAGGAAGATACGAATGTGATTTCGAAGTATACTTATAATTATTTAATTGGTTCCATATCATTTAGCAATTGTATTAGAACTAGTCTATACACAAGACTCTACAGATAAATTGACACATAAGACCAAAAAATATTTCTTACCCATAACCTTAAAGTTGATTTATTTCTTTGCCATTTAGAAATATGATGTATAAACTTTGACCTCTGCACTATCATTTTTATTAGGTTAATACCGTTTATTTAACGAATAATTAATAAATCACTGTTTAATATGAATTCATAAAACATTCACAGCACAATAAATAATCTCGCCTTAAACTACTGTGAATCTTGGTGAATTGCATTAAATATGTTTATTTGAAATTAACAACACATTTTTTTATATTGAAACGCCTACAGTTAAGTCACTTTTTAATTGAAATAAAACTTTTACAGTCGTTCAATGTATGAAATCCACAATGAAAACACTTAGAGTTTTCCATAGAGATAACCTCAACATCAGGCCCGTTTAACTCGGGCTTAAAAAGTAACCCAATTTTCTTTCTCGCTTTCTCATATGCCGTTTTCGCCCCATCTCTTTCACTTTTATGAATGTGTGCGTGTGCCGGCGTGCGCTGTCGCCGCCATATTGCCGCCATATTTTTCAACAGTCGATTGCTGTTTAGTTTGGATTTGCTTATTTTATTTTAATTGCATGTTATTTCATCTGTTTTGTAATCAGTAACGTAAATATTTAACAGTACAAACGTGATATAATTTGGTTTGTGTAAATCGTATCTAAAAACTTGTGATTTACGTGATAATTATTAATTTTAGTTATGTGTTTTGTTCCCGAGTGCACAAACGAAAAAAACATAGAAATATCTGTGCAGCCTTCACAAACAAAATATACAAACACTTTAATAAGTGAACAGCTATGTTGGCGGAGCAAGAAATACCAAATTATTGAAATTATTGAAAAACATAAATCTAACCTCATCTGACATAATTAAGGTAAATATAATAATATGTTATTCCGCTGCAATTTCCGCTGTGACCCTATTTCTAGTTTAATCTGCTACAGGAATATAAGAAATAACAATAAGTTGAAATAAATACCCATTAAAATACAGATTTATTAGATCTCTGAACATGTGATAAGGTTAACTTTTTGTTAGTGTCTAGAGTTGATGGATTATGTACCTTACTCCTCTCATTCGTACTCTCGACTGTAGAGGAAGCTTGTGCTCTGCAGTATAAGTCGACCCAGCACAGTACAGTGCAAGATTAAAGCTATTGGTATAGGTATTTCCAAGTTCCTAACATATTAATTTATAATTATCAGTTTTTATGGTTATATGTATCTAAAGTCAGGAAAGCAGTCAACTTCAACAGATTGTGCCCTTATAATATTTATTTTTTTATTAATTGTTTTATAATTTCTAGGCTAGACTCGGGTGAAATTTCCAGTCCAAGCAATTTGCAGGCAAATGCATTCATCGTTGGAAGTACAAAGAAAGTCTCTACTATGTCTGCAGGATCACTTTTTGTAGACTTATATGTTAATATTGGTGAAGGTTAAATCACAACAGAAGTAATTATGTTCATTAATAATCTGTATATAATATTTATACTTCTTGATATAATTAAGATTCTCATAAAAATGCATTTGCTAAAGATTTTGGTTATATTTTCAAATTCAGTGCAATGCAGTTGCTTATAAGATTATATTATAGACCTATATTGTGCATACTATAATAGTAATAGCATTAACATTCTTTAAAATGACTTTATTTTAAACATATGTTCTGCCTATTCCTTTAATATACAACATGTAACAGATTTAAATGTAAAAGCGGAAAGTAGTACGTTCAGAATCAGCTACTGAACCGATATCAACATTTTTTTCGGTAGGTATTTTTTTTCAAAATAATTAGTTAAGACCAAGTAAATTACAGACACTCCTTCGTTTAGTACTCCGAACAAACGAAATTGAAACGTAACTCCAGCACATAAGATCATTTTTAAATGAATCACTAAACGAATACTCTAATAAACTAAATAATGAACAAAAATGAACTTTATTTCGATAGTCATAAAGTTTATTTAAGCAATCTATCATTAATCAAACGCACACCACGATAGGCCTCAATAAACGTAATAAGCTACCAAAATAAATAACTATCATATTCTCTTTTCCGCACATTTAACTACAACTAGATAGAGCAGGATGCAGCTATTGTTTAATGCAATTTGATCCATCCGACAAACGATGGCGCGCGCGGCGGTATAGGGATGCGCCGCGAAAAAAATTACTCCCGGTATTTGCAAGGCCGGGCGATCCAAATCCCGCGCAATACATGCACTTAAATGAAACAAATTAAATGTAACAAAATCAATATGAAAAGAAACAACAAATAGGTATTTCTATGAAAAATAATTTCGGGGAACGTTAAAATGGTGATTAAATTCGGTTTGTAATTTTGCTACAATGTATGCGGAATCCCGGTGTGTCAGATATCCCGTTATTGCAATCCCTAAATGGGCACCGAATATGTGAAAAAAATCTAGTCGTGCACCGCAGTTATCTGTGTCTACTTGTGTTTAAGTGTTAAGTAGATATTTCGATAACTTTCGCGCGCGATGTCTTATCGGTATTCGAATATTCAAATACACTGAAATGGTGAGAACTTTGGCACTGTGTGGTGATAATGTATCATTGGCATGTCTGACGGTATCTCGATGCTGAGTTCGGAGAGCGCTGGATAGGTCGCGGCGAACCTGTGCAATGGCCTCCTAGGTCACCTGACCTGACTTGACGTCTCTTGACTTTTTTTGTGGGGACGTAATAAATCTCTGGTATACTTCAGTGAAAGTACTAATGTGGAGGATCCAGGATGAGGAGGGTAATGTGGAGCAAATTCCTAAAAGTGAAGAGTGACACTGAAGTTTTACATAAATTACGTGAACAATTACGCAAATGTGCATCAAAGTGTATCAAGGTGGTGGACATGTCGAACATATTTTAAAAAGAAATCGCCTCATGAGTGCCATGTAACACGTAAGTTAATTTTGTTGTATTTTTTTGTGTTGTGATTAGGTTGTGATTCCCAATCTAGTATTCGTTGTTAGATATTGCGTTATCTTATTATCTTATTCAATAATAATGCAAAATAAATGACGCCCGTATCCTGCCCGCCTGTAGGAACTAAGTTTAGGGGAAGTGAAATTACTAATATTTTATAGCCGATTCATGCAAAATATTGTCTTATGTTGGGTTCGTACGCATTATATCTAGTAAGTAAAATATTTAGATTTTATAGTTAAAACACAAATGTTATGCTTACAGATTAAATAAATAATAATTTGTTTACCAAACCACCCAGTAATCAGTTACGTACGTAATTTGTAATTTGTATTTCGTATATTGTCAGCTGTTTCTGCCGGCGCGGCGCAGCGGTCGGCGACCGGCGTTAGGTACTCGTGTGAATGTGTCTTGTGTACATGTGTGCGTGTCCGGCGAGCGTGTGTAGTAGTACACTCTTATTTGTAACTCGTAAGGTGACCATGTTAAGTGCCTACATTTGGTATAACTAATTTCATAAATAAAAGATTTTGTAATTATGATAGTACGATTTCATAGCATAAACTATGATTGCAATAATATTTTAAAGTTGGGGTGTCTGAGGTTGTGAATTAATCCTGTTACACGTTGTATTATAATAATTAATCAAAAAAGTTTTAGTATAGCTATCATACATTTAATGCGTTCCATGA
This sequence comes from Hyles vespertilio, assembly GCA_009982885.2. Classification (NCBI taxonomy): domain Eukaryota; kingdom Metazoa; phylum Arthropoda; class Insecta; order Lepidoptera; family Sphingidae; genus Hyles; species Hyles vespertilio. The sequence goes on along the minus strand of CM042808.1, from coordinate 12,701,009 downwards.
TTTGACTAATTATTTGTTAATTGATAGCTTATTTTAATTATGTATGTCTTGTTTTTGCTTTTCAATTTCTCCAAAAGTAAGCCAAATCGCTTTGTTATTTACTTAATGTCAATTGTGTCTTAGATAAAATTTACCAATAAAGTAATCTTGTGCTGTTTCATGGTATTGTAAAATATAATTTGCAATTATTAATGTTTCCATTTAAACTTTTATTTGTCAATGCATATTTCAATTCTGTAGTCATGTTCTTAAATTTGGCATTGTTTTATAGGTCCTAAAATTAAGAGAATTTTAAGTGATAAAATTAAGAGATATTAACAAATTGAAAATGTTTAAATTAATCTGAAGATGTGTAAAAAAGTATTGGAGGTTATAATATTCATTAGGATAAAAATGTTTAAATAAAAGTGTTTTAATATAAAAATATAACAAATAAATCAAAGAATATATTGTTGATTAAAGGTTTAGAATAATAACTTGGTTTTATTTGTTATTTTCATTTTGAATCCATAAATTTGAACATAAAAGCATGAAACCTAAATATAAAACCGGTAAATTTCCGGTAGTAAAAATCGGATTACTGAAAGTATAACGTACATCCCTAAATATTTCAAAATCGGTAATTTCGGTAAAGTACCGATTTCAGATCAGCTCTGGTGGGAAACGCATCTAATTTATATACGTATAACGTACGAAAGAGATGGCTCAAATACGATGAACAAAATTCTTTAATACTATTGGTCAGTGACAAAATTATCAATGAAAAGAAAGAAAGATCCGATGAAGTTTGAATGAATTATATATGTAGAAAAGCATGTTTGGTTTCGATGTGTGAGTTTTCATAACGTGTTAAAAAATTTGTATGGAGTTGGCCGTCTGTATTTTTAGTCGTCTGTGCTCAACATTATTTAAAACGTAGACAATTTACATAAAAGCTGTAACAACAGATGTTTCATGTTTTGATTCACAATTGACATTTGACAGCGTAAACATAGGGCGCGTTCCATTTTGCGCTCACGGCGCCCAAAACACTTATTTCGCCGTTCCATTTGACCATCACGATCTTGATCAGGATCGTCGTGATCGTGGTGAACACTTCATTGATGACGTCATGACAAGCGCTCACGCGACGCCCACGACGACCCATGCCAAGAGGTGGGTCAAAACAACAAAAATGTCACGAAAGAAAATTACTTTAAACGCATAATGCAATCTAACCTTATTATAGCTATTTTAAAATATTTATTACCTAAACGCTAGAAACGCCCCATAACCCGTTCCACTTGGGTTTGCGATCGTAACGCAAACGAGTTAGTGGAACGGTAAATATCGCGGTCGTGAGCGTGGTCGTTGCGATCGTCAAATGGAACGCACTGCTAAACTTCATTGCTCTGCGTTGCTCAGAATACGCTCAGAAAAATCAAAAATTGTAGCTTAGCGTTATCGAATTTCATCCAAATTTATTTTAGGAGTTAATTATTAACTGTGTATTCGTTTATCACCGACAATTAATCATCATCATCATCATATCAGCCAGAGGAAGTCCACTGCTGAACATAGGCCTCCCCCAAGGATCTCCACAATGACCTGTTGGAAGCGGCCTGCATCCAGCGACTTTCTGCAACCTTAGTCAGATCGTCCGTCCACCTTGTAGGCGGGCGTCCGACATTTCGCTTGCCTGTACGTGGCCTCCACTCGAGAACCTTACGGCCCCAACGGCCATCGGTTCTAGGAGCTATGTGCCCGGCCCACTGCCACTTCAACTTGCCAATCCTATGGGCTATGTCGGTAACCTTGGTTCTCCTACGGATCTCCTCATTTCTGATTCGATCTTGTAGGGAAACTCCGAGCATAGCCCGCTCCATGGCTCGTTGAGTGACTTTGAGCCTTTTAATGAGGCCCACAGTGAGAGGCCACGTCTCGACAATTAATAATATACAGAAATAATATACAATTTCCTAGAGTAAATACTCTATACGGTATAAGCTTCTTGATATTTATCAAGAAGCTTATACCCAAATGGAGATTGCATTCCGTAAAGTGAACGATTTCAACGTACACTCTAATTTTGATAACAAGAATGAATTGTTCTGTGATCTCTTCTGATAGTTTATCGATATCGATACATGAATTTTAACTATAGCAAATTCCTAGACACAGTGGTAGATATTCGTACATGAATCATTATTATTTATTTCAAATCAATAGCTATTTTTTTATTTATTAAAAACTTGTATCCTATCTTTGTAGCTACAGAAAAAAATATATAATACGATGATCTACTTTTTTTGGAAAGGTGTTCTCTGATGTCCTCAGTTGTTACTAAGATAAAAAAGAAACTATCAAAAATATAAGATAACTCCCATGAAAACCCATTTTGAATTAGCAGTTGAAACTTCCGCATGTAAATGTAAAAAAAGCATTATGTGTTTACTAAAAACACACAGCGTCGGTATGAAGATGCATTTGTGAACTTACCCTCTTTTCCTGCAATATTGATACAATACTTGTTTGTCACCGGCGGTGGGGCGACAATTTACAGGGTATAAATTGTCAGCCACTTGCTCGAGCTTGTCATAGCGTTTTGTGAATTCCTGCAGAGCAGTCGACTTATTTCTACTACAAGTTTTAAATAATTATTTATTTATTTAAAATTAATTATAATTAAGTTAAAATGGATACTATTTCGCAAGCAACCGAGGACGACAATTCGGCTTCTCACGGAGATAATGAACAAATAGTATCGCCGCCGGGTGCTTACACAAAAACATCTGACTCGGAGTCTGAAGAAGAAATTTCGCAACCTCCTCGCAAGAGAGCAAGAACCTCTTCGACCTGCGAAACTTCAGATCCTCGGATTGATGCGCTGATAAATCAGGTCAGTCTTATATCAAATTATTTGCAATATCACTTGCCGCTTAATTCACATGCAACCTCATCCAGTTTTACCAGTCCGTTGGATACTGGGAGACCGTCGTCTTCCCCAGAGGAATTCCTCGTGAATCCTAAATTTACAAGACTGGACCTGGGTAAACATGAAACTATTGCAGACTCAAATAAGTCGATTCAGACCGCTTCTCCAGATCGCATTAGTGAGTTACTAAAACTCCAACATTTCGGTATTTTGTCGGCGGCGGTCGGCGTTGCAAGGTCTTTTGGCAAGGCCAGGCTTTACGGAGCTTAAGATTAATAATGAACTATGTTATTTAAATAAAGGGAAGGATTACTTGCTTAGTACTGAACGAACGCTAGCTCACCAATGGTCTTTTGGAACAGAAAGAATTAATAAGGGAGAATTTGCAAGATATTATTAATTGGGCCAATAATGCGCCCGCCGATTTAACACCCGAAAATTTATTTAATAAAATTATTAGCCTATTTGGCCCTAATTCGCAGCACTTTAAAAAAAACCAATGAAATTCTTCAAGTGACTTGTGGTAAAAGAGCGAAGTGTATTGAAGGGCGGAGAGCCCGACTAATACCAGAAATTCCTAATAAGAATTTGCAACTCACGTTAAAAAATGTACCCCCGAGTGTTGAATATCTTTTTGATAAAGAAACCCTGGCCGCCTTAATACAATCTTTGGGCGGCACCGGTGTATGGCTTAATATGCCTACTTACCTTAAAGAAAATAAAACTGTTAAAAGACTTTATCAGGATCGTGAACCAGTACCTTCAACATCAGCAGAATCCACCCTGAACAGTTTGCCATTACGTGATGGAGTTGGTGTATATCAGTACTATTATATCACTAATATCTGGTCTCTTCTTTGACCTTCTTGTGAGAACTCTTTCTCACATGTTTAGTGAAATGAATACTCAGCAGAGTTCAGCCATAGCAAGCGTTTAATGTTATACATACATTAGGTATAAACTTTAATCACAACACAATAAGAACTTAGCAAAAATATATATATGTGAAAAATATTTGATGTTTATGACATAATATGTATGTAAACTTGTGTGTTTACAATAACAACTGTGAACAACGACTGACGTCCCAAATATTTTTCACACATTCGAAGGCTTATTTTATTTTTGAATCTACATTCAAAAATACCTTCCAGTCTGTCTTACACACTGACATGAGGTTACATACAGTCCAATAGCAACTCTATGCTCTAACATTACGATCCAATAATAAAGCCAAGACCGCTCAGAAGGGTTTTAAAAGAGATCATAAGCCCGGTAATAAGAATGATTCCTTTCGTTTTAAAAACAAAAAATGACTATTTCCATTTTCGTGGGGGGCGGTTAGGAACTTTTTCACCAGCATGGGAAGCCCTAGGCGCCAATACCTTTATCAAAAAGATAGTATCGGGAGCTCGCATTCCATTTGTAAAGAAACCTCCTCTGGTATATCATTCCACCCAACAATTGAGACGGTACACCACAAGAATTTCATTGGAAATGACGAATGTCATCCAAGATCTAAAGATTCAAAAGGTGCTGGAAAAACCACAACAACCGGGACCGGGTTTTCTATCAAAAATGTTTTTAATTCCCAAGAGCAGTGGCGGTCTCCGTCCAATATTCGACCTACGTGGACTAAACAGTTATGTTCACATAAGGAAATTTCGCCTTGTATCCCATGCCACAGTACCGGAGTTCTTGCAAGCTCAGGACTGGATGGTAAAGATAGACATTTTCAACGCATATTTCCACATACCTATAGCAAAATCTCACCGTCGTTACCTTTAGATGTATTATCAAGGCGAATTGCTACAAATGACTTCCCTGCCTTTTGGCCTAGCATCAGCTCCGCATACTTTTGCAGCCTTAACGAACTGGATCGCGCAGATCCTTCGTACCAAAGGCTATCGAGTTCTTGTCTATCTAGACGACTTCCTCTTGGCTCATCAAGTTCAATCGGAATTAGTCGCCCAGACTGCGAAAGTCGTAAAAATCTTAGAATCCCTGGGCTGGCAACGCAATTACGCAAAATCTATTTTAACACCAGTACAAGAACTAGAATATTTGGGAATAACTTGGAATACCAAGGTGAACACAATAGCACTACCCAGACAAAAGGTAACAAAATTAAAAGATGCACTGGTAAAGATGTTGAGGAGAAAAACGTGCAGATTGAAAGAGACAGAACGAATACTCGGACAATTAAACTTCGCCAGTTTTGTAGTCCCGAAAGGTCGTCTGCGTTGTCGGCACGCTCAAATATTTTTAAAACGTTTCAAAGGAAACCAGACAGTGAGTCGTTTGATACCACAAATTGTAAAGAACGATCTGAATTGGTGGCGGCAGAAAGTAGAGAGCAAGTCAGTGATGCACAAGATTCCATACTCTCACTTCCTGACAACCGGCGCGGCCGACATAGGTTGGGGAGCCCAACTGAACGAGATCCTAATGTCCGGGACCTGCGAAACAGAGGAATTGGCACTCGAACTTAAAAGAGTTATTTGCAGTTCATTTAGGGATTCAGAGACAATCTCGCTATTTGAGGAATGCCCATATTCTAGTCCAGTCGGACAACAGGACACTAGTCTCGTACTTAAGAAACGAAGGAGGAACACATTCCCTGGGCCTTCTAACCTTAACGTGCAAGTTGTTGAAGCTGACAGTCAGTCTAAACATAACGCTGTCAGCTCATTATCTCCCTGGGAGGTACAACTGCACAGCCGATCACCTGTCCCGTGGACAGCGGCTATCGGAGTGGCATCTCCTGCCCACTGCAACAAACCGACTATTTCGTCGTTGGGGCACTCCAGACGTCGACCTGTTCGCGTCTGCAGAAACAGCTGTAGTCAGCAGATACGTATCGCTAGACTGCAGAGATGGCACCGCTCTGTTCAAGAACGCATTCAGTCGAATATGGGACTTTCGCTTGGGCTGGATATTCCCACCACCCAACTTGATCCCACGAGTCCTAGCGCAACTGAACACCGCCAAGGGCAAATACATTGTAATAGCACCACTGTGGGAGAAAACGTTTTGGCTCGCGGATCTGAAGTCACGATCTCTAGAACCACCAGTGCTCATAGAGAAACTCTCGGAGTGCCTAATAGACACGGCCACGGGTCACCCACCTGCACAAGTAGACCAGCTAACTCTACAGGCCTGGTTAATTGGAGGTGGAGCAATGAGACCAAGACATGGTCTGAAAATGAAAAACTGCTACTAAGCAACAGCTGGAGAAAGTCTACGATGGACACATACTATCCAGCGATGAAGAGGTGGTTTAAATGGTGTGATGAGAATAACATAAATTGTCAAGAACCACAGCTGGACCAAATAGCTCGATTTCTCGCCCATCTACATATTGATGAGAAACTGGCCTACAGTACAATATTAGTGCACAAGTCAGCGGTATACACCTTTTGCAAGATTAAACAAGGACAAGCTGGTGAACAAGCTCTGGTGAAGCAGGTTCTCAAGGCCATAGCTGTGGCACAGCCAAGTAAATTTAAACCACCGATTTGGGATCCTAAAATAATCTTTGACTGGTTGGCCAGACCGTCGGAGAGTACTACGCTATTTGAAGTGTCACGGCGTACGGCGGCTATTCTACTTTTAGCATCTGGTAGACGAGTGCATGATCTTACATTACTAAGAATATCACCCTCGCATATATATATCTCTGATGACAGAATAGTTTTATGGCCGGTATTCGGTTCTAAAACTGATTCCGTTAGTCACAGACAATCAGGGTGGTTATTACTAAAACATGCAAACCCTCAAGTTTGCCCAGTTACGTGGGTGAAAAGATTAATTGCTCATACTGAGGACAGGAGATGTCAAGAGGAGGGGCTAAACCATTTATTTATTTCAATATTGGGTAAGCCACGTCCCGCTTCTCGAACCATGATTGGTGGTTGGATAAAATCTATATTAAAAGATGCTGGGATAGCTGCTGCGCCTGGATCCTTCAGATCTGCGGTTGCTTCCGCCGGTTGGATAGAAAATCATCCTATTGATGATATATTAGCAAGAGGAAATTGGAAAACTGAGCACACCTTCAGAAAATACTATTGTAGAGAAATAGAAAGAAATTCCTCGGGATCACAATTACTTTTTTTCAAGGTCAGGGGTGCTCCTATCTAGTGGTCATGGCTTGTCCTAGAATAGGTGCTACGAGTACGCGACCTCGGCCCCCCGAGCTACTGCAGTCACTACAAACATTCCCTTCCATGACTGCAGTATCCACTCCTACAGGCCATACTCTCCTTTCCCATTATATCCTCTACTCACAAACCCTATTTCCTTTCCCCCGCTGATGATGGGCAGCAGCGTCGTCAGCGCGAGTCCCCTCCTGCGCTCGCCAACCCGCCTGCCAAGCGTGGCGAGTATTGGCAAATACCCCTCAATGGCGACACAAAAATTGACCAGGCCCCCAGTCCCCGGCAGCCCCACTATTCCTGGCGATGGTAGCAGCCATGGTTACGGTGGGGCAGGGGGTGCTAAGAATCCCCGGGTTGGCCCCGGCTACCACCCCCGACGACGACTGGCCCTGGTAACACACAACATACGCACTTTGAGGACAGACGAGAAGATTGTCGAACTGGAAGAAGAATTGAGCGGGTTACACTGGGATATTCTGGGGTTATCGGAAGTCCGAAGAATCGGGGAGGATACGATAACCCTGAAGTCTGGTAACCTGCTCTTCTACCGGGGGGACGACCAACAGTCCCGAGGAGGTGTCGGATTTCTCGTCCACAGGTCTCTCATCAACAACATCGTATCCATCGCAAGTGTGTCGAGCAGGGTAGTATACCTTATACTCAGAATATCAAAAAGATATTCGTTGAAGGTCATACAGGTATACGCGCCGACCTCGACACACCCAGATGAAGAAGTAGAGGAGATGTATGAAGACATAAGTCGGGCCATACATACTTCCAAAACCTACTTCAATGTTGTTATGGGGGACTTCAACGCAAAGTTGGGCAAGAGAAGCGATGCAAAGTTGAAAGTGGGGCAATTTGGACATGGGCAACGAAACCTCAGGGGTCAGAGGCTGGCCGACTTTCTGGAAAAAGAGGAACTCTTCGCGATGAACTCTTTTTTCCAGAAGCCGCCTCACAGGAAATGGACCTGGTTGAGTCCTGACGGTTCAAAGAGAAATGAGATAGATTTCATCTTGACGACGAATAGACGGATGTTCAGTGATGTCTCTGTGATCAACAGGGTGAAAACCGGTAGTGATCACCGAATGGTTAGGGGCACATTGAATATCAACGTCCAATTAGAAAGGCGCCGCTTGATGAAGTCTACGCTCCGACCTACTCTCGCGCCCATATCCAAAACCCCGAGAGCTTTCAACTCGAGTTGACAAATCGCTTTGATTGTCTAAAAGAAAACCTTGCAGTGGACGAGTTAAACAGCGGTTTGGTAGAAGCTGTCCATACGGTGGGATCTAAGTATTTTAGACGTCGCCGTAGAGATAGACCACAAAAACTCTCGATCCACACTCTTGACCTCATGGCCGAACGTCGATCTTTGACGCTGCAGTCTTCCGTTGACGCCGAAGCATATCGGCGGCTCAATAGACGGATCTGGAAGTCCTTGCGACACGATGTCCGTGCTCACAATACTGTGAGCATTGAGGAGACAATTGAGCGGAACGGAGGCTCCAAAGTGTTTGCAAGAGACTTGTCTATTGGGCAAAGCCAGTTGTCTAGGCTGAAGACGGAAGACGGCCGCGTGGTATCGACGAGGGCAGAGGTATTAAGGGAGATCGAGAGGTTCTACGGACAGCTTTACACCTCGGTTGCCAAACCTACTGTTAGCTCGGCCAAAGACCCGAGAGCCGAGTTAATCCGACACTTTAGCGATGATATCCCGGACATCAGCCTGTTTGAGATTGAGATGGCCCTCAAACAACTTAAAAACAATAAGGCGCCGGGTGAGGACGGAATCACTTCAGAGCTTCTGAAAGCGGGCGGAACGCCGGTACTGAAAGTCCTTCAGAGGCTCTTCAATTCCGTTCTCCTCGAGGGCTCAACGCCGGAGGCATGGAGCAGGAGCGTGGTGGTACTGTTCTTCAAAAAAGGTGATAACACTTTGCTGAAGAACTACAGGCCCATCTCGCTCCTGAGCCATGTCTATAAGTTGTTTTCAAGGGTCATCACAAATCGTCTCGAAGGCAGGTTTGATGACTTCCAGCCTCCCGAACAAGCCGGTTTCCGAAAAGGCTTTAGTACCATAGACCATATTCATACGCTACGGCAGGTTATACAAAAAACCGAGGAGTATAACTTGCCGCTTTGTTTAGCGTTTGTGGACTATGAGAAAGCCTTTGATTCGATCGAGACCTGGGCTGTGCTACAGTCTCTTCAGCGGTGCCACATAGACTATCGGTACATCGAAGTGTTGAGGTGTATATACAACAACGCCACCATGTCGGTCCGAGTACAGGATCAGAGCACGAAGGCTATTCCACTACAGAGAGGCGTGAGACAGGGAGATGTCATATCTCCGAAACTGTTCACTGCCGCGCTGGAAAATGCCTTCAAGCTCTTGCAGTGGAAAGGATTCGGCATCAACATCAACGGCGAGTATATTACTCACCTTCGATTTGCCGACGATATTGTAGTCTTGGCAGAATCGCTGGAAGACCTTAGCACTATGCTCGAAGACCTTAATCGAGTTTCCCAACAGGTGGGTCTTAAAATGAACATGGATAAAACGAAGATCATGTCGAATATCCATGTTGTGCCCACCCCCATTGGAGTTGGGGGCTCGACTCTCGAAGTTGTAGACGAATATGTCTATTTAGGACAAGTGGTCCGGTTAGGCAGGTCCAACTTCGAGAGAGAGGTCAATCGTCGAATCCAACTCGGTTGGGCAGCGTTCGGGAAACTTCGCGACGTCTTCTCGTCCAAAATTCCTCAGTGCCTAAAATCGAAAGTCTTCGATAGTTGTGTGTTACCAGTGATGACATACGGCACCGAGACGTGGCCTCTCACTGTGGGCCTCATTAAAAGGCTCAAAGTCACTCAACGAGCCATGGAGCGGGCTATGCTCGGTGTTTCCCTACGAGATCGAATCAGAAATGAGGAGATCCGTAGGAGAACCAAGGTTACCGACATAGCCCATAGGATTGGCAAGTTGAAGTGGCAGTGGGCCGGGTACATAGCTCGTAGAACCGATGGCCGTTGGGGCCGAAAGGTTCTCGAGTGGAGGCCACGTACAGGCAAGCGAAGTGTTGGACGCCCGCCTACAAGGTGGACGGACGATCTGACTAAGGTCGCAGGAAGTCGCTGGATGCAGGCGTTGGCTTCCAACAGGTCATTGTGGAGATCATTGGGGGAGGCCTATGTTCAGCAGTGGACTTCCTGTGGCTGATATGATGATGATGATGATGATGATGACAATTACTTTTTGATAGTTTTCAAGTTGATTAAAATTATTACCATTTCTATTCCATAATTGCTTGAGATCAAGTGATATTTTGTGATTTCAATTTGTATTGTTATATAGAGGATAATTTAATGTATCTAATCAGATATTAATAACTAAGTACATGATATATATCAAATAAATAATATACTTTTAATTTCACATAGCGTTTTGTGTTTGTCACCAGCAGATATCAAACAAATCTTCATACCGACGCTGTGTTTTTAGTAAACACATCTATATACAGGGAGCGCAAATAAATGGCGCACTTGCTCAGTTGGGTACAAGGGTATAATATTAATATCGTAATAAAAAAATAATATTTGGAAAATACCTATCCGTTTTGAAGTTATGACCGTTTAAAGTTTTAAGTTTAATCACCACTTTTTCGCATAAAATCAGTTGGAATGGATGAAGAACAAGATTTAAACACATACGTATTTTTTCGTTTCGTCGTTAATTGAACGGTTAACGAAATATACCACGAAAACCATTTTTAACAGCATCAAAACATTCTTAAACTTCGCTTTAACAGCTGTTTACACATGAGTAAGGTCATGAACTCTTAGCTGTATAATTTATCCTTCTCTAACTTCAAAAAAGAATATTTTTTGTTTCATTTCAAATAAATCAATCAGTTAAACAGGGACGTACTTAGATTTAAGCGTCAATAAATTAACAACATAATAACTTTAGGTGCAGTTGCATCGTGAATGGATTGACTATTTTGTTTGTCATTATTTTCCTTAGTGTCACAAATCCAAACTGAAAGACACCAAGAAATCACACTGGTCATCGCTTAAATCATGTAAGATTGCGAATTTAATTATAATTAGAAAAGTTTTGGTAATACCTACATAACATTTAAATTTTCTAAATAATTTAGATTCATTGAAAAAATAATCTGATGACACTGATTAATAAAAAATAATATTTTTAAAATGATGGCTCAATTCGGCCCTATTAGTCAAAGGAAGCCGCCGGCTCGATTATTCTTCCTTTGAGGTCGCCGCCGCCGTTTGTGAGTGCGTGCCGAAAGGCGGCAATTTCTTTGTCGGTAACTTTTAGCATTTTGCAAAAGAAGACCGACATCTTGAGGTGTGTTCACACTACACACTTGATATAACTTAATTGGATTAAGTACTCCGATATAAAAGTTACGTTAAAAAAAAGATCTTATTGGACTGATACTGATACTTGCTCAAGAGCTTATAATGTTATTTAAATATGTCATCAGCCGATCCAGTCAATTACAAATTGCCTATTTACTTTGCTTATTATTGTATTTAACATTATTTTAATGTATTTTGAAAATAATGTTACTTTAAAGTGATAACATTTCTTCTAAATTCTTATACCTAGAGAAATGTCGTCTACCATTATAGCATAGAATTTGCATATGAGACTTATTTGAGATAAAATTAGTGAAATCAATAAAAACTAACTACTAATTTACTGCACTGGAGACCCCGTGCCCTGCAGTGGCACGTATATGGTCTGATACAGTAGTAATACTAATTGTTCAGATGAATTATTATGAACTCAAATAGGAAAGCTTTGTATCTAATGTGAACAGGCCTTTATCTTTCAAGAATCAAAATAATAATTTATTTTTTATTAGTTGAATTCGGATTGCGATCGCGTGTGCATGTATTAGTCGTGTGCATATTATTGTAAATTCGTTTTCAGTTATTTTGAGTAAATTTTATTAATTTCACTATGCTTTGAACATTACCCAATTTGATAGCTTTTGATGTAACTTGTGTTATGTGAAATGTAAAAGAAAATGTGATTTATGCTACCAAACTGTGACAGTGTTTTCGTGCGGGTTTTGGCGGATCCTGCGCTTCCGGCTTTGCCTATCAAGGTCATTACGGTTTACATTACAAGGTCAGTTAACTATTTTGGTGGTCATTAATGACAACTAACCAGCCCATATGAGTCACCGACGGCCTCCGTGGCGCAGTTGGTAAGAACCGCCTGTGAAATGAGAGACCGCGGGTTCGGTTCCCGCCCCGAGACAAATAATTTCCGTGAACCATAATTATTTTTCTAATACCCGCGACACAAGATTTGTATCTTAGTGTGGGGTTAGTGCCCATGTATGTGACTGTTGGCAGTATTAATTTAATATCTTTTTTATGTACCCTGAGCGTGATGTACACAATCGACTTATAAGTAAATAATGAGCTCTGCTTATTTATTGTTGAATGTCTACCGTTCAGTTGTAAGGTTCAATCACTTTAGCTTAACATGTTAAGGGGTAGCATGTGTAACGTTAGTTTTTTTTTTCTCGGCATCTTTCTTAATATTCGCTAGCGCCATACTAATCCGTCTTAATTAAGATTCCTTCACCATATACTATAATGTATATTGGCAGGTGCGCCGTTTTCTTGTCCACCCTGTATATAAAAGAGGAACCTGACTGACTGACTGACTGACTGACTGACTGACTGACGTATCAACGCACAGCCGAAACTACTGGAGCTAGGAACGTGAAATTTTACACAGAGGTTTTTATTGTGACGTAGGGTAGCACTAAGAAGGGATTTTTGGAAATTCAACCCCTAAGGGGGTGAAAAGGGTAAAAAACGGTTGTATGGAAAATCGAAACCGTTAGAGTTACAATTCTCAAACTTTGCAGTTTAGTTAGCCAATTTAATACAAATATAACTGCATACTTAATTTTTCTAAAATCAACCCTAAAGGGGTAAAAGTAAGGGTTAAAGTGTTACGAGACTAGGGTGATTTAATGACAGTCTAATCAACGCACAGCCGAAATTACTGTAGCTAGAAACGTGAAACTTAACACAAGAATTTCTATTATGACGTAGGGTAGCACTAAGAAGGGATTTTTGGAAATTCAACCCCTAAGAGGGTGAAAAGGGTAAAAAACGGTTGTATGGAAAATCGAAACCGTTAGAGTTACAATTCTCAAACTTTGCAGTTTAGTTAGCCAATTTAATACAAATATAACTGCATACTTAATTTTTCTAAAATCATCCCTAAAGGGGTAAAAGTAAGGGTTAAAGTGTTACGAGACTAGGGTGATTTAATGACAGTCTAATCAACGCACAGCCGAAATTACTGTAGCTAGAAACATGAAACTTAACACAAGAATTTCTATTATGACGTAGGGTAGCACTAAGAAGGGATTTTTGGAAATTCATCCCCTAAGAGGGTGAAAAGGGTAAAAAACGGTTGTATGGAAAATCGAAACCGTTAGAGTTACAATTCTCAAACTTTGCAGTTTAGTCAATCAAAAGTAAAAATAACTGCATGCTTCATTTTTCTAAAATTAACCCTAAAAGGGTAAAAATAAGGGTTGAAATTTTGCAGAATCGAACTATCGGATCAACGCACAGCCGGAACTACTGGAGTAAAAAAAGTGAAATTTTGCACAAGGGTACCTATTATGATGGAGAGTAGCACTAAGAAAGGAATTTTGGAAATTCAACCTCTAAGAGGGTGAAAAGGGTAAAAACCGGTTGTATGGAAAATCGAAACCGTAAAAGCTACAATTCTCAAACTTTGCAGTTTAGTTAGCCAATCAAAAACAAATATAACAGCATACTTAATTTTTCTAAAATTAACCCTAAATGTGTAAAAATAAGGGTTGAAGTGTTGTGAGAATAGGATGATTTATTGAGTGCCCAATCAAAGTACAGCTGAAAATACTGGAGCTAGAAACGTGAAATTTTACAAAAAGATTTCTATTGTGACGTAGAGTAGCTACTACTAACAAGGCGTTTTTGGAAATTCAACCCCTAAGAGGGTGAAAAGGGTGAAATAGTGGTTTTGGTAAAACTTGGCATTTTAGTTAATCATTACAAAGAAATATAATTGTCCACTCTATTTTCTTAAAATTAACCCTAAAAGGTTTAAAATAGGGGTTGAAATGTTGTATGCAAAGTCGAAACCGCTGAAGTTATTCATATGAAAATTTGTATTTCACCACTTATTTTAAACGAAAAATAATGCCGTGGACTACTATTAGAAAAAAAGCACTAAGGTGGTGTAAATAAGGGATGATATTATATTTTGTGAAAATCAGAACCACTGAAGTTGATTTATGTATGTTACCAAAATCTTTTTGAAATAAAACTATTATTTACGGATTTTATCGTGGATTTGGTTTAATTTTACATTTTTTGAGTTCCCGACGTTTCGATTACTTTATAGCTTTCGTGGTCACGGAGCGGTCCGCCACGTGACCACGAAATAATAGTTTTATTTCAAATAATAATAATAATAATAGTTTTATTTGAAATAATAGTTTTATTTCAATATGTAATATTCGCGTAAATCTAAGAAACTTGTACGGGCTAGCACGTACAATATTGTTTTGTCAGCAGTTTACGCTACCGTGCATAATTTTATAACAGTCGACAGTACGCAAATACAGTACAAAGCAATCGGTAGCGCGTGCTCATATCATTCTATCATTTTATCATTTATAATTAATCTATCAAATAAACATTTATTTCCACGCCGGACTTTTACTATCAATCCAAGCTGTACGGGTATCGTCTCAGCCCGTACATCTTTGTGGTCCTTCGAGCATTTTTGAACCTCGCGAGTGTGCACAGAACTTAGTGACTATCATTGTGTGAAACTAGTGAGGACTGAACCAAAAGGAGACGTGAGCTATCATTGGACATTTATCACTTTAATTGCGACAATATCATCTGAAGGCGGTAAGCAGGGACGCTAGCTATCCTGAAAGCAGCAAACAGTTATCCGGATCTGTACAAGTAAGATCTTTCCATTTATACCTATATCATCATGTCGAACATGGAAGACATCTTGACTAATCAGCAGCAACTTCTTAATGCAATTGAGCAAGTATACACGAATTTTAAGAAAGATGGTAGTGATCGTAAGACTTCCGATTATATCAGGCGAAGAGTAGATACCCTAGATAAGTACTGGCAGGAATTTCAATCTAATCATGCGATACTATGCGGAAAAGAATATGCGAAGTCTCACACATATTTTACCAGTAATCAGTTTGAATTTGTGAAAGAAAGATATGAAAATGTTAGAGCTGCAATCGCCAACTATCAATGTAAGGATGATAGGCCCTTGACCCCAGTTTTAAAACCCGCCACCCCGTTGGGTGTGCCTGGCCCATCTCGTCAACCGTCACCTCAGATTCCTTTATCTCAGGGAATGAGTAGCAAAACCGATGAAATGTTACGCAAGCAAACTAGTAACTTTAAGGCATTCGAACACACAGTATCAAATATCAATTTAGATTTAATATCGGAAAAGTGGGAGTTCGATCATTTACTGCGTGCTATACAATCGCGGTGGTCCATCATTGACACCATGCATTGGGAGTTAGATTCGGAACTCGGGGGTAGGAGTCCCGATTATGAATCAACATTTTTTACCTATGAAATGAAATACAATGATATCATCAAATCAATCAACCGAAAAATGTGGTCCGTATCTCACCGAGAGCAATCGACACCTCATGTCGAAATACCTTCCTTTAGTGGCAGTTACCATCAATGGACTTCTTTTAAAGATCTTTTTACGGAGACTATACATGGAAACCCTACATTATCAAATGCGCAAAAGATGCAATTCTTAAAAACTAAAGTGAAAGGTGAAGCAGAGAGGCTTATTCATCATTTACCTATAACATCTGATAATTACTCAATCTGTTGGGACATTTTAAATCACCGATATAATAACAAGCGTTTAATCTTTCGCTCGCACATCGACATTTTATTAAACATCCCGGCAGTACAGCAAACTTCATTGAATCATATAAAGCGTATTCACGATACAACATTGGAAACACTTAACGCTATTAAAAATCTAGGCGTTGCCATTGAATCTTGGGATCCGCTACTTGTCCATCTTTTATCCCAAAAATTGGATACGGAGACACATAATGATTACATAGCGTCGGTCAAACAACCGCGAGAATTACCTAATATGCAAGAATTTTTATCATTTTTAGAAGGCAAGTTTACATGCTTAGAGTCATCACGTAAGAAATTTGAAAATCATACAAAAATTCAACAAAACAAGAATAATTATTCACATCAAAATTTCAGCCAGTATCATAAAAATTTAAACAAACAATCATTTCCGGCACATGGCAACATTATTTCGCAACAACAAAACAAAACAACTAATTCATGGAAAATTTTTAAGTGTGGAATTTGCAAAACAAACGAACATTGCCTTTATTATTGCAGGCAGTTTTTAAATATGACACCGTACCTAAAGCGGCAAACTGTTTCAAAGTTAAGTGTTTGCGAAAACTGTCTCTATTCACATAACGGCAAGAGATGTATTTCCGATAAAAGGTGTACCAAATGTAATGGAATGCATAACACGATTTTGCACGAGGCGTTTCAATCGGATAATACTAATAATCATAATGCATCGACCATGGTAACAGGCGGAAACAGTCAGAAATTTGAAACTGCCCAAGTACGTAGTAATTCGCACGTGTCATTGCATCGCGATGTGCCCGAAGTACTGTTGGCAACAGCCATGCTAAAGGTGCAAACTTATGATGGGACTTTTGTTAACATGCGGGCCCTAATAGATCAGGGGTCACAAACTTCTCTCATAACAGAACACGCAGCCCAGTTGCTGGGCATGCCCCGACTTCGATGTCGTGGGGTAATATCAGGAATAGGTGCGAAGGAAAGCAATTGCAAGGGCGCGATGTCAATCAAGTGTGCGGCCACATGTAGCAATTTTGAATTTGACACCGAAGTATATATAATGAGAAACATCGTCAAGCGATTACCTAATTATAGTTTTTCCAAACCATCGTGGACTTATTTGGATCATATAACATTGGCCGATCCGGAGTTTTATATTAGTCGCCCTGTTGATCTTTTGTTAGGGGCCGACATATATTCCCTAATTTTGTTGGAAGGAGTTTGCAGAGCAGGTGATAACGTTCCTTTGGCCCAAAATACTCGCCTAGGCTGGATTTTGACAGGAGGTGTCAAAACACTTCAGTGTAACGTTGTTGTCAATAATTTGGAGGAAATCCAGAAATTCTGGGAAATAGAGGATATTAGTGAACCTCTATCAATAGAAAATGACAAGTGCATAGAATACTACAAATCCACTACAACTAGGTTTGAAGATGGGCGATATCAAGTCCGGTTACCGTTAAAGTCAGATTTTTCGGAAAAATTAGGAGAGTCAAAATTCAAAGCTATAGCGCAATTTCGAACCTTGGAAAAT
Organism: Hyles vespertilio; assembly: GCA_009982885.2. Lineage (NCBI taxonomy): Eukaryota > Metazoa > Arthropoda > Insecta > Lepidoptera > Sphingidae > Hyles > Hyles vespertilio. The sequence goes on along the minus strand of CM042808.1, from coordinate 12,683,428 downwards.
AAATTCAAGAAACAACCAAACATAGAGAAAAAATATAAATTATTTATCAATGAATACCGCTCACTCGGTCATATGATTCCCGCTTTGAAGAACATGAATCCGGAACGTGCGCAATGTGTATTGACGCATCATTGTGTGCAATCTAATGACAGTACAAATTCTAAATTTAGAGTTGTTTTTAACGCATCGTGTAAAACATCTACAGGGAAAAGTCTAAATGATGTCATGGAATGTGGTCCAAATCTTCAACAGGACTTACAGTCGCTAATCATCAAGTGGAGGCAATACCAGTTTGCTTTTACGGCGGACATTGAGAAAATGTTTCGGCAGATTTGGATACATCCGGACGACCAGCAGCTTTTGAAAATAGTCTGGCGCGATTCACCACTAGACGCTATTAAAGAATACCAACTTACCACGGTCACTTACGGGACAACAGCAGCCCCGTTTCTCGCAATGATGACCCTGAAGCAACTCGCGCACGATGAAAGGAATAACTATCTAAACAGCAACGCAACTGATGTATTAGAGAATTCATTTTACATGGACGATCTTGTCCACGGTTGTCATAACATTGAAGAAGCCAAGATATTACAACATGATCTTATCACTTTATTGCAAGCGGGAGGTTTTCACTTGAGAAAGTGGAAATCTAACGCGAACGAGTTGTTGCAGGGTGTCTCGGCAGATAATGATGACAACTTCAATTTTAAACAATTCGAACAATCCAAAACCCTTGGGTTAGGCTGGGATTCAAAGGAAGATGTTTTCACCTTTCAACTTAACTTGGAACCGATTAAAGCATCAATTAACGTCACTAAGAGAACTCTACTCTCCGATGTATCCAAGTTGTTTGACCCACTCGGCTGGCTCTCACCACTATCAATTAAATTAAAAATGATTTTTCAACAAGTTTGGGCGGCAGATATAAGGTGGGATGATCCTGTGCCAAGTCGGATCTATGAAGAGTGGCTTAAAGTTAGGGCAGATATTCATAATATTCAGAACATTAAATTGCCTAGATGGATACAGACTCGTAATCACGAATGCATAGAACTACATGGGTTTAGTGATTCATCATTAAAGGCCTACGCTTGCGTGATTTACTGCCGGGTCAGTCAGGGCAACGAATCATCGGTAGTTTTATTGGTTGGTAAAACAAGGCTCGTACCTACCAGTAAGGCCGTCTCACTACCGAGATTAGAATTGTGCGGCGCGCTACTTCTATCAAAATTGATGAATAAGGTCAAAAAATGCCTTAACTTTCAAAATATAAAGATATATGGTTGGATTGATTCTATGGTCGTATTAGGTTGGCTTAATGGTGACCCGACTAGATGGAAAACATTCGTAGCCAACCGAGTGAGCAAAATCACAGAAAGCATGCCGCCGGAATGTTGGCGGTACGTGAGATCGGAGGAGAATCCTGCGGACAGTGCTAGTCGCGGAATGTCTGCCTCACAATTAAAGGAGCTCAGTTTGTGGTGGCAAGGCCCGAAATGGTTATCAACTTTTAACGACCAAGAAACTAAAACATCTTATTCAACCGATGAAGAAATGAAACTATCAAAACATGTTAACATAGTGACACAACAAAAAACCGAACACCTCGTTCAAGACCTTTTATCAAAACATAGTACATTCAACAAGACGGTGAGAATAGTGGCGTGGGTTCGGAGATTTATTAATTACAAAAATCAACACAACAAGTATCTATCAGTAGAGGAGTTAAAACAAGCAACTTTATTAATTATCAAAAGAGTACAACAATTATCATTTGAAAAGGAAATATCAGATTTGCAACGTGGACCCAAATTACACAGAAAAAGTCAGATTTGCGAGTTAAGTCCGTACCTCGATCAGGATGATGTATTAAGAGTCGGAGGGAGATTGCGTCATGCCAACCTCGATCCTGATATGAAAAATCCTATCATCATCCCGCCCAACAGCCGAATTTCGGAATTACTGATTGATCAAGCGCATCAATTAACCTATCACGGAGGTCCTAAGCTAACATTATCATGCTTGAGGCAAAAATATTGGATCGTGGGGGGCTATCGGGCTATAAAAAAGAGATTACGCCTGTGCATTCAATGCAGAAGACACGAACCCACTAAACATCATCAACTTATGGGTGACCTTCCATCGGCGAGGGTTAATCCTACCAGGCCTTTCTATAATGTGGGAGTCGACTATACAGGTCATGTTTTTCTTAAGGCAAGTTCAGGTCGAGGCATTAAAAGCACTAAAGGTTATGTCGCGGTGTTTACGTGTATGGCCACCAAGGCGGTGCACTTAGAGTTGGTGTCTAACCTGACGAGTTCGGCATTCTTAGCAGCATTACGCAGGATGGTAGCTCGTCGAGGGAAACCGCGGCATATCTTTAGTGATAATGGAACCAATTTTGTAGGAGCAAATAAGATTTTACAGCAGGAGTACGAAGAGATGCTAAAGATTTTCGATAGTGAGTTTTACTCCAATGTGGCAGACATGGGAATAACTTGGCACTTTAATGCACCATCTTGGCCATCAGCAAGCGGTCTTTGTGAGGCAGCAGTAAAAAGCCTTAAATTTCATCTCAAGAGGGTTGTCGGTGAGCAGAAGCTCACATACGAAGAGTTCACGACGCTGCTAACTCAGCTTGAAGCCTGTTTAAATTCGAGGCCTTTGTGTCCGTTAAATGAAGACCCAGAAGATTTAAATTATTTGACACCTTCGCACTTTTTATCAAGTGGCCCGATCTTAACCATATATGAAACCGAACGGGATCTTAGAACAAGATGGCACCTAACCCAGAAAATATGCCAAGATATTTGGAAAAGATGGCAACATGAATATTTAACAAGTCTATCGGCGAGGAGCAAATGGCGACAACCGCAAAATAATATCAAGCTAGACGATGTCGTAATCATAAACGACAGCAACCTTCCTGCCGGCAAGTGGGCCTTAGGTCGGGTGGTTGAATTACACCCCGGTCAAGACGGATTCGTGCGAGTTGTAACACTAAAAACTAAAAATGGTTATCTGAAGAGGCCAATCGTAAAATTATCCATTCTTCCCGTACACCCAGAAAAAACACAAGCAGAAGAAGTCCCTACAAAGCAAGAAAAAACACAAACGAAGAGAGACGGCAAGAGAAAATATAATTTCGCAACAGTCGCTTCAGCCGTATTATTATTTTTCATGACTCTTATTGTTAACACCCACGGAACATTTACTATCACTCCATTGCAAAATAACAGCGCTTTCTATTTCGACAAGATTACTAACATGCATCAGATAAGAGATGACTGGCGGCTAGTTGTCTACTATGATATGAACCCGTACTGGGAAGGCACTGCAGCTACTATCAAGTACACCGAATACCTAGAAAACATATGTTCAAAGATAAGAAACCTATCACATTGCGACGGTGTCATGTATCAATTAAGACATGAATACTCAGATCTACAACATTATAATGATATGTTATTACAGCAACAAGTCAAAAGGCGCTGGCGCATCCGTCGGGGATTGATCAATGGAATTGGAAACGTTGCTAATAAATTATTTGGGATATTGGATAGTGATTTTGCAGAAAAATATGAACAGGATATCGAGCTAATCAGAACAAATCAGAGACATCTAGCAAAATTATGGAACAATCAAACATCTTTAGTTGAAGCAGAATTCAATGTTATCAAGAGAGTAGAATCACTCATGGAGCAACACCATAAATCAGCGAATCAGAAGATGATTACATTTGAAAAATCAATGAATGTAGTGCAAGCGGAGCTGCGGAATAGTTCCTACATCAGCGAATTTACATTAACTGCAATGATAACCAACAACATCATAAACAAATTGAGGTATATACAAGACTATCTTTTAGATGCTCTTACCGATGTTTTCCACGGGAAGTTTAACCTTCACCTATTAGCTCCGGAGCAATTGCAACAGGAACTGAGTGTCATCGCATCTCATATACCTAAAGACCTGTCTTTACCGACCGACCACGCCAACCTATCTAAATTGTATAAACTTATCAACATTAAAGCACGCTTTTCCGAGAATTATGGCATATTTGAAATCCGAATCCCACTAATTGCACGTGATATTTACGATATACTGAAAGTAATTCCTATACCTAGACCATTAGGAAAGTCCATGAGCTACACGGTGCCTATAAGCGAGTACCTGGCATTGAACATAAAAAAGGATTCATTTCTATCTTTATCGCTAGGGGATTTACACGAATGCTTGGAACGAGATTTTGATACTGTGTTGTGTCGATTCAGAAAGCCTATTTATCATATGAACAGTGATCAGAATTTATGTGAGAAGAGAGAAGATTACGAAACTTGCAAAGTTATCATAAATACATGCAAAAATAATTTTATATCAACAAACCAAATGAACACCTATTTTTATTTCTGCTGTAGTAAATGCTACTTCAAGTTGCTATGCGATGATCAAGTTACTACAATTCCGCTAAGTAACGCAGGACTGCTTACACTGGGTCAAGGTTGTCTTATAAAATCAGCTGATTTCTATATTTATTCTCATAAACAAGACGTCAGTAATACCAACTGGAAACCTGATATTGGTCTACCTAACATTTCTCCGATAAATCATCTTGTAAATATTTCCTTGCCTGATCTTAATGTCAATACCACAGATGATAATAATAATCAACGACAGATCTTTGCCATTCAAGAACAGTTGGATAATATGAAACGAGTCGATCCGTTAGCAGACGATATATTATCCTACCATGACATTCACCATTATACCCTGATATATCTGGTGGTCGCAGCGGCCGGAATATTCGGCGGTTTCTACGTGTATAGACGCGCGCGAGGCGCGCGTGGCCGTGCAGAGTGCAGTCGCAGGGAAGCTAAGTGTAATAGTGATGTGCAATGTGGAGATGTTGAGTTGCAAGAGACAGTTGTAAATCAGTGTAGTGGTGTTAACATTCCGAGTGAATTGCCGGACCGTTATGCGAAACAAAGACAAAGCCGAAGTACTTCACCAGTGCTTCAGTCGGTGTTTACTATCACCGATTCGTGAATCTAATTTAGTTTTAACATTAAATTTATGTTTATATTTTTTTTTTCATTATGTCGTAATATTCTTTAAGCTCTATTGTCAATCACCTTGTTAATAGTTTTAACTCATCTCATTCGCATCATCTTTTCGCCCGGGAGCATGTACGGGCTAGCACGTACAATATTGTTTTGTCAGCAGTTTACGCTACCGTGCATAATTTTATAACAGTCGACAGTACGCAAATACAGTACAAAGCAATCGGTAGCGCGTGCTCATATCATTCTATCATTTTATCATTTATAATTAATCTATCAAATAAACATTTAATTCCACGCCGGACTTTTACTATCAATCCAAGCTGTACGGGTATCGTCTCAGCCCGTACAAAACTATTATGCAAAATATTTTTTTTACATATCTTTCGTAGAGCTTACAGTGTAATGTTGTTGAAGCGATATAATGTATTGATTTTACGTCCGTATTATTATAATATACACGCAGACGAAGTTGCGGGCAAAAGCTAGTAATATAATATTTTGAATAACAACAAAATTGTTATTATGTGTTGAAAGAAAAACACACAGCGTCGCAGGAATATCTTCCTGGTGAAGCACTATGACAAGCTCGAGCAAGTGGCTGACAATTTATACCCTGTATTTATAATTGTCGCCCCACCGCCGGTGACAAACAAGTATTGTATCAATATTGCAGGAAAAGAGGGTAAGTTCACAAATGCATCTTCATACCGACGCTGTGTGTTTTTCTTTCAACACATAATAACAATTTTGTTGTTATTCAAAATATTATATTACATGTGTGATTGCGTTACTCTGCTAGTACGCAAAGCCTCTAAAGATATTTTTTTGCCATGGACATGATGATATCGAAAATTATGAAGAGTATCCTAGACCACAGCCCTCGCGGAGTGGCCGAGCGCTTTTTACCACTACACTACCGGGTAGGTATTTTAAAGTACAAGCCAATTTATGTAACATGGTTAGTAAACTAAAATATACATTATTTATATTATCGATAAAATGTGCAGCACATAAGTATTGAATATGTCGTAACTAAATTATGTCGGCGCTTTGGCCGTTTGTAACATTTGACATAACTGCACTTTTTAATTCGGTCACGTAATCATACCCAACATAGCAATTATGAAACGTCAAATTGTTATGTTGGGTGTGATGATGATATGTAATGATGATATTGATATTGTTTATAGGATAGTTGTTAGTTTTTAATGATAAATCTTGTATATAATGTTAATTTCACATACAAAATACACTATGAAATTTTCCGGACGATAAGCGATTCCACCCAGTATATGTATACATTGTATAATAAAACGAAAACGGGACCATAGTGCGCTGGCTGTAGGTAATTATTTCAAGGATAGCGCCACAGACCCATGGATAGCGCTGCAGTGCGATTCACGTATTTTAATAAGTTCAGCTGCAGTGCAGTTGCGGTTAAGTTTCGATCAAAACAGCCCTTTTCGTATTCTCGTAGTTTTGACAACCGCTGTCAAATACGCTCGCGTGAAGTTCGCGTCACGCAAACGTTTTAGCGTATTCTACTGCTGCGCGTATATGTCAATCTCAAACAAATTTCATACATCTGACGTACAGTCACACGTACAGTTGACGCGCAGTTCACGCGCAGCTAAACACTTACAAGAATACCATTTTGTACCAGTAGGGCGATTCACGTAATATAATAAGTTCAGCTGTAGTGCAGTTGCGGTTAAGTTTCGATCAAAACAGCCCTTTTCGTATTCTCGTAATTTTGACAACCGCTGTCAAATACGCTCGCGTGAAGTTCGCGTCACGCAAACGTTTTAGCGTATTCTACTGCTGCGCGTATATGTCAATGTCAAACAAATTTCATACGTCTGACGTACAGTTGACGCGCAGCTCACGCGCAGTTCACGCGCAGCTAAACACTTACAAGAATACCATTTTGTACGAAAGCGTAAACTTAATTGTAACCGCACCGCAACTTGATCGGCGCGTCAAAAAGTTACGTGAATCGCACTACAAAGCGTAAACTTAATTGTAACCCACAGATCACTTCCAATAGATACCGCATTACGATAGTTTTGTTTTGAACCGAAAACGCCAACGAAGGGAACTGCGCGGGGGGTGAGCGGGTTGCAGCGCGGTCACGTGGACTTCACTGGAGAGATGAGGCATAAGTCGATAAATAAAAAAATGTATCGATAGTTCGATTTGCCAGTAAGTTCATGTGTTATGATCGCCTTTATAACTTAATTACCAACTTGTTAAATGTTTGATAATATTTTTTCATCGGCCTGATCTGATAAATTATACCAACCGGCAACCGCTAACTACGAATAAAATAGGATTAAGATTTATACTTTAGTATGTAACGGTTTTATTTCTATTATTCACCGTGTATTTTTGTATACCATAATGGCGAAATACTCAAATTAAGTGTTGATATAAAAGATCACATAAAAATATGAAATAGTAAATAACTAAACCTCAGGCCCTAAAGGGTTACAATAACTTATTCCGTTTCTTGAATTCTGACGGCGGCTGTAGTAAATGTAATATCGACAAGTGACGATGAAACCCATTTGACGAACTATGAATGTTTTTGAGACGATATATACAACGTATCTTAAAATTAGTGCAATAGCTTGTGCTACTGATTCTCAATAAACTTAGTATACTAAAACTTATGATAAATACCCTCCCATTATATTTGAAAACGTATACAACTAGCGGGATAAAAGGAAATTTCATTACGCCAAAGATAAATAAAAAAATATTGTAAAAGTACCTTGTTAACAAATGTAACTATTTCAAATTACATAAAATAACGTAATTATGGTAATTTGCAATTTTTATTAAAATCAATATATATTTTGTGACATTGTCATTTAATAAAATTAATTTACATTATTGTTTTACAATATCGATATTTCTGGGAATTATATTATAAACATGCGTCAAACACTAGAAGAACGCGTGATTTCGCCAAAAAAAGATGGCTTATTACGGTTATTGCTATGCGAAAAAGAGACGGCTGATTCTCCATCCGAACTCGACTGTTTGACATTGATACATTAACCAGTATAAATTGAACTAGCTCGGGACCAAATTAATTTAAAGAATATTAGTTATCGACGAAAACTTATTGCGTTTTTTTAGATACTTTTTTTTTGAGTTTTTTGCACACCATTTTATTGAACAAATCATTATATTATTTATTTATATATTTTTTGAGCGCGACCAAAACTGATTTACGATTGTGTGCGTGAAGTTTACATGTGTGCTTGACATATAGTGGTGTACCATGCACTTTCGATACTATCATATCGATATCGATATAGCTGTCGGCCTGTAGTTGTGAAATAAAATGTTATAAATATATGCGACATTTTATTATATATTAACAGTAATTGATGTGTTTATTTCAATACAGATTGATTAACACACAAATAAATAAAGATAAATTGTCATATTATTTGAAAACATTTTGTTTGAGACCCATACGGTCTTTATGTTCACCTGAACAAAATTCTTTTTTTCATTGTGATGTATACATAGTACATACACCTAATTAAACTGAGAACAAAAAACACTTTTATAAAATAAATCTATAATTTACAAAGTTTTAGCGTCTACGGTTTATTTTTTTCATTTTTAATTTCCTGTCGCAAAGTTTCGATTACTTTACAGCTTTCGTAGTCACAGGGTGGACTCAGTCTGCAACAAAATCCATGATTATTAGTTTTTTTCAAAGAGTAACATTCGCGTAAGTCTAAGAAACACATTTTTACTATATGTGTACTAGAGTTAAAAAAAATTGCTTATTTAAGTCAATTAATTGACTTGTAACACATTGGGAAGTGTTGGACGCCTGCTAGGCCGCGTTAGAGGTGTACGGAGGAGCTTGTAGGAAGTCGTTGGATGCAGGCAACTTACAACAAACTGATGTAGACATTCTTGTGGAAGGCCTATGTTCATTAGTCGCATTCCTGTGGCTGAAGAAAGAGACAGTTTAATAAACAATGAAGCTTTTCTCGATCACTTTACCTAAACTAATGTTTTTCCTATGAGAATTATAAATTTTAAACCTATACCAAATGTTATAATAAATTAATAATGTTGCTTCAAGGTTTGGACGATCATACTGTGCATAGAAGTATCGCATATTTTATAATAATATCGAATATGTTCTTGTTTTACTATTATAAATTGACAGCCTCTTGGCAGAGATTGAAACAGGTTCTTAATTCATAAATCACATACATGAAGTGTTATAATAACTATTCCACAAATATAAAAAATGAGAAAAAGTAAAGTAATAAGCTTAGATTATATACTCGTCTAGATGACACATCACACCTCACCGCACGGCTCAAAAAAAGTCTACCAAATTTGGTAGACTCGCTTCTCACGTACGTCAGTGTCATTTGAACTACATATGGATAACGTGCTCCCGAAAAATAATTAATTATGCCGGTTTGTGCTGTCGAATTGTATCGCAATTGTGTGGGAAAACTGTATAATAATACCAATATCACTTTCTATCGGTAACATTATTGTTAAACCACTATTATTTGAAGAAAACATGAACTTTTAATTCATTATTTTGAAGATGAGTTTCATTGGCCAGTGTTGTCAATTTATTACTAGGAAGATTTGTTGAAACCATGGGAGAAACTATAAAACACAAATATCATTACATAATATTTCGATCAGAATAACAACAAAAAGAATGGCATTATTTATTTAATGAGTAAATAATACTTACCTACACGATATTAATGAAACCCACGACGACATGCACTTCATAGTAATTTTATTAATTCTTTGCCTTGCATGTGTATTACCATTCAAAATTTCACAAACGGGGTACTGCTATTGTCATCTTTGAGGAAACAGCGAGAACTTATTCAAGGTCCTAATAATATTTTTAGACTACGGATTCCGTACTATTACACAGCGGAAACGAAAAGAAGACCATTCGTAGCCTCACATGACTTCAGTTGTGTGTTCCGAACATTTTACTTATGATGATTTATATTTTACATAAATACAGAAATCAGATAACAGCCCAGGCAATAAATCCAAAGAGTTAATTCTATTCGGAAACAAACACTAGGAGATGGGTTTAGATCTTTATTGTTTTTACTAAAATGCGTTATAAATATAATTAATAGTATGATTACTTTAAATAAAGAAAAAATATTTTATTTAACCTATTTTGTATATCAAATAGTGGGGAAAAGTTAAGTTAATAATCTGGAGTAGGCATCCCTAAACACACACACCTTGACAGTTGGATTACAATAATTACACGACCGGTACTCACACATATCAACGAAAGTGAGGACACTTTCAGCGCATCGTTTGTTGCCATTGCTCAATCTAGACGAGTATATAATCTAAGGTAATAAGTAATATTGTAGAATGAATACCATAATAATGGCCGGGGAAATATGGCCGGGATAACGCCAGGTAGAAGAAGAAGAAGAATGCACACTATCACAACATACTATAGCTCCATAAAAATGTAGGGAAACATGTGTTGTCATTGTCATCGACTATTTTATCGACAACCTTTTATTGATCGAACTTGTCAGTCAATCCCTAGCAACTTTTGGTTGAAATTATTGTAAATTCACGTATTTGATATTATTTTTTATACGTAATGGATGGTTTCAGCGTATTTATATAATGAAAAACTATATTCTTTTCTACCGATATGTATACACGGATTTCCATTTAATTCTATAATATCGTCACAAAATAGTATTGTGCAAAAGTGGCCGGTACCTGTAAAAACTTTAATTATTCCGGATTTTTACGCCTGCATGAACCACACCTTAGCACTGCACAATGTACTATAATAAACTACGTTTAATAAATATAACCAAGTACTGTAACATTATATAAATTATGAAAATAAGCGAATTTTGTTGCTCGCTTAGTTTGACATATTTCGACTCTGGGTCACTGCAGAGTGCAGGCTACTTCTGTGTAAACGTATGGTCGCATCATGCATCTCGCTTTAACATATAAGTTAAATTATTCTATCTCTTTCACATTGCCGATCTATGTTTTATATTGTTGAGCATAATAACTTAACAACTTGTATGCCTACACTTGACGTAGCTATCCTACTGTCCTGCTAAATCCCGTCTTAACTACTTGCACGTCCACTGTCAATGTCAAATTTCAAATTTTTAAAATATACCCTATTTCTATTTACATTAGGCTGACAAATTGAATTTGACAAACGTCAACTGTCAAAATCGGCGGTCGGGACGTGCAAGTACTTAACCCCTCTGTTCAGTCACTTCTCGATCCGTCCCGTCCTTTCTCTTCATTATCCATTCCGTCTTATACCGTGCATTTATACTTCGTCCTATCAAATCTGCCAGCTATCCCAATTCTCTCCTGTACCTCCCACTCTATTAAATCCCGTCTCTCCTCCATATCCAAATAGTGTGCCTTATGAATTTTTGACATTAATAACTTTAGTGATTCTGATTATCCATGCAATATTCCATCCCTTATTTCACACCCACAATGCTGCTTTTCCAAAAATGTTGCAAGCAATATTTAGGTTAAATATAACCTATCTCACTCAGAGACGATATATTATAGACTACAGGCCCGTGGCAAAAAGTGACGGGTCAAATGAACCACAACGAGACCTATTTAGTAAGATACAGGGGCTTAAAATAATAATATTTAGCACTATGCCGTCACTTGTAAGCTGTCCGTCTGGATGCAGATGAGACTTAAAAAGTACCGGGAGAGGGTGTATATTTTGGTCATATATTTTTGTACGGCATTTCTACCACCGATAAGTCCATGAAAAATAATAGAAAGAACACGTAGTGCCGTACAAAAATAATGTGTCACAAAGCCGGAAGAACGTTAAATATTCCGGTAAATTTGTCTGTAAATTTGGTCATTTGATTTTATACGGCATCAGTTCCAGACTGTTGCAATACTTCTTCTAATCCATTATTCCGCAACGCCGTACAAAAACCATGCGACAAGGGAGAAAAATCGGCGGTTGCAACCCACTCCCCTGCAGTACTCCGGGGGGTGATTTGAAAAAGTACGGCATTGGTTTCATAACATTACCTAGCACTCGAAATTACTATTTGAAAAAATGCCGTCACTAAATTATTGTTCATTTGAATGTAAATCAATAATACCTAAATTTGTCATAAATTTGACCTTTAAAGCTGAAAGGTCATTTGATCCTGTACGGCAACTTATTTTTAACATGATATTGCTAAATACAATTGTTATATAGTATTGCCATTCAATAAAAAATGTTTAAAAAGAAATTAGAGGACAACAAAATATGAGTTTTTTCAAATTATTTCAAAAGTTTAAATGATCGTAGATTAATGAAATATAACAACTTTCTAAATATTATTGCCGTTTTAAATAGTTCTCAGGTAAACGTATGAAGAAAAAGTTATGCCGTACATATTATTATATTACACTATTTTTGTATCTGCTTCTTCGTGAGCACTGCAAGTATACTTTTCTGACACTTCTCTTACGACAAATTCTGACAATTTTCTATATGAATGACATAGTTGATAGTTTAAAAACACTTTCTGTGTAGGCTTAAACAACGACGCTTTATCTTGAGTTGACCAATCATTAATGAGAAATTGAACGAATGCTTGCTTGAACTTGATGTTTTTCAATTCAGCGATGAAGTTTGATGGGCGTTTCGTTTGGGGACCTTCTATGACGAAATCATCATTCCTCAAGTTGTCTCGTATAGAATGTTCGTAATCTTTTATACTAGGTTCCGGGTACGTATCAAAGATCACGTGGACTTCCCTAGCCGCGTGATTAGTAAGATTACGAAGCAAATTGTGACTGATTGCGCCAAAAGTAATTGGAATATCTCGAAGAGTGTAAAGATAAAAAAATCCATCAATTATTACCGCATCTAAATCTTTAGGAATACTTTTAACCACTTTCTCTCTATCTATCAGTGGTTTCACTAGTTTACATTTATCCGTTTTGTTGATGGACCCATCTATGTGGCACAAGGATAGTGGAACGGGGGTTAGAGGATACTCCAAAACCTTTTCGATATTTACATTTTGTTGTAGAGATATACCTAATAATCTGCCAAATAAGTCTCTGTGCAGTTTAACCTCTTCAACCTTTCCGCCTTTCCGTTTGACTATTTTCTTGGCTTTGAAAGTATGAATAACATTTCTCTTGATAGGTTGTTCAAAACGACGACGATCTGATGCACATTGTTGTAAAAATGTTTTTCTCTGCTCTTCTCCCTTTTCGACGACATTAATTAGAAATTCATGTATTTCATGACTTGCAGACTGTCCATTACAAATATTGTATAACAAGTTTTCTTTTAAAGAAAGTGAAAATGGGTTCAAACGATTGTTAATACTGTCTTGAAACTGTTGTATTTGTTGTTGACTTTTTTTTATTTTGTTTTTCCTTAAATCATTCGTGAATTCTTCCCTTTTTTTTATAAGCACTTCAGTGAATACGTGAGATATAATTTCCGTTCGTAAAGCATGGCTTTTGCTCCACCTTTGACGAGCAGATATTGAGTTTTTCATACATGCAATACCTGTTGTTCGTTTAGCAGCATCAGCGTTGATCGTGCTTTCAACAGTAAAGTCTACTTCTCGCTTAGAAAAAGGCTTATTCGTTCTTTTTATCCCTACTACGACATTCAATCCAGGATGCGATTTTTCTACATTTTCTAAGTTGCAGTGGTATAAAGTGAGGTATCTAGCGTAATTTTGATGATTAAAGACAAAAAATAGATTGGTAATGAGTGGCAAAGTATATTTGTACAAATCCATATCACCCGTGCGAATACTTCGGTCGAAAAGTAAGTAGTTGTTAATCATTTCTACATAAGTAAGGTAGAATTTGGGTGTATACCCATGAACACCATTCAACGTTTTTTTACGGAAGTCTTCATACTTATGTAATATATCTGTAAAATCAACATTATCGACTGCAGGGTATGTAACTAATTTGCCACTAATGTCTTTACCTTTCCTTTTTTGGAAAGCCTTCATGAAGTCTAAACATTCATCACTTAGTATTATATTTTCTTTCTCTATGAAAAATTTGAAATGCATTATTTCAATAGCTACAGACATAAGAGGATGTAACCGTTTACATCTGTTAAAATGCTTCCCCGTAAGAAATGAGTTTACAGAACCACTTGCCAATAAACCAGATTCAATTAAAATTTCCGATAAACCACAATTTTCAATGTATTTACCAATCGCTTTGAATTGTGACATTGCTATGTGGAAAGGTCCTAAGTGAACAAAAATACGCTTCAATGCAGAGTCTTCATTACTTCTCAGAACAGAGTTTTGTATTTTCAACGATTTACTAGCTATGGCCAAATCATAATGTACCTGCGCGTACTGTTGTACGCATTCTTCAGCACCTTTGCTACTTTGCATCATAGTTTCTAGTACAACATAATCTTTTGTAGGTGATTCATTGATGGGGGTTAAATAAAACACATCTTGAGTAATGTTTTTGTCATTGACAATCAAAGCGTTAAATCCCACCCACATTGGTGTAGGAATATTCAAAGCATGACTTATCATCCATACTCTATCTAAAGTTTTAGCTTCTTCTAAAGTAATGGGTATATTATCGTTTAACGGCAATTGGAGTGTGCCTTCAAACTTTGGAGTTTCTATTAGTGGCGGAATAACGAGATTATCGGCTTCGTAGTGTCTGCGGAATCGTTTTCTACGATGTTGGTTACTTCCAATACTATCGTTACTTTCTTCAGAAGATATGTCAGGTTGTGAAGCATGGTCTTGGAACGAAATTCCAACCGTATCGTGCATAGTCTCTTTACCGTCACATGTTTCTACATATCGATCAAAATTATCGAAAGCAAAACCACTATTGAGAGATGGTTGTAATACCATACCAGCAGGGCATACTTTGTTTGTTTCCGAGATATAATAGGTTGCTTCTGTCTCCAATTCTAATACTTTTGTGTATGAAATACAATGTCCATAGGAATGTAAGAGGCGTAGAAGCTTTTCACTACTAGTTAAACTTTTGACTGTTATACCAAGAGTTATATGTTTTGATGTCTTAACTCTTCCTCTGTGAATTGCATAAATAACATCAGAAGCATAAGATTTGGCTAAGACCAACATTTTTGGGTCCCTTATTTTATCCACGTCACCTCCAGTTAATAAAAGAGAATAAAAGCGTAGTAGAGCATATGGAATTTGACATTCACCTTTGATAAGTTGTGGCGCAGTTACATTATCAACAATTGGATGTTTTTGTACCCCTAAAACAATCTTGCGTAAAAATAATGCCGAAGAGTTAATAGTACTTTCTTCATTAACGTAAGTCATGTTAATATTTTCTAAAGTAGCACTAGAAGAAACAACGTATTTGCGTTCACGATTGTTAATAATCATAACAGAATCTTTAAAATATGTTAAAATTTCATTTCGTAAATTAGATGTGTCAAAACATTTTGGTAGTATTTCAGAATCATACTATTCATATAAAAACTGTGTGAATAAATTGAGTAAAAAAGAATATTGAAATATATGCATATTTTCGACAATTTCCTCTTGTATGAATAAAAATAAATGCTCACGAGCACGCTCGTGTTTCTCTCTCCTTGAGTGCCAGTCAGTATTATATTTTTTTTGCCTGGACTTGTTTAAATATTCCGTTTTGCAAACTCTGTGATATGGTATGGGTACTGACATTTCCTGATATTGATCAATTCTCTGTAAAATCGCTAAATCATAATTTTGAGTAGCTGCATCTATGATATCACGAAAGATCTCTTTTTTTTTTGTCAACTTTAGCGAAGCTACATGCCATGAGCTGGCGGCGATGTCTTTTGTGTTTTTGCACACAAAATACACAAGCACTTCGACCATGTTTAAAAGACATGTGTTTTTCACATTTTTTGGTATTTTCGCTGAAAAAACATATTATTATTAATATAAAGGCGAAAGTTAGTGATGTGTATGTTTGTTACTCTTTCCCGCAATAATGGCTTGACCGATTTTGATAAAATTTAATATAGGGATAGCTGACACCCTGGATTAACATTCTTCGTTCATGTGGGATGCCAATATACATTATACATGGCCCTATCGAATTTGATGAACAAGATAGGAGAGGACAGGATTGAGTGTTTTTCGCCATGGAACTGAATGAGACGGGGCAGAACGGGATATAACGGGACGGGTAAATTACTAGTGTAGTAACTAATACTACTGTACTACTAATGTAGTTAGTACCTTGTATTAACATCGAGTAAATCCTCGTTTGCGTCGGGACCAACCACTTCTTCGAGTTTTCTTTTTCCAGATAAGTTGGTTAATTGTTTGTAACAATTTTGATGATATCCTTTTTCATCAAAGTCTTTAGGCAATTGGATTGAAGAAACATCTATGGACCTTCTGGAGGTGTTATGTTGCTGCTTTTTTCGAACCTCAATTGCCTCAATGCAGTTTTTTAAAATTTGGCTCGATAAACCTTTTATCGGGTTATCAATCGGATGACCCGTCAAACCACAAATGAAACAAACACCTTCGTGATCTTTTTCTTCAGTAATCCTTTTATTTGCACAGGAATCATCATTGTTCTCGAAGTCCGCCAATAACCATTTTGAATTACCGCGACTTCGGTAACGTAGGCGAGTTGTGGGGGTATTCTGAACGGCCATAGCGCCAACCACTTGCACTAAGCACGGCAAATATAGTAATACATAAACATATATGTTTATATATTTAAATACATATAAGCTGCCTTCTAAACAAAATAGCTGTTAAATGATATTTTTGCTGTCAGCTGACACTGTGTGGACAGTTATTTTTTTATTTCTTTAAATAAACTATATTGTAATATCACTTTTTGGATTGTTTCTCATATTTATTTTTATTGTAATCATTTTATCAATATGCGCAACAAGTGTTAATCTTTATTTAATTTGCAATCATTTACAAAGTCGCCATAAAGTGTCATTTGTTTTTTTTACTAGAATAAAATATTAATATATATTGTGTATGTATATGCTGTATTACTCTAATTTTCAAGTAGCTTCTTAAAAACCACTACTCATACTTTTACATAAAATTTTAGTAGTGTACATTTCTTATTTTGTATAGTTTAAATATGTTTACAAAACACCATAATTTAAATGAATATTTAGCTATCTATCCTCTGTAATTTATTTGTTTCTTTCGTGTGACCACCTATTTATTGCATATTTATAGCCGCTCTAATCCATTGTGCATCCTCGGTTGTCCCTAAAACATCGCCGTTTTGTGATAAGACCGCCGATTGTTTATGTTGTGTACAATAAAAATATATAAATAAATATATATGTATATGCAATAAACATTAAAAAAGGAATTAAACATTATAAGTTTTTGTTATGTTTTTTACCTTTTATCAATGTGAATCTTCAGATTTGTACGGCATTGATTTTTTACAGACAATTGCATTAAATACAAATAAAGTGTCTAAATGTTGTACAGTAAATATCATACTAAATATCACCCTAAAGTATGTTTTGTTACATGGATTCTTCGACAGTTATTTTCCGCCCTACAGACTTTTGTATCAAAAGAAAATGTACGGCATGTGAAAAAATATTATCTATGCCTAAAATACTTTGAAAATAAATTAATTTTATGTTGTGTCAAATCACCCCCCGGAGTACTGCAGGGGAGTGGGTTGCAACCGCCGATTTTTCTCCCTTGTCGCATGGTTTTTGTACGGCGTTGCGGAATAATGGATTAGAAGAAGTATTGCAACAGACTGGAACTGATGCCGTATAAAATCAAATGACCAAATTTACAGACAAATTTACCGGAATATTTAACGTTCTTCCGGCTTTATGACACATTATTTTTGTACGGCACTACGTGTTCTTTCTATTATTTTTCATGGACTTATCGGTGGTAGAAATGCCGTACAAAAATATATGACCAAAATATACACCCTCTCCCGGTACTTTTTAAGTCTCATCTGCATCCAGACGGACAGCTTACAAGTGACGGCATAGTGCTAAATATTATTATTTTAAGCCCCTGTATCTTACTAAATAGGTCTCGTTGTGGTTCATTTGACCCGTCACTTTTTGCCACGGGCCTGTAGTCTATTACATTAATTTCTATCAGTGAATAATAGCGAAGGAAAGGCTACTGTAAAAATTCTGGATAAAAGTGACATTCGATCTTGAAAAGAAGTAAATATAACTTTTTACATGTGCAAATTATTTATTTAATTGTCTCTATTTATGTAGCTTGATATATTCTCCTTAGTTCACACAAAATACATTTCTGAACCATGGATGTAGCATCAAATGGACTCGACATTCGAGTTCCACCGTAAGGGACAGACATAAAGTAAAGAAAAAAGCAGGGATACCAGGTCATTTATTTTCACATAAATATTTTAACTAAATAAATAAATAGACGCAACATTCAAATACATAGTCCTGACCCTACAAATGATAATCTTGAGTCGTGGGTATCAGAAACTACAAGAAACTTTTTGGTCTCACTAACACCCCGATTTGAAAAAAATATCAAGTCACTCTTCTTCTTCTTCTTCTTCTTTAAATGATAAATGGCTCCCCCGTGGAATCGGAGATTTTGCCAATGTCAAGTTGTTTGTTTGTTTTGTAGTAAAGACGATTATTTTTGATACAGGTAGAGAGGTTAAATTCATAATTGATGACGGGTAGCATAACAGATACGAAATTAAAAAAAAAAAGGCTCTGACCATATAATTATGATATTAGTTAGGTTAGTGCTAGTATTATAAGACTGCCATGAGCAGTGTGGGAGAAGAAGTGTTAACAAATTAAGAAGTTGACCATAGAAGCATGTAAACATATAGCGGACCACACCTATATTATATATTATGAAATCTAGGAAAAGAAGGAAAAGGATTTATAAATACATGTTATTGAGTTTTATAAATTTGCACAAACTATATATGAAATGAGAAAAAACACATGTTAACATAAAAGTTAAGTTAACCGGGCGGGGGATACCAGGTGGGAGAATTTCGTACAAAGGAAATAGTACTCTGGGGCATTCCAGTAACATGTGTTCCAAGGTACCATCTTCAACACCACATTCACACAGAGAATGGTCGCGAATACGTAACTTGGCTAGAAATACTGGGGTACACACATGGCCTAATCGCATACGAATGATTGTCGATGTAACTTTTTTATTAATCTTCTTGAAAATGAAAAACCAGGGCTTCTTTGGTATGTAGGGTTGAATTGAACCATAACGAATGCCTTTAACATATCTAGTAGACTGCCAACTTTCGTCCCAAGCCGTCATGAGATTTAATTTGGTGTAATATAGAAGGTCTCGGGGATAACACTCTTTGTAAGTTAACCTTCCCGAAGAGATGGCATTACGCGCACATTGGTCTACAAACTCATTATGGGATATGCCAGAATGACTAGGAATCCATGCTATCACCGTTTGAATACCAGAAGTATAGCATAGTCGTAGAGCGTCTTTTATTTTTAATGTGAGGTAAAAATATGTTTTGTTAAAGGGGGACTTAAGAATATCATGGAGGAGACTGGAGGAGTCTGAAAAAATTATGGATTTATTTATGCGGTGAGAAAGAACAAACATAATTGCTTCTAAGACAGCTATTGCCTCACCGGTAAAAATAGAGGTAGCAGGAGGGCAGTTATAGTTAAGAATAACCCTTAATTTTGGAATCCATGTAGCAGCACCTACGAATTCGTCTGCAGAAAATTTAGAAGCATCCGTAAATAAGGGAAGCCAGCCTTCCCAATTTTCAGCAAGAATTCTATTAAATTGGGTATTAGCATTTGGGTCATTTTTTTGTACGCCAAAGTTGAGAATTATTTGGGGCTTAAAGAGCAATGTTTCGAATGGGAAGGTGTAGGGAAAATGGCAAGGTGTGCGGAAAAGCCTGAAGGATGAGAATTTTTGATAGCTGTTAATAAGGAGAGGAGCAGTCTTGTTAAACCAGTACCTGGAATTATGGATCAATTGAGAAAGTGAATTTAATTTGTCATGTAAAGGATGGGATGATAACTGAAGGGTTTTACAAAGATAGCGATCGCAGAGAAATTGCCGACGAAGATAAAGAGGGGGTTCCAAACATTCTACCTGGAGGGCATTTATGGGAGAAGATTTCATCGCGCCACATATTATACGCAGGGATCTGGCTTGTAGTTGATCTATTGTACGAAGAGCCTGTTTATTACATGGCTCTAGTAAGAATGAGCCGTAGTCAAAATGGCTACGTATAATAGCGTTATATAATAGTTTTTGGTTGTAGGGGTGAGATCCCCAACGAACTCCAGCAACGGCTCTCAAAACATTAATACCCTTCTCACACTTCTCAGTTACGGATCTTAAATGTGGGACGCCAGTCAGTTTGGAATCTAAAATCACTCCTAGAAATTTAACTTCATTATGAAAGCCAATAGGTTGGTAATTAACTGAAAGTGATATAGGGGGTATGGATCTTTTGCGGGAAAAGACCACAGCTTTACATTTTGGTATGGAGAGTGAAAGCCAATGATCTTGAAGCCACTGGTTGAGGTGAAGTAGTGCAATATTTAGTCTATTTGCGCAATCCATAAGCGATTTGGAAGAGGTATACAAAATTATATCATCGGCAAATTGTAAAATATTCGCTAAAGGGATCACTGATTTATCTAGGTCAGCAGTGTACACATTGTAAAGGATTGGACTTAAAACAGAGCCTTGAGGAAGGCCCTTCCATACAATTCTTGAATTTTTAATGGAACCATTGACACTAAAAATGACCGAGCGCCCTACGAAAAGGTTAAATACAATGTTTATCATCCTCGGCGGGATACTCAGCTGCAGTAGTTTCTGCCTGAGCAGGGGGAGATGAACATTATCATAAGCAGAGCTTATGTCAAGAAATACTCCAATAGCGCTTTCTTCGCAAGAAAATGCTAAGCGGATATCCGTAGTAAGAATGCTCAAGTTATCCATAGTGCTCTTGCCTCGTCTAAAACCATATTGAGAATCGGCTAAAAGCCCTCTGCTCTCAAGGATCCACTCCAATCTATTTTTAACTAGATGTTCTAAAATTTTACATAAGGTTGTAGAAAGGGCAATGGGTCTGTAGGAAGACGCGAGATTAGGATCTTTACCGTGTTTGAAAATTAGTAAAATAATTTGTGTTTTCCGACAATCTGGCAATGAACTATAAAGATAAATATGGTTGATTATACTAAGGAAGAAAATTTTAGAAGATTTAGAAGATCTAGTAATGAAAGAGTAAGGGATGCCATCAATGCCAGGCGCTGAGTCCTGAAGCTTCTCTAGGGTGAAACAGAGTTCATCAAAAGAGAATTGATCATTAAAAGGATCGGAAGAAACAGAGGACAGAAGAGTAGGAAAGCAGTCCGCAGAAGGGGCAAAAGGAGGAGCTATATTGTTAATGAAATCATGAAGCCAGAGATCGGTATTATTTGATGATGCACTCAAGGCATCGCCTACGGAACCACGAAAATTTTTAATTTTTCTCCAAACCAAAGAAGACGGAGAACGAGGGGAAAGCGATTCACAAAATCTAGACCAGCCTTCAGCTTTCTTTTTGGCCAAAAATCTTTTGGATTTCGCAGTAATCTTTTTAAGGGATATAAAGTTCTGGAGAGACATGTCTGACGCAAAATATAACTCAGCAGAGTTGCGGAGTCTTATAATCTCTGAACATTCAGAGTCCCACCATGGGGGCGACGATATCTTACCAGACGAAGAGTTTTTGAGGGGGATACAAGAATCTGCAGCCGACAGTAAAGCACTAGAAAAGGAATTGCATATTGAAAGGAAATTGGTGCATGATACAGGTTCAATAGCAGAAAGTAAACTATCAAGTTTATGTCTGTAGCTATCCCAGTCTGCTTTGGAAAGCCTGTATTTTAGAAGGGGAGCAGGTTTTGGGGTTGGGGGAATAGAAGTATGCCATGTGGATACTATAGGGTAGTGGTCGCTGCCATAAGAGAGAGAAAGGATTGACCAAGATAAGGACGAAGACAATCCGGAAGATACAAGGGTGAGATCAACTGCGCTAGGACTGTGGGTAGGAGAAACTCTTCTTGTGGCTGAGCCATCGTTTAAAACACAAATATTTAGGTCGTCAATTAGGTCAAGGAAGGATGATGATAGGGAATCATTAAAGGGAGATCCCCACAGAGAGTGGTGAAGATTAAGGTCACCCATAATAATTAGGGGGGAAGGAATATAATTTAGATGTCTATGGATCTCATTGATTATATGGATGTCTGGATGGGGGATATAGATCGAGACAAAGGTTATATTAAGGGCTCTTACAGCGACCATTTGGAATGAGGAATTATGAGGTAGGAGGGAAATTTGGGAGAAGTTCACAGATCTTTTGATGAGGATAGCACATCCAGCCCGTCCATCGTCTCTGTCATCCCTCAGACAGGAATAGCCGGATAACCTAAAAGGTAAACCCGGTTTCAACCACGTCTCAGAGACAGCAAAAACGAGGGGGTTGTACTGATTAATGAGATGAATAATGTCATGTTTTTTGGAGCGGATACTCCTACAGTTCCATTGGAGAAGGTTGAGAGCCATATTGTATTTTAAAGTGAGTAAAAAGCTGTTCCAAAAGATAGAAAATATTAGGGGGAAGGGCATCACTGAACTTAAACGCGATGTTTAGGAGAGCAGACAGGAGTAATTCGATTAGGTTCTCATTTGGAAAAGGGGAAGAGCAAGAGGTTTCAGGTTGGGTTGTATTGGATGGGACTTTGGGGGGGATGGCACAACCGTTGAGTGTAGAAGACGAAGGGGTAGATGTGATATTACTATGCGCTTTCATGTCATAGCCTTTAGGTTGGCTTGTGTTAGCGCGACGTTCGATAAAAAAGGTTTTTTTTCCTTTGAATGTTGGGAGGTGGAGAAGGCAGAGATAGAGATGCAGTAGATTTGGGAGGGAGTATATTAGAGGATTTGGCAATGTCGGCAAAAGATTTTTTAACAGGACAGAATCTACGAGATGCTTCCGAGAAAGAAATATTCTCTTCTGACATCACAGACTTTATAGCCTTTTGGCGGGAATGTTCTGGGCAGTTGGGGTAAGTGGCCATATGAGCCCCAGAGCATAATAAACATGTGGAATTATTAATAGAGGCCTGGCAGGTAGATCCTGGGTGGGGTTGGGCACAGCGGTAGCAACGAGGTTGTGACCTGCATTGGGATGCTACGTGACCAAAGCGGCAGCATTGACGACATTGTATGGTGGGAAGTTGGTACAAAGAGACAGGCATAGACGTGTTAAAGCAGTAAATTCTCTCAGGAAGGAGATTGCCCCGAAAGGTTAGAACCACTGTGGTGGATGGAGTCCACTCCGTAACACCATTTATAATTGATTTTCTATTGAGGCGTCTGGCTTTTAGTATCTCACCATAGGTCTGATGGGACTGGATGCCTGAGACGAATTCTTCAAGGGACCAGTCAGTGGGGACATGCCTGACCACACCCATTCTGCAAAGTTGGTATCGTGGTATAGAGGCAATAAGTTTGTTTTCAGTAATTACATTGGAGTTTATAAAGTTATTTGCCGAATCCGCAGTATTGAATTCAATTGTAATTTTATTGCGACCAAGTGGTTTTATGCTACCAGGAACAATGTTGGGCACTTCCAGTTTAAACAAAATTTTCGCAATTTTGAGCGCCTGAATGGGGTTACCGTTCTCTGATGATAAATGAACCACGAATGGTCCCTTATCAGAAGAGAAATACATGTTTTTTTTGTCAAAGTCCGGGCAAGTATAGATGTCCTGAATAGATTCTGCCGGAGATTTATTTTTTTTAGGATTATCTATGGGCGACTCCAATGGTCGTTTTATGGCCTTTTTATGTAAACTCAAAAGAGAAGAGCTTTCAACTATATTAGAGTTACCGCCTCCCCCATCTGGGGGAATATCGTCGTCCAGATCCATTTGAGGGTAGAAACAAATACACTCACAAACACAACACTCTTAACTAAAGAAATAAAAACTAAACAAATTTACTACTAATATTACACACAATTAAGTAATAACACTACATATAAAAATAAGTTGTAAACATAAAATCTTTGTTTTTGTTGATGAACACGACTGTTTGTGTCTAAAATAAAATAAATAAAAAATAAAGAAGTATTAAGTTTGGTGGATTGGGTGCATTTTTGTAATTTTTTCGAATACAGACTTCAAAATTGAAAAATAAAACTTAACTGACTTCGAAACTACATTTTATAATTTATAGATTATGCATGTTGTAGCTTCACTTAATACACAGGAGGACAATTTATGAAGACAGGCTGCCGGGAGACTGATTATAGAAGAGGTTTCATTCATTTTCGTCTCAAGGATGAATACTCTGGATTTTTATTATTTAGATTAAATAGATTATAGTTTACCTTTATTTCGAGTGGCGGGAGAGAAAACGGTTTTAAGAAAGTTATAATATGCTTAGTCTTCTGAATGCAATTTTTGAACGAGTGTGTTTACCCAGCTGTCTAATTATCCGTCACATCCTATTAATTTGATCCACAAAACACGCGAAGGTAAACCTTTTGAAAAGCTGAAATAAAATAAATGATGGTTTAATTTACCATAAAACCAGGAAATGCAAATTGTTATAAGCTGGTATCCCGAAACATAATATAATCCAACTAATTTAAAATCATGTACAAAATGGCGTCCTCTTCGAGTAGTATACAGATCGTCATAATAAACAAAGTCAAGATAATTTGGTCGGATAATACTTTTAAAATAGGTATTTTTATGCAGATATAATCCTATTTTTCAATGTATTCTATGAAATACTAATTGCAGATGTTAGTAATAATGAACGTCTACATTTATTTTTACCAATATACTAAATAAAATGCACTTACCAATGAGAGGTTATATTTTCATATTATCGTTCAGATCGGCTATCACAGCCAATAATAAAGCAGCACACCATACCTTTTGTCTTAAAATCAGTTTCAACACTCTTTTACATACATTTTTGACCGCAAATATTCGTAAAATACTCAGTAATTCAAGTTTATACCAAACCGCACGTCTTATTTGTTTGGTTACACTCAGTGTTCCCCTACAAAATTATGTGAAACTATGACAAGGACCGCAAATTGTGTTTTGTCACTTTCATTTTTTAAGGTTTATGCATAAGTCTAAGTGAGATGGACTATATATGTCATATGCATGTCAAGTCTATTGATACTACGTCTATGCCGCTAGTACTTTCTTATTGGTCTGTGCCCGGTGGTTTCTTATTGGTCTGTGGTCTGTGGCTAGTACTACTTGGCAGGCCCGTTTAACTCGGGGTTAATAGTAACCCAATTTTCTTTCTCGCTTTCTCATATGCCGTTTTCGCCCCATCTCTTTCACTTTTATGAATGTGTGCGTGTGCCGGCGTGCGCTGTCGCCGCCATATTGCCGCCATATTTTTCAACAGTCGATTGCTGTTTAGTTTGGATTTGCTTATTTTATTTTAATTGCATGTTATTTCATCTGTTTTGTAATCAGTAACGTAAATATTTAACAGTACAAACGTGATATAATTTGGTTTGTGTAAATCGTATCTAAAAACTTGTGATTTACGTGATAATTATTAATTTTAGTTATGTGTTTTGTTCCCGAGTGCACAAACGAAAAAAACATAGAAATATCTGTGCAGCCTTCACAAACAAAATATACAAACACTTTAATAAGTGAACAGCTATGTTGGCGGAGCAAGAAATACCAAATTATTGAAATTATTGAAAAACATAAATCTAACCTCATCTGACATAATTAAGGTAAATATAATAATATGTTATTCCGCTGCAATTTCCGCTGTGACCCTATTTCTAGTTTAATCTGCTACAGGAATATAAGAAATAACAATAAGTTGAAATAAATACCCATTAAAATACAGATTTATTAGATCTCTGAACATGTGATAAGGTTAACTTTTTGTTAGTGTCTAGAGTTGATGGATTATGTACCTTACTCCTCTCATTCGTACTCTCGACTGTAGAGGAAGCTTGTGCTCTGCAGTATAAGTCGACCCAGCACAGTACAGTGCAAGATTAAAGCTATTGGTATAGGTATTTCCAAGTTCCTAACATATTAATTTATAATTATCAGTTTTTATGGTTATATGTATCTAAAGTCAGGAAAGCAGTCAACTTCAACAGATTGTGCCCTTATAATATTTATTTTTTTTAATTGTTTTATAATTTCTAGGCTAGACTCGGGTGAAATTTCCAGTCCAAGCAATTTGCAGGCAAATGCGTTCATCGTTGGAAGTACAAAGAAAGTCTCTACTATGTCTGCAGGATCACTTTTTGTAGACTTATATGTTAATATTGGTGAAGGTTAAATCACAACAGAAGTAATTATGTTCATTAATAATCTGTATATAATATTTATACTTCTTGATATAATTAAGATTCTCATAAAAATGCATTTGCTAAAGATTTTGGTTATATTTTCAAATTCAGTGCAATGCAGTTGCTTATAAGATTATATTATAGACCTATATTTTGCATACTATAATAGTAATAGCATTAACATTCTTTAAAATGACTTTATTTGAAACATATGTTCTGCCTATTCCTTTAATATATTATAATAATTAATCAAAAAAGTTTTAGTATAGCTATCATGCATTTAATGCGTTCCATGATTTGACTAATTATTTGTTAATTGATAGCTTATTTTAATTATGTATGTCTTGTTTTTGCTTTTCAATTTCTCCAAAAGTAAGCCAAATCGCTTTGTTATTTACTTAATGTCAATTGTGTCTTAGATAAAATTTACCAACAAAGTAATCTTGTGCTGTTTCATGGTATTGTAAAATATAATTTGCAATTATTAATGTTTCCATTTAAACTTTTATTTGTCAATGCATATTTCAATTCTGTAGTCAAAAGGGGCATGCCCACTCCCCATACAGATGTCGGCCCCAGCTGCCCACGTTTCAAAATACACTCAAATTATTATATACAATGTAGTAAATAACTTTTAAAAGGATTGGATGCAATAAAACTTGGGGGTTCGAAGGAAAAACACTTTTTATTTTCTCCTTACTCTAGTTTTGACAACGTTGTTGTCATAGTTTTCATTAAACCATATTGTGTATTCACATTTGCGATACTTATTATATTAAATCTTATATGCTCACCGTAATATGAGCTTGCTTGTTTAACTTGTGTTTGTTGTGTTTGACTTGTAAAAATTACAGAGAATTGTGGTCACAGACCAAGTAGTACTAATTGTGGTTGTGACAAATGTTGCCAACTGCCAAACCCAAGACACAAAATAACAATAACTCACCATTAAAAAAAAAAGACTTAAATTAACTGAATGTGGGATCAAGTCGGTTATACGACTGTTGGAAGCATTTATTTATTTCAGTGAATATTTAATGATTAGGTACTAGGTGTCTTTTAGGACAAGATTCTCTATTCTATTTCTGGAAATCATTATTTTGTTGGTTTGAATGCTTGTTATAGAAACATCACATAAAATCATCAGCTTTTAGAGAATTATAAAAAAATTACGAACTAAAATAATATATCACAACTACACCCAAATCCACAATTTTTAGGAGAAAATGAAAAATTGGCAACACTTTCATGGCGTATGATCTGGGAATGTATAAAACAAATAGTCATGTAACTGTTTTTCCGGTAGCTACTTTTTATTATAAAAATAATATTCCCGGAGTATTTCAGTAAACATATGATACTATCATTGTGGATAAATTGAGTTATGATTTTGTAATAAAACGATAAAGTGGGCAGGTGCAGGGCCAATTTTGGGCATTCTCCTTTGGCATTGTTTTATTGGTCCTAAAATTAAGAGAATTTTAAGCATTGACTTATATTCTACCGATAGACGAGACGCGTCATAGAAACTATTTGTCCCCTATTTGTCAAAAGCTCAGTAGCGACATCTAGTATGTTTACTTGAATATTACAAATTATGATCAAAGATTATTCGACAAACAAGACAGTTCATGTCAATAATAGCTTTGCCTAAGATACTGCCTACCTATGTAAGTCTGCCAACCTGCACTAGGCCAGCGTGGTGGACTATATGGCCTAACCACTCTCAATCGTACTGTCGATTGTAGAGTAGGCCCGTGCCCTGCAGTGGGACGTATATGGGCTGATAAAGAAGAAGAAGAAGAATAATATATTTTGTAATGTTTATTTTATTTACGTGAATAATTCATGGAAATGATGTAAATAAAATTAAATACCTTTCTTACTAAACAGATAAAGCATGGTATTATTTCCTCTTTTCGGATATATTTTTAATTTGTAGTATAATTATAAATTATTATTTATGTTTATGTAATTATTTAAAATTGTATGTATGTATATATGTACATATTATATGACGTATGTGTATTTATTATGTCATTTATATGTATTTTTTATGATTATCTATTTTATAATTTATATCTATTGGAGCTTAACTTATCTTTGTTTTACACTGCCCTTTCTTTTTCCTTCTTTTATATCCATCCAAAGGTTGTCTGGTAAAGATCGCTTATTAGCGATAAGACCGCCTTTTGTACTTTTTATATATGTTATTTCTTTATATTGTTATGTTCTTTTGTATGTGTACAATAAAGATTAAATAAATAAAATAAATAAATACTCTTACAAGTGTACCAGTCTGTTAAGCAGTCAATCGGTGTACAATCAGTCTGACATTTATTGTAATAACATTTATGAATTTTTAATAAGCTGATAAGCATTTTTCGAGACTAATAGACAAAAGGAATGGTACACCAGAAGTTTTCAAAAATGACTACCGCATTTGGAATATCTGAAATCTTCGTGTCGAAAATGAATTGAACAAATATAGGTATGTTCTCATGGTAGCCACTTACATCCATTCCAATAATTCTGGACAAATATTATAGAGATCTCCTTTTTTCGACGCAGAAGAATATAAAACAATTTTAAATGATATTAGTCTTCAATAACAATGGGTTCGAATAGTAATTCATAAGTAATTCATATTAAGAAATAGGGTCTAAATACTATCCACGGTTTCAAAACATATATACTTAGATTATATACATGTCTAGATTGAGCAATGCCAACAAACGACGCGCCAAAAATGTCCCCACTTTTGTTGATATGTGTGAGTACCGGTCGTGTACTTATTGTAATCCAACTGACAAGGTGTGTGTGTTTAGGGATGCCTACTCCAGATTATTAACTGAACTTTTCTCCATTACTTGATAAACAAAGTAGGTAAAATAAAATAATTTCTTTATTTAAAGTAATTATACTATTAATTATATTTATTACGCATTTTAGTAAAAGCAATAAATACAATGGTAAAAGTATACAGTAATTTTTAAATCAAAACCCATCTCCTGTTGTTTGTTTCGGAAAATGTTCGGAACACACGGCTACGAATGGTCTTCATTTCGTTTCCGGTGTATAATGTCTCTCCAGCAATTTGCCACCAAGGAATCCGTAGGAAGCCTAAAAAATACATATTAGAAAGAACTAACAAAATTACTATAAAGTGCATGACGTCATGAGTTTCATTCATATTGTGTAGATAAGTTATTATTTGCTCATCAAATAATTAATACCATTCTTCTTATTATTCTTCTAATCGAAATATGATATAATGATATTTGTATTTTATCTCCTATAGTTTCACCAAATCTCCCTAGTAATAAATTGACAACACTGGCCAATGAAACTCATCCTCAAAATAACGAATTAAAAGTTCGTGTTTTCTTCAAATAATAGTGGTTTAACAACAAAGGTTACCGATGAAAAGTGATATTGGTGTTATTATACAGTTTTCCCACATAATTGCGATACAATTCGACAGCACAAACCGGCATAATTAATTATTTTTCGGGAGCACGTTATCCATATGTAGTTCAAATGACACTGACGTACGTGAGAAGCGAGTCTACCAAATTTGGTAGACTTTTTTGGGCCGTGCCGTGAGGTGTGATGTGTCATCTAGACATGTATATAATCTAAGCATATATACAACACACATATTTTGAGTTAGTAATTAACAACATATGATTAAAATAAAATACTGGAATCAATTTGCAACTACATTCTTCCTACATATTTGTATTTGTAATGAATTCGAATAGTTTATGCCTATTTGGTACACTGATATGAATGTCCCTTGAATAATCTATATCTTATATAGTTCGTCTCTCTCACTCGACGGGCAATTTTTATGCGCGGAAAGGAGATATACGATTAAGGAGCTCACCTTGTATTTTAACGAGCTCTAAAATATATTTGATCCATTAATAAATAAAAGATCTGTATTATCGGCATTATTCTACAATATTATATCACTTACGTTGTATTCTTTAATTATATTGTAACTTCAGAAAATTTCGCTGTCGGTTTGACGGGGAAAAGTCAAAATAAATTACTTATAAATATAAACAAAGAGGCGTACTATTGCGCGGCCGTCACGCGGCAGATTGATTCGTGTGCGGTGCATGCACCGCACTTGAGTAGGACACGTTTGTTACAAGGAACGTCTTATCTAGTGTAACATTGATATCGATGATTTTAAGTGATAAAATTAAGAGATATTAACAAATTGAAAATGTTTAAATTAATCTGAAGATGTATAAAAAAGTATTGGAGGTTATAATATTCATTAGGATAAAAATGTTTAAATAAAAGTGTTTTAATATAAAAATATAACAAATAAATCAAAGAATATATTGTTGATTAAAGGTTTAGAATTATAACTTGGTTTTATTTGTTATTTTCATTTTGAATCCGTAAATTTGAACATAAAAGCATGAAACCTAAATATAAAACCGGTAAATTTCCGGTAGTAAAAATCGGATTACTGAAAGTATAACGTACATCCCTAAATATTTCAAAATCGGTAATTTCGGTAAAGTACCGATTTCAGATCAGCTCTGGTGGGAAACGCATCCATATCTAATATATATACGTATAACGTACGAAAGAGATGGCTCAAATACGATGAACAAAATTCTTTATTACTATTGGTCAGTGACAAAATTATCAATGAAAAGAAAGAAAGATCCGATGAAGTTTGAATGAATTATATATGTAGAAAAGCATGTTTGGTTTCGATGTGTGAGTTTTCATAACGTGTTAAAAAATTTGTATGGAGTTGGCCGTCTGTATTTTTAGTCGTCTGTGCTACTTGGTCTGTGGATTTCCGCGTAGACTTCATTTCATTTCCGTGTCGATTTTCGTTGTGATTTTCGTCAGCCCAGTAGAACAATAGTTAAAAAAATACGAAGAACTAATTGTTTCATCAATTCATAAGTTGGTATAAACCATGGCAAAACCTAGATCAGAGGATGCATCAGAAGAGGCTAAGAAAATTGCAAATGAAGCGAAGAATTTTATTGAAAAAGCGATTGCCGATATTGGCTCGACGTCGGCTACTAAGCAACTTATTTTAGGAACTGCATCAGGATGGTAAACGTTTTTAAGTATTAATGTATATCTTGTGCAACCTTACTAATTCGTTCTCCGCAGTCCATTGGACTTGAAAAATTCTTTAACAAT
Source organism: Hyles vespertilio (assembly GCA_009982885.2). Classification (NCBI taxonomy): domain Eukaryota; kingdom Metazoa; phylum Arthropoda; class Insecta; order Lepidoptera; family Sphingidae; genus Hyles; species Hyles vespertilio. The sequence continues at coordinate 12,651,737 of CM042808.1, read as the reverse complement.
TAAACGATACGTATTCTATCCATTGTTTATTACTATTTGCGACGTTTACTTTGAGTCATGCTTGTGCAATTTGAAGCGCAGCATAATTATAATAAGATGAGATCAGATATTGAAATATTTGTGCAAACATTGTTTTATAACTATGTTTCTGGAAATACTGTGGTATTGTTATAAGTATAATAAATGGTATAAATTCTTAATTTATTTGTACATCCAGCAAAGATGTGCACTGTGATTTGATTTTTGGTATTGCAGTTACTTCATTGTTAAAGAGTTTAAATATGTTTTGGTTAACTAAATCTTTTTTTATTTTAGGATAACTGGTTTTATATCTATGAAAATTGGCAAAGTTGCTGCAGTAGGACTGGGGGGCAGTGTTATTTTATTACACATTGCAAGTCAGAAAGGATATATTGATATAAATTGGGACAAAATCAATAAAAAAGTTGATAAAATCACTGACAAAATTGAAAAAGAAGCCACAGGCAGATCTCCTGATTGGTTTGAAAAAGTATGTATAGACCTATTTACTTATATATTATATTTGTATATTATGTAATCCAAAATTATTTGTGCATTAATAAATCACTTTACCTCAATTTTAAATAAATTTTGTTCCAACATTTATCCCAATAGAAGTTATTTCCTTTGTCACTTGGTATGGTAGCAAGTAACTTAATTGTTTGTTGTTGCAATAACTTTAATAACAAGACCCTGGCTATTTGATTTTAATTAAGAGAGAAGCAGCTAAAAATATATAATAATAATATAACTATTATAACACCATGTACAAAGGATAACAAAAAAAACAAAAAAACAAAAAAGAAGAAAAACAAAAAAGAAAACAATGGTTATAGTGGTCTTGGGTTTAAACAATTATTTACTTTGTTGCAGGTATTATTATTTGTCAAAAATAATTCCTATTACTCAGCAGGGTTCACAGGAGGATTTCTTTTTGGCATAGCATCTTCATGAGTATCAGTGTAATTTTAATAATGTGAGTTTAATTGTATTGTGTAACTCTTCTAGAAAATATATGCTCACTGTCCAAGACAAACTTGCATGTAATTATTATTGATTTGGTACTTATAAAAAGTGTCATTCTGCAGCCAGGGTCTTGTTTATGATTACTATATTATTTGCTTTCTAACCTGAACTCATTTTGACATATTAACTGTGGTGCACTCATAAGCTTTTGGTATACAAAATGTTTATTTGAGGCTATCAATGCCACATGTGTTGTTTACCTAAAAATAAGTAAAAATATATCCTTATTGTTTAGATAGTTCCCCGTACAGCATCATAGTCAACATGTTAAATTCTTATTACACAATTGTTCCATAAAATGGATAATTTCTAATGTGTGACATGTTTTCTATAAAAATATGTGACATAGTGCAATGGTGAATATCGGCAGGTTGTAAGTTTACAAAAATACATATTAGATTTATTTATAACATATAAATTAAATAATTTGCACTACATTATTTTCTAAAAGGTTTATTAAGTGCAATTTTTGATCTTTCAAAAAACACACTGATGAAATATGCAAATACTATGAGTAATATATTTGTATCAAAGGAGAGTGTCCATTTTACTATGAATCTTAATATTAGTGAAAAGATTTTTGTGCCTTGATGAAACCTACTTTTATGTGTAAGGTAAAATATATATTTTAAATAAATATAAACATAATTTTGACCCAGGCCTGGAGTTTTTGGAGATATGAACTTGAAGTGAAAGTGAAAAAGATATGTTTTTTTTTCTTTTTGGCTCTGTGAACAAAGTAGAAAATATGATGATAATTATGTTATTTTATAAAAATCTGTCTCCTAGAATAAACCAGTAAGGTGTTTTAGTAAAAACTATAAAAATGCTATAATACATTTTAAGCAATATTGGTATCGGGATCTACAATATTTTTCACCAATACTATGAATGGACATTTTCCCTTTCTCAGTAATTGCTCTATGTATTTTTTGTAAAAATTACTCAATAATAACAATTCCTTACGATGCATTTTTGACATTAGTTAATTACATGATTTAAAACCGTGTCTGATATTATTTTTTGTTGTAGGTCGAGAGATTTGTTGACCGGAAATTGGACAAAGCTGAAGATTTACTGAAGAAAAAAGAAAAGAAGGCAAAGAAATGGTACAACCAATTTGTTGGTGATGATGATTATCATGCTACTGAGTCTCACATATTTTTTGCATCATTTGTAGCAGGATTGGCCATTGGCCTTCTTTGTGGCAAATAGATCGACTTTAAAATTTATTCTTCCTTGAATCTTCTTATAAATTAAAATAGTATTACAAACATTTAGTAGCTTTAAGTTTAATTTTGTATCTATTTATCACAGCCCCTAATATTTAATATTCGTAAATTGTATGCTTATTTAAAAATTAAATGTAGGAAAAAAAACTGTAGGAAAATTAGTAATATTGTTGATTTAAATAAATAGATTGCTTTTATATCAGAATTTTTATTTATGCATCAAACTATCCAATATTCATATTCATTGTAAACAATTGTTATAATAATCAAATAGCTCCTTTGCTGTAAGATTTTCCAAATATTGTTTGTACTTGTGGATGTAATCTTTTTTCATAGTCAGTACAGCTCGGTTGTATAAACATCGATCTTTTTGTGTTAGTGATGTCCAAGATGAGTCATCATTAGGATTTATTTGAATAATTTCAAATAATTCTTTACCAGTTCTGAAATAAGATGAAACCTGGTGAAACAGACCAGAGGTGCAAGCACAGAACCAATATATCTCCACATTAATTGGTCTACACTAAGAATAAAATAAAAAACATACTTCAAATTTGGTGGTAGTGGTTCTGGATATGGTATATTTGAAGGTTCGTGTAACACTGTACCATGATACTGTGAATCAACACATGTGTATTCCAGATCCTCCCTCCTGTTGAAAAATATTAGTTTCTGGAGACTAATCTATTGAATAAAATACCATTTCACTCATTATTAGTAGTGCAAGTCAAAATTTGTTTCACATATTATTTGTATCAGTGAAATAATTAATTGCTAGAAACTCAGAAATATGAAATACTGCAGACGATGTGTTCATGTACAATATACATAGTATCCTAGATTTTCATTATTATAATGGCTAACATTATCAACTTACTGAAGTTCTTCCTCATCTAGTATTTCCGATTTTTGTTCTACTAAGTAATTTTGAGTTTCATTCACTCCATTGTCTGCTAAATGGGGCAGGTTTGTTTCATCACCCCCATCAACTAAACACTCTCCATAACTACTTAAGTGTTTTTCTTGTGGTCTGTAACAAGCAGTCATGATATTTTATTCGAAATATGAAAAACAATGTTGTATGCTGTGAATTAATATTTGAACATTAATATTTATATGCTAATGTTTTTTCTAATTTCATTTTACTCTAACATTTTAGTTGGATAAAAGTGTAAAAATATTGTGAAAAATATCCTCTTTATTTAAAAATCGTAACAGTTAACACTATACAAATATAATTTACACTGTAGAAACAAATAAATATAAATTTTGAAATTACTTACTTTGGGTCATTCTTTTTTTTCATAAATGGTTTAGACTTTTGCAGACAATTAGCTAAGTTGTTTGAATATATTTGTTGACATTTTTTGTATTTCTTATAAAATTTTTGCTTTTCTATTTCACTAAGTGTAACCCAAGACTTAGTAGCTTCTATGAGTTTATTTGTATACTGGTTGCATGAAATTCAATTAATAAATATTACTATAATATTTACATGCATTTATTACACTAGACCCAACATTAGGGACAAATTCTTAAAACATTTCTAACAAATGTTATGTATTTGCTATTGCTATACTTAAGGTCTATGTTTATAATTTTCATAATACTGACTTTCTAACTAATTGTTAATGGGCTAAATATCGAAACGATTTAACAAGTGTCAAGTACTATGCGATTCAACTAAGAATAGTGACTGACCCGGCGCCATATTGGTTCGTGGTAGCTGTCAAATCGCACAATTTAGGTAGGGTGAGCAAAACAAGATTTCATAAAATAATATTTTTGTTGAATAAAAATAATTATTTTATAATAATATTTAATTATTCGTAAAAAAATTAATGAATGAATAATGTCGTGTTATAGTTACTTTCTGGCGAATAATTATACATGAAGTAAATAAAAAGTTAAAAAATTATACTTTTTAAAGCTATTTATGACTAAACATTCTTGTTTATGTGACCATATAACATTTTGTAATTGTTTCAATTTATTTAGTTAATTTATGTTCAGGAATTTGACTATCTGAAAAAAAATATAATTGATGCGTAAATATCTTTTTTGATGCTAACCATACTTTTCGTGTGATATTTGACAACTAAAGGTCATTGACGTTCCTATTAGCAATGTGGAATTCGTTCAATTTTTAAGACCCGGATCAATACCGATCCAACTTTGAAATGAACCGGTTCAAATGACTCGATCAATCGAACGATTGGTTCCGTTTAAGTCATTGATACAAATGAATAGGCCCTTAGTAGAAGTATAGGTAGGTAAACACGTTTTAAAGTTCATATTACCTATTATTTTACACAAAAATATCACTTTTACAACTGAAACACGTGAAAAACAATTTTACAACAAACGTAATAGGCAAAATATTAGGACAATGGGATACTAATTACGAAAAACGAACAAAAAGGAGTTATTACTTGATGACAATATTTTCAAACGCAATTCGCAAGTAATCATAAATCAAGACGTAACTAACTTCAACTCACTCAAAAAGACAAAACTATAAAATTGTAACGCAAAATAAACTTTAAAGCCTACCACTCAAAGCATATAATATTAACCTTGTCATTTACATTCTAACGATTTAGTGTCTGTATTCGTCTCTAAAACCGATGATATCCGAACGTTTGTTTGGCTTGATTCGGCTCGACTCGGGTCGGGTCGCACTTCCCAGGACGTTAACGGCTCGCGAACCGTTGTTGACGGGTTTTGGTTCTCGGCTCTCGGCTCTCGGCTCTCGGTTTTCGGTTCTCGGTTCGTTTGAACCGACGGGATTCTCCTATCGCGATCGATCGAATGAACGAGTTTTATTGTACATAAAGATCGAATCGATCGCGTGGTTCTTGCGAGCTGGTTTATTTGACCCGTTCAATCGCGAACGACCCATATCTAGTTCCTATTCTTATTTGAAGCGCATAGTACGTAGTCAATGTAATGCACATTATAGTTTACATCTAGGAGTTTACATTAAACATTGAATATCTATGTAAAATTATAGTTATTACTAGCGGCCCGGCCCAGCTTCGCCTGGGTGCATATATTTTTTGATTCCACTCCACACCGAATACATGTTATTTTTCCTATAAACTCTTGTATACCTAAACTTGACGTAGCTGTCCTACTGTCTGGCTCAATCCCGTCTCATAATCCCGTCTGTTCAATCTCTTCCCGATCCGTCCCGTCCTTTATTTTTATTTTATTTTATTGAAATAGGCACACCAACGACATGTATATTAAACATTTTCTAATACTACAATCTAGGACAATCTACTGATATACATATCAATTAAAGGTGTACATAACATTTGTAATAAATAAATTAAATTAAATTGTACAACATCAAATTAAACTCAAGATAAATAAAGAGAAATGTGAATAACAAAAAACAAAAACGTAATTGAAAATAAACGCATTCAAAACATAATCAACAGACAAACAGAATGAAGAAGACAAATTGAATTTTATACAATAACAATGTTAATTGGTTTATATAAAATTTGCGAAATAACTATAAAATAACAAAAAAAAATGAGTTTAATTTTAATTTTGTATTGTCCTTTCTCTTTATTATCCATCCCGTCTTATAACGTGTATTTACATTTGGTCCTATCAAATCTGTCAGATATCCCAGTCCTCTCCCGTACCTTCCACTCTATTATATCCCGTCTCTCCATATACATGTATATATAAAGATTGCCTTATGAAATTTTGACATTAAAAACTTAAGCGTTTTTTATTGTTCATCTAATATTCCTTCCCTTAATTCAGCACCAAAATGCTGTTTTTCCAAATAATCTGTTCTGTATCAGCCTATATACGTCCCACTGCAGGGCACGGGCCTCCTCTACAACCGAGTGTACGATTGAGAGTGGTTCCAAATAATATTGCACGCCATTACTTTTTGTTAGTAATAAAGTAATAATAAACATTTAAAAAAAAGAATTGGCCAAATTGGTCCAGGCGTTGTTGAGTTATGCGCTTAACAACACATTTTGCGATTCATTTTTATATTATAGAAGAAGAAGATATAGTCCACCCCGCTGCCTTAGTGCGGGTTGGCGGATTTTATTTGACGTAGAAATTAATCCGATAAGTCAGAGGTGTGCCCTGAGATTTGAACCCGTCACCATCGTAAACTTGTTGGCAGTCGCGTCTAGTACGTTACCATATACAAATTAATAAAACCTTCATACTGCCTTACCAGGTGACGTAAGTAATAAAACAAATATTTAAAAATATAAAACTGCATATCGTTTCATTATAATGTCTAGATACAACATCAATGTACCATTTTTTTTATACTTGAGTCTGAAAACAATACTAATGCGGAATTTAAATTTGTCCCCCAGCGCATCTAAAAGTATTAATTCAAAAGACAATGTCGTTTATGAAAACGAAAAATTATAATTAGATATATTTTGGTGTACTCCAGCAAAACGCTTCGATAGAGTATACCTTGTTTAAAACTGTTGCAATAATCTAAAAAAACAATGGGCTATTTTGGTAGATATGGACATCGTTTTATTTTACATTTAACAAAATTACGCGCAAGACGCCGTATCTAGATAATATTATATACACGTTGTACACATTTTTTTAATTTTGTTCTATTTCGTCAGCCGTCAATGAAATACAATGGAAAGATAAATCATTTTACGTTGGATGGTAGTTGAAGCTGGACCGTCTTTTACGTCTCCCGTCAAATAAACAAAGATCATCTTATATTGGCTGGACGCATCACGCTTGAACGATACCCAAAAAAAAGGATTTTAGTATCTTCCTTAGAAATTTTCCAATTTTCCTCACTCCTAAAACCTTCCCAGAACTTTTACGAATATTTCAAGACCAAAATAAGCCAAATCGGTTCAGCCGTTCACACGTGATGCCGTGACAACGCGAAACGGGTTTCATTTTTATATATATAGATAATTACATTCTGCGAGTGTATACGAAAAAGCCCTTCCTACCTTTGAGCTTCTGGTTTCTTTTTTATTACAATACAATTTGATGTATAAAGCAAATACGCTTTTAGGTAATTTTTGATAATCCCGTTTTCTTTTTTTCTTTTGTATGGAATCGGAGTTTACATCAGTGTTGTTTCCAGTTTCGGAATCCATTTGACACCTATTACGTTGAATCAATGCGTTGAATGAAATTATTAATTATGATCACAGATCACTATGATTAAAAATAATACATACAAGCCACAAGGTTTTTTTTTTTTTTTGTTCTTTTCGTTCCGTAAGGAACCGGCTAAGATCCAAGACCATGCTGCCAAGTCGAAAGTATTTCTTGTTTCTTACAAGCCACAAGGTTACAAACCATCGTCTATGCGAACTAGGACTGTTGATAAAATATCGATATATCAAAATATCGATATCATTATTAATAAATATCGATATTTATTACTAATACTTTTTTGGACGATATATCGATAGTTCGATATTGAAATGTAAATATCGACACTCGATATTTTTTTATAACTTTTTTTCGGCCAATTTATTTAATTTACCCACTAATGTTGTCAATTACTTTGCATCTCTGCTTTATAATATGTTGATAATATGTGTATACAAGGTTACCGACATAGCCCATAGGATTGGCAAGTTGAAGTGGCAGTGGGCTGGGCACATAGCTCGTAGAGGTAGAACCGATGGCCGTTGGGGCCGAAAGGTTCTCGAGTGGAGGCCACGTACAGGCAAGCGAAATGTCGGACGCCCGCCTACAAGGTGGACGGACGATCTGACTAAGGTCGCAGGAAGTCGCTGGATGCAGGCTGCTTCCAACAGGTCATTGTGGAGATCCTTGGGGGAGGCCTATGTTCAGCAGTGGACTTCCTGTGGCTGATATGATGATGATGATGATGATGATGATGTGTATAATCTATGGTCTGCAATTAGCAATTCGTAATTATATATGTTCAGTTGCGGTGCAGTTGCAGTTACGTTTCGATCAAAACATCCCTTTTCGTATTCTCGTAATACGCTCGCGTCAAGTTCGCGTCACGCGAGCGCTTTAGTGTATTCTACTGTAGCGCGTTGCAATTTGATCGGTAAATTGTAATAAATTGACTGTGTAAGTTATTTTTGAGGCGACATACGAAAATATTTTTAAAACATCCAATAAAATAAGAAAATATCGATATATCGAAATATCGATATTTTTTTTCGATATATCAAACTCCGATATTGATATATTTGAAAATATCGATATATCGAAAATCCGATATTTAAAAAAATATCAACAGTCCTAATGCAAACCACAGACCAAGTAGCCCACCAAGTAGTACTATCACAAGTACTATACTCCTCGCCAGATAACTGTGCGCGCGACGGAGGGCGCTGTTAATGTGGCAAGTCTCATATAAATTAAAATCTCCACAAAAAATGGGAATTGTGGTATCTATAGTCAATTGAGGTAACTTTGTTATTTCGCAATTAGCAATATGTGAGTTTTTTAAATACGTGTATTTGTATCGTCATATATTAAAGCATTGATAAAAAGTTTTGAAATGTTATAGTGTAATGACCTAGTTTTGATAAAACGCCAAACATTAATATATTTCCAGATTAACAAAGGTTTAGTATGTTTTAGTTTCATTTCATAAATAGTATACAACAAACGTACTTTTTTTAATTGACACTAAATTGGGAAAAATATATTTAAAAAACATATTGAGATTATCAAAATTGGCATTTATTGAATTACGTTTATTTTTGAATATTATAAAATTTAAAAATGAATTTATTTTAATACTTTTGCAACGTAATTTTTCGTTTCGAAATGTAATATTAATTGTTCTTCGTGTGTAATATATTTTTATTAACGAAGAATGGTACATAATTTAATAGAGACGCTGTAAATTTTAGAATGCATTTCCCGGTAACAGTGCATTAAAAATGAATTATTGATTATTAATGATCATTATATGGGTAAATCCACTAAGTCGGCAACATTCCATGACGTCATCATCAGTTCAAATTTTCTCCGCGCGCAGACTTACCGGGCGAGGAGTCTATATAGTTACAAACACGGTGACAGGCCCGTCCAACTATAGACTAAGGAGCGTCCAACTCAGAAGTCAGAATAAAAAAGTTGCACGTTTAAGCTATGCTAGCTATCTCACTATTATAATATGGATGGCGTTCATCTTTCTCGCTCTACACTCCATATTTATATTAGGGCGCGTTCCATTTGGCGTTCACGGCGCCTAAAACACTCATTTCGCCGTTCCATTTGACGATCACGATCGTCGTGGTCGTGGTGAACACGTCATTGATGACGTCATGACAAATGCTCACGCGACGCCCACGACGACCTATGTCAAGAGGTGGGTCGTGGTGCGCGTTGAGAATATTGGCGGAATTTTGAAATGTCAAAACAACAAAAATGTCACCGGAGAAAATTACTTTAAACCTGTGCTTTAAACGCATAATGCAACCTAACGTATAATATTTTAGTTTCATAGTAAATATAGTATACATTAAACTTTTAATCAAACGTACTTTTTTTAATTGACACGAAATGGAAAATAAAAATTACGTTTATATTTGAAGAGCGTGTGTCTAGCTGTGCCCGCGACTTCGTCTGCGTGGAATTAAACAAAAAAGTGAATTAGTTAATTTAGTTTTTTTTTGTTTTTGCATTTTTATTTTAATTATCAACCTTTGTAACGAAACTGTGGGTGTGGCTGAATAGCGGCAGTGTAGCGTGTAAGCGAAGGTGAAGCGTAGTGAAGGCGATCACAGTGATTCACGGAAATAAAAGATAGTGCTAAGCAGCAACAGTATAATAAAACTTTATAATAACAGGACGATATATAGAGCAACGCGCGAACTTGTAGGCAGTGGTAAGCGGAGTGAATCAGCTGTTTTCAATTCCCGTTAGTCTTGAGCGACGAACATTGCCGAAGACTCCCGAGTGTCGCCGAAGTGTAGAGTCGAGGTCCAATCGCCGTGCGTTGCTGGGTCTTGACCAATCAGAGACGCTATGCGGCGCGATTCAACGCCATCTGTCGGTGACAAGAGGCAACAGCCGTCACGTGGGCTGTGCGTGCGCTGCTTGAAGCATGTCGTAAGTAGCGCCACCTAGCGTCGTAGTTAAGCCGCGCTCTAGCGCCATCTAGTAGCGTCATGAAGACAACTGTCGGTGACGTGTTGTGCGCCCGCGCAGCTTTTAGTTAGCGGAGGGACCGCTACATATTCCCCCCGGCCAGACCGTAACTACGGTCGATAACGATCTGGTATCTTCACGCGGCGGCCGCTTTTCGTGGACTTCTGCGGAGCTAGTGGCGTAGTAGCAGGTACTGGAAACACGGGCTCACGCAACATATAAGCTGGCTTTAGTCTGTCAACAGAAATAGTTACCGGTTTACCTTTTATTTCTAAGGTAAAAAATTTTGGTTGACGTCTAATGACCTTAAAAGGACCAGCGTAAGGTGGTTCTAGAGAACCACGCACGTGGTCTTGTCTGAGAAACACACGTGAAGAAGTCTGTAGGTCGACTGGTATGTAGAAGGGTGATGAACTAGTGTGCCACGACGTTGGTTTCGGTGTCAGTTGGTTCATATATGATTTCAGGCGAGTGGAATACTCCATGATATCCTCGGTGCTGACATTGTCCTTTGGGGACAAAAATTGTCCTGGCAAGCGAAGAGTTTCCCCGTAAACTAGTTCAGCAGGGGTATTTTGTAGGTCTTCTTTCCAGGAACTGCGTATGCCAAGAAGTATTAGTGGTAGAGCTTCGGTCCATTGTGCTGAAGAGTGACACATGATAGCGGACTTCAACTGTCGATGAAATCGCTCGATTATGCCATTTGAAGCTGGGTGATATGCAGTGGTACGGAAGTGACGAGCGCCAATCAAGGTAGTAAGAGCCTTGAATAGGTGGGACTCGAACTGACGTCCACGGTCTGTTGTTACGCGAGTTGGACACCCAAATCTGGCTACCCAGCCAGACACAAGAGCCATGGCACAGGATTCTGCTGTGATGTCCTGGAGCGGATACGCCTCAGGCCACCGAGTGAAGCGGTCGATGACTGTAAGGCAGTATCTGTAATTAGATGAAATAGTTAGTGGCCCTACGATATCGAGGTGTATGTGGGAGAATCTTGAAGAGGGAACGTGGAAATTGGAAAGTGGGGAAATGGTATGACGAGTAATTTTAGATTTCTGGCATGGTAAGCAATGCCTAGTCCACTCTCTACAATCTTTACGTATCCCTGGCCACACAAATCTCTCAGTGACCAGCCGCACTGTAGCTGATCTTTCGGGATGGTGAAGATTATGTAACATGTCGAAAACTCTCTTCCTCAATTCGGATGTGACGTAAGGGCGCGAAGATTGTACTGAGACGTCGCAATAAATCGGCACGTTACTGTCACAGGTTACCATCTTCTTCAGTTTAAGGGTCGTGCCACGACGGAGCAAATCTTGCAGCTCTGGATCATTTTCCTGAGATTGTGCAAGTTCTTCATAATCTATGGCTAGAGTAACCTCTTCCACGCGTGAAAGTGCGTCTGCTACTTCGTTTTTGTCACCGGGAATGTACCTTAAGTCCGTTGTGTACTGGGAGATATAATCGAGGTAGCGAAATTGTCTTGGCGAAAATGACTCTCTGTTTCGTGAAAATGCGTATATGAGCGGTTTGTGATCAGTATACACAATAAAATTTCGCGCTTCGACCATGTGACGGAAGTATTTTATTGCTTCGTAAACTGCAAGTAACTCACGATCGTACGGGCTATACTTTTTCTGTGACGTACTCAGTTTATGCGAATAGAATGCGAGCGGTTGCCAGTCATTATTACTGCGTTGTTGTAACACGGCCCCAATCGCAGAGTCAGAGGCGTCTGTCGCAATGGCCAGTTCTGCGGACGGGTCTGGATGGGCCAAGAGTGTTGCTTGCGCCAAGGAATCCTTACATTTTTCAAAAACTTGAACCAAATCGGAAGTCATTTCAATAGGAGTAGAGCTTTTTGCATTGGTACCTGCGAGTAAGTTGTTTAGAGGCGCTTGAAGTTGCGCTGCGTGGGGCATAAATCGGCGATAAAAATTTATCATGCCCAAGAATCTTCGGAGCTCCTTCGCAGTCTTCGGGACCGGAAACTGTTTGAGTGCAGCAATCTTTGTGTCCAGAGGTTTGGTACCGGCGGCTGAAATCAAGTAACCGAGAAATTTGACTTCTGCTTGACCCAGTATACACTTAGAGGTGTTTATTAAAATTCCGTAGCGTTTCAAGCGGTCAAATAATTGACGCAAGTGTGTGCGATGCTGCTCTGGAGATTTAGAAAAAACAAGGATGTCGTCAATATAGCCAAAACAAAAGTCCAGTCCAAGTAACACTTCGTCGATAAATCTTTGGAATGTCTGCGCAGCGTTTCTTAAACCAAATGTCATATAGCGGAATTCAAACAACCCGAATGGTGTAGAGATTGCAGTTTTCGGAATGTCATCTGTGTTCATCGGAATTTGGTGGTAGGCCTTAAGCCCTGGTCTGTCGAAGCTACGCACAACGTTGCGTTGCGCGGAATGCGGTGTCAAACTTGGTTTTGTATGAAAAACATTGACATTGACATGACGTTTCGCCGCAGTATGCGTCAGCCAGCGTCTGCGGTGAGGGGTCAACCGAGTGACGGGTAGACTGGTCTTTTGTGCTGTCACAGTATGCGTCAGTGTAGAGCGGAAAGTGTGGTGAAACGCGGGGCGGATACACCGCACAACGTGCCGTCATTCTCGTCATTTCGTCGCGGTAAGCGTATTTGCGCAATGTATTTATTTGAGGACAATGTTTTTATCAATTTTCGTTTAGTTTAAACTTTTGTTTAGGCTGTGGCGCGTATATCGACTATGTGCTGCCGCACATTACGTTCAATACTGTTCACGTACGTTCCCAATGACAATGGTATAATATTACACCACGTAGGAATAACATTTTAAAGCCTTGCTTTGGTAAAAGATACAATTAAAAAGTAAAAATGATTGATATTTAATAAGTACAAGATCATAAACTGGAGTCAATTACATTTATTTTATTGTTATAAAAATAGAGAACGGAATTGTATGTTCATTGTTCTAAGTACCTAGTACCCCATGCTTTTTAACAAAATATAGCAACTGAATTAGTTCGCAACTGATCAGGGTACAATTGGAGACGATTTATTAGTGGGTATCTATATACATTCAGTCTTTATTCCTATTCACAGGGCACTTTATCAGCTATCATTGCAGAGCACTGGTCTCCTTTACAATCGAGAATACGATTGAGAGTGGTTAGGCCATATTACAGTCCACCACGCTAGCTGACCTTATCCCTTTATATAGTATATATGCATAGAAAGAAATACAAACAATAAACCTAATAAGAACATCAATCGTTTAAGTGCATGCACTTTTTATATGAGCCCGTAAAAGTAGCTACAAAGAATCTTATGATGAGTTTTGTATCAGCCCATATACATACATTCGTTGTATAATGGTTGTATATTATCGTCGTAGTTATTTACAAAATCCACCTGCAAGATATAATAAACTATCGCCGTTCGACACAATTAGCACCACTCTCCTAGCACCTGGAGTGCATCAGCATGTGATAACATGGAGCAATCTTAAATATGTAGTTCCTTAACGTAGTATCAAGTTCTGTGTTTTCCCCTTTTTCCATTCCCATTCCATTAAAACCCCCTCTATATATATTGTAATTTGTGCTACTTGCACCTACGCATATATATTTTTAGCTCTGTGTTATAAATTATGTTAAATACTAAAATAAAATTATTATTGTAAAAAGTGCCCATCAGTATTGTTCCAGGTTTTGCTCGTGATAATTTTATAGGAAAATAATTCAATCGTTATGGAATTTAGCTTTTACCCAATTACGGTACGATCGATAACGATAATTTAAGAAAGGATATCTACATAAATCCAGTGAAATTTAATTTGATCTGACAATAAATTGATTAAGCGGAAAAAGATGTATTCAGCAGATGCGTATTTCATTAGAATGATACGAACCACTTTTATCACGTATAAATATTGCGAAAATTGTCTCGTAAACATATATACCCAGTTTATTTAAAATGACGCACAAACTTTTTTTTAAGAAATTATATATATTTTCGAACATAAATGATTGTTATTTGTTGTCATGGAAATTCAAGTAAACTTCAATGCGAAATTGCCATAGTAACGTTTGTTGTCAATGAACGGTTCTCCAATTGGTCAACGGTTTTACGCACAGAGTAAAACCTATATGTGAACCACCTTTTTTGTTGTTATTTGAACTACGTTGCATGACGTCATGACGTTGCTGCTTACCGCAGTGCCGCGCGTATCCTTCGATAGACCAGGCCTTTAACTAGATCTATGATAGAAAATACCGAACATCCTGAGAGTTGGTGCGAAAAGTCATGGATGTGGCGAATAGGGTGTCTGTCAGGTATTGTTCTCGCATTGAGCGCTCTATAGTCGCCACACGGTCTCCAACCGGAATCTTTTGACGTGACAACGTCTTAAATTAGGTTGCGGCTGGGAGTCACTTATGAAAAAGTGTAACGCCCGGTAACGTAACGGTGCGCGCGCAGCACTAGAGAATTATTTTTCAGTTTCACCCACTTTTTCCAAAATTGTCCCATAGCCCCCCCCCTGCCTTCCCCCACCCTTATTCCGAAATAGTGCCTATTAGCCTCCCCACGAAACCTACCCCCCCCCCCATCCCTACCCCCACCCCGAAAATTTACCTCACCCCCCAATCCTATCTCGGCCAACATAGGTCGTAGACCCACCGAGTTTGGTATCCTCGGAACCGTCTTGGTGAGGGCTACAAATTGACCCCGCCAGAAATCCCAAATTACGCAAAAAATTACCCCCCCAAAAAAAAATATTTTACCTCCAAAAAATTAATTTAAGTTAGCCTCCCCACGAAACCTTCCTCCCCCCCCCTCCCTTACCCCCACCCCGAAAATTTACCTCACCCCCCCCCCCCAATCCTATCTCGGCCAATATAGATCGTAGACCCACCGAGTTTGGTATCTTTGGAACCGGCTCGGTGAGCTCTACAGGATTGGCCCCAACCAAATCCCCAAATTCCTCCCTCTCTCCCCTAAAATATTTGTCCAGGCATAACTCCGTCATTTCTTAAAGTAAACCCCCCGTGTTTGGAGTCAGAGGAATCGTCTTGACGAGCTCGACAATCGAGAGCAGGCAAAATACGATTTTCTTATTGACGTGACAACGTCTTAAATTAGGTTGCGGCTGGGAGTCACTTATGAAAAAGTGTAACGCCCGGTAACGTAACGGTGCGCGCGCAGCACTAGAGAATTAGGCGCATTGAATCGGCGCATGCTTGTGTCTCTGTCTTTGTCTTTCTCGAACGTTCTTGGCGTTGGAAAAACAAGAAAGCGTCACAATACAAGTTCACACGTGTGGTTAAAGTATCGTCAGCTGTGTCTGTAGTGAAAATATGGAGTGCTTAGATTCGTCATTACATGTACAATGTTTTAGTAAACAAAATATATTTCTATAGTTAAAATTTGTGCAATTCTTATTTTCATTCAATTCCTTGTTCCTATTGTGCAATTTAATTATATTCATATCAATAAATATTCTACCGAGAAAAAGACGTTGTCACGTAAAATCTTCGCCCGTAAAACCGACTTTACAGGCAACCATTTTTTTCTTAACTAAATGGAGTGCGGATGACCAAGAACTTTCGGAACGCTGGGCTATACCTGACTTCAACATGTCTTCAAATTCCTTTTTTGCTGCTTGAAGACGAATCGGATCTAAGCGTCGCTACTGGCTCGAAACTGGGGGCCCTGGGGTGGTCCTGAGGTAGTGCTCAGTGCTGTGTTTTGGTTCAGATAAAATACCTGCAGGTCGGGTGATTTCCGGAAACTCACGCAGTAGGTCGTGGTATGTGGTCTCACCAGTGATGACTTTCACAGAAGATATGTCGCCATCTGTTGAATTTGCGTTGACTGCAGCCACTGAAACCGTCGTAGTTCCATCAATCAATCGCTGGCTTCTGCAATCCACAAGCAGATTATAAAAGCTTAAAAAATCCACTCCAATAATAGGTTTCGAAACGTCTGCGATTGTGAAATTCCACGTAAATACGCGCCTTAAGCCAAGGTTCAAGTGCAGTGTCATAGGTCCGAATGTGTGTATAACAGAGTTGTTTGCAGCTACCAGGTCGTAGTTGGTGCGTGTGCACCTGTCAGAACCTGTATCCACCAGGAATCGCATCTTAGATGTTCGGTCGACGACAAATAGACGGCCTGTAGATGTAGGGCAGTCGTTGGCCGCTACTTGCGACCGCCCTGCGAGTTTAACGCATCGTTAAAAGAACAAGGTTGCTTACATTTCATTGCCTTTGACCCGTAGGTATAGTGGTAGTAGCAATGCGGGTGATCCACTGGTGGTTGCCGAGGTCTGGAACGACTACGTGACTTTTGGTACCTTCCCACTTTGTGACAAGAACGGTTGCGTCCTGCTTCGCTTTGCTGCGCAGTGAGCAACGCGACCTGCCGTGTGAGCTCGCTAATCTGCTTAGCCATCTGCTCGTAGCGCGAATCTTCCGACGATGTACTGGCTACCTGAGGAATTGTAGGTGCAATTTCGTGAACTTTGTCCGCTAACTCGGCAAGTTTGTCAAGCGGCAACTCCATATGAGGAGCGATAACAGATTGTACGTTTTGCGGCAAACGACTAGACCACAATGTTTTTAAAAAATCGGGTGGACATGACGGACCCGCTAATCCCATCAAATGTCGCAAAAATTGGGACGGCTTGCGGTCTCCAAGCTCCTCGTGCATCAGCAATTGTTTCACTCGCTTTTCTTGAGAGGCCGAGAGGCGCTTAATAAATAATAATAAGCTCGGCTTTCAGTTTGTCGTATTTGCCCGTTGCGGGTGGGTTAGTTATAATGTCCTTTACCTCTATTGCGTAGCGCGGCTCTAGTTGAGCCATTACATAGTAAAACTTGGTCTCGTCGCTAGTGATCTTAGAAAGGATAAATTGACCTTCCATTTGGGCGAACCATAAAGCGGGTTCTTCAGGCCAAAATGGGGGTATTCGAACTCCCACACGCAATACTTCCTCCTTACTGTCTCTCGCAGGCGTCGGTTCACTCATCTTTGAGATTTAAAAAAAATAACGGCTCACCTTGAGTAAGTTTTTAGCCTTACGGTTAATGCGTGTCCGTTTCTCCAGAGTCAGTCACAGCGTACCCACGAAGATCCTGAGAGTCTTGATCACGTCGATCACGATCACGATCACGTCGGGGTCACCAATTTGTGGGTGTGGCTGGATAGCGGCAGTGTAGCGTGTAAGCGAAGGTGAAGCGTAGTGAAGGCGATCACAGTGATGTACGGAAATAAAAGATAGTGCTAAGCAGCAACAGTATAATAAAACTTTACAATAACAGGACGATATATAGAGCAACGCGCGAACTTGTAGGCAGTGGTAAGCGGAGTGAATCAGCTGTTTTCAATTCCCGTTGGTCTTGAGCGACGAACATTGCCGAAGACTCCCGAGTGTCGCCGAAGTGTAGAGTCGAGGTCCAATCGCCGTGCGTTGCTGTGTCTTGACCAATCAGAGACGCTATGCGGCGCGATTCAACGCCATCTGTCGGTGACAAGAGGCAACAGCCGTCACGTGGGCTGTGCGTGCGCTGCTTGAAGCATGACGTAAGTAGCGCCACCTAGCGTCGTAGTTAAGCCGCGCTCTAGCGCCATCTAGTAGCGTCATGAAGACAACTGTCGGTGACGTGTTGTGCGCACAGAGTACATTTTACATACTAAGATAGAGACGTCACTCAATCAATTCAAAGCGTCCTCTGGCGTTAAGTAAGAAAAACAATCCAGTAATATATCTATACTTACTTTCATTACCTTTATATACGAAAAGAAAAGATTTAGGCAGGTTTGGACCTGAATAAGATCTAATAGAATCGATTTGAATTTTGTCTATTTGAAACAAATTATTCTGTATAGAAATGTGAACATAACAATTCTCATTTCCGCGTGTGTATGCATTTTAATAAATTTAATAATTGTTTTAAAATTAACTCATCAGCAAATAAGCTAATCAATGCTGTTAAAAGTAATTTAGGGCCAATAATATCCGCGTAAAATACAATCTACATAAAATGGAGAAACCCGTACAAACCAACGATTTTTTCGCCCTCTGGTGTTAAGTTAGTAAAAACGATGATTATAATTCGTCGTTGTTTGTTCTAAGTTAAACCACCGTGGTTGTGCGCCCGCGCAGCTTTTAGTTAGCGGAGGGACCGCTACAAAACCATACCGCGATCTAATTCTACGATGGCGCCATCTCTTAGCGAGCGGCGGTAAACTCCCGTTACACATTTATTTTCAGTTTTTTGTATTAGCTTTATTGAAAAATTTCTTTAAATACAATATTTTGTAAATGTGATATTGATTCGTTGGTGGGAGGCGCCCGACGTAACGGCCCAGTGGTGACATGCGCGTGAGCTACGCGAGGTACTGGACAGTACTACTTTATTTTTCTAAAATAAAAGATTTTTTCTAAAATAAATGTAGCCTAAGTTACTCCTTGTTATATCAGCTACCTGACAAAAAAAGTCCCGTCAAAATCGGTCCAGCCATTTCAGAGATTAGCCGGAACAAACAGACAGACAAAAATCTTTAAAATATAATTTTCGGCACAGGTATCGTGTATATAACGATATGTAGTTGGACATTTTTTTTTAATTTCGCTCTTAAAACAGACACTTCAATTTTATTCATACTGGGTATCTCAAGAATGCTACCGAAAACGAAGCCGGGTGGTAGTTTTAGTGACTACAAACACAATGCAACTAAAAATTTCGCATAGAAACGCAACGATTATTTTTATGATTTTTTTAAATATCGTCATTTTTGGGTGGTAAATCCATAGTTATTGCTAAAATAATAATGGGGATGATGACAATAACAACGAATTAATGAAATTATGGTTTAATATAATAATGTATAATAGAAGGATTCTCAAAATAAACATTTGCTTTAGTTTTTAATTAAGATTAAATATATTTTTGCAAAAATAAAAGTACAAAACCTAAGCATCCGCCATGTTAGATAAAACGCCAATAAGAAGCGAGTGACGTGTCACTTTCGTAAATATTACTTAGTCATAACGCGAACTTGGCTAGTTTTGGTCATTTCTATGTTATTCAGTATATTTATCTAATATTTAGTAATGCAATCAGTTTTGTGCTACCTACGAAAAATGAATATTACTCATGGAATAAGGATTCATCGCAAATAGCTCAAAATTTGGAACTATGCGATATTCCATATCACTGTTTAATTGGAACATTAATAACGTTTTTCAGTACTCATATACACAGCGATTGGCATGCTAATAATACCGAAAGGAAATAAATGAATCGTAGCTCCGATATTTATCTCTATTGTTATTTATAATAATTTTAAATTTTGATATGTTGTTTTCTGGACACGTCAAACATTATGAACATTGTAAATAAAGTCATTATTTCCGTCAAAATAGTGTTCACGGAAATTAATCATCGAATTTAAAGATCCTGGATCTTGCCTTTCCATTTTAGCCATATATTACTAACTTTTTTATCCATTGAAACATTAATAAACAAATTGCTCGGAGTTTGTATCGATGTAGTATTACATTGCGGAACTACACATCATCGATCCACATTAAAACTCGGCATTACTATTAAAAATAATAAAATTAATATATCACAATATACACGTAAACATTGCACGAGCAAGCATTTACAAAAGCATGACGTCACACACGGACGCCATTACTATTACAGCGTTTTTGAGCAAAGATTAAAATGTGAAATTTAAAACGTAATTTTTCGCGCAAATCTTTACTTTTTTTCAAAAATTAAATTCATTTTAAGTATTGTTAATGTATAAGAACATCCTGAAGTAGTTTTTCAAAATCAGTCATGCCTATTCAGTCTTTTATACCTTAGAGTATTTATAAATAAAAGGGTATACACTATTATTTTAGGAAAAAATGTATTTACCACCCAAATATGGCCATAGGAAAAAAATAACAAAATAGAATATTTATTGATATGAATACAACGTGTAACAGGATTAATTCACAACCTCAGACACCCCAACTTTAAAATATTATTGCAATCATAGTTTATGCTTTGAAATCGTACTATCATAATTACAAAATCTTTTATTTATGAAATTAGTTATACCAAATGTAGGCACTTAACATGGTCACCTTACGAGTTACAAATAAGAGTGTACTACTACACACGCTCGCCGGACACGCACACATGTACACAAGACACATTCACACGAGTACCTAACGCCGGTCGCCGACCGCTGCGCCGCGCCGGCAGAAACAGCTGACAATATACGAAATACAAATTACAAATTACGTACGTAACTGATTACTGGGTGGTTTGGTAAACAAATTATTATTTATTTAATCTGTAAGCATAACATTTGTGTTTTAACTATAAAATCTAAATATTTTACTTACTAGATATAATGCGTACGAACCCAACATAAGACAATATTTTGCATGAATCGGCTATAAAATATTATTAATTTCACTTCCCCTAAACTTAGTTCCTACAGGCGGGCAGGATACGGGCGTCATTTATTTTGCATTATTATTGAATAAGATAATAAGATAACGCAATATCTAACAACGAATACTAGATTGGGAATCACAACCTAATCACAACACAAAAAAATACAACAAAATTAACTTACGTGTTACATGGCACTCATGAGGCGATTTCTTTTTAAAATATGTTCGACATGTCCACCACCTTGATACACTTTGATGCACATTTGCGTAATTGTTCACGTAATTTATGTAAAACTTCAGTGTCACTCTTCACTTTTAGGAATTTGCTCCACATTACCCTCCTCATCCTGGATCCTCCACATTAGTACTTTCACTGAAGTATACCAGAGATTATTACGTCCCCACAAAAAAAGTCAAGAGACGTCAAGTCAGGTCAGGTGACCTAGGAGGCCATTGCACAGGTTCGCCGCGACCTATCCAGCGCTCTCCGAACTCAGCATCGAGATACCGTCAGACATGCCAATGATACATTATCACCACACAGTGCCAAAGTTCTCACCATTTCAGTGTATTTGAATATTCGAATACCGATAAGACATCGCGCGCGAAAGTTATCGAAATATCTACTTAACACTTAAACACAAGTAGACACAGATAACTGCGGTGCACGACTAGATTTTTTTCACATATTCGGTGCCCATTTAGGGATTGCAATAACGGGATATCTGACACACCGGGATTCCGCATACATTGTAGCAAAATTACAAACCGAATTTAATCACCATTTTAACGTTCCCCGAAATTATTTTTCATAGAAATACCTATTTGTTGTTTCTTTTCATATTGATTTTGTTACATTTAATTTGTTTCATTTAAGTGCATGTATTGCGCGGGATTTGGATCGCCCGGCCTTGCAAATACCGGGAGTAATTTTTTTCGCGGCGCATCCCTATACCGCCGCGCGCGCCATCGTTTGTCGGATGGATCAAATTGCATTAAACAATAGCTGCATCCTGCTCTATCTAGTTGTAGTTAAATGTGCGGAAAAGAGAATATGATAGTTATTTATTTTGGTAGCTTATTACGTTTATTGAGGCCTATCGTTGTGTGCGTTTGATTAATGATAGATTGCTCAAATAAACTTTATGACTATCGAAATAAAGTTCATTTTTGTTCATTATTTAGTTTATTAGAGTATTCGTTTAGTGATTCATTTAAAAATGATCTTATGTGCTGGAGTTACGTTTCAATTTCGTTTGTTCGGAGTACTAAACGAAGGAGTGTCTGTAATTTACTTGGTCTTAACTAATTATTTTGAAAAAAAATACCTACCGAAAAAAATGTTGATATCGGTTCAGTAGCTGATTCTGAACGTACTACTTTCCGCTTTTACATTTAAATCTGTTACATGTTGTATAATTAAATTGCACAATAGGAACAAGGAATTGAATGAAAATAAGAATTGCACAAATTTTAACTATAGAAATATATTTTGTTTACTAAAACATTGTACATGTAATGACGAATCTAAGCACTCCATATTTTCACTACAGACACAGCTGACGATACTTTAACCACACGTGTGAACTTGTATTGTGACGCTTTCTTGTTTTTCCAACGCCAAGAACGTTCGAGAAAGACAAAGACAGAGACACAAGCATGCGCCGATTCAATGCGCCTAATTCTCTAGTGCTGCGCGCGCACCGTTACGTTACCGGGCGTTACACTTTTTCATAAGTGACTCCCAGCCGCAACCTAATTTAAGACGTTGTCACGTCAATAAGAAAAATCGTATTTTGCCTGCTCTCGATTGTCGAGCTCGTCAAGACGATTCCTCTGACTCCAAACACGGGGGGTTTACTTTAAGAAATGACGGAGTTATGCCTGGACAAATATTTTAGGGGAGAGAGGGAGGAATTTGGGGATTTGGTTGGGGCCAATCTGTAGAGCTCACCGAGCCGGTTCCAAAGATACCAAACTCGGTGGGTCTACGATCTATATTGGCCGAGATAGGATTGGGGGGGGGTGAGGTAAATTTTCGGGGTCGGGGTAAGGGAGGGGGGGGGGAGGAAGGTTTCGTGGGGAGGCTAACTTAAATTAATTTTCTGGAGGTAAAATATTTTTTTTTGGGGGGGTAATTTTTTGCGTAATTTGGGATTTCTGGCGGGGTCAATTTGTAGCCCTCACCAAGACGGTTCCGAGGATACCAAACTCGGTGGGTCTACGACCTATGTTGGCCGAGATAGGATTGGGGGGTGAGGTAAATTTTCGGGGTGGGGGTAGGGGAGGGGGGGGGGGTAGGTTTCGTGGGGAGGCTAATAGGCACTATTTCGGAATAAGGGTGGGGGAAGGCAGGGGGGGGGCTATGGGACAATTTTGGAAAAAGTGGGTGAAACTGAAAAATAATTCTCTAGTGCTGCGCGCGCACCGTTACGTTACCGGGCGTTACACTTTTTCATAAGTGACTCCCAGCCGCAACCTAATTTAAGACGTTGTCACGTCAAAAAAAATTGTCACTTTTTTTGCAACTTTTTCTGTTGCATTGTGTCTGAACTTAAACTACCACCCGGCTTCGTTTTCGGTAGCAGTCTTGATATACTCTGTATATATGTATGTATAGATGATTAAATTTTAAAATTAATTAATTATAATACTTTTGCAATGTAATTTTACCTTTCGAAATATAGTATTAATTATTGTTCATGCTTAAAATAATAATGGGCTTTAAATATAATGCCTACAAACAAACATTTACGTTTAATATGAGTTAAATACGAAACTACTTATTCCATTACATAGTAAATATATAGACATAATAAAACACCCAGAAATATTGTTGCAAGTCTTTAATTGCGTATCTTTTACATATTTTAAACTTCACGTAATTGTGATCCTCTAATGGGTCAATGCCTTCTGTAAGGGTTGAATATAAATGCAAGACTTTTTCTTGGTTTTATTAGAAATAGCAATAGTGATTACAAAAAATTATAAGTAACGTGTTAAGAGCGTTTATACCCTGCACGCGCTTTTTGGCTTAAAAACAGGACTTTTCAAATGAGTTAATAGCCACCAATAAAAAATTTAAAGGAAACATAATTATTACTAATTTTAGAAAAAGTTGTCATCTAGGGATTTTGGTGGAAAACATTATACATTGATGGATAATTTGTGAGTATTATACGGATTACTGAACACAAGTTTCGTTATTTAGGCTTTAAATCGCAATTTAGAAGCTTAAGATATCCGAAACCACTAAATATAAGATGAAAATAAAAATATTATCAGACTAATAAGACCCTTATGGAGGGATTTTGCTGAGAAAAATAATCTTTTTGTGTTTAGTTCCTGAAAAATAAAAATTTTAACAATGCGAAATTATTCAGAAACTCTCGTCAAGAACATATTTTTTTTCACCAACTTATCGTACATAATTTTTTATAGCAATTGCATATTACAATAGAAGAACATCTGATCAATAAATTACCATTTTTATATTTTAACAAAATTAGTTTTCATGTTTTCTACAAATATTTTAAAAACCACTATAAAACACGCTGTCCGGCGTGGATCAAATCAGACCGCCGCAAGGCCTTCTAGAGGGAGGACGTATCGCTCGTCGCTCCGGCCTGGCTGCAGTCGATTATGCCGCGCGTAGTAAAAATAGCCACGCGCGGAATGCGATTACCACATCTTAGTTCTTTGGTAGTAAAATATTTAATTATTTTTATTACCTATAATGATTTTGTAGTGAGTATAAATTATGTTTCAGGTAATATAATGGGATGTAATTCCGAGGCTAAATTATGTTATGTATTGTAATATAAAATTAAATATATTTCGTAATTGTAAGGGGTTGTAAGGCCCCTAACACTATTTATGTGTTCGAACACGAAATGATTAATAAAACGTCCGTAGTGTATACTGATTGAACACTGATTTGAATGCAACTTAACAATGTAATAATAACGAAAATATGATTAGTATCCAAAATTTGTATTATTCTTTGCTTGCACAGTAATATTTGTCTACTTATAATGCAAATAAAATATTTTTATGATATTATATTACAGTTACATTTCAATTGAATATTTGAAGCGCACGGATCAAAGTTGTTTGAGCCGATTGTATAGCGAGCCGACGCGGCAGCTCTACGCACACAGCTTTGGTCGCTTATGTGTGCGTGAAATTAACGGAGAAATACCTATAGTTGACTTTGCGCGCAAGGTGTATACGCTCTTAACACTCTGGGAGAACGGTGTGGACTGTTTGTAGTAGTTCGGCGTGCGGCTGGCTCGGCGTAACGGACCCCGCACGGTTCCTCCGCGGCGCTCCCGGTGTCAAGTGGCACCGGTCCCCGACGCGGCACCCCCTTAGTCATCCATATGGGTTCTTATGATTCCATTTCAACGTCTAATAGCCTGTCAGATTGAAAATATTTATCTTCAATTTTTTTCTACATGATTGCAGACATTGACCCATTCTTCTCAGGTTATAGTTTTAAAAGCTGCTTCCGTGATGGAAGCTATTTCATTTGATTCTTGATTACAATTATTTTCTGCTATATTTCTAATTGGTCTGTGCTATACGCTTTTTCACAATTGCCCACATTTTTTCGATTGGGTTAAGATCGCAATGGTAGGGTGGTAATCTAACCACTTCATGTCCATTTTCATTTAATATTTTTTCAACTTCATATACTGGATCACCTTTGTGTCTCTTTATTAATTCATATAACTGAGATTTCGTCCAACAATCTTCGAATGGAATATTATTTTTACTAAGCCATTCCTGCATGTCGGTTTTTAAAGTTCCCATTGTAGGTGCTTTATCTACTTGTGTGCAATGATACGGAGCGTTGTCCATAACGACTATACAGTTTAGTGGTAAATGCGGTATAATTTTCTCTTTTAGCCAACGCAAAAAGTTGGAGGCGTTCATAGTCGCTTGATTTGGATTTTGATTTAAATAATAGTAAGCCATCATTTATAAATCTTCGTTTCCCACCAGCATGAGCAATTATCCATCTTGTACCAGCGCTGTCAGATGCAAGAATCCCTGGCTGCTCTTTCGATTGCCAACATTTTTGGACGTGATACGAAGCGTGGATGTATGTTTCGTCGAGGTATACGACCGGGCGGTTTTCTTCAAAACGATTCTTTCGCATCCTTAAAATATACACACGCCGGCACAATTAGAGGAACACGCACAAAAATTAGTTTTGACGTGACAACGTCTTAAATTAGGTTGCGGCTGGGAGTCACTTATGAAAAAGTGTAACGCCCGGTAACGTAACGGTGCGCGCGCAGCACTAGAGAATTATTTTTCAGTTTCACCCACTTTTTCCAAAATTGTCCCATAGCCCCCCCCCCTGCCTTCCCCCACCCTTATTCCGAAATAGTGCCTATTAGCCTCCCCACGAAACCTACCCCCCCCCCCCTCCCCTACCCCCACCCCGAAAATTTACCTCACCCCCCCCCAATCCTATCTCGGCCAACATAGGTCGTAGACCCACCGAGTTTGGTATCCTCGGAACCGTCTTGGTGAGGGCTACAAATTGACCCCGCCAGAAATCCCAAATTACGCAAAAAATTACCCCCCCAAAAAAAATATTTTACCTCCAAAACAATTAATTTAAGTTAGCCTCCCCACGAAACCTTCCTCCCCCCCCCCCCTCCCTTACCCCCACCCCGAAAATTTACCTCACCCCCCCCCCAATCCTATCTCGGCCAATATAGATCGTAGACCCACCGAGTTTGGTATCCTCGGAACCGTCTTGGTGAGGGCTACAAATTGACCCCGCCAGAAATCCCAAATTACGCAAAAAATTACCCCCCCAAAAGAAAATATTTTACCTCCAAAAAATTTATTGACGTGACAACGTCTTAAATTAGGTTGCGGCTGGGAGTCACTTATGAAAAAGTGTAACGCCCGGTAACGTAACGGTGCGCGCGCAGCACTAGAGAATTAGGCGCATTGAATCGGCGCATGCTTGTGTCTCTGTCTTTGTCTTTCTCGAACGTTCTTGGCGTTGGAAAAACAAGAAAGCGTCACAATACAAGTTCACACGTGTGGTTAAAGTATCGTCAGCTGTGTCTGTAGTGAAAATATGGAGTGCTTAGATTCGTCATTACATGTACAATGTTTTAGTAAACAAAATATATTTCTATAGTTAAAATTTGTGCAATTCTTATTTTCATTCAATTCCTTGTTCCTATTGTGCAATTTAATTATATTCATATCAATAAATATTCTACCGAGAAAAAGACGTTGTCACGTAAAATCTTCGCCCGTAAAACCGACTTTACAGGCAACCATTTTTTTTTTAATTTTGTTTGCTGTTTGTTTAAATGGTCTTTGTTCTTATATTTCAGCACCTTTATAAATTAAATGATGCAAAAAGATTTTTGGATTATGTTTTTTTGCATTGAATGGCGAGACGAGCAAGCCGTTCGCCTGATGGTAAGCGATACGAACGCTCATGGACAGTAGCAACAATCCACTGCGCTCGCCATCCTGAGACATAAGATGTTAAGTCTCAATATGTCCAGTAGTTGCTCTGGCTACAATGTCCTTCAATCCGAAACACAACAGTGCATTTAAGCAGTGTTGTTTCACGGGAGAAATAGACATTGCGGTGGTACCTACCCCGATGGCCTCTCACATATGAGAGACCTACCACCAGTAACATATAGTGGATATTTAGAGTTTTATCGTTAATTATACGCTCTCAAGTGTTTTTAAGATTTTTTCACTTGCAAGTGGTTTTACAAAATTTTGTTTAATTTCATTTTATGTGACTTAAGATATTTTTATTGTTATTGTTTTTAGAGTACCTGTCTTGTAGGATATAAAATGAGTGGCTTACCTTCCACTGAAGTTGCCAGAGCGGTAACAATGATTGAAAATGGTCAAGGGTAGGATTCAGTAAGTCGCGCATTGGGTGTGTCGGTATCTGTCGTCTTTCTCAACGTTAAACGTTAGAGGCACATAGGCTCTTATGTGCGGATGCCAGGATAAGGCAGAAAACGGTGGATCAGTACCCAGGATGGTCATTTTATACGGCTGAAAACTTAGAGAAATCGTCGTCAAACGGCTATTCAGACCCGAAACATGTCACAAGAAGTCCGTGATGTTAATATCAGTGAGCATACAGTGAGAACACGTTTAAATGAAGTTGGACTGAAGTCTTACGTTCCGTCAAAAGCTCCAAAACTCGAGGTGGTACATAAAGTAGCCAGATAAGCTTTTGCTCATCAACACCGCGACTGGACAAATGAGTGGAGCCGAGTTTTGTTTAGTGATGAAAGCAGTTTTGTTGTGAATTGCATAGAAGGAAGGGAGAGGATCTGGAGGTATCGAGGAGAACGCTAATCGAGGAAACTTTACTGAAAGAGGTGTGTTATGACGGAGGGTCAATTTTGGTATGGGGTGGTATATGTTTGGAAGCACGCGCGGAGTTAATACTTGTAGAAAATGGGTCTTTAGCTGCACAAAGATACGTCGCAGAGATCTTAGAGTCCCATGTATTGTCTTTTGCACCATCCATAGGCGAATATTTTTTATTTATGCAAGATAAGGCGCGGCCCCACACAGCGCAAATGGTTCGCGACTACTTAAATCAGGCCCAAATCGCGCAAATGGATTGCCCAGCAAGATCACCAGACATGAATCCCATAGAGAACGAATGGGACGTTATCGGAAGAAAGATAAATGGAAGAAACCAAGCCCCTAAGATCGTCCAAGGATTAAAATTCATGTTAGTGCAAGAGTGGAAGAATTTGTCGCAAAAAATGATTGAGGACGTCATTAAAAGCATGAAGGATCATATCCAGGCCCTTATCAGAGCCCGTGGTAGCAATACGCATTATTAATTTTCTTAAATTATTTCTGTAAGTTTTTAAAATACACGATTACATTTGACAATACAGAAATTTCATTTTACTGTATTTCCGTTTAATTGCATTTGCGTCATTAATTAAAGTATTTTTACTCAATTATAGTAATTTGTTATAAATTTTGCCTCATTTTAAATATTGAAAAATAAAAACATTCAGTTATTATAATATTTTCTAAGAAATTCAATATTTAACGCGTGTTCCTCTAATTCTGCCGGCGTGTGTATTTTGCCCTCCAAGCTGCTATATCATTGCGTTCCATTACGTTTCTTCGTAACTTTACGCTTCGATTGACACTTTTGGTATTTGTAGCCCATATCTTTTAATATCCGTCTCAATGACGTCCTGCTGTATTTAAAATCAATATCAGCTTTTAATTCCAGCCAAAGTTTTGTTATTGTCGGAATTTCTTTCTTCACAACGTAAAAAGAATGAATCGTGTCTTATCGAAATCGTTTACTTCAATAATACCCCTCATGCGCTTTCTGTTTTTTTTCGGGAATCTCAGTTTTAGACGTTGACGCAGTAGCTTCATTATAGTCCCACAAACTGACCCGGTGAGAGAGAAGCTGTTATCATGGATGTAGTATATAAACAGGATTGCGCACGAAGAAAATGGCGTCATCCTGAAATAAGACATGTGCATGTAGCATAAGGTTTAATTTACTATGGTAAATGACATGGAGGAAGGCCGAAACCGAGTGAGACAGTATGAGGGGGTTTTATTCCTTTTCATTTGCAAGCCAGACCATAAAAAAATATTTTATCTAGTAGATTATTTTACATTCGCGAAAAGGTAATTAGTTCGATAAAAAAACAAACACAGAATATCTATAGTAACATATAGAAAAATATTATTATTTAACTTTATTTATGGGTCCATAAACGAATTCATGGCATTACAATGGAAGGTTAAATGCATGATAGGAGAATTTATAATTATAACTCTGGCCACTTGACAATAAAAATAAAATATGTCATGGCTTATACGAAATGTCACAGGTGTACAATTCCAAATTATTTTCGATATTTATTAACGGAAATTGGTTAAAAAGTGTTGCAAAATGATTTGTATAAGTGAATAATATAGTGCTTGTTGTATATCGATTCAAAGGTGAGTGGTTTCATGAGATTTACCATTTTTGTTTACAAACATTCGCTACGGTGACCATAATAAAACCCGCCTTAGAACTTTTCTGATCGACAATTCAAAGTTCAGATGAATTATTGAATAACTTTTAATCTGCTTGAATATTAAAAGCAGTTCTTTTTTCTTTACAATTTTATTATTAAAGTAATGTTTAATTTATACACGTTAATTTGCATCCAACTATGTTTTAAGTGAAAATAAACACGATAAAAGTTTTTCTAATACAATTGATCATGAATTAAGTATGATTAAAAAATATTTATTTCTTGCGATAGTTTTTATTTACTGAGTGATGTAAGATTTCGGCACGAACGTATTACACTAACTGGTCCACTGTCTGCTACATTTATACGCCTAAGCCACTGAACCGATTTTGATAGAATTTGATACAGAGATAGATTAGACCTTGGGTAAGGGCAAAAGGTTACCTTTTATTATATAGACAACGCTTGAAGGGGTTGAACCATAGACGTAGTATCAATAGACTTGACATGCATTTGACATATATAGTCCATCTCACTTAGACTTATGCATAAACCTTAAAAAATGAAAGTGACAAAACACAATTTGCGGTCCTTGTCATAGTTTCACATAATTTTGTAGGGCAACACTGCGTGTACCCAAACAAATAAGACGTGCGGTTTGTTAGAAACTTGAATTACTGAGTATTTTACGAATATTTGCGGTCAAAAATGTATGTAAAAGAGTGTTGAAACTGATTATAAGACAAAAGGTATGGTGTGCTGCTTTATTATTGGCTGTGATAGCCTATCTAAACGATAATATGAAAATATAACCTCTCACTGGTAAGTGCATTTTATTTAGTATATTGGTAAAAATAAATGTAGACGTTCATTATTACTAACATCTGCAATTAGTATTTCATAGAATACATTGAAAAATAGGATTATATTTGCATAAAAAATAAAAATGCTCTTTTTTTACTTTATGTCTGTCCCTTACGGTGGAACTCGAATGTCGAGTCCATTTGATACTACGTCCATGGGTTGAACAAAGAGATGGCAGTATGTATGGAAAAATCTAAACTGTTGCGGTCTTATTACAAAAAGCGAAATAAACCTTGGTTTAAACCTAGTCTAGCAAAACCAGTCTAATCTGCAGAACCATGGTTTAATTTTACTGGTATTACAAAACATAAATAAACCATGGTTTCCTTGGTTCATTCTTTTGAACCGTAGTTTATACACCAACCACAGATTAATACAAATAATATTCGTTCAACATGATATCATTCCATCGCAACGTTCCATATCCACAGAAAAGAATACGTTTTAATAAAATTTTAATGATTAAATAATGTTTAGGCGTATTGAACCTATTGAGGGTTGGACATTTTGCTAGAATGTCAATATTGGTTGGTATATA
The DNA here is from genome assembly GCA_009982885.2 of Hyles vespertilio. Classification (NCBI taxonomy): domain Eukaryota; kingdom Metazoa; phylum Arthropoda; class Insecta; order Lepidoptera; family Sphingidae; genus Hyles; species Hyles vespertilio. The sequence goes on along the minus strand of CM042808.1, from coordinate 12,620,446 downwards.
GATTATAATTTATTTTTTTTTCATTTGGTTCATGTTATATTAGCTAGTCACACATCCAAACACGTGTGATGGAACGTAACATTCTGGCGCGTTACAAGAAACCATAACAATAAACAAAACTATCGCGAGTTAAAATAAGTTCATTTAGCATTTACTATTTAGTCAACGAAGTATGTGAAGTGAAGTGATATAAAATAATTGTCGCTTAGGTAATTACATAGTAATCTAATTTAATAATATCGTGTTGTGGTGGACCTACAAAATGAAAAATGGTCTATGAATTTGAGTAGTGAGAAAAAAGTGAGTAAACCAACATTATTATATGGATGATTACATTGCAAAATGTTTGGTAAACCTATCCTTATGCGTATATTTTTATCGGAAAAAATTAAAACACGGTTTGACGCGTAGACGTATTTTGTTGGGCCGACATGACGTTTTTAATCGCTCAAAGGCTTCAAAATCCTTAATAACGAACAAATTCATCATATTAATATCAATTTTAGAGTAAACTAGCTTTTGCCCGCAACTTCGTCTGCGTGTTTATGTTATCATAATACGGACGTAAAAGTTATACATTATATGAAAATGTCATCCCTTATTTCACCCCCTTAGTGCTATTTTTCTAAAAGTTGCCACGCCATTATTTTTCGTTTAAAATAAGTCGTGAAATACGAATTTTGATATCAATAACTTCAGTGTTTCGATTTTGCATACAACACTTCAAGCCCTATTTTAACTCATTTAGGGTTAATTACAGAAAAAAATATATGCAGTTACTCTTGTTCTTAAATGAATAACCTAAGTGTCAAGTTTAATATTTGCAATTTCAACGGTTACAATTTTTCATACAACAGTTTTTAACCCTTTTCACTCCCTTAGGGGTTAAATTTCCAAAAAAAAACTTTCTTAATGCTACTCTACATCATAATAGGAACCCTTGTGCAAAATTTCACCTTTTTAACTCCAGTAGTTCCGGCTGTGCGTTGATCCGATAGTTCGGTTCTACAAAAATTCAACCCTTATTTATACCTATTAAGGGTTAATTTTAGAATAATTAAGTATGCAGTTATATTTGTTTTTGATAGGCTAACTAACCTGCAAAGTTTGAGAATTCTAGCTTTAACGGTTTAGATTTTCCATACAACCGTTTTTTACCCTTTTCACCCTCTTAGGGGTTGAATATCCAAAAATCCTTCCTTAGTGCTACCCTACGTCATAATAGAAACTCCTGTGTAAAATTTCATATTTGTAGCTCCAGTAGTTTCGGCTGTGCGCTGATTAGATAGTCATAAAATCACCCTACTCTCGCAACACATCAACCCTTATTTTAACCCCTTTAGGGTTAATTTTAGAAAAACTAAGTATGCAGTTATATTTGCCTTTAATTGGCTAACAAAACTGCAAAGTTTGACAATTGTAACTTAAACAGTTTCGATTTTCCATACAACAGTTTTTAACCTTTTTCACCCCCTTAGGGGTTGAATTTCCGAAAATCCCTTCTTAGTGCTACCCTACGTCACAATAGAAACCTCTGTGTAAAATTTCACGTTCCTAGCTCCAGTAGTTTCGGCTGTGCGTTGATACGTCAGTCAGTCAGTCAGTCAGTCAGGTTCCTCTTTTATATATATAGAAGTAACATTATACGATGAAATAGACAGTAAATCCAAAAGAAATAGTTGAAAGTTTACGATTTAGACCACCGTTAAACTAGGGGGCGGTCAGGTTTAGCGATAAACCATAAAAAAGGCCATGGTTTATCGTTAAACCACTTTTTGTAATATGAATTTCATATAAACCATAGTTTATTGCAATTTAAACTAAAGTTTTTAGATAAACCACGCTTTGTAATAAGGCGGTTGAAGTTACAGATGTCAAACTTTACTCATTTATGAACAAAAATAACTGCACACTTTATGTTCTTAAAGTTAACCATAAAGGGGTTGAAATGTTACATAAAAATTTAAGCCGTTACAGTTATGGAAAGTTTATTCCAAATGAAAAATAATGGCGTGAATAATATTAGAAAAATAGTATTATGGGGTCGAAATAAGGGTGAAATATTATACATAAAATAAAAAAATATTTTTTTTTGTAAATATCACTAATCCATCCATCCATCCATCAGTCAAAGGAAGTCCACTGCTGAACATAGGCCTCCCCCAATGATTTCCACAGAGACCTGTTGGAGGCAGCCTGCATCCAGCGACGTCCCGCGACCTTTACCAGGTCGTCGGACCATCTTGTGGGTGGACGTCCTACGCTGCGCTTTCCGCTACGTGGCCTCCATTCGAGCACTTTCCGACCCCATCGGTCATTAGATCTCCGCGCTATGTGCCCTGCCCATTGCCACTTCAACTTGCTAATCCAGTGGGCTATGTCGGTTATTTTAGTTCTCCTACGGATCTCCTCATTTCTGATTCGATCTCGTAGGGAAACCCCGAGCATAGCCCTCTCCATAGCTCGTTGAGTGACTTTGAGCTTCCTAATAAGGCCCATAGTGAGAGGCCACGTCTCGGTGCCGTAAGTCATCACTGGCAATACACAACTATCGAAGACTTTCGATTTAAGGCACTGAGGTATTTTGGACGAGAAGACGTCGCGTAGTTTCCCGAACGCTGCCCAACCGAGTTGGATTCGACGATTGACCTCTCTCTCGAAGTTGGACCTGCCTAACCGGACCACTTGTCCTAAATAGACATATTCGTCAACAACTTCAAGAGTCGAGCCCCCAACACCGATGGGGGTGGGCACAACATGGACATTCGACATGATCTTCGTTTTGTCCATGTTCATTTTAAGACCCACCTGTTGGGAGACTCGATTGAGGTCTTCGAGCATAGTGCTAAGGTCTTCCAGCGATTCTGCCAAGACTACAATATCGTCGGCAAACCGAAGGAATATCACTAATAATATGGCAGAAAGGAAGAAACTCTTTTGTTATTGATCCGATTGGTCTGAAATTCGAAATTTAAACCTCCCCTTTAAATTGAGATTCAGAATTATAGTTATCGCCGCCATTTTGAACTTTATTAATGATTCGATTAAGATATTTGTTAGGTATGAGATGGTAGGACAACTACGTTGCCGTTAGGTTTTACAAGATTAGGTATGAATAATTACGTGTATCTGGTATTAAGTAGGTCAGCGATGCTCCTAGCTAGTGGTCCTGGCCTGTCCTAAAATAGGTGCTACGAGTATACGACCTCGGCCCCCGAACTACTGCAATCACTACCAACTTTCCCCTCCGTGGCTGTAGTATCCATCTCTATATTCCATACTTTCCTTTCCAACAACATCTTCTAGCCGCAAACTCTATTTCCTTTCCCCAGTTGAAGACGGACAGCAGCGTCATCAACGCGAACCCTCCTGCGCTCGCGAACCCGCCTGCCAAGCGTGGTTAGTATTGGCATAAACAATAAAAAAGCCTAATAGTTGTTAAAACCAGGACCAGGACTCCAGTCCCCGGCAGCCCCGCTATTCCTGGTTATGGTAGCGGCCACGGTAACGGCGGGGCAGAGGGTAGTAAGAATCTCTGGGTTGACCCCAGCTACCACCCCCGACGACGACTGGCACTGATACCACACAACATACGCACTTTGTGAACAGACGAGAAGATTGTTAACTGAATTTTTCTGTCAATAAAGATTTATTATTATTATTTTCATTTTTCATTTCACCTATTAAAAGTATACGTATAAAACTATGATTTTGAACTTTTTTGCTAGGTCCTAATGGTCCAATATTTTGGTTTGGTCAAATATTTTTTTACACGGTTAGACAATATCACGTTTGTTACCTCAAAAACAAAATGCTTTATTCGACTTTATATTAGGCAATTTGATTAAAATTCCTGTATATCCCAAAAAATATGGTCACCCTATAGGAACGGGACACACCCCCCCTTCCTACACCTCTCGCTCGGCTCGTTTTTCCGATGACAGTGCGCAGTCCTGTTTATATACTACGTCCATGGCTGTTATCGAATTTGGTGTTGCCATTAAAAATAGATATTGCAATAAAGTTGGTAATGTAAGATTTTTCAATCCGGTCAATAGTGTCAGAAAAATGAGTGGGCCAGTTTCATCTGCTTGCTATTTTTCCTTCACAAGATTTCTAACAAATCGCCTCCAAACCCTTAAACAAGTGCATCCGTATCAGCTTATATACTTCCCACTGCAGGGCATGGGCCTCCTTTACGATCGAGAGTACGATTTAGGGTAGTTAGGCCATATCACAGGCCATATAGTCCACCACACCGGCCTAATGCGGGTTGGTGGACTTACATACCATAGAAAGTCTTATAACGGGTGTCTCAAAAGAAAGTTCACATTTAAAAAAATTATAAAAAAATAAGTTTGAAGTTTATTGACAAAAGGTTTATTATATATTAAAATACAGTGATTGGGAATTTATTTTTTAAAAATGACATCGTCCAAATGTAAACCGTTGCATTCACGGCATTCATTTAATCGAGCACTAAAATTGTCTATGACGGCTCGGCAGGTATTCTCCGTGATGGCTGCCATTTCGTGATGGATATTTTCTTTTAATTGTGCCAAGGAAGTCGGTTTGTTGGCATAAACTTTGGATTTGACATAACCCCACAGGAAAAAGTCCATAGGTGTCAAATCGGGACTACGTGGAGGCCAACTTATGTCACCTCTCCTAGAGATCAATTTGCCAGGAAACATTTCACGAACTCTTGTCAGAGACCTGTTGGACGTGTGTGAAGTTGCACCATCCTGCTGAAACCATGTTCTTTGGTTATAACCATGAAAGTTTTGCAACTCAGGCATAAAGAAGTTGTCTAACATCTCCACATAACGCTCTGAATTCACCGTAACTGTGCATCCCTTTCCATCTTCAAAAAAGTAAGGGCCGATAATTCCTCGCGCCGACATTACGGCCCATACGGTCACTTTAGGCGAATGTAGGGGTTTCTCGTGTTTTTGTTTTGGATTGGTTGCACTCCAGTAGCGGCAATTTTGCTTGTTAACGTGTCCATTAAGATGAAAATGCGCTTCATCTGAAAACAAGATGTTGGTAAACGTTGGAAAACTCTTAATCATCTGGCTTACGAAGTCAAGCCTTTCACCAGCATCCTGAGGCTTTAATTCTTGCACCAACTAAATTTTGTAGGGGTGAAGTTTTAAATCTTTATGTAAAATGCGGCATAATGACGATCTGTGCACGTTTAAGGCCACAGCACGCTTCCGAATTGAAAGGTTCGGATCGTCCCGAATAGACTGTGTCACACTGTCTACGATTTGACGGTTCTTGAAGATCTTGGACGCCTAGATTTTGGTTTTTCCAGTGTTGAGCCGGTTTCTTCAAACTTTTTGACCCATTTTGCAATGAGTCGAGTGCTTGGCGCATCATTTAAGTGACGAATATGTCGAATATTGCAGAATTTTCTTCGCGCTACAGTCGCCGAATTACCGTTCTTATAAAACTCGCGTACACACAACGCACGGTCCGCTCCCGAGAAACGCTCCATAGCGAGTAAATTCCCAAGAGCCTGGCTACCGATTGACACGCCCCCCGCGCCCCTCCAAATAGTTGCGTTCACGCAATAACCAAAACAAATCTGAACTTTCTTTTGAGACACCCTGTAAATCGCTATGGTATGCAGGTTTCCTCACGATGTTTTCCTTCACCGTTTTAGTGCGTGTTTATTGACTATCAATACACGCATGACTCCGAGAAGTCAGAGGTGTGCCCTGAGATTCGAACCCGCGACCACCGTGAACATGTTGGCAGTCGCGTATGGTCCATTCATCAACAGGCCACCACGCACGTAACGATAAATTCTAGTTTATGATATGTACTGACATGTATTGTACTAGTACGTACAAAATTTTGTTTACGTGGAATTTATTTTGAAAAGCTGACAATACAAATCTGTGGCGGCAACTACGCGTTGATACAATTTTTCGAAGGGTATTATTGGTGTCTGAAGACGCTTTTCTTCCTTCATAAAATGTAATACCTGAAGTCTAACGTTCCTAGCATCACTTTATCAAGTTATCGGCATATTTCACTAGTTTTAAATAATGCAGGAAAAATTAATACATTGAGCAAACAACCAATGGCAGATATGTCAGCGACTGGCAGGTAGACTGACATTCCAAATGACGTTGTTGTTTCCACTTTTGGCCACCGGGCCAGATAAGTTTGTGGCTCTATACCTTCGCGGGTAATTTTGGTGACAGTCCGTTCGGAAACACCTAAAATGTTAAATAATTAAAATTACAACTTACAAATAAGTAATCTTCAATTTGTCAATAATATACCTGTCATACATACAGTAGCACTGCACAATTGGTTACTATTGAATAATAACATGAAAAAATAACATTTGATTACTAAATTGAATAATACGGCAAGTGGTAACCCTGATATTTACCTGTCAAGCAACGCGGTCTCCTAACCACTCACACGTCCACGTCACTGTCACTTATTTTGATAGAAATCTTCCGATTACCGCGTTTTCAATATTCATAAACATAAAGCATTATATCCTAGTACCTATTCTAGCTACAGGGAAATAAAAAATACCTTTAAGTATCTAAAACTATGCAGAATTATTAGATGTGACAATTATTTTACAAATATAATTCAAATGTGTTGTAAACAAATAATAAAAATTCTATACACATCGAATTTCAATGGTTTATCATTTTCAAATCATGTTTTCACCCATTAAATCATATTACATACCAATAAAATCCATTTGTAAATAAAGTATATACTATAAGCTTTCTTTTGATATCCATATTTTAGTACTTAAAGTTATTCTTATCTTCTAAAAAAACAAAAAATATACCCATAACAATGATTAAAGAATAGAGGGGATAAAGCATAAGGTCACGTGACGCGTACCACTTTGATTCACAAACATGGCGGCGGCTCCGCCCCTAAAAATAGTGATACGCTAGTACCAAATTTGTTATCGATATCGATCATTAACAGTGGCATACGACTAACATTAATATAACATTTTTAATTTTTGCTTTACATGTCAATTGAGTATAAACAGGGGATTTAGGACTTGACAGTCAAGTCTTTAAAAATTAAATCTGATAATAATAGGTCAATGTTTTGATATTTTTTTCATGCTATGATTTATTTGATGGGTAAGTTTTACCTGATGATTGGATTGGATTTGTCAAATAATACACACCTGAGATAAAATACAACTTTATTAATAGCTAGAATTCGGTTGCGACTTCGAATATACCACACTTTTTTCCTTAAGCACCAATTTTCACCATGTCAATATTTCTTTTGCCAAATTATAACTAAAATCTAAAAAAAAACAGACATTTAGCAAACAAAAATGAAAATATGTACACTAAACTAACAACTTAAATATATAAATAGAAATAAAATATCTAAACAAAATTAACAATTAAAATGTAAAAATAGAAATTAAACAATTAACTAAATAAACACAATTAACTAAATAAACTGACATTATTGTGTTCTGTGACATGAACCATTGTAATTTTAAATGGCGATATAAAAAAAAGAAAAAAGAAGACAGTTCGTGTTGCTGACGAAGTTTCTTGCGCCACTTCTTCTTCACAGCTACAACACGTTCCGAAGCGGTGGTAGCAGAAATGAACAATCCAAAAGATCTTTTGAAAGACTATTTGAATAAATAATAATAATAATAATTAATCTTTATTTCATTACAACATGTTTACAACATAATAACACCCTGACTCCTGAACTAGGAAGCCCTGTATAACAGTAGTCAGTCTCTTTCGACAATTATTTATTTAACAGCTGCTTTATATAAAAAAATAAGAAACTCGAAAAAAAATAATAATTAAAAGACTTAATAAACTATGTAACAACACTTAGTATAGGATCCCGACATACATCGACCTTCACCGAGATGTTTATTTGATGAAACGTATTTTACAACGTGTAACAGGATTAATTCACAACCTCAGACACCCCAACTTTAAAATATTATTGCAATCATAGTTTATGCTTTGAAATCGTACTATCATAATTACAAAATCTTTTATTTATGAAATTAGTTATACCAAATGTAGGCACTTAACATGGTCACCTTACGAGTTACAAATAAGAGTGTACTACTACACACGCTCGCCGGACACGCACACATGTACACAAGACACATTCACACGAGTACCTAACGCCGGTCGCCGACCGCTGCGCCGCGCCGGCAGAAACAGCTGACAATATACGAAATACAAATTACAAATTACGTACGTAACTGATTACTGGGTGGTTTGGTAAACAAATTATTATTTATTTAATCTGTAAGCATAACATTTGTGTTTTAACTATAAAATCTAAATATTTTACTTACTAGATATAATGCGTACGAACCCAACATAAGACAATATTTTGCATGAATCGGCTATAAAATATTATTAATTTCACTTCCCCTAAACTTAGTTCCTACAGGCGGGCAGGATACGGGCGTCATTTATTTTGCATTATTATTGAATAAGATAATAAGATAACGCAATATCTAACAACGAATACTAGATTGGGAATCACAACCTAATCACAACACAAAAAAATACAACAAAATTAACTTACGTGTTACATGGCACTCATGAGGCGATTTCTTTTTAAAATATGTTCGACATGTCCACCACCTTGATACACTTTGATGCACATTTGCGTAATTGTTCACGTAATTTATGTAAAACTTCAGTGTCACTCTTCACTTTTAGGAATTTGCTCCACATTACCCTCCTCATCCTGGATCCTCCACATTAGTACTTTCACTGAAGTATACCAGAGATTTATTACGTCCCCACAAAAAAAGTCAAGAGACGTCAAGTCAGGTCAGGTGACCTAGGAGGCCATTGCACAGGTTCGCCGCGACCTATCCAGCGCTCTCCGAACTCAGCATCGAGATACCGTCAGACATGCCAATGATACATTATCACCACACAGTGCCAAAGTTCTCACCATTTCAGTGTATTTGAATATTCGAATACCGATAAGACATCGCGCGCGAAAGTTATCGAAATATCTACTTAACACTTAAACACAAGTAGACACAGATAACTGCGGTGCACGACTAGATTTTTTTCACATATTCGGTGCCCATTTAGGGATTGCAATAACGGGATATCTGACACACCGGGATTCCGCATACATTGTAGCAAAATTACAAACCGAATTTAATCACCATTTTAACGTTCCCCGAAATTATTTTTCATAGAAATACCTATTTGTTGTTTCTTTTCATATTGATTTTGTTACATTTAATTTGTTTCATTTAAGTGCATGTATTGCGCGGGATTTGGATCGCCCGGCCTTGCAAATACCGGGAGTAATTTTTTTCGCGGCGCATCCCTATACCGCCGCGCGCGCCATCGTTTGTCGGATGGATCAAATTGCATTAAACAATAGCTGCATCCTGCTCTATCTAGTTGTAGTTAAATGTGCGGAAAAGAGAATATGATAGTTATTTATTTTGGTAGCTTATTACGTTTATTGAGGCCTATCGTTGTGTGCGTTTGATTAATGATAGATTGCTCAAATAAACTTTATGACTATCGAAATAAAGTTCATTTTTGTTCATTATTTAGTTTATTAGAGTATTCGTTTAGTGATTCATTTAAAAATGATCTTATGTGCTGGAGTTACGTTTCAATTTCGTTTGTTCGGAGTACTAAACGAAGGAGTGTCTGTAATTTACTTGGTCTTAACTAATTATTTTGAAAAAAAATACCTACCGAAAAAAATGTTGATATCGGTTCAGTAGCTGATTCTGAACGTACTACTTTCCGCTTTTACATTTAAATCTGTTACATGTTGTATATGCAATTTAATATGTCAATAAATGTATTGTATATGGGTTGCCTTGCAAATTTCAGTCCAGAATACGATTAATTAATTATTCAAAAAAAAATTTTTTACACATTTCACCTATTTGATTATCAAACAAATTCTATACCAATCGAAAGTATGAAGCCCATAGAATATGCAAACGTTAGGTTGCCTATTTTTTTCCGGTCACAACCCTCAGGTTGCCAGGTATAAACAGGTAAATCGCTACTAGCATTTTGCACCGGTCTGATTATTGAATGAAAATTAAATGAAAATAAAGATCATTTTATTACGAACACGGTGGTATAGGGTTGCCTGCGAAAAATCAGTCCCGAATTGCGGTTGTCGAATTTAGAAAAGTGAAATATTGCTCCGAGTGACCATCCCATGCGATAGAAGAGGACACAGCATAGCAGCTGTTCGAAGTCCACCCATTTAAAGAAAGAGGGTGCGCATGCTATTTATTGTTGAGAATGAAAAGGACAGCGATAGACTCGTATATGCTGTGCATCATTTTGGAGTAGATTGTGGTTATAGTTGCAATTGAAAAAACGCACTACTATTTATTGTTAAAAAAATGGCGAAAAAGTGTTTTTTGTGTGATTCGGATGATGATTTAATTAATTTTAATTTTTGTTAAAATGAAAAATATCAAACAGTTTTTGCATCATAGATGCTGCTGATATTTTCATTGATGAAAAAATGAAGACCGTTCAAGAATTTACTTTAATTTACTGATGGTCGACGGTTAAAAGATTTTTTTCTTTTGGATTATTGTTACCAAATGGTCGTTTTCCCAATAATCAACCAGAAACCGCACCAGAGCCAACAGTTTTTAAAAATGTCATCATTAAAATTAATTAAATCATCATCCGAATCACACAAAAAACACTTTTTCGCCATTTTTTTAACAATAAATAGTAGCACGTTTTTTCAATTGCAACTATAACCACAACCTACTCCAAAAATATGCACAGCATATACGAGTCTATCGCTGTCCTTTTCATTCTCAACAATAAATAGCATGCGCACCCTCTTTCTTTAAATGGGCGGACTTCGAACAGCTGCTATGCTGTGTCCTCTTCTATCGCATGGGATGGTCACTCGGAGCAATATTTCACTTTTCTAAATTCGACAACCGCAATTCGGGACTGATTTTTCGCAGGCAACCCTATACCACCGTGTTCGTAATAAAATGATCTTTATTTTCATTTAATTTTCATTCAATAATCAGACCGGTGCAAAATGCTAGTAGCGATTTACCTGTTTATACCTGGCAACCTGAGGGTTGTGACCGGAAAAAAATAGGCAACCTAACGTTTGCATATTCTATGGGCTTCATACTTTCGATTGGTATAGAATTTGTTTGATAATAAAACAGGTGAAATGTATAAAAAAATATTTTTTTTAAATAATTAATTAATCGTATTCTGGACTGAAATTTGCTAGGCAACCCCTATACAATATATTTATTGACATATTAAATTGAATATAAAATACGTTTCATCAAATAAACATCTCGGTGAAGGTCGATGTATGGCGGGATCTTAGACTAACTAGATCGCCAAATGAAATGAACTTAAATTATAAAGAATATTTTGATTTTGATTTTGAATAAAGGAATTGTAGCGGACATCACGAACGAAGGCAGGAAATCAGCACTAGAATAAAAATATTTTTCGAATAATTCAATCAAACAAAAAAAACATAACGTACATACATACATAAACATACAAGCGGTGAATAATGTGGACTATAGATTTTAATTTATGTATAAATATTGACTGCCTCAGTGGCGTAGTTGTATTATGGTACGGTTACAAAGCTGAGGTCTCAAGTTCGAATCCCGGGTCGCGCAAAGTGATATCGGATTTTTCTATTCATTATCAGCACAGTCAGGAATTTGTGCCCGATATTGCGATAGGCTCGCTACCCACAACATCGTAGGACGGAACATACAAGGCGAAATAAATAAATAAATAAATAACACCCAACAGTCACATACATAGTCCTGACCCCACATTAAGATCGAGTCTTGTGTCGTGGGTATCAGGAACTACGAGAGACTTTTCGGTCTCACAAACACACAGACCCGAGAGAAATATTTGTGGGCCGCACAAACATTTCTCTCGGTGCGGGGATCGAACCCGCGGCCTCTCGATTCACAAACGGCGTCTTACCGCCTGCGCCACGGAGGCTGAAATGTGGGTGTCCTGGTTGCACCTCTGCCTACCCATTCTGGGAAAAAGGCGTGAGTTTATGTATGTATAAATATTAATATTATGATAAATTTATTTGTAACAAAACTAATAAAAATGCAACTGCTACATAAACAATAGTAATATGATGTATTAAACATTTTGATCTTAGTGTGGGGTCAGACTATGTATGTGACGGTTGGAGGTAATTATTTCTTGATATTCCTAAAAATATACTTATACTTTACAATTATTGTTACTTTTTTAGTCGCCATAATGTAAACATATGACCAACTAATACTAATTTACATGTTACAACCGTTACAAGGTTATACCTGTCGAAACAAACACCCAGTTGCATCTAATACATTTCGTTCATTATTACGTTGCACCATTCTTTGCTAAAATCAAAAATACCTATCAGGATATTTAATACATACCAAATAAAATAAAATAACATAGGTAGATTTTTATTGCTATTATTTGACTGAGGAAAATCATTATATCTCACTTAGAATTCAACCAATGAATATGAAAGTGTTGGTTAAGATAAGCAATTATAATAATTAATAATAAAATATAAAACTATTTCTGTTCATTAAAAGGTTCTCCAGAACATTAGACAATAGACTACCAATTGTCCAAATTATCTTGCATGTCATCTTTGTTATTGATTAACAGTTGTATTATTAATAGGATTATTAGGTAAAATATCATAATTACTACAATTTCACTTACCGGGAATATTGTTGGAAAGCTGTTTTCTTTTTCAAAATGTAATGAACAAATAAATGTATTTATTGCAGGGTTCCAATAGCTTCCAATTTTTTGTATCCATTTTGTCCTGGTTTGTATGTTTATAGGGAATCTAAAAAATAATTTTTAATTTCACTTTGTTTGTCGGTCTGAATATATATTTAAATATAAACTACTTTTTTCTTTTTTTGAAAAATAAAGATCAAAATATTTAAAAATGATAATATCGATATGAATAATTTCGTATCGAATCCACTCATCTCTAAACTTGTGTGTAAACAAACAATGAGGTTGTTATTTACACTACTTGTATAAATAACGCCTAAAAGAGTCCAAAACTTAATCAACAAGATCCAAATACATTTATAAATGATAAAAATAAACCCAAAATGTAAATTTAGCACATATTTGTTAGTATTTCGTAAAAACAGTTACTAACCTATGAAAAGAAATGTTAGGGTCCTTTTTGCTTGAACTCGACTCGAATCCATTAACACAACACTGAGGCATTTTAAAAACTTAACAACTAAACTAATAAGCAAACTAAACAAACTCAACAAACGAGATTAACCAATGAATAATCCGAAATTCTTTGATTGTGCAGATTTGTTTACTCCGATTGACAAATAACGCCACAGTTTGACATTTCATGCAGTTTTTGGTTTAATAGTCTGTGGTTTCGAAAGCATAACTAAAATGGCGTCATTTTGGTCTATGGGCGGTCCCAGTGTGGTTAGTGAACAAAATGTTGCCATATTCGAAACAAAGGAATTATTATTTGTCTCTTTCATTAAGGGACAAGTCAGCTTTGTGTAAATGAGACAGATACATAAATGTACATTCCGCGTCGATATTCTTAACATAACTTTAACTTGACATATATAGCTACTTTTGTGCGTGATCCTTTATAATTCTTTTATCATTGACCCATAATCACATAACCAATTTTTGTTACGTTTGCGTTTTGCCATTATTGCTTAGTGACTCCCGAGTTCCGGGTTACGATTTAATGTTGCCAAGTAAGAACGAGATGTAAGAAAATAACACCTGGATGATCGATGAACTTTGATCGGTATTTTTTTTTGTTTAATTATGTGTTTTAGAAATCATATTTAAATACAAATTACATACTGGTGAAATTATGAAATATGATTTTATAGACTATGTATGTAAAGGGCGTGCGCTCCTGTAGGCAGAAATGCAGTACTTTACTTGCCATACACAGATATTTTAATAAAACATTCGTACGTTTTAGATGACTTTAATTAATAGTAAATAAAAGAATAAACAAAATATCATAATATAAAAACGCCTAATATTTTATAAATAGCACGTATTTGCAAGCACACTAACATTGTTTGCCAGGAATTGAATGACAACGGCGCTGCAAAATAATGTATCCACAGACCAAGTAGTACTACAGACGGCCGACTCGCTTAAGAGCGTTTATACCCTGCACGCGCTTTTTGGCTTAAAAACAGCAGTGCGATTCTGTAAAATACAAAACTCGAATCGAAACTCATTCTCGAATTCACTCTCACTTCGACAGTCACTTTAAGTGAGAAGTTTTTGGTATTCTGTAACATCATTCAAGGTCGCGTGAAGTGAGGTGAGTATCGAAATGTTGTGTGAGATCGTCGCTATCGCTAGTGTCGACCTTTTGAAGTTACGGTTTTAAATCCACATTACCGATTGGATTTCCTGCTGTTATTTTTGCAGGAAAAAAACTATTTCACAGTTTTTTATGCTAATTATATGTCATCTAATCATAATAATTTACTAAAAAAAATCATTAAGTAGAAAAAAAATTAATAGAGTTTGGCTGAACGCAATATGCCTTTGCCACACTCAAAAATTGTTTTAAGAATAGAACTCAATGCCATTTGACATTCGTCGGCGCGACGAAATTTAAAACTCATAACAAAGTTTCTTTTCAGTAATTCGTGGAGTGTTATTATTTAATTCAAAGTTTATTTAAAACAGTGATTATCGTGGAGTGAGTAATATATCATTATACTGTTTCCATTCGTTTATTTTATTTTTGACAGTTCACGCCTATAAAGTACGACATTACAGTAGAACAATATTTTGAAATAAAAGTAGATACTTTCTTGACGGGTAACGCCCACTTAGAGTTGTGCCATTCGTAACGAATGACCACAGATAACAAAAACGATTTTGAATAGAATCAATCAATCGGAATCATTTGAAATAAAATTACATTAAAATGCTAATGAAAACAGTTAAACGTAATATAGTACCCAATATTAGGATCGCATGTATTTGCTGCAAATTAATTTATATGAATAAAGGTATACGTATTGAAGTGACTTTTAATAAGAGTTTAATTTAAAATAATTACAATGATTACAACGAAAATAAATGTTTAGTACCTACTTGTAATAAACAGTTAAACCATGTTGGAATTCATAGTACTTTAAGGATTAAATAATTAAAACAACTAAAAGGTAATTTGTTAATATTTTTATTTATAAACAATCGTCTGTTTCGTCGGAATCGGCGTCGTCGTCACTCGTATCCCCAGTAACACTAATTATTAATGAGTGCATGGGTAAGTTGTCAAATGCGACATCGCGATCCCAATCAGACATTATTTCTTTCTTCGTCTTATCTACGACACTCGCCCAGTTATGAGGCGTCACATTTTCACACGCATTTTTAAGCAACTCCAGCATTTTGTTTGCGGTGAAAGGAGGAGTTGTATTTATTCTCGCAGCATATCCTTTCACTTGCGCCCATATTAGCTCTATGGCATTATACTGGCAATGATATGGAGGAATTCTAAGGACGGTGTGCCCATGTTCTGCAGCCATTTCATCTATAACGTATCGTTTAGGCTGCTTCCTCATTTTAATATTTTAAGTAACTCTACTTTTAATAGGGACTCGTCCACCTCCTCGCCATTGTTACGGAGCCAGTTTATTATTTCATTTTTTTTACTGGCTTGCGTTGGCATTTTGTTAATTTGCCGAGAGTGATAGGACGCATTATCTATAAATATTGTTGATGGCTGTTCGAGTGACAATAACATTTCCCGAAACCATTTTTCATATACTTCGGAATTCATTTCTTCGTGGTAATCCCCTGTTTTCTTTGATTTAAAAGCTAACATAGCATCTTGCACAAATCCTTTTGCGGTTCCTGCATGACAAATTATAATTCTTTCACCTTTTCCCATTGGCACTGCGGTCGAGGAGCTAGCAGTGTTGTCAGTCCAAGTTTTTGATACCGTGTGATTCGCATTGAGCCAAGTTTCATCGGTGAAAACAACATTCGACCAGTCTTCTATTTTTTTAGCTTGTCTTAAAAATTCGCATCGATACAAAGCAACATCATTGCGTTCCATCAATATTTTTCTTTTGTCACATTTTTTGTATTGGAATCCAATCCTATTCAATACCTTCGCCAAAGAAGACTTTTGACCACGGAACAAGCCACTAGTTTTCAGAGATTGTACTAGGTTATGTAAAGTAGGAATCTCTTTTCTTTGGTAATAATCGTATATATGACGACGAATAGCATCACCATCAAAACTGTCAATTGCTGTCACTTTAAAGGGCTGACGTTTTTTCTTAGGTGTAGATGGCTTGTTTTGTTCCATGCCACTACTGCCGTAGCCTTCTTTAATTATTTTTGAAACTGTTGGAGCAGTAATACCTAATGCTGCTGAAACACGGTCTCTGATTTGAGTCACTGGTATAAGAGGTCCACCATTACGGCTTTCCCTTTCAAAGTACTCATGAAGTCGCAACACAAACTCCCTTGTTTGTCCTTTAAGCACCTTTCCTTTAGGCATTTTGAAAGTGATGAAGGCAGGTACGATGTTCTCAATTCAACCAAATGTAGGAATTCACGGGTAAAACAATACGGAGGAATATAAATACTCAACTCGACGTATGAAAAATGTGAATTAAAATTCAGCGAACGGAAAACACTAGCACGGGCGCGGGCGTCTCGTTGTGAGTGACCCAAAGAATAGACCACTAGGAGTGACCACAAAATGGCGGCGCGCGTCACCTGTCTGCCCAGTGTTGCCGTTTCACAATTTGTTTTTAACAACATTACTATTGCCGACGGAAGTGATAAGAATATTAACTTAACATGAGTAAATGGTTTATTTTAATGTAATTATTAAATCAAGTAACTTAAATATCCCTGAAGTTTTATAAAACAATGCATGGAGCAAAAAATAAAATATGTATTAAATCGATTAAAACTTGTTCAAAAATAAAATCGTTTGTTATAAAAAATTGATTCGATAACGCATCAGGCCATCACTATTTGATTCAGTACTCGATGTGTCAAAAATAAAATAAACGAATGGAAACAGTATACATTGTTTTGGTGTGGTTTACGTCAAAAAGAAAGAAATTGAATGTATATTTGTTTTAGGTCAATTGATCGCGCTTCCCATCCTTCGTTGGAGCAAGTTGAAGCTTTGGTACACTATTTGGAGGAGAAACCCCATCTGGCTAAAGGGTTTCTAAGAAATCAAAGTGCCAAAGCTCAAGCTCACAAAGAATGGGAACGAATTACTTTGAAATTAAATAGCATTGGTGGAGGCACTATAAAAAATGTGAAGAAGTGGATAAAGGTATGTTAAATTTTTTTTGTTCATTCGCTAACCACTTAACGTTTAACCATTGCATGTGGGGACTATCTTTTTATCACACTGAGCGTTTTTGCTTTTTTTAGTATTGGGCTGACAAAAAAAGCGCAGTAAAAAAAAAGTGCTACGAGAGCTGCTGCGAGACGTAGGACTGGTGGTGGAACAGAGGTGGTGCCTGTATTGAGCGAGGTTGAGGAGAGGATTGTGGCATTGATGGGTGGTGATGGATTTGCTACTGGCGATGTACATTTGCAAATTCAGGTTTTGATGTAAATATTTTAACATTTCCATTATCTAGAAATATATGCCTACTCATAATATATATTTAAGTTTATTATAATGTTACAGGAGACACCACCAACATTACCTATCAGCCCCTCAATTTCAACTTTAAATACTGAGAATACTATTGACCAGCCAAGACCAAGCACAAGTCAAGATTATGCCTACCAAAGCCAACATCCAGTTGCAGTTGATTTGGTAAGAAATATAAACAGTAATTTACATTATATGAAACAATCTTAACATTGGGTAAAATATAGAAATATCTCAGTTCACAAAAAAGAATAAGAGAGAGACTACATTACAATATATTGAAATATAATATAAGAAAGAATTGAATATACTAAACAGAATCTGCAATTTTTTTGCACACTGGTTACTATTTAATTAAATGGTGATAAATTTTATAAATCCTTTGTAAATTATGAATTAATTCTGTCATTCTTGGGAAATGTATGTACAATCTAATTTTGTTTTCAGGAGCCCCTCAATGTAAATACATCCCAAACCCGACACAGTGGCATTTATCAGCCACTCTTAAATAATCCGGACCCTCCAGCGACTACTGCATTCCAGGCCTCGGCTCCTAGAGAGGTATTAATGTAATATTTATATTTTAGTAAGAATCTTTTAGTTATTTATAATTAAGTATTACAGTTATATGAATTAGTGATAAAAAATACAGTAATACATTATTTATTTTAGCGATCTCCAGGGGCTGCGTCGACTCATAGGAATGTTGAGGAAGGGAATGCTACACCACCACATTGTGTAGCCAGTGCAGTTTCAAGTAAGTGTGGCACTATATGGATTTTATTATAGCATAGTCAAAAGTTGAGTCTTGTTATGAAGGAACATATTTTTTACAGCTCCAAGACGACGCAGAGTGCGCCTAAGGCGGTCACCTCCATCCCAGCGACGTTCACAGTTTTATACTGTGCTTGAAAAGTTTTTAACCCTAGAAGAGCAACGAATAAGTCTAGAACGTCGCATGGTTACCGTTTTAGAGCGTAACTCCGAAACCCAGAGTTTGATGGCACAGGCAAATATTGCTCTGGGTGAAGGACTGAAGGCTTTGGCAGAAATAATAAAGAAAGATTGAACAATACTGATAATTTATTTTTGTCACATACACACTGTAACCTATTCTCAACGATAATTTATACAATCTAATATTATTATTTGGTAAATATTATCATGAAAATTAATTCATCTTTTTTATGAAATCGACCATTGGTGCGCCATCGATAAAATTACTTTAGTTACAAGTTAGATAACGAGCTTTTAAGGTGTACATAGCATTACAATCCATGAGATAAAAACAAAAGCACAACTTTATCTAAAACAAAATATAATACAAAATAAAAATGAGTAATAATAAACTAGAGACAATTATAGCATTAAATGGTAAAATATTCGAACAATGTAAAAAAATTACAAAAAAATCGGAGACTTAAATTTTTATTAAAAAAAGACCTAGTTCATTATGTAACATATATTTTAAATTATTTGAATGATAATTATTATTGTGCAAATTCAAAGATTAGAAATAACTAAATCCAAACTAAAATGTGAGTGAACAATAATAATAAAATCTGTAAATACTTCATATAAATTAGGTTCTACTTAGCCATAAACTATGTACTAAATTAACTCTAGAACTGCGGCCGGTTTCCAGACCCAAATCTTGTGCATCTGCTTGTGCTAATGGTAATGTTTCATTGACCACAGCATCATGCCCATGTATTGGGGAAGGTAATCCTGCACGATTACAAATGTTGTGGAGTACACAACACGCAATTACTATCCTTGCGACAGTGTCAGGATGGTAATGTAATACCCGATGTGCTTGGAGACATTGAAAACGCCCTTTCAATATTCCTATTGTTCGTTCTATTGTATTTCTTCCTGTAGCGTGTAATTTATTGTAATAACCTTCCGGGGTGTCACAGGTTGCGCCTGCGACTGGAGTCATTAAATAAGAGCGCTGAGGATAACCGGCGTCTCCTGTAAGCATTAAAAAGTTACTTTAAATAAGTGTCAATCCAGGCTGTAGCCATCTTATTTTGCCGTATTTATTGCGTATTTGATTAAAGATGTACCTAAATATTTTATTAAAAGCCCCTATGGGACAGGTCCTTTGATTAACTATATTTGTTTAGCTAGGTATTTATTTTTATAGGGATTATATTAGTTTGCCAAAATGGGAAATTGTACAACATACATATATTTCAGCCGTGCGTCATTTTAGTCCGTTGTTATGGACCGCGCCGTAACAAACAAATTCATAATTATACTTACCTAATAAATATACCACTTCACCCGAATTGGTCAAGTTTTCTAAGTGGTCTCTGATTATTGAATGGTTAAATACGAAACTGTCGTGCGTCGCTCCGCCATACGACGCATCTACGTGTATTATAATATTAAGGTCCGCATCACTAATCTGCAAAATAAATATATATATACATCCAGCAATCACACAAATTGTATAGCCTTGTTGTAAGATACTACCTAAATCTTGCGTTGTGAGCTATCTTTTTGTCTCGTAACTCACTTTTATCTCGGTGCGGGGATTGAACCCGCTATGCCACCTCTTTTCGGCGGCCGAACTACACCACTAGGACTCTCAAATAAAATATAATATTAGTAGGAGTCATACATTACAACATCGTTCTTTTTATGTAGATGTACTTCAAATTAATCATAATACTTATATATTGCGATTGGAACATTGAAACTATTTTGTAAAAAAACTTACCAACATTACATTCCGAGCGTGGAACCCTTTACGGCAAAAATACCTTTCTTCATTATCACGCGGCCTCACCATAGCGACGAAAGTACCATCAATACACCCGATCACCCCGGGAATACGAAATTTTTCATAAAATCTGTAATTAATCAATTTTTAATTACGTATGTGTGGCAAATAAACAATTTAAAGGGAAGTTTAATAGCTACTTACCGCTCGGCTAATAATTGTCTTTCTGAACGGTTTTGTGGAAATCTTAGATATTTTTTTACAATAGTAGGGTGAGTAATCGCTTCTACTATCTCTTTAACGCACCGGGATACGCATGTTTGGGATATATATGTATTTATATTTTTTCCTAGTATTCTTTGATAGCTCCCACTTGCGAGGAATGACAATGTGCAGAGAATCTAAAAAAATAAAAGAGAATAATAAAAAAAAAATAGCGGAATACGTCAACAAATATTTCACAAAAAAGTGCTCAAGTACCTTGCACCTTGTTGAAAGCGCTCGACTAGGACGCTTAGTTGGTACGAGTAAAGGGCGTAATTGAATTTCTAAATCTTGAATTAAGTCCTCCGAAAGTCTATAGATGTTAATAAAATCATCGCTGCGGCTGGTAAGGGACAAATTTCTTATAATTTGAGCTTGACGACGATTGTTTCTTACTTCTAATTCGTGGGCTTCTTTAAGAATACTTAACAAAAGAAATGATCGAGCCATCTACAATCAAAACAAACATTAATTAAAGTAAAAGTACTGTAAATAATATTTATAAACGTATGTATCGATATTTCGAACTTACCTTGATAATAAATACTTTTGTAATCCTTTTTTAACTAATTAAATCACAATTTATTTTCTTTTCACTCACAAACTCGCACACCAAATACTAACTTATGATTTGACATAAAGATTCGAGGTGAGATTCGAAGTGAACTTCGAAATCTTTGTTTCAGAATACCAATCAACGTCAATTAGCTAAGATCTCACCTGAAAATAGTTCCCTTCACTTGAGTTCTCACTTTATGGCGCTAGTGTAGATTTCATACAAGTTACAGAATGCCGATTAAGTTTTCACTGCGGATTCAGAAGTGATTTCGATCGTGAGTTGTTACAGAATCGCACGGCAGGACTTTTCAAATGAGTTAATAGCCACCAATAAACAATTTCAAGGTAAAATAATTAGTGCTAATTTTAGAAAAGGTTGTCATCTAGGGATTTTGGTGGAAAACATTATAGATCGATGGATAATTTGTGAGTACTATAAGGATTACTGAACACAAGTTTCGTTATTTAGGCTTTAAATGGCAATTTAGAAGCTTAAGATATCCGAAACCACTAAATATAAGATGAAAATAAAAATATTATCAGACTAATAAGAGCCTTATGGAGGGATTTTGC
Organism: Hyles vespertilio; assembly: GCA_009982885.2. Classification (NCBI taxonomy): domain Eukaryota; kingdom Metazoa; phylum Arthropoda; class Insecta; order Lepidoptera; family Sphingidae; genus Hyles; species Hyles vespertilio. Next base: position 12,598,590 of record CM042808.1, on the reverse strand, counting down.
TGAGAAAAATAATCTTTTTGTGTTTAGTTCCTGAAAAATAAAAATTTAGACAATGCGAAATTATTCAGAAACTCTCGTCAAGAACATATTTTTTTCACCAACTTATCGTACATAATTTTTTATACCAATTGCATATTACAATAGAAGAACATCTTATCAATAAATTACCATTTTTATATTTCAACAAAATTAGTTTTCATGTTTTCTACAAATATTTTAAAAACCACTATAAAACACGCTGTCCGACGTGGATCAAATCAAACCGCCGCAAGGCCTTCTAGAGGGAGGACGTATCGCTCGTCGCTCCGGCCTGGCTGCAGTCGATTATGCCGCGCGTAGTAAAAATAGTCACGCGCGGAATGCGATTACCACATCTTAGTACTTTGGTAGTAAAATATTTAATTATTTTTATTACCTACAATGATTTTGTAGTGAGTATAAATTATGTTTCAGGTAATATAATGAGATGTAATTCCGAGGATAAATTATGTTATGTATTGTAATATAAAATTAAATATATTTCGTAATTGTAAGGGGTTGTAAGGCCCCTAACACTATTTATGTGTTCGAACACGAAATGATTAATAAAACGTCCGTAGTGTATACTGATTGAACACTGATTTGAATGCAACTTAACAATGTAATAATAACGAAAATATGATTAGTATCCAAAATTTGTATTATTCTTTGCTTGCACAGTAATATTTGTCTACTTATAATGCAAATAAAATATTTTTATGATATTATATTACAGTTACATTTCAATTGAATATTTGAAGCGCACGGATCAAAGTTGTTTGAGCCGATTGTATAGCGAGCCGACGCGACGCGGCAGCTCTACGCACACAGCTTTGGTCGCTTATGTGTGCGTGAAATTAACGAAGAAATACCTATAGTTGACTTTGCGCGCAAGGTGTATACGCTCTTAACCCCTAGACTAGACTGTCGTTTGTCATGACTGAAGACGGTTAGACAGTCGGAAACGCCAGGCGCGGCTTCAAGCAAAAAGTAACCTACTATCATTGAAATAGGGTTCATTTTAGTGTGATATAAAAAAATTATCAAAATAATGCAATTGATGTAACTTTTTTCAAATTCAGATATAAGTATTTGTGTAGATTAGAAATAAAACCCTTCAAATGATATAAACAACTATTTATTTCATTTCATTTATACATTCAAAAGTATTCGTCGAAATATACATATTCGTATATCGTGTTTATTACAAATAAGACATTTTAAGTTGAAATAAAGTACACTTTTGCCTTACGTAGCTACAATTTTACCAAGGTTCCTAACTGGGCGTACCTGAATGGGAGGTACCAAAGATACGAAAAAATGTAAAGCCTCTTATATTGGATTATATTTACATAAGCATGTGTACTATGTTATAAGTAATAGAAATCTTTCATCATAAATAAAATTAGATATTATTAAAATTCTGACATTTGGTACATTGACTTTACACATTATTCATTTAAATATTTATATGAAACTAATATGAAGGGGTAGTAAATAAACACAAAAAACGAAATCGAACAAACATCAATTTAGATAATAATAAACATTTTCAATTGAATTAATTAGGATGCAACAACAATACATGTATTTATAAAATTACGAAGTGTCTACTGTTTGTGATTGTTACATTCATAGAAATCAAACAAATATTTGGAGAGAATATTTACATTTTTGATTATTGAATTGATGAGTAATGATTTCTTATAAGTTACGAGCATTATTTTCCAAATATTCAATTGTTTCCTTGACGTCACTTACACTGCACGTTTAATACACGTATTCACTGCACATTAATCACTGCACAAAGCAATCCTTTCTGGTCATTACATTTGCAAATTCACTAAAAGAAAATACAAGTAAATCTATCGACGTATTTGTTTTGTTGTAAACAACATGGCGGCCCGGGGCGCAGACAGGCGCTGTTATACAATTAACGCTGGGTACCTCTATATTTATCGGTAGATGGCGCTGTTACACAATTAATGCTGGGCATGCATAGAATGGCTTAACACATCATTATTCGCCAATAGATGTCAGGAAGTCATATTTTCAGTTTGTATTTCAGTTTTTTTTGCAACATTTTTTAAACATGAATCCTAATTATTAATATTCCTATTTCCTAATTAATATATTAACATAATATTGTTCGGGTTCGATTCCCGCACAGAAACAAATATCTGTGTGAAGTAGAGGTATTTGTTTCGGGTCTGGCTATTAGTGAGACCGAAAAGTCTGTTGTAGTTCCTGATACCCACGACACAAGACTAGTTCTTTGTGTGGGGTCGAGACTATAAATGTGACTGTTGGGTGTATTTATTTATTTATTTTATCACATTTTTGGATATTTAGGAGACTGTCCCGCCCTCACACCCGGCACTGCAACTCCTATAAGCCAGGATCAACAGTGACACGCAATATAATGACACCAAGCATTGAAGCTCGGCGAGTCTCCGGGAATGTCTAACTTGTCTTTAACCCGCAACGAAATGAATCAGAAAGTTAAATTAATAGGAGTTGGAAATAAATAATGTCCACTTCCCTCCGTGCAAAGCGGGTGATAAAACATTGAACTAAAGAGGTAAATGACCTCCCAAAAAGACTTTTACAGCCGGAAAAGCCAGCTGTAAAGCACCACGGAATTCATTATTACATTTAAATGGGACCTATTGTGTGAGCTGTTATACTTGATTCCAGTAATAGGTATTTCGGAGTGAACAGAAGGGTTTAGGATAGGTGAAGGCGGTCGTTCGTTATGTAAGTTTCTTCTCTTCGTCTTGACTCATTTTAAGAGGTGAGTAATCAAACGTCGTTTTCACAGATAAACACAATTTATTAGTACTTTGTCACTGCACAATTATGACGTAACTACTGTAGAGCTTGCCGACGAGACTTCGAATGCCCTGTAGTGCGTCAGCGCGCTCCTTATATTGGTACGCTCCCCTCTACATTATTTCAAACTACCCAACTTACTAAAAATCAATATAATCAAATCAACAACTTATTTTGCATAATTTGAAAATCTATTATTTATGTTTACAATAAGAAGCTTAAATCATAATTATAATATCATTACAATTCTTAAATTTTCTAATCACTCCGACACTGCCATTCTGCAATACGGTCGCCTCTGACCGAAAAAGAAAACTGGAAATTCGGAGCCCTCTGTCCTCAACGAATTTCAACACAATTCGGAGGCCCCTGTCCTCAACGAATTTCAACACAATTCGGAGGCCCCTGTCCTCAACGAATTTTAACATAATTCGGAGGCCCCTGTCCTCAACGAATTTTAACATAATTCGGAGGCCCCTGTCCTCAACGAATTTCAACACAATGCGGAAGCCCCTGTCCTCAACGCATTGCAATATAATTCGAAGGCCCCTGTCCTCCATCAATTACAATAAGATTCGGAGGCTCCTGGCCTCAACGAGTTTCACCACAATTTTGAGAAGAATAGAAAGGAAACAATTAACTTATTTAAGAAAATCAATAATTACTTACAATGAAAGTAAAATCCAATATCTGTGCAACGATACTCCGACACGGTCATTCGTAAGACGCACACACTTTAACTAAATTTAATTATTTTTATGTATATCATTCGATTCTGTATTTCCCTGGTGTTCTGAAGCAGAAATGGTGTTTACTTGCTGATTACTTGGTTTTGGAGCTAATCGCAACTGATCATGTGCAACTTTCTTTGGTCTTCCTCTGTTTGCTAATTTCTTTACTTGGTAGCGATCATTGGGTAGCACCTTCCAAATTTCATAGGCTTCGGGGTATTTAAGATCAAGTCCGATTTGATTGCGAGGATTAGTCCTGAATAAAACTATGTCTCCTTTCTTAAATCTCTCAATTTTAGCCTTTCCTTTGTCGAATCTCAATTTATCATTTTTGCCCTTTGTTTGAATTTTGTTATGAATATAATTATCCAATTGTGCTCTGTCTACTGTCCCCTCTTCGTCGATTAAGGAAACTATTTCTGCTGGTACTGCGCCTTGTCTTCCAGTCAAGGCTTTCATTGGACTCACGTTTGTAGTCTTATGCTTGGTGCAGTTTATTGCTAGTTGTAAAGCATCCAGTCCTTTTCTCCAATTGTTTGTCTCGTAGTTACGAATTATAGTTAGTCCATTTTTGACTATGGCCATCACTCGTTCGACTTGGCCATTGGTTCGACTCACGCCTGGGTCTATAAAATGCTGATGGATTCCGAAGGCTTTGCAGACATCTTCGAATTCAGCTTTGAAAGCCGTGTCTTGATCGCTTATGATTTGCCTTGGTGCTCCAAAAAGTGAAACAACAGCTTTAAGTGCATTTAACATAGATTTTGATGTTTTATCTGTTGCGTACGTCAAAGTAACAAATTTGGTGTAAGCATCTATGATAACGACAACGTATTCATGTTTGTTGTTTCTTTTTGTAAGATGTCCAGTCATGTCAATGTGAACAGTATCGAATGGAATCGGTTTCTTTTCTATGGGATGCATTTGAACTTGTCTAGATCCAGAAGCGCTTTTACTGGTTTGACATATGACGCAATTTTCGATGAATTTTCGTACTGTTGTGGACATCTCAGGAAACCAATAATTTTCGCGGATTTTTGCTAAAGTCTTCTCCCATCCGAAATGTTTCAATGCCGTATGGTAGGCGTTAATAATGCTCCACTGATACGATTTAGGGATTATCTTTTTCCATTTCTTACTTCCAGGTACTTCTTCATCATATTTCCGTTGTAGCACTTGATCATGGAGACGATATTCTTCAATATTCTCACCGTTTTCCAACTGCTTAATGAGTTTAGCAAGGTCTTCATCTCGTCTTTGTTCGACCTTGAGCCATGTGTCCATATTTTGCGTTAAATTGATGCACTTTGCAGGATTTCTGCTAAAGAAATCGGCGTGTTTCATTGGATTACCCTGACGATATTCAATTGTAAAATCGAAATTTTGAAGATATGACCACCATCTGTGGATTCTTGGCAAGAGTTCGTGTTTTCGAGATGAACACTTTATGGCGTTGCAATCTGTAACTATTGTGAAGGTTCTTCCATAAAGATATTGTCTGAAGTGTTTAATTCCTCGCACAATAGCTAGGGTTTCAAGCTCGTATGAGTGGTAATGACTTTCGGGTGTCGTAGTTCTCATACTCATATAGCCCACTACGTGTTGTTGTAAATTATTTATTTGTATTAAAATAGCTCCCAATCCAGTGCTACTGGCATCAGTATGGAGTTCAATTGGCCATTCTTCTCGAAAAATAATAAGAATGGGCGCTGAAGTTAGACGTCGAATGATATCAAGTCGAGCATTTTCACATTCAGGAGTCCATTCAAACTTGGCGTCCTTTTTAGTCAAGTTATACAGAGGAATCATCCTCTGTGAAAAAGATGGAACAAAGCGTCTGAAATAACCTGCTAGACCACAAAATTGGCGAACTTGTTTTGCATTTGTCGGTACTGGCGATTTTTCTAGAGCTTCGACCTTTCGTTGACTTGGTTGGACAGTGCCGTTAGATATCACGTTACCAAGATATTCAATAGATGTTTTAAAAAACGAACATTTCTTCACGTTGATTGAAAACCCTGTTCGAGTAAGTGCTGCTAGGACTTTGTCCAAAATTTCTAGGCCCTCAGAAAACTGCTTACATTTTATTAACACATCGTCCATGTAGATGAGGATATCGTCAAGCAAGGGTCGAAGTGCAGTCATTATTGCTTTCTGGAATACTGCTGGTGCGTTCATTAACCCAAACGGCATTCTCACATATTCGTAGAGACCATCTTGTGTGATAAAAGCTGTTTTTGAAATGGATTCTTCATTAATCGGTATTTGATAGAATCCTTGTGCCATATCGAGGCTGATGAAGTAGTTGGCATCCGAAAGTCGATCTATCTGATCCGATATTATTGGCAACGGATATTTTATAGGAACAGTATTTCTGTTCAGCTCTCGGTAGTCAGTGCACATCCGATCTTCGCCATTCTTTTTCTTCACAAGAATCACGGGACTTGCAAAATCAGAAGTACTTTCTCGTACATTAAGTCTTTGATTATGGCTTTTAATTTTTGTCGTTCCACGGGTGTCATACGATAGGCTCTTCGTGAAACAACTTTATTTGGATCCTTTAATTGAATATTTAAACTGCCAGTCGTTACTTTAGTCCTGGGGATTCCTTCTACAAAAGAGCCTTCATATTTCTTTAGTAGGCTCCTCAACTTTTGTTTTTCGTGATTATCTGTCAAATCAGTATGTAGGAAATACTCTTCCACAGTCCGGACGTTATGTATAATAGATTGTCTGAAGACTATTGCGCGTTCTTGAGTAATAAGGACATTCAATCCGGTACCTTTAACAATCTCTGCTCCGATAAGTATGTCGCATGGTAATTCGTGATCTTCAACAATGTGAAAAGCGATCTCGACAAATACGTTGTTGATGTTACATGTAACGATCACACGTAGACAAGATAATAAAGGGATACTATCGTTACCAATTCCCTTTAGTAGTACGGAACATTCTTCTCTCTTTCCCGGTAAACCGTAACCAAGTGACCGTCTTATCAGAGATCGAGAAGCGCCGCTATCATACAAAGCAACTAAGCTTCGGCCATCAATATTAATTTCCATTGGTGTGAGTATTTCATTATCCACTTTCAATAAATTGATCTTCTCTGCTTCATCTCCCATTTTCTTGAAACATGTAGACTCCATATGACCAATCTTGTTGCAATAACTACATTTAGGTTTACGATGATCGGCTGGTACGGTAGCCGAATTATGTCCATCATTGTTGTCAATATTCAACAAGGGTCTAAGATCGCCAGTTCTCGAGTTGCAGCTTGATTGCAAATGTCCTTGTTTGCCACACTTAAAACAGATCACAGTATCTTCTCGACCACTTCTAAATCTGGGGCGTTTAGATGGTGGTTCTCCGAATCTTGATTCACGAGGTTTGAAAGTTGAAGCGACAGATATTAACTCTGGGATACTTGTGCACTTACTGGACAACAACCGTAATCTGAGGAACTCGTTGTCAATACACCCAATAACCGCTTCAACTGCGTCTGTTTCTTTGTTGCCATTTATCACTCGCTTCCAAATTTGCCAGGCTTTAGTGATAGATTCAACGGGGTTTGATGTATTGAATTTAAAACTTCGAAATTTCAGTATATCATTGCAATATCTTGATTCCGGCTCGAATGTTTGTATCAAAGCTTGTCGCATATCGCTCCATACTGGAGATTTTACTAGCCACGTATCTCCAAGAGATTTAGCTCTTCCTTGTAATAGACTAGCAATTTTAGAACAGACTTCATAATCTGTTAAATTCCAATGCTTCTTTGCTTGATCAACGTGTTCACACCAATCTTGTATAGGTACATCTCCATCCGGGTCAAATGGTGCTATATAGATATCACTCAATCGTGGTCGCTGTGATGCAGCTGTTGTCTTGTTAAGAAAACCAGAAATAAATTCTTGATTCGCCTGTATACCAGCTTGGTTTTGCCTTGTTAGCGTTTCCAGTGCATTGACAAGTGCGAATAAGGTTTGCGAGTTTCCATCCATATTCTCTCCTCTTGAAGTGCCTGGGATCGTCCCGCTTCTGATTTCGGAGTGAACAGAAGGGTTTAGGATAGGTGAAGGCGGTCGTTCGTTATGTAAGTCTTCGTCTTGACTCATTTTAAGAGGTGAGTAATCAAACGTCGTTTTCACAGATAAACACAATTTATTAGTATTTTGTCACTGCACAATTATGACGTAACTACTGTAGAGCTTGCCGACGAGACTTCGAATGCCCTGTAGTGCGTCAACGCGCTCCTTATATTGGTACGCTCCCCTCTACATTATTTCAAACTACCCAACTTACTAAAAATCAATATAATCAAATCAACAACTTATTTTGCATAATTTGAAAATCTATTATTTATGTTTACAATAAGAAGCTTAAATCATAATTATAATATCATTACAATTCTTAAATTTTCTAATCACTCCGACAGGTATGGCAAAAACGCCGGATAGCACGGAAATTCGTCCTAGTCTATTTTTGGATATTTGATTACAATATATGACATCATATTTTCAATAAACAATGATGTGTCGGATTTGATAATGGCAGCTTTTCAATAATTTTCGCCAGCCCCCAAACCATTTAAAATCCACTAAAAGCAATGTTTCCCAACCAGGACCAAACTACCAGATTTTGTGGAAAATCTACTAAGTTGGCAACACTGGTGAAAAAAAGCTTGAAAGATGGCCGCCCATGTAAGTTCTTGTCCAGACGATATTTGATACAGATGTTAACCGGTTTAAAACAGCGCGGGGGCCAATAAATAAGTTACTATCTACGTGTAATAACATGAATGGAATATAAATGACTTAGTCCTATCAAATTTTAACATTGTTATACCTAGTTTTTTAATGTATTTGTTGATTTTGCATTAATGAAATTTTAGCGATCGAGACATGCAAAGCTGTTATCCTTTTTTATAGTGTTTGGTTTAGAAACCAAATTATAGTTTATGGTAGATTTTTAAGAAAATATCCTTAATTACGACGAGATTTGTATAGGTAAAGGTACTGGTAGGTATAGCATAATCCATTACAATCAAAAATTGTAATAGTATTTAAAAAAAAAATGGTTGCCTGTAAAGTCGGTTTTACGGGCGAAGATTTTACGTGACAACGTCTTTTTCTCGGTAGAATATTTATTGATATGAATATAATTAAATTGCACAATAGGAACAAGGAATTGAATGAAAATAAGAATTGCACAAATTTTAACTATAGAAATATATTTTGTTTACTAAAACATTGTACATGTAATGACGAATCTAAGCACTCCATATTTTCACTACAGACACAGCTGACGATACTTTAACCACACGTGTGAACTTGTATTGTGACGCTTTCTTGTTTTTCCAACGCCAAGAACGTTCGAGAAAGACAAAGACAGAGACACAAGCATGCACCGATTCAATGCGCCTAATTCTCTAGTGCTGCGCGCGCACCGTTACGTTACCGGGCGTTACACTTTTTCATAAGTGACTCCCAGCCGCAACCTAATTTAAGACGTTGTCACGTCAATAAGAAAAATCGTATTTTGCCTGCTCTCGATTGTCGAGCTCGTCAAGACGATTCCTCTGACTCCAAACACGGGGGGTTTACTTTAAGAAATGACGGAGTTATGCCTGGACAAATATGTTAGGGGAGAGAGGGAGGAATTTGGGGATTTGGTTGGGGCCAATCTGTAGAGCTCACCGAGCCGGTTCCAAAGATACCAAACTCGGTGGGTCTACGATCTATATTGGCCGAGATAGGATTGGGGGGGTGGTTGTTGTGGTTGTGGGTTGGTGGGGGGTGAGGTAAATTTTCGGGGTCGGGGTAAGGGAGGGGGGGGGGGGAGGAAGGTTTCGTGGGGAGGCTAACTTAAATTAATTTTTTGGAGGTAAAATATTTTTTTTGGGGTGTAATTTTTTGCGTAATTTGGGATTTCTGGCGGGGTCAATTTGTAGCCCTCACCAAGACGGTTCCGAGGATACCAAACTCGGTGGGTCTACGACCTATGTTGGCCGAGATAGGATTGGGGGGTGAGGTAAATTTTCGGGGTGGGGGTAGGGGAGGGGGGGGGGTAGGTTTCGTGGGGAGGCTAATAGGCACTATTTCGGAATAAGGGTGGGGGAAGGCAGGGGGGGGGCTATGGGACAATTTTGGAAAAAGTGGGTGAAACTGAAAAATAATTCTCTAGTGCTGCGCGCGCACCGTTACGTTACCGGGCGTTACACTTTTTCATAAGTGACTCCCAGCCGCAACCTAATTTAAGACGTTGTCACGTCAAAATTACGAATAAGGGTAGGTAAGTGGTGGTTGAAAATTAAAACAATTAATAATAATTTTCACTCGTAGTTTGCGCGAAGGGATAGTCCCTAGTTTATGGAAAACTGCAAATATTTCCCCCATTTATAAAAATGGCAGTAGGCATGACGTGACTAATTATCGCCCTATATCATTGTTATCTACTTTGTCGAAAGTCTTGGAACGAATAGTCCACAACAATATTTATCCCTACTTACATAAAATAATTATTCCAGAGCAGCATGGGTTTATAAAAAAACGTTCAACTATTACTAATCTTACTTTATACACTAATTATCTTTTCCGATGTATAGACAACCATGCCCAGGTAGACTCAGTTTATACTGACTTCTGCAAGGCTTTTGACAAGGTGGATCACGATCTACTCCTTCAAAAACTAGCTTTCAATGGTATTCGCGGAAACTTGCTGAGGTGGTTTTCGTCCTATATTATAAACAGAACACAACGGGTTGCTTTTAATGGTTTTACCTCGGATATCATCAAAGCTACTTCTGGGGTAGCACAAGGATCCATACTAGGACCTTTGCTTTTTATAATTTTTATTAACGACATTAAAAATTGTTTTAAACATACCCGATTTCTACTATACGCTGATGACCTAAAAATATACCGTGAAATTTATATTGCTGATGACTGTTATAAGCTACAAGATGATCTAGACCGTCTATCCTCATATTGTCATACAAATAAATTATACCTTAGTATATCTAAATGTAAGTCTATAACATTCACAAAAAAAATTAACTCCATACATTTTACCTACTCACTTTGTGGTAATCCTTTGGACAGCGTATCAATGATAAGAGACTTGGGAGTAATGATAGATTCAAAACTACACTTTGACTGCCATATAAGTCATATAGTCAATAAAGCCTACAAGTTATATGGATTTGTATCAAGAACATGTATTCATTTTAAAAAACCTCAAACTTACATGCTGCTATATACTTCATTAGTAAGATCTCAGCTGGAATACGCAACCCCCATTTGGAATCCATTTTATGCTAAATATGTTGATATTATTGAACGGGTTCAACGCAAGTTTTTACGTATGACGAACTATCGCTGTTTCCGTTCGAAATCCTCCTACGAAGAACTACTATATAAATTCTCTTTACCAACACTTAAAATGAGAAGATTGCTCCTCGATCAACTTTTATTATATGAAATTTGTCATAATAAATTTGACTGTAATGAACTAGTAAATCAAATACGTATTCACGTACCACGTCGGCCGCACCCAATACGTCAAGTATGTAAACAAAATCTTTTTGCTATTACACATTGTAAAACGAACGCGGGCGAACGTGCACCGCTACACAGAATACCTAAATCATATAATAATTATTTCTATGATATCGATATCTTTGCAAATTCGCCCGCATCATTCAAAAGGGCTGTAAATAATATTATTTGTACCCTAAACAATTCTACTTAACTTTGTTATGTTGTAATTTAGCCTTTTTATCAAACTTTATAATTAATTACCTTTCTTTTTCTGTATGTCAAGCCTGTTTGAATTACCTAACTGTGCCTGTATAAATATAATTAGACACGTTATCTGTTTCTTGTGACCTTATTTATGTACATTTTAATTATTGTATATTAACTTGTCGGTAGGATAATACTTCCTATTGCCCGAAATTTGTTATTGTAATGCATCATGAGGCAGTTGAAGCGAGGGAGGACATAGGAGCTGCATTCCTCTGTGTCTTCACTGGCCCTATCTGTCTGTGATGTTTAATTCGTGGGCAACGGGGTTGGTTGCACTTTAATTAAATTTTTAGAAACATAATATTAAGTATAGTTATTAGCAAAGTGTAATTGTTTGTTGCTCCTTAAAAATAAATGAAAAAAAAAAAAAAAAAAAAAAAAAAAAACAAAATAAAAATAAACAATGTAGCAAACCGCGTTCGCATTACCCGGGGACGGCTGCCAAGGCGATACGCCACATAATGAACGCAGCCGTGTGCGCTCCCGTCCCGCTCCCGCACCTCACCTCACCTCACCTCACCTCACCTCTTCCTACTTCCTTCCGTCAAGCTTCTTCGCCGCGCTCGCAACGCATACGCACCGATTGTAATTATTAAATCAGAGTATTGTATAGAACTCAAATTGATTGTATGTAATACAGACTTATACCTACTATGTGACTGCTGTTATGGTAAATAAACGAATCCACCCACGAAACTGGCGCTCAACGTGTGTTTGTAACTTTGTGTTTCAAAATGGCAGACTATTAGTAGTGTTAAGTGCGTATGTGCAACGAAAATCAAGTGACCGGCAGTACTGTAATACATTAACAGTTTGGAAGCATAACTAATAATGCCTACTACAAGAAGCGCAGCCGAAAACCTGCGCGCACCCCGTGAAGATGATCGGACGCCGTCGCCGCCGCCATCGCAGGCCCAGGCGCTCCATTCGCCGCGTGAGCCGGACTTAACGTTCACGCAGGAAAGTTTTAGTGCCTTCCTGCGGTCTCAAACGGAAGCCTTCAGGGACGCGCTGCAGTGTATCGTCGCACAGCAACGATGTTCGACACCCGCAACTAGCGAAGGTACCTCTTCAGGCACCCTGGCGCGATGCAAAAGCACCTTCGGGGGCCGTGCCAACGAAAGCGTGGATGCTTTTATAGACGCCGTGGAGAGCTACGCCGATTGCGCTCAGGTATCCGATTTAAATATTATACGCGGATTGTCAATGTTGTTAGTAGATGATGCGGCAACATGGTGGCAAGGCCTTAAAGACACCATATCTACATGGCCGCAAGCCAAAGAGAATCTTATTAGTGCCTATGGCGACCGCCGGCCCCCACACCGCATTTATTTGGAAATATTTTCCTCGCCACAGAAGTCACATGAAAATACAGATTTATTTGTGGCGCGAATACGAGCCCTAATGTCTAGGCTACCTAGAGAAGATTTGTCTGAAAAAGCGAGACTAGATATGACATACGGCTTACTCAATGCTCGTATTCGTCAACGTCTTCGACGAGATGACTTCAGTACATTCGCAGAACTTCTTCGAAATGCTCGAAATATTGAAGATTCGCTGCATGAAAAAGAATCGTGTCCTTCAAGCGAACCGAAGGGCGCCCGCGCTGCGGCCGCGCCATTTCCTTTGATGAAGCCGCCGCCGCCGCCGCCGTCGCAGCGCCTAGCAACACATTCCGGCGCTGAACCTGCCACGTCACCCGCGTCAAGGGCGACGCGATCGAGCGTTTCCGCCCTTCATCACGCCGCGCTCAACCCGGACGCCGATAGAAGTGTTAACAAGCGTCCAGTATGTTCGTACTGTAAGCGGTATGGACATTCGAAACAACAGTGCCGTAAGTTATCGCGGAGTGAACAAGGTTCGTATAATTCATATACGCATAGTGCCGCGGATGCGTCCAATAAATTCAGTGAACGGTTTTGTAGTATTAAATCGTACTGCGTTTCGAATACGCGATTGTCGTCAAATAACAATTTGAAGGCCAAAACTAGGAACAGTAGTGCTAAAGTGCGTAACTGTAAAAATGTAAATTTTAAGAATGATTGTACAACTCATAATATTGTATTTTGTAATAATTGTCATGCTTATGAAAGTGGTGAATTGCGTGGTAGCCGACGGGGTACACCGAATGACCTTGGACATCGACGTCCAATATTAAAAATCGAGATTTTGGGTATTTCGGGTACTGCTTTAATAGATACAGCCGCCAAACACTGTATAGCCGGTTACACGTTATATGCTCTCCTTCAACGTAAGGGACACCCTCTCGTGCCCGCTACTAGGGTTGTGAAACTCGCGGATGGAATAGCGCGGGAGATGGAAGTACTGACCACAACGCTTAACGTAAAGCTAGTACATACAATTATTACTATACCATTCTTAATTTTCCCACAAGCGACAAATAATGAAACTTTGTTAGGCATTGATTTTATCTCCGCAGCGGGAATAGGTATTGATTTTCACAAAAATCTTTGGTATTTTAGTAGGAATGCTAAGTTTAAATACAAACTTTATTTCGAACCGATGTCTAATCATAATATAGCTTGTGCCGCCACCGAAATTCTTCGGGATGACGAGGGCAGTCATCTACAGCCAGCTGAGCGTGAAGAACTGGCTGACACCCTCGTACGATATTTAGATGTCTTCAGTGCAGGGGGAGGCCCTACGCCATTTGCAGAACACAGGATTGATACAGGTGAGCATCCTCCTATATCTGTACCCCCTTACCGCCTGAATCCCACAAAGAAAAATGTGATGAAGAAAGAAATCGACAAAATGTTGCACGATGATATCATCGAAGAGTGTGAATCCGCTTGGAGTTCACCGGCACTGCTCGTGCCGAAATCCAACGGAGGTATCCGCTTCTGCGTCGACTATAGACGTTTAAATGCAATAACAAAATCTGACACTTACCCGATGCCGCGCATCGACGAGCTCCTGCAAAGTACGAAGAGAAACTGCTACATGAGCACCTTGGATCTTCAGTCTTCTTATTGGCAGGTGAGTGTTCATGAGGATGATAGAGACAAAACAGCTTTTGTCTGCCCTCTAGGTACTTACCGTTTTAAAAGAATGCCGTTCGGTTTGAAGAACGCACCGGCGACATTTCAGAGACTCATCGATCGCCTTCGCTCCTGCGCCGCCCTGAAGGATGTAACTATCTTGGGTTACCTTGATGATCTTTTAGTAATTTCTGAAGGATTCCAACAACACCTTCGTGACCTTGACGCAGTCTTTAAACGCCTGGGTGAATTTCATCTCCACGTGAACAGAGATAAGTGCGCTTTCGCCAGAGCAAGTGTCAAGTACCTTGGTCATATTATAACGCAGGAAGGTGTATCTACAGATCCAGATAAGGTAAGTGCAGTTTTGGATATGAAGGAGCCGAAGAACCTTAAACATTTAAAAACATTTTTGCAAACTTGTTCTTGGTTTCGAAAGTTTATACCAAACTTTTCAAAAGTTGCCGAACCATTAACACGATTGACTAGAAAAAGCCAAGTATGGATCTGGAGCGCAGAGCAGGTGCAAGCCTTCCAAGAGCTGAAGCGACTGCTTACTACCGCTCCTATACTTGTTCAAGCTGATTTTAATTATCCCTTCATCGTGCGCACAGACGCCAGTAACTACGCATTAGGTGCAGTTTTACTACAGGGAGAAGGTAATCAGGAAAGACCTATTGAATATGCCAGTCGCCTTCTTAATGCTGCTGAACGCAACTACTCGACTACTGAAAGGGAAGCTCTAGCAGTAGTTTGGGCAGTGGAGCGATTTCGGGCATATCTCGACGGACAACCCGTCATTATCGGTAGTGACCATCAGCCTCTCCGGTGGTTACTCTCGCTTAAATCACCAACTGGAAGATTGGTTCGTTGGGCATTAAAATTACAGTCATTCGATATCCGGTTCCATTACACTCCAGGTAAAGCAAATGTGGTAGCAGACACATTAAGTAGATCCACTTGTTCTGAAGAGTCTCGCGACTCTTGTGGTCTCTGTTCTGTTATTTGTGACTTGCCTAATAAAAAGCCAAGCGATCTGCGACAAATGCAGGTAAGTGATTCAAACCTGGTCAAGATCATAAACGAGCTTGAAGGTGTAGATGAGATTGCGGCTCAAAGGTGGTCAGAAAGGGGTTTTCTTATGGACCAAGGAGTCCTATTCCACTATAATCCAGATTCGGATTGCGAGTCCCCTCAACTGGTTGTTGCTGCTGATCAAGTTGCCGAGATTTTAAAAGACCTACACGACTCGCCGACTGCCGGCCATCCTGGTATCGATAGAACCTATCAAAAGGTAGCCCAATTATTTTATTTCACAGGGATGCGGAGAATCATAACTAACTATGTAAAGGCCTGCATCAACTGTCAACGGTACAAAGCCGCAAATGCTAAACCACCCGGACTCTTACAAACGCCGGTGATGAATCAACGTAATGAGGTACTAGCCATCGATCTGTTCGGACCTCTGCCAGAAGGAGATCAGGGGGAGCGGTGGATTTTCTTAGTAGAAGACACTGCTACTCGATGGACAGAGCTGTATGCTCTGAAGGAAGCCTCAGCTGAAGCTTGTGCCAAGATTCTTATCGAGGAATATTTATGAGGTATGGTCTACCGCGTAGAATTATATCGGACAACGGAGTCCAATTTGTATCCGCACTGATGCGTCAGTGTATGTTGGTTTTAGACATCAAACAGAATCTAATTCCTTTGTATCATCCTCAAGCGAACCCTACAGAGAGAAAGAACCGCGATTTAAAAGCGTTGCTTTCCCATCTAGTAGAAGAAGACCATACATCATGGCCAAGGCACTTGCCAGTTATTCGATTTGCTTTAAATAGTGCCCCGTGCCGCACTACAGGTGTAACACCCGCATATCTTACATTTGCGAGGGAAATGAGGTCCCCTACAGAAGTAACGCATGATATACGCTCTATTTTAGACAAGGATAATTTTATACCTCAAATGACACCTTACCTTAGAAAATTTATTAAGTCCCTAGCAGCTATTCGCGAACGTGTGGAGACTCAGCAAGACAAAAGTAAGGAGAGTGCCGATGCTTCACGCCGACCTGCAGATACCTTTCAGGTAGGTGACTTAGTCCTCCTTAAGTCTCACGTTCTAAGTAATACTTCTAAAGATCTTACGTCTAAATTTGTTCCGCGTCGCGATGGCCCATATCGCATTACCGAGAAAGTAAGTCCAACGACATTTAAGCTCGCGCATGTTAATTCTTCAAATGAACCTATAGGTAGGTACCATGTAGAAGACATAACTCGGTATCAGGGCAATAAAGAATCGCCACCAGAACCGGTGATTCCCAAGAAGAAAAGAGGTCGTCCCGCTAGGGTTGTTAGATTACCAGTTCAGGAACGAGGGCGTACTCCTGAACTTGAGGGGGAGCATGTAGCAAACCGCGTTCGCATTACCCGGGGACGGCTGCCAAGGCGATACGCCACATAATGAACGCAGCCGTGTGCGCTCCCGTCCCGCTCCCGCACCTCACCTCACCTCACCTCACCTCACCTCACCTCACCTCACCTCTTCCTACTTCCTTCCGTCAAGCTTCTTCGCCGCGCTCGCAACGCATACGCACCGATTGTAATTATTAAATCAGAGTATTGTATAGAACTCAAATTGATTGTATGTAATACAGACTTATACCTACTATGTGACTGCTGTTATGGTAAATAAACGAATCCACCCACGAAAACAATTATTATTATTTCAATCAATGAATAAATATTTAGGAATAAATACTGACAATTTCAAATCTATAAACTAATAATTAAAGATTTGTACGATTTATTTAGTATTTTTTTTTTATTTGGCCCGGCATAGTAGCCCAGCACAGTGCCTCTGCCTCTGCCTCGGCTTCTGCCTCTGCCTCTGCCCGGGCCTCGGTCTCCCCCATTTCCGCACTGCCCGCTCAATGTAAAGTTCAAGTTAACTCTTAGCACTAGTGATGGTTGTTTATTTGTTTAATTGACACAAACTATGCATGCACTCTATCACTGAAATAAAAAAATAAAACACTCACGAGCATTCTTGCTTTTCCATTGATGACCTAAAATTGAAAATGTATTTTATTATTTTTCTTTTTTATTTCAATAAATTTATTATTATGGAATGCACTTCCTGATGCAGTGAGACGGGCACGAACATTGGTGTCCTTTAAGAAAATGGTTAAAGAACACTACCTGTCCCTTTAACTGCTACATTAGTCGAGTGATTGATTGTTTGTATATATGTATGTATTTGTATATATTATTATGATATTTGCAGTGCGATTCACGTAACTTTTTGACGCGCCGATCAAGTTGCGGTGCGGTTACAATTAAGTTTACGCTTTGGTACAAAATGGTATTCTTGTAAGTGTTTAGCTGCGCGTGAACTGCGCTAGGACTGTTGATAAAATATCGATATATCAAAATATCGATATCATTATTAATAAATATCGATATTTATTACTATAGGTCTACCAGAATCTCATGGCATAAAATTAAAAACAAACATAATGATTTTTATATGGCAATACCATCGGTCAACAGCTGATTCAAATCTTGAGTTATGTCATTCGATGTGAATATTTTAAGATTTCTGTACTTCCTTAGCGAAAACATACAAATTAGTTCTACGATCACAAGTGCGACACGTCGTTTACAAGGTTTATCGCCAGATCCGTGAATAATTTGGTCAAATTTAAACAAAATCGTCGATTTTAAAATCGACGTCGTTTCATCAAGTAAGTTGGAGTGAATAGTTTTGATACTTCATTTTTTTTTGGTTAGTGTTAAATATGTGCATGTGTTTTAGACTACAAGCCCGTGGCAAAAAGCGATGGGTCAAATGAACCACCAGGAGACCTATTTAGTAAGATACAGGGGCATAAAATAATAATATTCAGCACTATGCCGTCACTTGTAAGCTGTCCGTCTCAGTGCAGATGAGACTTCAAAAGCATCAAGGAGAGGGGTTCATTTGGGTCATTTATTTTTGTACGGCATTCCTACCATCGAATAGGTCCATGAAAAATACTAAAAGAACACGTACAAAAATAGTGCGTCACTAAGTCGGAAGAACGTTAGATATTCCGGCAAATTTGGTCATTTGATTTTAAACGGCATCGGTTCCATACAGTCGCAATACCTCTTCTAAACCATTATTCCGCAACGCCGTACAAAAACCATGCGACAAGAGAGAAAAATCAGCGGTTGCAACCCACTCCCCTTCAGTGGTCCGGGAGGTGATTTGACACAACATGAGATTAATTTATTTTGAAAGTATTTTAGACATAGATAACATTTTTTCACATGCCGTACATTTTTTTGTGATACAAAGGTCTGTAGAGCGGAAAATAACTCAAATAATCCATGTAACAAAACATAATTTAGGGTGATAATATTTAGTATGATATTTACTGTACAGCATTTAGACACTGTATTTGTATTTAATGCAATCGTCTATAAAAAGTCAATGCCGTACATATCTGAAGGTTCACATTGATAAAAGGTAATAAACATAACAAAACTTATAATTATTAATTCCTTGTTTTAATTTTATTTGTCCGCTAAATAAGATGACGCATAATCATGTTTCAGAAGGTGATCGAGAAAATGATTCAGACGTCGATGAAGACGTTGATTCCGATACTGACTCAGTCGCTAATTCAGATATTTAATGAAAATTTGAAAGACATACCTACCTATTTTTTCATTTTTGTATATAATAAATCATTTAGTATATTTAGTAACACAATTAAAAAAATATGTCCATGTTTGAAGTATATGACATCAAAAAGTTTACAAAAATACTAATACTGATAGTTTTCAATTTTTGGATATAATATACACTCAGTTTCACTTTAAAAGCTGGCATAATGATTTATACATATTATCAATTATTCTCTTCAAAAATATGTTAGTGCCGTGTAGTATCACATGACCATAAAGTACTCCTGAAATGATACTGCCATTTTAATCAGCCAAAAATTATATTCTGCATTAAAAAGTACGGCATAATTTTTTCTTCATTCGTTTACGTGAGAACTATTTAAAACAACAACAATATTTAGGAAGTTGCTGTATGTCACTGATTTACGATAATTTAAACTTTTGAAATGATTTGAGAAAACTCATATTTTATTTTCCTCTCAATTTCTTTTTAAACATTTTTTATTGAATGGCAATACTATATAACAATTGTATTTAGCAATATCATGTTAAAAAATAGGTTGCCGTACAGTATCAAATGACCTTTCAGCTTTAAAAGTTAAATCTATGAGAAATTTATGTATACATTCAAATTAACAATAATTTAGTAACGGCTTTTTTTGAAACAGTAATTTTGAGTGCTACGTAATGTTATGAAACCTATGACGTATTTTTTCAAATCACCTCCCGGACCACTGAAGGGGAGTGGGTTGCAACCGCTGATTTTTCTCCCTTGTCGCATGGTTTTTGTACGGCGTTGCGGAATAATGGTTTAGAAGAGGTATTGCGACTGTATGGAACCGATGCCGTTTAAAATCAAATGACCAAATTTGCCGGAATATCTAACGTTCTTCCGACTTAGTGACGCACTATTTTTGTACGTGTTCTTTTAGTATTTTTCATGGACCTATTCGATGGTAGGAATGCCGTACAAAAATAAATGACCCAAATGAACCCCTCTCCTTGATGCTTTTGAAGTCTCATCTGCACTGAGACGGACAGTTTACAAGTGACGGCATAGTGCTGAATATTATTATTTTATGCCCCTGTATCTTACTAAATAGGTCTCCTGGTGGTTCATTTGACCCATCGCTTTTTGCCACGGGCTTGTAGTCTATTTTATCGTATATACTTTGATATAATTATTTGAAACTAAACAGTAATGTATTAAAAACCTATTTACAGGAGTTTCCAGAGATTTTAGATAAGGAACGGTTTATTATTATTCCTTTATCTTCATCGTCTTCATTAGAAGAAGCTCTGACTAAAGTGTTAATGAAATAAAGAAGACTGAAAATAAAATTATACGTTTTTATTTTACAATCTTGCATCTTTCGTATAACATTTATCGAATCTAATAATTATTTAAATAAAACCGACTCATAATCAAACTATTTACAATTTGGAAATTGAAAGTTGTTTGATTAAGTGAGAACTAATAAGAAGAGAAAATTAAAACGAAACTGGTGGCTCGGTACCACCGTTTTTATCTACGTTTTGAAAGTACCAGCGCTCCCTCTGTGTATGTATATTATAATTTAAAACTGAAAAAATCTTATTTGCCTATTTTAATTGGCTATTAATCTAAAAGTACAATTTTGAAGTAATTTTAATGTTTAAATAACCTATATCTTTTTAATTAAAACATTATGTACTTTATTTACAAAGTTGTACTAAAAAAATAATTTTATTTGAAATAATAATTAATTACAATTATTGAAAGTATCAAAATATGTTCATCCAATTACCCCAGTGTTGCAATGCGTAAATTCAAATTTCCCAAAATGCCATGAGATTCTGGTAGACCTATAATACTTTTTTGGACGATATATCGATAGTTCGATATTGAAATGTAAATATCGACACTCGATATTTTTTTATAACTTTTTTTCGGCTAATTTATTTAATTTACCCACTAATGTTGTCAATTACTTTGCATCTCTGCTTTATAATATGTTGATAATATGTGTATACAAGGTTACCGACATAGCCCATAGGATTGGCAAGTTGAAGTGGCAGTGGGCCGGGCACATAGCTCGTAGAACCGATGGCCGTTGGGGCCGAAAGGTTCTCAAGTGGAGGCCACGTACAGGCAAGCGAAATGTCGAGAAAGGACGATCTGACTAAGGTCGCAGGAAGCCGCTGGATGCAGGCCGCTTCCAACAGGTCATTGTGGAGATCCTTGGGGGAGGCCTATGTTCAGCAGTGGACTTCCTGTGGCTGATATGATGATGATGATGATGATGTGTATAATCTATGGTCTGCAATTAGCAATTCGTAATTATATATGTTCAGTTGCGGTGCAGTTGCAGTTACGTTTCGATCGAAACATCCCTTTTCGTTTTAGATTATATACTCGTCTAGATTGAGCAATGTCAACAAACGATGCGCTAAAAGTGTCCTCACTTTCGTTGATATGTGTGAGTACGGGTCGTGTAATTATTGTAATCCAACTGTCAAGGTGTGTGTGTTTAGGGATGCCTACTCCAGATTATTAACTTAACTTTTCCCCATTATTTGATATACAAAATAGGTAAAATAAAATATTTTTTCTTTATTTAAAGTAATCATACTATTAATTATATTTATAACGCATTTTAGTAAAAACAATAAAGATCTAAACCCATCTCCTAGTGTTTGTTTCCGAATAGAATTAACTCTTTGGATTTATTGCCTGGGCTGTTATCTAATTTCTGTATTTATGTAAAATATAAATCATCATAAGTAAAATGTTCGGAACACACAACTGAAGTCATGTGAGGCTACGAATGGTCTTCTTTTCGTGTCCGCTGTGTAATGTCTCTCCAGCAATTTGCTAGTACGGAATCCGTAGGAAGTCTAAAAATATTATTAGGACCTTGAATAAGTTCTCGCTGTTTTTTCAAAGATGACAATAGCAGTACCCCGTTTGTGAAATTTTGAATGGTACATGCAAGGCAAAGAATTAATAAAATTACTATGAAGTGCATGTCGTCGTGGGTTTCATTAATATCGTGTAGGTAAGTATTATTTACTCATTAAATAAATAATGCCATTCTTCTTGTTATTCTGATCGAAATATTGTGTAATGATATTTGTGTTTTATAGTTTCTCCCATAGTTTCAACAAATCTTCCTAGTAATAAATTGACAACACTGGCCAATGAAACTCATCTTGAAAATAATAAATTAA
Source organism: Hyles vespertilio (assembly GCA_009982885.2). Taxonomy (NCBI): domain Eukaryota; kingdom Metazoa; phylum Arthropoda; class Insecta; order Lepidoptera; family Sphingidae; genus Hyles; species Hyles vespertilio. Next base: position 12,576,322 of record CM042808.1, on the reverse strand, counting down.
AAGTTCATATTTTCTTCAAATAATAGTGGTTTAACAATAATGTTACCTATAGAAAGTGATATTGGTATTATTATACAGTTTTTCCATACAATTGCGATACAATTCGACAGCACAAACCGGCATAATTAATTATTTTTCGGGAGCACGTTATCCATATGTAGTTCAAATCACAGTTCAAATGACACTGACGTACGTGAGAAGCGAGTCTACCAAATTCGGTAGACTTTTTTTGAGCTGCGCGGTGAGGTGTGATGTGTCATCTAGACGAGTATATAATCTAAGCCTTTTCGTATTCTCGTAATACGCTCGCGTCAAGTTCGCGTCACGCGAGCGCTTAGCGCGTTGATACAGATCGCAATTTGATCGGTAAATTGTAATAAATTGACTGTGTAAGTTATTTTTGAGGCGACATACGAAAATATTTTTAAAACATCCAATAAAATAAGAAAATATCGATATATCGAAATATCGATATTTAAAAAAATATCAACAGTCCTAAACTGCGCGTGAGCTGCGCGTCAACTGTACGTCAGATGTATGAAATTTGTTTGAGATTGACATATACGCGCAGCACTAGAATACGCTAAAACGTTTGCGTGACGCGAACTTCACGCGAGCGTATTTGACAGCGGTTGTCAAAATTACGAGAATACGAAAAGGGCTGTTTTGATCGAAACTTAACCGCAACTGCACTGCAGCTGAACTTATTAAAATACGTGAATCGCACTACTGTGCACTTGTATGTGTATATACATGTATGTATATATTTATTTATATATCTTATATATGTATGTTTGTTAATTTTTGTAATTATATTCGTATGTCACGTATTTTGCATGTATGATTTTACTTAATTTTTTTATTATTATTTTTTTTATTTTTACTTTGTACACTATTGACTGCCCTCTCTTTTTTCCATCTCTTATTGTCCATCCCCAGGTAGTCGGTAAGAGATTGCCTCGAGCGATATGACCGCCTTTTGTACTACTATGTAATATAATGTTCTATTATTAAGTTAACTTAGTGTACAATAAAGGATTTAAATAAATAAATTAATTTGTCCAATTGTAATACTAGTTTTGTATTAGAATAACTACGTTAGTAAAGCCGGGTACAATTAATAAGATGCGGCTGATGAACGCAGCTGAAGATATTTAGAAAATTGAAGATTCTGCCGCGCCGCGTCCAAGAGACCCTGAATATTGTACCACTCTTCAGCCGCGTCCGGCAGTCTTATAATTTGTTTTTGGCTTAATAGTAGATCATTTCAATGTTCGGATTATTCGCAGTCGCACATCTATACTTTATCGTAATGTACGTAACGGTTAGCGGTCCCTGATGGCGGCTTCCATTCCGTATATATATTTTTTTAATAGCCTAGATTGTGTCCCACTGCTGGGCAAAGGCATCCCCTTTATCATTCCATTTGACCCTGTCCTCGGCGAGCTCTTGTGATTTTGGCTCGAATGTATCCAACTCGTCTTTCCACGGTTTGGATGCATATTTGGAGAGGAAATATTGAAATATTTAAACTGAATTAATAAATTAATTCTTTGATATTGAAAATTTAAATCACCATATAATTGGCTTCATCATACTTAATTTATAACACAGATTTATAACAATCACATCCAACATCAAACATACCACACATTCTAGTTTGAACAAAAACTTTGGAACGCAAACTCTGATCTTACAAAAAATGGCGCGCGACTTTCTACGGAATACTGGAAATCAATTAAAATATTGAATTGTTTTGATATATTTTCAATTATCAAATGGCACCTATTTATTCTTTATGATATGTTTTCTCTCTCTAACACTTTATTTATCATTTTTTCATAGAATTAACACAGAAATATTTAATGAAAACCGGCAAACAACGACCGTGATTTACTTTCGTGTCTAAAAAACTTCGAATCACGCGTCGAATATGGCTTATTTTTAGATAATTGATAATTATTAATATAAAGGTATCTTTTAATAAACTATACAACAACAATAAGAGAGTTAAAAATCAATATTTACATTTTAAAAAAATCCTGCGCACCACTCGTCGTTGTTCTTAAACAACACACGAGTTTGCCTGTTTTTTTTTTAATATGCCTATTGCTAATGTCTTTTTGGCCAATGTTACATTAAAGGTACTTTATTCAAGCATTATATATATTTTTTTCATAACGCTTTTTATAATATATTTTGAATTTAGGACGCTTTTTCATTACTAGTGTATTTTCCTATAAAAATGACAGCTTACGTCAAAATTGGGGGACGTTTGAGTGGTTATGCTGAAAACAAACTGTAGGTTTTTGTCTTACGCATAGAGTAAAGAAGCGGCCATAAATACTAGAGCAACGCGTCTTACAGCGATCTGAACAATAGATTCTTTTGTTGTGTGCACACTGTCGGTCGAAATTCGAGGGCATGACCTTCAAAAACAAAAAACGTCTGAGACATACAGCGCAACTAACATAAATTGACAAGTGGTGAAATTAGGAACTAGAAATGAAAGTAAAAAATATCTACAACGCTTTCATTAAAATATTCTTTCATAATTTATACAATGTACATTTATACTAGTAGTCCAATAGTAGTAATGATAATAATGTCCAATGTAATGAAATTTGAAGAGAGAAAAAAATAACAATTTCTCCGTGCACCACAGCGCTTTTGAGCGATTTGTGATTGTGGACAAACTTGAGTTTACACAAAAATAGGTTTTGTAAATATGGCTACCAGCTTTTTAAGCCAAACTAATATGACATTTCTTAAAACTTACAATTAAATTAGAATTTATAATGCATACAAGGCATAATTTGCTTCATTCAATCTGCATACAATTTAAAAATTTTGAATACAATTTGGACATTTCTAATTATTTACATGAGGTGTTGCTGGTAATCTAACTTGACTTAACAGAAATAAACACCGCAGTTCTTTGACCAGTTGTTTGTAAATACTAGACTGGACGTAATTGACAGCCTCCGTGGCGCAGTTGGTTAGACGCCGCCTAAAAAACGAGAGGCCACGGGTTCGAGCCCCGCACCGAGACAAATGTTTGTGAGACCCAGTAAGTTTTGGTCTCGGGTCTGGATGTTTGAGAGACCGAAAAGTCTCTCGTAGTTCCCGATACCCACGACACAACACTTAATTGATCTTAATGTGGGGTCAGGACTATGTATGTGACTGTTAAGTATATTTATTTATTTAATTATCAGTAATTAGCCAAAAGTTCGTCTGTGCGTTCATTTAAAAAATGGAAGAAAAACGATCAGAGTATGTGCGTAATAGAGAAATTAATTATAATGTTAAATGTAAAGAATACAAATATGCTCACTTAAAGTAAGAAGTATGGGAACAAATAGTCAGTACCTATTTGTACTAAAGATAATAAAGTATCATACTAAAGATAACGGAGTAATTTTTTATACAATCAAATATTAAGTTATTGATGTTAAAATTTCAAAATACACGCGCTGTTTTAGGAATTATAATAGGAAAAAGTTAACCTTGTTATTTGTCTTCAGGTGGTCTCTTTTTTGTTTTCTTTTAAAATGACACTGGTAGTAGAAATATATAAAAAAAAGACAACAAGAACAAGACGTGTGCTCGAAACACGATCTTGCCTACTTTGGAATTCACACATTTTATACATAAGTATTTCTAATATGTGTACACGGCATTGTTGCTTAACATTTTTCCACAGTAAATTTATTCTCAATGTGTAATCTATGTTTGCGTACAGAATTTAATCAATCATCTTAATATATATAATTCACGTGTCACGTTGTTTGTCCGCGATGGACTCCTAAACCACTCAACTGATTATAATGAAATTTTGTAGATATGTGTTATTTGTTCCAACTTAAAGGTGGGATAGTTTTTATCTCGATTGAATTGACGAAAGTATAAAAAAAAGGAAAAAACATTTTGCCATACAAAATGTTCATGGGTTTGTAACTGTCAAAGATTTAATGTTCATAGCGTCGATACGGTAAACTCTTCCCTAAAATTAAATAACGTATTTAAATAAAGGTTTCGAATCGACAACATATAGCCAGAATATTCGATTAATGGCGTATTTTAGATTTTAAAGATGTAAATTAATGACAGTAATGAAAAGCGATTGACATTTAAATTGGTTGTCAAATATTTATGCATGCGTTCAGAAATTTATTTTGTGTAAATAAAAGAGTATATTATGAAGCTACATAAATATAGGACAATTAAATAAATAATATTCACATGTAAGAAAATTTACTTCTTTTCAAGATAGAATGTCACTTGAAAATGAAAAATCTTTAATAAAATAACACATAAAAATAAAAACTGAACTGAACTGAAGAAAATAACAATTTTATATAATTATGGAGAATATTGCAGAGATTCTCAAATTAGGCGTTGCCTGTATCTTGAGAAACCAGTTAAATATGATTGTTACTACATTAATTGTGTGTGTGAGTGTATTTCTATGAAAATTTATATTTCATCTCTTTATTACTAACAAAAAGTAATGGCGTAATATTTTTGGAAAACAGCATAGTGGGGGTGAAATAAAGGATGGAATATTGCATGGATAATCAAAATCGCTAAAGTGTTTAATGTCAAAAATTTATAATGCACACTATTTGGATATGGAGAAACGGGATATAATAGAGTGGGAGGTAGGGGAGGGGACTGGGATAGCTGACAGATTTGATAGGACGAAATGTAAATGCACGGTATAAGACGGGATGGTTACTGAAGAGAAAGGACGGGACGTATCGGGAAGTGACTGAACAGACGGGATGGGACGGAATTGAGCAGGACAGTAGGATAGCTAATTCATGTTTAGGTATACAAGAGCTTATATGAAAAATAACATGTATTTGGTGTGGAGTAAAATAAAAAAAATATCTGCATCCAGGCAATGGTGGGTCGGGCTTTTTTGCTATGCTAAATAATTGAATATAATATTAATCATATAATAACTAAGCCATTATGCCGATGTTAGCTATCTAGATCTCACCGAGGACCAACTAAATAAACTTGAGCGCCTTCAAAATTTCTGCATAAGATTCATATTTGGTCTACGCAAATATGATCATGTTCCTGAGTTTCGTGCTAAGCTCAAGTGGTTACCTATACGACTTCGTCGGAATACCCATATACTGTCACTTCTATACAATATTTTATTCAATCCTATCACTCCTTCTTATCTGAATGAACGATTTCTTTTTCTTCATGAGTCACATACGAGGTTTTTGAGGTCGTCTGAGAACCTAAAGCTGAGAATGCCCGTCCACACCACGACATTCATGGATAAATCATTCAGTGTTCAAGCTGTTCGTTTGTGGAATGAACTTCCTGTTGTGGTGAGGCAGGCTCAAACACTGTCATCATTTAAAAAGCTATTAAAAGAACACTACCTATCTCTATAAACTGATCAGGATTATTTCCTCTTATTGATTATATTGGTAATATATATACAGGGTATATCAAGACTGCTACCGAAAACGAAGCCGGGTGGTAGTTTAAGCGACTTCAGAGTTCAGACACAATGCAACAGAAAAAGTTGCAAAAAAAGTGACAATTTTTTTTGTTATTTTTTTTCCTATGGCCATATTTGGGTGGTAAATACATATTTTCCTAAAATAATAGTGTATGCCCTTTTATTTATAAATACTCTGAGGTATAAAAGAGTTTAAATTATAATTTTAGCAAAAACTATGGATTTACCACCCAAAAACGACGATATTTAAAAAATCATAAAAAATAATTGTCGCGTTTCTATGCGAAATTTTTAATTGCATTGTGTTTGTAGCCACTAAAACTACCACCCGGTTTCGTTTTCGGTAGCAGTCTTGATATACCCGGTATATATATATATGTGTGTATATATATGTATGTTTATTCGTCTATAAATGTATATAAGTATGTATATGTACAATACTTGTGTGTATGTATATACAATATGTATTTATATGTTTTCATTTCATTTGTCATTATTTTACACTGCCCTTTCTTTTTTTCCTACTCATATATCCATCCCATGGTTGTCTGGTAGAAATTGCCTTAGAGCGATAAGACCGCCATTTGTACTTTGTTGTTTTATACTGTCTCTAAACTGTTATTTCTTTTTACTGTGTACAATAAAGAATTAAATAAATAAATAAGCCATAGCGAAGCGTGGTCGGGTCGGCTTTGGTATCTTTTAATTGATTTCAATGAATGTCGTCGGAGTAGTAACAGTGTTATAATATCTCCGTAGCAAAATAATGATTTGAATCTGGAGAGATGGGATAGAATAGAATATAAGGTGAATAAAATGGGACATAAGAATAGGTACAGGATGGTATTGGAATTGGATAAGCAGTTTAGACAAAGGCTGTCATATTGATTTTAAATAAAATATGGACTGGAATCTGTATTTGCACCCAAGCGAAGCCGGGCCGGGCCGCTAGTAGTATTATATAATTGATTGATGTGTGATTTAATATTAATTGAATCATTGATTTTGACAATAAAACAGTTGCAAACTCGAATGTTCTAGTACCACAGGTTATCACAGACTTAGGACTGTTTATAATAAGCGCCAACTAGGATTAATTTCATTTTAAAATATATATATTATTTATTTATTTATATAGAGATGAGATAAAGAGTACATAAAAATCGACTCTTCCATCCCTAAAAGCTTAGTCATTGGCAGACGAGAAAGCCGTCCTTTGTCAATGAAATTAAAAAAATAAAAACGTACGTGGGCCCTCTGACGACCCGTACGAACCATATCAGTCGCGCTCTTTACCATAGTTTTGTACTCTTTACTCTATGCGTAAGACAAAAACCTACAATATGTTTTCAGCTTTAAGCATACAAAGGGACATAGGGACAGAGAAAGCGACTTTGTTATAGACCATAGATGTAGTATAAAACATAGATCGGCAATGTGTCATTTTGAGCGCGACCAAAACTGATTTACGATTGTGTGCGTGAAGTTTACATGTGTGCTTGACATATAGTGGTGTACCATGCACTTTCGATAATATTATATCGATATCGTAATAGCTGTCGGCCTGTAGTTGTGAAATAAAATGTTATAAATATATGCGACATTTTATTATATATTAACAGTAATTGATGTGTTTATTTCAATACAGATTGATTAACACACAAATAAATAAAGATAAATTGTCATATTATTTGAAAACATTTTGTTTGAGACCCATACGGTCTTTATGTTCACCTGAACAAAATTCTTTTTTTCATTGTGATGTATACATAGTACATACACCTAATTAAACTGAGAACAAAAAACACTTTTATAAAATAAATCTACAACATGTAACAGATTTAAATGTAAAAGCGGAAAGTAGTACGTTCAGAATCAGCTACTGAACCGATATCAACATTTTTTTCGGTAGGTATTTTTTTTCAAAATAATTAGTTAAGACCAAGTAAATTACAGACACTCCTTCGTTTAATACTCCGAACAAACGAAATTGAAACGTAACTCCAGCACATAAGATCATTTTTAAATGAATCACTAAACGAATACTCTAATAAACTAAATAATGAACAAAAATGAACTTTATTTCGATAGTCATAAAGTTTATTTAAGCAATCTATCATTAATCAAACGCACACAACGATAGGCCTCAATAAACGTAATAAGCTACCAAAATAAATAACTATCATATTCTCTTTTCCGCACATTTAACTACAACTAGATAGAGCAGGATGCAGCTATTGTTTAATGCAATTTGATCCATCCGACAAACGATGGCGCGCGCGGCGGTATAGGGATGCGCCGCGAAAAAAATTACTCCCGGTATTTGCAAGGCCGGGCGATCCAAATCCCGCGCAATACATGCACTTAAATGAAACAAATTAAATGTAACAAAATCAATATGAAAAGAAACAACAAATAGGTATTTCTATGAAAAATAATTTCGGGGAACGTTAAAATGGTGATTAAATTCGGTTTGTAATTTTGCTACAATGTATGCGGAATCCCGGTGTGTCAGATATCCCGTTATTGCAATCCCTAAATGGGCACCGAATATGTGAAAAAAATCTAGTCGTGCACCGCAGTTATCTGTGTCTACTTGTGTTTAAGTGTTAAGTAGATATTTCGATAACTTTCGCGCGCGATGTCTTCGGTATTCGAATATTCAAATACACTGAAATGGTGAGAACTTTGGCACTGTGTGGTGATAATGTATCATTGGCATGTCTGACGGTATCTCGATGCTGAGTTCGGAGAGCGCTGGATAGGTCGCGGCGAACCTGTGCAATGGCCTCCTAGGTCACCTGACCTGACTTGACGTCTCTTGACTTTTTTTGTGGGGACGTAATAAATCTCTGGTATACTTCAGTGAAAGTACTAATGTGGAGGATCCAGGATGAGGAGGGTAATGTGGAGCAAATTCCTAAAAGTGAAGAGTGACACTGAAGTTTTACATAAATTACGTGAACAATTACGCAAATGTGCATCAAAATGTATCAAGGTGGTGGACATGTCAAACATATTTCAAAAAGAAATCGCCTCATGAGTGCCATGTAACACGTAAGTTAATTTTGTTGTATTTTTTTGTGTTGTGATTAGGTTGTGATTCCCAATCTAGTATTCGTTGTTAGATATTGCGTTATCTTATTATCTTATTCAATAATAATGCAAAATAAATGACGCCCGTATCCTGCCCGCCTGTAGGAAATAAGTTTAGGGGAAGTGAAATTAATAATATTTTATAGCCGATTCATGCAAAATATTGTCTTATGTTGGGTTCGTACGCATTATATCTAGTAAGTAAAATATTTAGATTTTATAGTTAAAACACAAATGTTATGCTTACAGATTAAATAAATAATAATTTGTTTACCAAACCACCCAGTAATCAGTTACGTACGTAATTTGTAATTTGTATTTCGTTTATTGTCAGCTGTTTCTGCCGGCGCGGTGCGGCGCAGCGGTCGGCGACCGGCGTTAGGTACTCGTGTGAATGTGTCTTGTGTACATGTGTACGTGTCCGGCGAGCGTGTGTAGTAGTACACTCTTATTTGTAACTCGTAAGGTGACCATGTTAAGTGCCTACATTTGGTATAACTAATTTCATAAATTAAATATTTTGTAATTATGATAGTACGATTTCAAAGCATAAACTATGATTGCAATAATATTTTAAAGTTGGGGTGTCTGAGGTTGTGAATTAATCCTGTTACACGTTGTATAATTTACAAAGTTTTAGCGTCTACGGTTTATTTTTTTCATTTTTAATTTCCTGTCGCAAAGTTTCGATTACTTTACAGCTTTCGTAGTCACAGGGTGGACTCAGTCTGCAACAAAATCCATGATTATTAGTTTTTTCAAAGAGTAACTTTCGCGTAAGTCTAAGAAACACATTTTCACTATATGTGTACTAGAGTTAAAAAAATTTGCTTATTTAAGTCAATTAATTGACTTGTAACACATTGGAAGTGTTGGACGCCTGCTAGGCCGCGTTGGAGGTGTATGGAGGAGCTTGTAGGAAGTCGTTGGATGCAGGCAGCTTACAACAAACTGATGTAGACATTCTTGTGGAAGGCCTACGTTCATTAGTCGCATTCCTGTGGCTGAAGAAAGAGACAGTTTAATAAAATATGAAGCTTTTCACGTCACCTAAACTAATGTTTTTCCTATGAGAATTATAAATTTTAAACCTATACCAAATGTTATAATAAATTAATAATGTTGCTTCAAGGTTTGGACGATCATACTGTGCATAGAAGTATCGCATATTTTATAATAATATCGAATATGTTCTTGTTTTACTATTATAAATTGACAGCCTCTTGGCAGAGATTGAAACAGGTTCTTAATTCATAAATCATACATATGAAGTGTTATAATAATTATTCCACAAATACAAAAAAATGAGAAAAAGTAAATTAATAAGTAATATTGTAGAATGAATACTATAATAATGGCCGGGGAAATATGACCGGAATAACGCCAGGTAGAAGAAGAAGAAGAATGCACACAATCACAACATACTATAGCTCCATAAAAATGTAGGGAAACATGTGTTATCATCGACTATTTTATCGACAGCCTTTTATTGATCGAACCTGTCAATCAATCCCTAGCAACTTTTGGTTGAAATTATTGTAAATTCACGTATTTGATATTATTTTTTATACGTAATGGATGCTTTCAGCGTATTTATATAATGAAATACTATATTCTTTTCTACCGATATGTATACACGGATTTCCATTTAATTCTATAATATCGTCACAAAATAGTATTGTGCAAAAGTGCCGGTACCTGTGAAAACTTTAATTATTTCGGATTTTTACGCCTGCATGAATCACACCTTGGCACTGCACAATGCACTATAATGAACTACGTTTAATAAATATAACCAAGTACTGTAAAATTAAAGAAATTATGAAAATAAGCGAATTTTGTTGCTCGCTTAGTTTGACATATTTTGACTCAGGGTCACTGCAGGCTACTTCTTTGTAAACCACAGATCACTCCCAATAGATACCTAATGCAAGGCAGCGGTTGCGCCCAACACATATAAGCTATCAGATAGATATAAACCGATGCCAAATGTCGCGTCATCAGTGTCTTCCAAGTAGTGGACCCGCACATGTCGTCGCACGTTAGCGAAAATTACATTTTGGGAATATAATATTACAGTTAATAATGACTTGTTCAATAAAATGGTGTGCAAAAAACTCAAAAAATTAAGTATCTAAAAAAACGCAATAAGTTTTCATCGATAACTAATATTCTTTAAATTAATTTGGCCCCGAGCGAGCTCAATTTATACTGGTTAATGTATCAATGTCAAACAGTCGAGTTCGGATGGAGAATCAGCCGTCTCTTTTTCGCATAGCAATAACCGTAATGAGCCATCTTTTTTTGGCGAAATCACGCGTTCTTCTAGTGTTTGACGCATGTTTATAATATAATTCCCAGAAATATCGATATTGTAAAACAATAATGTAAATTAATTTTATTAAATGACAATGTCACAAAATATAAACTCATTTGCAAAAAAAAACGGGCACCTAAGCAATGAACCATTTCAAATGTTACTATTGGTTTGTTTGATAATTATAGGTAATTTTACTTTCACAATTTTGTAAATTAATAAGCAAATAATCGTTTTCGTTAGTATTATCATAAAATTTTGATAAAATTTATGGGTTTTAATGCTAAAGTTCACTAGTAGTGTATGCTCGCTAGTAGTGCATATGCTCGTGAAGTAAAAGTTAACAAAGATTTTTGTTTGTTTTTTCTTTAATAAAGTAAAAGCAGATAAATGTTTAGTATCGAGTGTGACCTAGCTGAAATCACAGCTTGAATTCGTCTGGGTATGCTAGCGAGGATATCCCGGATACTTGCTTGCGGAATACGTTCCCACTCCGCGGTAATCACATTCTTCAGCTCTCTGATGGTCTGCGGAGCCGGTTGTACTGATCTCACGCGTCGTTTCAGAACGTCCCAGACATGCTCTATAGGCTTGAGCCTGGTTCTGGAAGAAAACCATGTACCCAACCACGGGGTGATCGTTTTCTTGCGAGTCGCGCATTGAGAAATCGCAAGTCTTCGTATGTGGACCTTAAGAACAACCTCGAAGAAGTAAGAAATGTGCATATTAGTCTATGGACGGTCAGGAGGAGGCTTCTCGCAGCCAATATACGTAGTCATCGCCCGGCCCGCGGCCCTAAGTTACTCCGTGAGCACAGAGTTGCCAGGCTTAGGTTTGCTCGAAATTGTGAGTCATGGACTCAAGAAGACTGGAATATTCTCCGATGAAGCCAGGATATCTCTGTTCGGTGAAGATCGACGTCGGCGAGTGCTACGAAGACGAGGAGAACGCTTTGCAGAGGCTTGTTTTGAAGAAATCACACCTTATGGTGGGGGCTCTGTTATGTTTTGGGCAGGAATAAATTCAATGGATCGTACAGAGTTAGTCTTCATTGAAAACGGCTCACTGACTGGACATCGATACATAACGGAAGTTCTAATTCCTCATGCACAACCCGCATTGGCCGCTTTAGGCGAAGACTCAATTTTTATGGACGACAACGCTCGCGCCCACCGGTCTGGCGATGTGGAAGCGTATGTGCAAGAGGTCGGCATTCGTCTTTTGGATTGGCCAGCTCGAAGTCCCGACCTCAATCCTATAGAGCATGTCTGGGACGTTCTGAAACGACGCGTGAGATCAGTACAACCGGCTCCGCAGACCATCAGAGAGCTGAAGAATGTGATTACCGCGGAGTGGGAACGTATTCCGCAAGCAAGTATCCGGGATATCCTCGCTAGCATACCCAGACGAATTCAAGCTGTGATTTCAGCTAGAGGGGGTCACACTCTATACTAAACATTAACTGATTTTACTTTATTAAAGAAAAAACAAACAAAAATCTTTGTTAACTTTTACTTCACGAGCATATGCACTACTAGCGAGCATACACTACTAGTGAACTTTAGCATTAAAACCCATAAATTTTATCAAAATTTTATGATAATACTAACGAAAACGATTATTTGCTTATTAATTTATAAAATTGTGAAAGTAAAACTACCTATAATTATCAAACAAACCAATAGTAACATTTGAAATGGTTCATTGCTTAGGTGCCCGTTTTTTTTTGCAAATGAGTTTATATTGATTTAAATAAAAATTGCAAATTACCATAAATACGTTATTTTATGTAATTTGAAATAGTTAATTTTGTTAACAAGGTACTTTTACAATATTTTTTTTCATTATCTTTGGCGTAATTAAATTTCCTTTTTTCCCTCTAGTTGTATACGTTTTCAAATATAATGGGAGGGTATTTATCATAAGTTTTAGTATACTAAGTTTATTGAGAATCAGTAGCACAAGCTATTGCACTAATTTTAACATACGTTGTATATATCGTCTCAAAAACATTCATAGTTCGTCAAGTGGGTTTCATCGTCACTTGTCGATATTACATTTACTACAGCCGCCGTCAGAATTCAAGAAACGGAATAAGTTATTGTAGCCCTTTAGGGCGAGGTTTAGTTATTTACTGTTTCATATTTTTATTAGATCTTTTATATCAACACTTAATTGGGTATTTCGCCATTATGGTATACAAAATACACGGTGAATAATAGAAATAAAATCGTTACATACTAAAGTATAAATCTTAATCCTATTTTATTCGTAGTTAGCGGTTGCCGGTTGGTATAATTTATCAGATCAGGCCGATGAAAAAATATTATCAAACATTTAACAAGTTGGTAATTAAGTTATAGAAGCGATCATAACACATGAACTTACTGGCAAATCGAACTATCGATACATTTTTTTATTTATCGACTTATGCCTCATCTCTCCAGTGAAGTCCACGTGACCGCGCTGCAACCCGCCCACCCCCCGCGCAGTTCCCTTCGTTGGCGTCATAGTTGGCGTTTTCTAGACATGGGCGTTTTCGGTTTTTGTCGCAAACGGATATGTAACCGATATTCAGTTTTCATATCGATATCGAAAACCGTTTTTGGATATCGATATCAATAATCAGTAACTCAAGACGGTATGCACACGTAGCCGTGATTATTGACCACGTTATTGTAACTAAACAAATAGAAACTAGACCTTATTGCTAACGCCTTAAGATATATTATGCATGCATTACATTAACCAAGCGAACACCTGCTAAAGTTACGTTTTATTCGCTTCATCTCTTTTACGCCAGTAAAACTTAAAAAGTTAGACAGAGACAAAGCGAATAACTGTTTCGATTTCATATCGCTGTGATGTGAAGGTTTGAGTTTTGTTCGTGCGTTCCCGTTGTTTGTTGGCTTTTGGTGGATATAACTGACTCGTTGTAGTTATTGTCATATCGGTTATGTAGATTTAGCTATCGATATGATATTATATTAAACACATATCCGATATAAGTTACGTTTTGATATATCGAACTCATCCCTAGCGTCTTCGGTTCAAAACAAAACTATCGTAATGCGGTATCTATTGGAAGTGATCTGCAGTGCGATTCACGTATTTTAATAAGTTCAGCTGCAGTGCAGTTGCGGTTAAGTTTCGATCAAAACAGCCCTTTTCGTATTCTCGTAATTTTGACAACCGCTGTCAAATACGCTCGCGTGAAGTTCGCGTCACGCAAACGTTTTAGCGTATTGCTGCGCGTATATGTCAATCTCAAACAAATTTCATACATCTGTAGTGCGATTCACGTATTTTAATAACTTCAGCTGCAGTGCTGTTGCGGTTAAGTTTCGATCAAAACAGCCCTTTTCGTATTCTCGTAATTTTGACAACCGCTGTCAAATACGCTCGCGTCACGCTAATGTTTTAGCGTATCCCCTGGACCGTCGGACGAACCGCGCTCAGGTTCGTCAAAGAAACATGACAGGTGTCGCGAACCGTCAAAACGAACCGCAATGAGGTTCGTCAAAGAAACATGAAAGGTGTCGGGAACCGCAATGCGGTTCGGTGGGTAAGGTTCAATAAAAACAGTTCCAGCTAATTAAATATCGCATGAAATAAGTTCAGATTTTGTTATGATAATTTTAAAGAGTTTGTATAGCTGTCCGCTACAACATTGTTTGCCTTTTCATTCAGAAAAAATAATAAAACGTCACTGAAGTTGTCATTCACCGTCATTCTGTGGCTTTGGAGTTTCAGAGTGTTACAGTGTGCCGTGCTTGTTTTTTATTATAAATATTATGGAAGGGTAAGTAATTAATTATATTTCAGTGATTTATATCTGTTTACAAGTCTAAACTTCGATTTTAATGCAGACCTTTAACATTTTTAATAAAATATAGGTACAAGATTAAAATATTGCATTTTAATTATGGTATATTTAATGCAATTTAAAATAATGTTTGTATTTGGTCTATTCTATAAAAACAGCATGTAATTGAATAAAAAATGATCGATGAACGAGTCGAAACTCGAACACGATGGCCGCCATTGAAGTCTAAAATATGGCACGAAAATTTATTGTGGATGTTCCTCACACACCAGAATCCGTTTTAATTTTTTTATAATATAAGAGATTTCGATTTTATTGTTTATATACGATTGGAATTTAGGGTTGTAATTATTTGTTGTTTTTTTAATTAGTTGTTGTATGTACGTAATACGTACGTAAAAACTAATTTATTATTTAATTCATATTTAGATCATGATTGTTCATTGATGATTTGAATCATTTTTGAATTTGAATCATTTTTTTCAACAGACCCCGCGGCATCCATGTTGAATGTACCGTCACGGCTGGGCCTAGCCGTGACGGTAATTCTGGTGGCACCCCTGCCACCAGAATTCTCTCAGACTCCCCAGTCGTCGGAGGGGATGAAAATAATATTCAGCCCAGCACCAGCAAAAGGTTAGTTATAGTTCTTACGATTTAATTAATTAAAATAATATCAGGTGTTAATACTAATAAAACTTTATATTTCAGCGTTTCAGTGGGCCAAATTGAAGATTTTTTTGTGGCTGAGCCCTTAGAAAAGGCTTGGCCCAGAAGAACCCACAAACGAAAATGGGCTTCTGTTGCTTCCACGTATGTATTTTATTATCAACTTCGTTTTGACTATTACCATTTCTTGTACTGTTTAATACTAATTATTTATTGTGCACAATTATGTGTTTAAAGAAATTGTTACAGAGGTACTAGAGAAGTAATTTTTGGCAATAAAATCTAATTCTTAAATTCTTAAATATGTATTTGTTATTGATTTCTAAAAGAAATATTTTCATTTCAGTTCAGCATGTGAACATGGCACCCCCACGGAGCTGCTCGACTCGTCATCCTCAGCAATGTGAGTTTTGTTTAATGAAAAATATTTTATTAACATCTCAATGTCCACACAATTTACACTTGTACGGACTTTAGACGAATACTATGTTGCTAAGGACGGATTGCGTCCGAACTGGCCTCCTGATTGGCCAGTTAGCCGCAATTGTCGCTTCTTTACTCTATGCGTAAGACGTACGTCTGATATGTGTTTTCGCCTTTACTTATGTTATTGTAAGCCACTATTTAAAGTGATTTGTGGAGTGATTGTATTTTTAATTTGAACGTTTTTTAGGCTTGATTTCTCACAAACCCCTCGGCCAACGCCCCAGTCCGTGCGTTCGCAGGAAACCCATGGTCTCAATTACGGTAAGTTATTTTGACATAAGTTAACGCAAATTTGTATTATCTGTCATTATAATCCCTCAATGGTCGTTGTATGCAATTCGTCGTCCAATAATACACCAATCTTCGTTTTAAGCTGGAATGATTTTCTTCATAAATAAAAGACAGAATTTTCGTTTTATAAATTTATTTTTAATTGAAATTTAGCTTGCGGCGGCATTTGGGATGCCGCCGCCGATGATTCCGGCACTTCTGCCCTCGGGTACATTTCGGGCAGAAGTTGCCCGAATCATTCATTTCCGGCGACCATCCTGCGTCGGCCGCCTGCCGTTTCTTTTGCGGCGACGCCGAATCGTCGTCTCGTTCCCTATTAATTTCATGCTGTTAGTACATAAGCAAAACAATCGGCATTCGCGCGAATATTAAGAACAGCAAGGCCTCGTCAATCTGGAATGCCGCTAATCTGCTGATATAGTTAGTATGGGGAATTGGCAGGGTAATTTAAAAGACAATGTCTTAAAGACAACTATGGGATAGATTTAAGAAAAGGATTAACAGAGGGAAATTGTTCGTTAGAAACAATATAATTAAATACTTCTATTAACCAACCCCAATTTAGGTTAGAATATGTTAAAAATGTAATGCTTTGATAATATTAACACCTATTAAAATATGTTGTAAACATGCATGTAATATAATTTGGCTCACCTTTTCTTCGTATTCTCCATTTGGAAACTGTTGGAAAGAGAAAGATTAAAAATTAGTATTCGTGTCACAAGTGGTCATTTGTGTTTTAGTGCAATATAGATGGGGATAAGGGGTTTAATTTTTAATATCTGTTTGTATTCATTTTTTTTGTTCTCAGGAAGTGAGAATGATGACAGCGAGGATGACGAGATCTCCGTGTGGGACAGAAGGATGGGAGAGCAGGCGGGAAGCGACGACGAAGATGGCAGAGTAACACCGCCGTCCGTTCCATCTTCATTTACTAATGTTGGTGACACGGACATAGGTGAATATAAACCCACTGATATATTTGACTTTCAGTGGCGAGCATTTCCTGAGACGCCTATTCCACCAAATTTGCGTCGGGAAGCGTTCATAGACAGTAACTCTGGGCCCAGAGTCCATTATGCTGACCCGTATGCCGCTTTTACTGCCATATGGGATAGGCAAATAATGGAACATATATGTGGGCAAACCAACCTGTATGTTCAGCAAGAGACTAGTAACTTGCTGAATTCAGGGCGGCTTTGCCCACAAAGTCGAATAACGCAATGGAAAGACATTGATGTTGACGAATTGTACGTGTATTTAGCAATTGTACTAGCAATGGGTCTTTTGAATAAATCACGTATAGAAGACTATTGGAGTACAAAGCAAGATGTCTTCATTACTCCTGGCTTTTCTATCTCTATGCCTATAAACCGCTTTGCTCTGATTAACCGTTGGTTGCACTTTAATAATAACCTGGACATGCATAGTGTTTCACTATCGCCTGCCCAGGCAAAATTATTTAAGGTGCAACCAATTATTGATCACCTTAACACTAAATTTTCCTCCTTGTACGCCTTGGGCCAGAACATTGCGTTAGATGAATCTCTAACGCAATGGAAAGGCTGTTTGGGTATTAAACAATATTTACCCAAAAAGGCTGCAAGGGTAGGTATAAAAACTTTTGAGATTTGCGAATCTCAAAGTGGCTATTTGTGGCGGTTTGAAGTTTATTGTGGCTCCGAACCGTCGCAAAATTCTGGCCCTTTATCCGGAACGATACCAGCTACCGTTCTTAGGCTGGTAAAGGGCTTAGAATTTAAGGGCCATACATTATGGATGGACAATTACTATAATTCTCCAGCCCTTGCACGTACATTAAAATCCATGCAGATTGACTGTGTGGGAACACTACGTACCAACCGTCAGTTCGTTCCCGACCAATTGAGAACATTGCGCAAATCTAATATGGCGCGCAACCAAGTCGTTGGCTGCACGAGCGGTGATGTTGACCTGTTGGTATGGAGAGATAAGAGCCTCATAGCACTTATCTCTACGTACCACGGGTCTTTCACCGCTCAGTGCGGCAAAGCGCGCAAGCCCGCCATCGTCCACGACTATAATTTGTGTATGGGCGGAGTGGACAAAAAGGATCAGATGTTGGCAATGTTCCCAATCGAGCGGAAACGGACGCGCGTTTGGTACAAAAAACTATTTAGGCGGTTGCTCAACGTCAGTGTGTTAAATTGTTACATTATGTTTCAGTTTAACACACCGTCGATTGAGCACCACGATTTTAGAATAAATTTGGTGCGTCAGTTGCTTGCACACCACCACACCGGCGGCGTAATTTCTGCTTTCTATCACCCGAAGAGAAGCCATACTCGGCCGGTAAATGGTCTAATGGCCTCTCTTTGGGTTGTTTGGGCCGCATGGGTGGTTTGGGCTGCATAAGCCGACTCGGGGTATAGTTCGGGTGGTGGTGTGCAAGCAACTGACGCACCAAATTTATTCTAAAATCGTGGTGCTCAATCGACGGTGTGTTAAACTGAAACATAATGTAACAATTTAACACACTGACGTTGAGCAACCGCCTAAATAGTTTTTTGTACCAAACGCGCGTCCGTTTCCGCTCGATTGGGAACATTGCCAACATCTGATCCTTTTTGTCCACTCCGCCCATACACAAATTATAGTCGTGGACGATGGCGGGCTTGCGCGCTTTGCCGCACTGAGCGGTGAAAGACCCGTGGTACGTAGAGATAAGTGCTATGAGGCTCTTATCTCTCCATACCAACAGGTCAACATCACCGCTCGTGCAGCCAACGACTTGGTTGCGCGCCATATTAGATTTGCGCAATGTTCTCAATTGGTCGGGAACGAACTGACGGTTGGTACGTAGTGTTCCCACACAGTCAATCTGCATGGATTTTAATGTACGTGCAAGGGCTGGAGAATTATAGTAATTGTCCATCCATAATGTATGGCCCTTAAATTCTAAGCCCTTTACCAGCCTAAGAACGGTAGCTGGTATCGTTCCGGATAAAGGGCCAGAATTTTGCGACGGTTCGGAGCCACAATAAACTTCAAACCGCCACAAATAGCCACTTTGAGATTCGCAAATCTCAAAAGTTTTTATACCTACCCTTGCAGCCTTTTTGGGTAAATATTGTTTAATACCCAAACAGCCTTTCCATTGCGTTAGAGATTCATCTAACGCAATGTTCTGGCCCAAGGCGTACAAGGAGGAAAATTTAGTGTTAAGGTGATCAATAATTGGTTGCACCTTAAATAATTTTGCCTGGGCAGGCGATAGTGAAACACTATGCATGTCCAGGTTATTATTAAAGTGCAACCAACGGTTAATCAGAGCAAAGCGGTTTATAGGCATAGAGATAGAAAAGCCAGGAGTAATGAAGACATCTTGCTTTGTACTCCAATAGTCTTCTATACGTGATTTATTCAAAAGACCCATTGCTAGTACAATTGCTAAATACACGTACAATTCGTCAACATCAATATCAATGTTATTATCGTAATTGGTTATTATTAAGATTTACATTTCAATTGTACATTTTATTTGCATAATGTACGTACTATCTTAGAAAAATATAATGTTAATTGAAAATATGGCTCTACCTGACATCTATTGGCTAATAAGAATACTATTTATTATTGAGTGCAACTAACTGCTTAACGATACGATAACACTAAAGATATTCCGCCAGATGGTGTTGTTAAGCAACACAACAGTGTTGCTTAACACCATCTGGCGGTGTTGTTAAGCAACACACAACTAGTAACTTAGAACATTTTACCGTGTGATAGCGAGGCAATATAATCAATAAAATCCTCAAATATATAAAATAAATCTACGATTGTCATATATTTAAATACAAATTATGTTTTTAAACTTTTAATAAACATACATATTAAGTTTCTATCGTAATATTCATTTTGTGTTATAAACTGGCAACAAAGAAATAAGCTAATCCAATCCAACAGACTCTTTGTCCAACAGTTAATGGTGGCGTGGCGTCATGGCGTCATTTTTGCCGATTGTTCTGGGTAACGAAGTCATATTTAGCCTATTTCTAGTTCTGGTAATTAATTCAATGTGCTCCATATTTTGTGTTTGTAACTGTCTAAACATGTAATTGGTGTTCTGTTTTTGTTCTGTATTGTGTTACAAAACACTGTATGTAAACAAATGGTCATGATTAGAATATTGTGAATTTTATTGTGGTTTTAATTCCATCCCCTGGACCTAGCGTTGCCAGGCGTCCAGATAAAACCATAGTTAGGCTTTTTGATTGCATGTCCGGCTAAAATAAACGGTGTCCGTCTTGTCCGGCTTTTGTTAGGCTTTTTACATTCCACAAACAAGCGAGCACTGCTGCCGCGCATTATTTATTATTTCACTAGAAATTAACAAGATTTATTATAATAATCAAAAAGACTAGATTTTACATTAAAAAAATTGTCGTACCAATTAATAGTAAGACAAAATCCTCAATAATATAGGGTGTCCGGCTTTTTTAACCAAATGTCCGGCCAAACTGGCTGGTCTGTCCGGCTATTAGGTTTGGCGACCTGGCAACGCTACCTGGACCGTCGGAAGAGCCACAATGCGGCTCGTCGGACTTCAAGCAATAAAGCAACCTAACGTCATTGAAATAGGGGCTATTTAAATTCAAGGCCACAGTATGGCGCTTACGACAGGCCAGGCGATTGATTAATAAATGATTGTACTGTATGTAAATTATGAAATTTGATATTTCGTTAATCGTTGAATCGTTCGTTACCAAGGAGTATCCATACTATTTCAAACATACCCCCAATTTTATTCAAAGAAATTATGCAATTTAGGTTATTTTAGTTTTTGAGTATATTTTGTCATTATTTTTATATAATTGAATTGTATATGTATTGTACTTTCTAATAATAGCCATCTTAAACGGAGAGAATAACAAAAAGATGCTTTTTAAGTGTTGTTTTCAAAGGCATTGTAGTGTAAATAGTATTGCAATTTGCTTTATATTTTATAATCTAATAGTTAAATTTAACATTGTTTAAACTCAGATGAAAGTCCTACCATCATCCTAACACCTTAACAATATACTATTTCATCATAGAACATTCAGATGACGAAGCAATTTATGTGTGACTTTGAACACTTCTAAAAAACAGAGTTTGATATGAATCATGTGTTTGTTTTTATTTTACCTTATTTATTCCTTTATCAAAATAAACTATCATAAAGGAAAAATATACCCATTAGATGTAGCAAAAGCAATAATAATGAAGACAAATGTGTAAACACATATTTTTGGTAAAGGTAGTACAAAGGTTAGCAAATTTCATTCACAAACCGAATATCATCTACAATACACACATTTCGTACATAAATTCGCGAAATATGACTTACATTAACGTAAATCTGAAATAAAATAAATCTGCAATTATAACCTAAAAGGTCCGACGGTCTACGGCCATGACAGATAATCTGTCAAGAAACAGTTGACAGGCGAGGGGGTATTCTACTGCTGCGCGTATATGTCAATATCAAACAAATTTCATACATCTGACGTACAGTTGACGCGCAGCTCACGCGCAGTTCACGCGCAGCTAAACACTTACAAGAATACCATTTTGTACCAAAGCGTAAACTTAATTGTAACCGCACCGCAACTTGATCGGCGCGTCAAAAAGTTACGTGAATCGCACTGCTGACGTACAGTCACACGTACAGTTGACGCGCAGTTCACGCGCAGCTAAACACTTACAAGAATACCATTTTGTACCAAAGCGTAAACTTAATTGTAACCGCACCGCAACTTGATCGGCACGTCAAAAAGTTACGTGAATCGCACTGCTGTGGTGTAAACGTATGGTCGTATCATGCATCTCGCTTTAACATATGAGTTAAATTATTCTATCTCTTTCACATTGCCGATCTATGTTTTATACTAAATCTATGTTATAGACTATGTAGTGATAATCATTGAATAGAGGTCGTGAGCGCATGTCATGACGTCATCAATGACGTTTTCACCGCGACCACGACGATCGTGATCGTCAAATGGAACGGCGGCGAAATGAGTGTTTTGAAAGCCGTGAACGCCAAATGGAACGCGCCCAACGACAATTACTTTTGCTATCTGTTTCTGATTGGTCTGTGTATCTGTGTTTGCTATTGATAATTGAATTGAATTATTGATATTTCAATTTCCAGGGCATTTAATGAGTTTCAAAATATTATTACTACATTTAGAGGGGTACATATGCCTTTAAAATGACTACAAATAAAAAGTAAGTTTTTAGTATTTATAACATGGATGCAAATGTAGAAATTCGGTTAATACAAACATGCTCAGTATAATTAGTCAAAGTACGATGTGTTGCTTAAACTCGTCGTCTCATATCGCTAATACAACAAATTCCAACAATTTCCTATCGAATTAATGTTATATTCTGTTGCCTTAAGGTAGAATTTGGTATTCGTTATACGGATAGCGACCCACTTATGAGTTATATTGGTAACTGCAATCAAGTGCTAATGATTTGATTCCTTTTTTTCAGATATGGGCTTTCTTTACCTGATAAAAGTCCACAAAACCCACTTACTTTTCAAGCTTCAAGAAATGTATTTGGTAATGACTCTGATTCAGATGGCGATGTGAAAAAGCCAGTCCTTTTCAAACCGAATGAGAGCCGGAACAGACAGGTAAAATTAAATATATTAGGTTTCGTTTTAAGCAATATCCAAATCTGTGGCATAGTTGGTAATGCCACAATTTAAACTGTCCACCTATTTGACTCTGCTCATACTAGCTAAATTCTTAATTCAGCTGGTGCATAATAGGTTATGAATTGCACCCAGAATAACACAACTGGTGTGTGAGCTATAATTAACGTGACCATTTATTTTTTGTGCCAGAGCGGGACATCAGTGGAATTAAATAATAATAATAATAAAGTTTTTAGTGTTTTACAAGTTTATATCATAAAGATTGAATAATAAAAAAATTGTATTTTTGTATTTGTCGGCTGAAAAAATTGTTTCAAACCATCGGGTTTAGTTTTTAGATGCGTGAAACTCAGTACATGATTTATTTAGGGTATCTCAAGACTGCTACCGAAAACGAAGCCGGATGGTAGTTTAAGCGACTTCAGACACAATGCAATAGAAAATGTTGGAAAAAAAAACCGACAATTTTTTTTTATTACTTTTTTAATATGGTCGTATTTGGGTGGTAAATACATTTTTTCCTAAAATAATAGCCTTTATACCCTTTTATTTATAAAGACTCTAAGGTATAAAAGAGTTTAAATTATTATTTTAGCAAAAACTATGGATTTACCACCTAAAAATGGTGATATTAAAAAAATGATAAAAAAAATTGTTGCGTTTCTTTGCAAAATTTTTAGTTGTATTGTGTTTGTAGTCACTAACGGCCGTTATCAATATCCTATCTATCTGTAACAAGGGGTTAAAATAGCTACCATGACTATGTCGGTACAATACTACGCTTCATAAAATAAAAATAGACGTATATATTTATACTAGCTGTCGGACCCGGCTTCGCCCGGGTGCAGATAGCTTTTGAGTCCAGTATTGATTTGGCAACAACATATTATTTCGCGTAATAACTATATTTCCCGTCCCGTTCTATCCGGTTTATGTCCCGTCTCATTCAGTCACATGATGAAATTTTAATTATCATTTATTTTCAGTTTTTAGTATTAGCTTTATTGAAAAATTGCTTTATATACAATATTTTGTAAATGTGATATTTATTCGTTGGTGGGAGAAGTGGTGGGCGGCGCCCGACGTGACAGCCCAGTGGTGGCATGCGCGTGAGCTGCGCGCGGGCATTGCAACATTACTTTATTTTTCTAAAATAAAATAATATTTCTAAAATAAATGTAGCCTAAGTTACTCCTTGTTATATCAGCTACCTGACAAAAAAAGTCCCGTCAAAATCGGTCCAGCCATTTCAGAGATTAGCCGGAACAAACAGACAGACAGACAGACAGACAAAAATTTTTTAAATATCACTTTCGGCACAGGTATCGTGTATATAACGATATTTAGTAGGACATTTTTTTTTATTTTCACTCTTAAAACGGACACTTCAATTTTATTTATATGTATAGATTACCTATATACATATATACTCTAAGCAGTCTATACATTGTTTTTTCTTTGGACTGGAATAGTTCCTCCATTTGCAGTAAATGTCGCTTATCTCAACATCGCGTAATTATTGTTCTTAAGAAAAAATATGAAGAGAGAAAAACAAAAGTATCTGCATATAATTATTATCCTCAAAAGAAATGTAATAAAAAACAATACAACCGCAAACTCTTATTTTATTTACTTAGGAACCTTTCCTTATCTCTAATTCTGTTTTCCTTAAAGCAATTTCTAAAAGCCGGCTCAGTGAAAGTTCCGGGCTTTGGAAATTACTGGGGGAAATTATTATAATATATAAATTAATAGCAGCGAAACCTGGCGTTGCTCGGGTTAAAATACATCGCATGTTTAATGGTATAAAAAAATATTTAAAGATCTAATTTCTAAAGTAAATGTTAAACATTTTTATCTTAGATGTTGAGAGATTTATTCAACTATTAAACATACGGTGTATATAGAGTGCATCAAATTAATTAACGAATTAACGATTTGAAATAGTTATAAGAAAAATAAGAAACACTTTAGTAAATGATAAATTTATGTTTTATTTATACAATTATTTACATATTATATTGTACATATTACATATGACAAACACATGTTCATATTACATATCATCATATTATGTATTTACACTTTCTATTTTAGTTACATTTTTTTTTGTTAATTTCTTTTTATAATACTTGTTTATAAACTATATTTATCGTTTTATTGTCCGGACTGTAAATGAACAAATTTCGAGGTGATCCTACTCGTGAGCATGCGACGTATAATTGGCCATGTGCAAAGCATGGTTCTTTCAAGTCAACGCCACAGTATTGAATAGTTTGGCCCTGTGCTTTGTTGATAGTCATGCTGTAAGCCAACTTCACCGGAAATTGTAAACGTTTAAAAGTAAAGGGCAATCCATTTGAAATTAAAGGTATCCGTGGTATAATAATTGGTGAACCAACTTTTAACTTAAGACAGTGTAATGGCATTCCTGGAGGATTTAATGAATTTAAAAATTCAGTAGGGAAATTGACGCTTTCTTCTTCATCAATCATTGTATCAATTGATGTGTAAATTTTCTCTTCTCCCGGAATCTTTTCCTGGATGATGTTGTTGATACCGTTGACAATGTCGTTTTTCGTGGCTAAAATAATTCGCTCGCGTAACCATTCTGAATTGGTATAATTCTCAGCAATACTTAGGGCCTCTTCAGTACGACGCGGACGACCTACGCGGATGTCCGCGACGGACGGTAAAATGTATCAATCCCATACAACGCGTTCAGAGCGACACGGAGCGCCCGCGACGCGGAGAGCTGTCCGCGCGCGGATCGAAATCACTTGGCGTCGCTCGTCCGCAGCGCGGGCGTCCGCGCGCGGACGGTAATGCACTTGTACCACAGATCACTCCCAATAGATACCAAATGCAAGGCAGCGGTTGCGCCCAACACATATAAGCTATCAGATAGATATAAACCGATGCCAAATGTCGCGTCATCAGTGTCGTCCAAGTAGTGGACCCGCACATGTCGTCGCACGTTAGCGAAAATTACATTTTGGAAACATAATATTACAGTTAATAATGATTTGTTCGATCATCGATAACTAATATTCTTTAAATTAATTTTGGTCCCGAGCGAGCTCAATTTATACTGGTTAATGTATCAATGTCAAACAGTCGAGTTCGGATGGAGAATCAGCCCTCTCTTTTTCGCATAGCAATAACCGTAATAAGCCATCTTTTTTTGGCGAAATCACACGTTCTTCTAGTGTTTGACTCATGTTTATAATATAATTCCCAGAAATATCGATATTGTAAAACAATAATGTAAATTAATTTTATTAAATGAAAATGTCACAAAATATATATATTGATTTGAATAAAAATTGCAAATTACCATAATTACGTTATTTTATGTAATTTGAAATAGTTAAATTTGTTAACAAGGTACTTGTACAATATTTTTTTAATTATCTTTGGCGTAATTAAATTTCCTGTTTTCCCTCTGGTTGTATACGTTTTCAAATATAATGGGAGGGTATTTACCATAAGTTTTAGTATACTAAGTTTATTGAGAATCAGTAGCACAAGCTATTGCACTAATTTTAACATACGTTGTATATATCGTCTCAAAAACATTCATAGTTCGTCAAGTGGGTTTCATCGTCACTTGTCGATATTACATTTACTACAGCCGTCGTCAGAATTCAAGAAACGGAAGTTATTGTAGCCCTTTAGGGCGTAAGGTTTAGTTATTTACTATTTCATATTTTTATCTGATCTTTTATATCAACACTTAATTTGGGTATTTCGCCATTATGGCATACAAAAATACACAATGAATAATAGAAATAAAACCGTTACATACTAAAGCATAAATCTTAATCCTATTTTATTCGTAGTTAGCTGTTGCCGGTTGGTATAATTTATCAGATATGTAGTGCGATTCACGTAACTTTTTGACGCGCCGATCAAGTTGCGGTGCGGTTACAATTAAGTATACGCTTTAGTACAAAATGGTATTCTTGTAAGTGTTTAGCTGCGCGTGAACTGCGCGTGAGTTGCGCGTCAAGTGTACGTCAGACGTATGAATTTTTTTTGAGATAGACTTATACGCGCAGCAGTAGAATACGCTAAAACATTTGCGTGACGTGAACTTGACGCGAGCGTATTTGACAGCGGTTGTCAAAATTACGAGAATACGATAAGGGCTGTTTTGATCGAAACTTAACCGCAACTGCACTGCAACTGAACTTATTATAATACGTGAATCGCCCTACAGGCCGGTGAAAAAATATTATCAAACATTTAACAAGTTGGTAATTAAGTTATAGAAGCGATCATAACACATGAACTTACTGGCAAATCGAACTATCGATACATTTTTTTATTTATCGACTTATACTTCATCTCTCCAGTGAAGTCCACGTGACCGCGCTGCAACCCGCCCACCCCCCGCGCAGTTCCCTTCGTTGGCGTTTTCGGTTCGAAACAAAACTATCGTAATGCGGTATCTATTGGAAGTGATCTGTGACTTGTACAGACTTGTTCAGTGCGCGACGGACGGTCGTGCGATGCGGACGAAAAGTACTGTCGTCGTCATGGCTGCAACCGTGCAAACTGAGAGGGTTATACAAGAAGTACGATTACAACCATGTCTTTGGAATCTCCGCGACTCCTTGTATAAAAATAAGGATGCTAAACTAAAGGCGTGGCTGGATGTTTGCAAAGCTGTGTATCCAAAATTTGAAGATAGTTCAGGCGAAGAAAAAAAACAAATTGGTTTAAAAAAACAAACTGCTATTTAATAAATAGGCAGCAACCACCAACTTCAATTTTTTATCATTAGGCTTACTGTTGTAACTGTACCACTCTCAACCGCGTTCCGCGTCGAACTGAACGATGATTTGATCCGCGACGGACGCAAGCACTAATCCGCGCGCGGACCGTCCGCGTTGCACTGAATAGGGCCTTAGATATACTTCATTTATAAGTTTTTCCGGTGTTTCAACTATATTACATAACTCATTAGATACTGTGATTTGGCCAGTACTTTCGTCGATTAGATAGGTGCCCTCTCCTATTTGTAACAGTTTTTCAGAAAATTCTTGCGTGTTTTCATCTCCTGAAATTCGCGCTCTCATATTTGTTGTTAATTTAATTATTTTTGCGTGTTCCCATATGACCGACTTCTTTATGCAAGCGTTAATTTCATCCGCCGGCGTTGATTTCGGAATGACAGGTAGCGTTTGACGAAAATCGCCTGATAATATTAACAATACACCTCCCATTATATTCGTGTTGTCACGTAAATCTTGAAGTGTTCTATTGAGTGCTTCTAGTGATTTTTTATGGGCCATTGTGCTTTCATCCCATATAATGGCTTTGCACTGTTTCAATATTCGTCCACGTGCTGATGATTTTGTGATGTCACATACCGGGATTTCATAGTCAGCTACATTTAATGGTAATTTTAAACCAGAATGCGCTGTTCGTCCACCCTCCATAAGTGTTGCCGCTATCCCAGATGATGCTAGGGCGAGAACGATTTCTTTATTTGCACGGATTTCAGCCAAAATTAAATTTATCAAAAATGTTTTCCCGGTGCCGCCAGGTGCGTCTAAAAATATTATACCACCTTGCTGCTTTTTATAATAATCCATTATTATATCATATGCTTGTTTTTGACTCTCAACTAATAATGGCTTGTTGTGTTCGATGTAAAGCTTCAATTCGTCGATATTATAATTGGTTTCTCTTAAAAATACACTGTTCATAACATCCAAATGACTTCGTTTAGGAGATTGAACACCTAGTTGTATTAACGTTTGGTTAGACATTGCTAAACATTTATCTTCTATCAATATCAAAGCTTTGTTAAAAATTTCTTCATTAAAACTAATTTTAAGTCCGGGTTTTGTTGTCGTAATCCAGCCAAGATGTCATCGTTCATATATTCTCGGTATTTTAGCCATAGTCGATTTGGATTAGAAGGATTACATGTAGTTAATATAATTGCGAATAGCTCACGAATTTGATTTGTTGTTGCACTTTGAGCTGCTTCATTCATAGCTAAGTCCCAATGATTATCGTTTTCAAGTATACCCAATCTTTGACATGCTTCGCGATATGTATCACAAACGTAACCATTGACAGTTTTTAAGTCTTCAAAACACGTTGGGCCACGAATGTTGTGAAGTAATAAACGTAGATAGAAACATTCAGCGTTTTTTGGATGCACTGTGTAGACTCGTCCTATTGTGTTACTCTTAAACACTTCATCATGTCCTTCTACTGGCATTCCACGTTTCCGGGGATTAAATTGTTTACTTGCTGTATTCCATGTATAATAGCTGGGTACTTCTGAGTAAAATAAAGTCTTAGCAAATGGGTCATTCTGACATAGTTCAAAAAATGCTGTTAAAGTTGTTCGTGTTGGTGGTTCCGTCGCAACTTTTTGTGCCGTTTCTGTAGTGAAAAATACACGTTGTCCATTTTCTAGGTGGACGGACAAATGAAGAACCGGTGGATCTCGATCGTGTATTGGAAAACTCAAAATTCGCCAAACCGCTTCATTGGTATTAATGTAACGACCCATTTGATACTGTACTATTTCATCGTGTTGGTTTTCTTTGGTTATCGTAAAGACAGCCATATCACTGCCTTTATTAATATATTTGCATACATATTTTATCGATTTAACAGAACTACAGTATTCAACATTGATATGGGCATTAAACATTTTAGATAGAAGTGGATTATATGGTACTACCCATTGATTGTTAACTTGAATTTCTTTATTACCTCGTATTTTTATTTTAGCCGTAAATCCACCCTGTTCTGGTGATCGACGTCTATATTTAGGATATCCATCTTCGCCTGTAACTGTTTCGTTCAATAAGGGCTTTGGATAACGTTTCGTACATTTTTCATCTTTCATGCATGGAGAATTCCTATTTAGTTCACCACACGGGCCATGAACCATGTTTTTTACGATTATACTATAAAGATCAGGATCTTCTTCCGGGTTTGGAAATTCAGCTTTGATGATATCGTCTATTTGATTTGGTCGAATTTTATTTTGAAGCCAAATTAAGTTGTGAGAATGTGGCAGTCCTCGTTTCTGCCATTCAATTGAATACATCCAGCAGATAACAGCACCAAATATTTGATTTTTCACGAAGGCTTTAATAAAGTTAATTTGTTTATGACGAAAAACTCGGGCAATAATATCATGACGATCGCTGGCCGTCTGTCCATATTGTAATTTTTCTTTGATTTCCACCCATGAAGGATTACATGTAAATGTTATAAATAAATCTGGTCTGCCGTGTTTTCTGACATAAGTTATCGCATCCTGAGCATATTCTTGCATGTGACGTGGACTTCCAGTAAATGTCGATGGCAAGATGACCAATTTTCCCATGTCATCAACGTTTCCATCATTTATCATTGCGTCTCTCAAATGAATGTATTCATCCGAACGCAATTTTCGTTGATTATAGCGAATATATTCTAATCTTTCCGTCTCAATTTTGGCATACATGTCTACAATAAACTGCTGAAGTAACTGTCGACAATTTAAAATATGGTTATATTCACCATTTCTAGTCATAATTCGATAAGCATAAAATTGCATAGCTGATACTTTTTTGTTAGTTTCGACACCTGTAGTTGGATCAAATTGTTGAATATTGAAGTGATAACCATCCTCTCCTTGCCAAAAAATTAGCGGTTACTGTAGCGCATCATAACTACGATGTGTTTCAGCAATACGTTGCAGTTTATCACTTCGGCGTTGAATAATAATATCACGACGACTAAATTCATTATCAACAACTACTACAGCAATTTCGTTCGTTTGAGGTGCATTAAACCTTCGTTCGTGTTGACCGGCTGGTCTTTTATCTGCTCGAATGACGATCTTATAATTATCTGCAGCCATTTGGTCTAGGGAAGTCTTGAACACATTAATTAGTTGATTATGATTATGAAGACATTGTAACTTTTGAATAATATCTCGGTTTAGTCCCTGAAAATGAGAGGAACGTTGATCTGCTTCAAGTTCTTCGTTACCAACAAAGTATATTTGTAGAAATTTTGGAGTTTCATTGGACATCGGCAGAAGTGAGCCTATTCGGTGGAAAATTTGACCTTGAACCTTGAAAATTGGGTTAAAATTTTCTTCATGGCATATCAATGATGCTCCAAATAAAGTCATTTGAAAACAACAGTTGTATCGACGTATATTTTGTAGAAAATGATTGGAATCTGGTGTGTTGTTAGTCATATATGTGAGTAATGGTGGTGGTGGTACATCTAATGCTGGTAAATTGACTTTACCACTCGCGCAGCACATACCAGCAGTTTCGCCTTTAAATTTCCGGGCATGACAATACTCGCATATCGTATCCATTTTTCCGATGACGACATCTGAATGTTCACTGTATTGTATTTTGCAATCATAATGGAAAGCCTGAAGTTCTAGACTCTTAATCTTACATGTAGCAGCTCGTTGTTGACGTAGAGTGGCCATTTTGTCTTTACTTTTGCTTTTTTCCACTTCACGTTGAACAACAGACTGACGATTTCGGATTGATCTTACTCGTAATCGCGTTTCATCGTTAGTGCATGCTCTTTCTTCTTCAGTCTGATTTCCTCTAATTCTGTTCACCCCTTCACGAATATTCGAAAGCCGTTGCTCTCTTTGTTCTTCTGTTTCATTTTGTCGTGCTGCTTTCTTTTTTTTTTGAAACCGCTAGAGGTTTCGTAAATATTTTTTTACGTTTTGGCATTGTGCATGTGCAATGAAAAAAAGTTATACATAACAATCAGTCTCTCGACTGAAAAACACGATAGAACTGACGAAAAGTCACTGGAGTTCGCTTTATATACTGTCAAAGATCGAAATTTCTAGAGCCAGAACACTTTAGAATATTCAAATAGTTCGGTCGTTTCCACTTGTCGAAATTACTTGAAATAGATCAATCACTGTTCACTCGTACTCTTATCGATCTTTACTCGACTGAAAACACGATAGAACTGACGAAAAGTCACTGGAGTTTGCTTTATAAACTGTCAAAGATCGAAATTTCTAGAGCCAGAACACTCTAGAATATTCAAAATGTTCGGTTCTAGGCTTTTTAGAAGTTTCAAGATCATTCCAGAAAATTTTAGAACGATCTAGCACATTCCGGATGGATTTCAACGGTTCTAGGCTTTTTGGAAGTTTCGAGATCATTCCAGAAAATTTTAGAACGATCTAGCACATTCCGGATGGATTTCAACGGTTCTAGGCTTTTTGGAAGTTTCGAGATCATTCCAAAAAATTTTAGAACGATCTAGAATATTCCGGATCGATTTCAACGGTTCTAGGCTTTTTGAAAGTTTCGAGATCATTCCAGAAAATTTTAGAACGATCTAGAACATTCCGGATCGATTTCAACGGTTCTAGGCTTTTTGGAAGTTTCGAGATCATTCCAGAAAATTTTAGAACGTTCTAGAACATCCTAGATTGATTATATCAGTTGCACACATTCTGGAGCTTTCTAGATCACTCCAGAAATTTTCAGAACTTCCCCTAAATTCACATAAGTTAGAGAAGGACAGATATATATTTTTTTTTACATTTTCGCCACCCACAACCACCCACTTCCACCCACCCCGACCAAACTCCCTTATTCACACCTGGAGACCAAGGGGTATTCACCACCCCAACGGGGAATTGATCGGAGTTGTGGATGATAGAGAAAACCGTGGATTTACGTACTAACATTAGCATTTTATAAATATAATATAATAATATATTAGATATTAGATAATTTAGCTATCTATAAATATGTGCAAAATTTTCCTACCTCTTTATCTCTGTTAACTGAAACATAAAATGCATCTAAATATCTAACGAAATCTCTGGTTAAAGATAGATAGATTATTGAGAACGGCTGTTAAACTACCACCCGGCTTTGTTTTCGGTAGCAGTCTTGAGATACACCATATTTATTTTGGTAATCAAAATAACTTTCATCACTGTGACACTCACCTGTGTTTTTATCACTTGACCATATTTTGATAATGTGAGAAAAAACTCTTTCGATAGGTGCATTACTTTAAGGCAGATACATAACATACTCAATAATTGTGGAAAAGTTTATTAAGTCAAGATGTTTTTACGAAAGTGTTGGTATAATGCGACCCCACGGTTTTCAGTAGTACTTCGGTAAAGCATTTCGAGCGAGAAATACATTTTAAATTATTGTTTGGTCTGTTTGCAAGAGACTATGTCGTCCTTGCTGGGGACACCGGGACAGACTTCCTGAAGCGGGGCTGTCCCGCCTAAATCGGGACGTATGGTCACGTAAGCTATAATGTGCTTTTTATTAGATGCCATCTATATATCATACCCACAAATATTTCTTCTGGGTCTTGGTGTTTGAGAGATCGAAAAGTCCCTAATAGTTCTTGATACCCACAACACAAGACTCGATCTTAATGTAGGGTCAGGACTATGTATGTGACTGTTGGGTGTTATTTATTATTCTCTTTATTTTTTTTAAACATATTTTTTCTATTTTTACATATATAAATTACAAAATATATATAATATAAAAAAAATAAAAAAAAAATTTATTTACCCTCCGGTGGTGAAGCTCAAGACCCAAGCCACCGGCGGTTAGGGAGACAAAGTGAGGAACCGCCTCACAATGCGTGCCGTGTCCAGTAATACTGCCTTCTGTATTTGACCCTTGACCCAACAGCCAATTGAGAGCCTCTGTAGGTCGAGGCTCTTTGGTATCAACCCATGAGCAGAAACGACAATCGGGACAATAATTGTTGAATCGACATCCCACATGTCGGTAACCTCGTGAGCCAAATCTAAATATTTGGACATTTTCGTCTTTTTCAGCTTTGACGAGGTTATCGTCATGCGGAATGGTGACGTCAACAAGTTTAGCCCGGCGCGCCAATTGATCTATTATCACAATATCCGGCTTATTGGTGACAATAGTCCTGTCTGTGATAACAGATCGATCCCAGTACAGCGTTGCATGACCATTCTCAAGAACTGGTTGGGGAACGTACTGGTAATATGGCACTTCAGAAGTCACAAGTTCATACCGAAGAGCAATTTGCTGATGTATGATCTTGGCTACTAGGTTGTGTCTATGCAAATACTCGCCGTTAGCAAGATACGAACAACCGGAGATAACATGCCTGATGGACTCGCCAGGACGGTGGCATGCCCGACAGATGTCGACCGTACCGTCCTTCAGGATGTATTTCCTATAGTTGTTCGTCTTAATAACTTCGTCCATAATTGCAAAGACAAAACCCTCAGTTTCTCCAAAGAGGTTACCGAAGCGCAGCCAAGATACAGACGCTAGTCGGTCCACATCAGGCCCATGAAGGGCTCGATAGAACCGACCGTGCAGCTCTTTGCTCTTCCATATGCCCTCGCGATCCTTAATACCTACCACCAGAGGTTTCCGCCAGTTCTCGATCGCCAAAGAGAGCGGGGTAAATCCTTTATCTACCATAACTACAATCCTATGCATATCCACATCACTGTGAAGGAAATAATCCCCGAGATTGCACATCTCGCGATTATGCAAGTCCTTAGCATTAAGAATGCCTCGGCCCCCACATCTCCGCGGGATGTACAATCTCATCATTGACGAACGTGGATGATGCATACGATGTGCAGTCAGGAGAGTTCGGACTTTACGACCCAGGGCATCCAATTCGGTCCGAGTCCATTTGAGTATGCCAAAAGAGTACATGAGTACAGGCATAACCCAACCGTTGAAAGCGCGAATCTTGTTTCCACCTGACAAAAAACTGTTAAGTTCTTTTGTCAGGTGTTATTTATTATTATTATTATCCATTTTGATTTTGATTTCTCAGCAAGGCTGGTAAGTTTTAAAGAGGTTAAAGTGCGGGTGGGTACCAGGCAATTTTGGCTTCTATTGGAAATCAGCAGAGGCATTTAGAAAGTGACTGACAATACATGTATCTAGAGTTATTAATTTCGTAGTTGGATGTAAATATTTTTACTAATGTCTAGTTTTTAATCACATTGTGTAGAGATTTGGGCACTATTCCGGTTGATAATATTACAATGGGGATAACTATTACTTTTTCTTGTTGCCAAATATGTTATGCAATTTATTTAGTAGTGGTAATAATCATTATAATGTCCAAGTTGCAAATTTTTATATGTATTTTGGCAGGCAAAAATAAGTCAAGAAAAGGCACTACAAGAGGATCCTACAGTTTACCAGTATGATGAGATATATGATGAAGTTAAGAACAAAAAAGAAAAAGAGAGTTCCAAAAAAAAAGAAGAAAAAAAAACCAATGTATATTGAAAATTTGATTAAGTCAGCTAATAAAAGAAAAGTAGAAAATGAACGCAGAATTGAAAGACAGGTAAGCAGTTGGTTTATTGGTCATACCCTGATACATAGATGATAACTTGATTTTATTTAAAATGAACTTGACTGACTTTATAGTATTAAAACAATTTAAACACTATTAATACCTTGCAAGTTAAAATGTATGTAAATAGTATTATTATGCAAATTACATAATTTGCTTAGATTATATACTCGTCTAGATTGAGCAATGCCAACAAACGATGCGCTAAAACTGTCCTCACTTTCTTTGATATGTGTGAGTACCAGTCGTGTACTTATTGTAATCCAACTGTCAAGGTGTGTGTGTTTAGGGATGCCTACTCCAGATTATTAACTTAACTTTTCCCCATTATTTGATAAACAAAATAGGTTAAACAAAATATGTTTTCTTTATTTAAAGTAATCATACTATTAATTATATTTATCACGCATTTTAGTAAAAACAATAAAGATCTAAACCCATCTCCTAGTGTTTGTTTCCGAATAGAATTAACTCTTTGGATTTATTGCCTGGGCTGTTATCTGATTTCTGTATTTATGTAAAATATAAATCATTATAAGTAAAATGTTCGGAACACATGACTGAAGTCTTGTGAGGCTACGAATGGTCTTCTGCTCGTTTCCGCTGTGTAATGTCTCTCCAGCAATTTGCTAGCACGGAATCCGTAGGAAGTCTAAAAAATAATAGAAAGAATTAACGAAATTACTAAATTGTGCATGACATCATGGGTTTCATTCATATTGTGTAGGTAAGTTATTATTTACTCATTAAATAAATAATGCCATTCTTCTTGTTGTTCTTCTGATCGAAATATGATGTAATGATATTTGTGTTTTATCTCCCATAGTTTCAACAAATCTTCCTAGTAATAAATTGACAACACTGGCCAATGAAACTCATCTTCGAAATAACGAATTAAAAATTCATGTTTTCTTCAAATAATAGTGGTTTAACAATAAAGTTACCGATAGAAAGTGATAATAGTATTATTATACAGTTTTCCCACATAATTGCGATACAATTCGACAGCACAAACCGGCATAATTAACTATTTTTCGGGAGCACGTTATCCATATTATGTAGTTCAAATGACACTGACTTTCGTGAGAAACGAGTCTACCAAATTTGGTAGACTTTATTTGAGCCGTGCGGTGAGGTGTGATGTGTCATCTAGACGAGTATATAATCTAAGATAATTTGTAAGATTTTTTAAATAGTTTGGATTGTTTTCGTAGCATAATTATCTGATATATATAGTATTTTCGCATTACAGATTCAAAAGGAAAGAGAAAAAGAAGGAGATGAATTCAAAGACAAAGAAATATTTGTTACTTCTGCATATAAGAAAAAATTAGAAGAAATGAAATTAGAAGAAGAGAAAGAAAAACGAGAAGAATATTTGGAAAGCATAGGAGATGTGACAAAACAGAAAGACTTGGGTAATTAAAAATATTTTATTACTTATTATTGACCACATTTTTATTGTAATTGATTACTAATTATAATTTTTAATTTTAAGGAGGATTTTATCGTCATTTATATGAACAAAAATTAGGGAAGGATAAAAATGATGTCACACAGAAGCCCACTGAGAAAGAAGATGATAAAACTGTTAAATCTGTTAAACCTGCAGACAAGCTTGATGAAGCAGAAAAATCTAAGAAGAGGAACTACCGAAAAAGGCAAACTTCATCAGAAAATAAAGGCAATTTATCTGATGGAGAACTTGAAGATTCCGATGAAGAGATTAATAGACTTAACCTTGATGATATAAGGATGGCAAAAAGGCATAAAAAGAATGATAACATTGATGCAGACTCAGACTTTTCGATTGATGATTCCAGTGAAGATGAGACTGAAAAGAAATCTAATGAGGATGTGAAAAAGGAAAAAAATAAAGAGACATTCAAAAAGCCTGCACTTCCTGAAAATGATCATAAAGACGAGATGGACTCAAATTTGACAGATAACACAATTCTAACCAAGGAAGATGTTGAAGAAACTAAACCAAAAATTGATATATGGAAGAAAAGAACTGTTGGTGCTGTTTTTGAAGCAGCCTTGAAAAGATATTACGAGAGGAAAGCTGCTAGAGGTTAGAGGTTAAAAATAAATGATTAGAAAGTATTTTGGTATATTTTACTATAATGCTAATAGTTGACATTTTTAAGCCACGTAATGCGCCTTACAGTGCACTGAAACAAAAATATGTATCATTTAATATAATTATTTTTATTGGTAAATATTCCATATATTTTACACACATACCAATGAATTCAGAGACTGGGTCATTTTCCCCTTCTGCTCTCATTGTTCCAGTAATTTCTTCATTTTCAACCATTGGTAATACAAGTTGTACAAATTCAGGGGTGTATGGTGGAGCGATTGCATCTAAAACCTTAAAATATATTCCAAAAATTAATACTGTGATTGTTTCTGCATCTTTGTAATATGAAAATAGTAATGTTAATAATTTATATTACCTCTGTTATGA
Source organism: Hyles vespertilio (assembly GCA_009982885.2). NCBI lineage: Eukaryota > Metazoa > Arthropoda > Insecta > Lepidoptera > Sphingidae > Hyles > Hyles vespertilio. The sequence continues at coordinate 12,538,604 of CM042808.1, read as the reverse complement.
AATATCTTATTAATGATATGTCAGTGTCTCCTCGTTGCCAACATTGTTTTATGTAGCGCAGAACAGGAACAACACAGCCCCGGCTTAGCAAGTTAACCATTCGATCCAGAAGCATTTTCTTTAATTCTAACTGAAAAGAAATATACAGGGTATATCAAGACTGCTACCGAAAACGAAGCCGGGTGGTAGTTTAAGCGACTTCAGACACAATGCAACAGAAAAAGTTGCAAAAAAAAGCGACAATTATTGTTTTGTAATTTTTTTCCTATGGCCATATTTGGGTGGTAAATAATTTTTTTCCTAAAATAATAGTATATACCCTTTTATTTATAAATACTCTAAGGTATAAAAGAGTTTAAATTATTATTTTAGCAAAAACTATGGATTTACCACCCAAAAATGACGATATTTAAAAAATCATAAAAAAAAATTGTCGCGTTTCTAGGCGAAATTTTTAATTGCATTGTGTTTGTAGCCACTAAAACTACCACCCGGCTTCGTTTTCGGTAGCAGTCTTGAGATACCCGGTATAGATAGAACATTAAAGGACTTATTATCTATTAATCTACAATTTACTTGTAATGTATACAAATTCAGTTTTAAAGTTGAAGTAATAGGGAATATGCATGCCATTTTTTTATCGATTCTGTATGTTATTACCTTAGAGTATTTATATATAGAGGGAGCGCTGTCATACATTCGCGTTTTGAAAAACGTAGATATTTTCTTGTTCGTAATGTTGGTAGCGCTCCGATATTAGTGAAAATTGAATAAATTATTTAGCAATAAATTGTTCTAAATTCCTTTCAAAACCGAAATTATATTTAGCTATTATCCTTTTAAAACGAGTTTGACTGAAATTAAACAGCCCTAAACTGTTTATTTTTATTTATTTTTTCAATTAATTTATGTATGTTGCACAACCTGTACAAATATTAGCCAATAGGAGGGCAGAAAAAGGTAGCCCGGCACCACCATTTTTATCTACGTTTTTGAAGTACCAGCGCCTCCCTCTATATATATTTACTCTAAGGTTATTACATTACCGGAAAAAAAAAAACAAAACTGCTATCAGTTTCGAAGCATTTAAACGCCATTTTGGCGCGAACTCTCTGTGACGTCAGAGTGCACGATATCAACACTGTAGTGTTTACTGTTTGGATTAATCCTCTCTCATAAATTGCTCCAGAACTGTTTTTCTTCACAAAATAATCCATTTTCGTCGTCCATCGTGCGGAAGTTGCTTGGTCGTTGTTCGTGAGTGGAATGAAATGAATAATTTGCCGCCGCTCTAATGGGGTTTATGCACAGATCACTCCCAATAGATACCTAATGCAAGGCAGCGGTTGCGCCCAACACATATAAGCTATTAGATAGGTATAAACCGATGCCAAATGTCGCGTCATCAGTGTCGTCCAAGTAGTGGACCCGCACATGTCGTCGCACGTTAGCGAAAATTACATTTTGGGAACATAATATTACAGTTACAAAATGATTTGTTCAATAAGATGGTGTGCAAAAAACTCAAAAAAATAAAGTATCTAAAAAACGCAATAAGTTTTCATCGATAACTAATATTCTTTAAATTAATTTGGTCCCGAGCGAGCTCAATTTATACTGGTTAATGTATCAATGTCAAACAGTCGAGTTCGGATGGAGAATCAGCCGTCTCTTTTTCGCATAGCAATAACCGTAATAAGCCATCTTTTTTGGCGAAATCACGCGTTCTTCTAGTGTTTGACGCATGTTTATAATATAATTCCCAGAAATATCGATATTGTAAAACAATAATGTAAATTAATTTTATTAAATGACAATGTCACAAAATATATATTGATTTAAATAAAAATAGCAAATTACCATAATTACGTTATTTTATGTAATTTGAAATAATTAAATTTGTTAACAAGGTACTTTAACAACAGTTTTTTATTTATTTTTATCTTTGGCGTAATTAAATTTCCTTTTTTCCATCTAGTTGTATACGTTTTCAAATATAATGGGAGGGTATTTATCATAAGTTTTAGTATACTAAGTTTATTGAGAATCAGTAGCACAAGCTATTGCACTAATTTTAACATACGTTATATATAACGTGACCATTTATTTTTTGGGCCAGAGCGGGACATCAGTATAATTAAATAATAATAATAATAAAGTTTTGCTACGAAATTTATTTAGTTTTTCTACGAAATAAAGTTTTTAGTGTTTTACAAGATTTACCATATAGGATTGAATAACATAAAATTATAATCAAAATCGTATTTTTGTATTTTTCGGCTGAACAAATTGTTTCAAACCATCGGGTTTAGTTTTTAGATGTGTTAAACTCAGTAGGTACATGATTTATTAATATTTAATTACGTAATCAAAATAAATTTAATTACACTCACTTGTGTTTTATCATATTTTGATAATGTGAGAAAAAACTCTTTCGATAGGTGCGTTAGTTTCAGGCGGAATACACAACGTACTCAATAATTGTTGAAAAGTTTATTAAGTTAAGATGTTTTTACGAAAGTTTTTATATAGTACGATCACGGATCACCACGGTTTTAGTTGGGTCCCCAGTAGTAGTTCGGTAAAGCATTTCGAACGAGAAATAAATAATAAATAAAACCCAACAGTCACATACATAGTCCTGACCCCACAATAAGATCTAGTCTTGTGTCGTGGGTATCAGGAACTAGGAGAGACATTTCAGTCTCACAAACCCCCAGACTTGAAAAAAATATTTGTGGGTGGCACAAACATTTCTCTCGGTAAGGGGATCGAACCCGCGGCCTCTCATTTCACAGGCGGCGTCTAACCGACTGGCCTACGGAGGCTATCTAAAAATACATTTTAAATTATTATTTGGTCTATTTGCAAAAGCGGGACGATGTCGGCCTTGCTGGGGACACCGGGACAGACTTCCTGAAAGCGGGACGTATGGTCACGTTAGTTATATATATCGTCTCAAAAACATTCATAGTTAGTCAAGTGGGTTTCATCGTCACTTGTCGATATTACATTTACTACAGCCACCGTCCGAGTTCAAGAAACGGAATAAGTTATTGTAGCCCTTTAGGGCGTGAGGTTTAGTTATTTACTATTTCATATTTTTATCTGATCTTTTATATCAACACTTAATTTGGGTATTTCGCCATTATGGTATACAAAAATACACGGTGAATAATAGAAATAAAACCGTTACGTACTAAAGTATAAATCTTAATCCTATTTTATTCGTAGTTAGCGGTTGCCGGTTGGTATAATTTATCAGATCAAGCCGGTGAAAAAATATTATCAAACATTTAACAAGTTGGTAACTAAGTTATAGAAGCCATCATAACACATGAACTTACTGGCAAATCGAACTATCGATACATTTTTTTATTTATCGACTTATGCCTCATCTCTCCAGTGAAGTCCACGTGACCGCGCTGCAACCCGCCCACCCCCCGCGCAGTTCCCTTCGTTGGCGTTTTCGGTTCAAAACAAAACTATCGTAATGCGGTATCTATTGGAAGTGATCTGTGGGTTTATGTCATACAAACTCATCTAAATTACTTATATTGGTCGGACCGCGCCGCTCCGCTGCAGTGCAGCGCCGCGCCTCTATAGTGCGGTTTGACCTTAATTCAAGTTTACGATTCAAGTAGAGCAATTTCATCAAATAAAGAACGAGAAAAAAAGTGAAAAAAGTAATAAAAACCTGGACTAAAATCTCGAGTTCATCTTGTGGTGATTCAAATAACTGCACAAGTAGTCGTAACAATCTATGATGCAGCAATTGATGACATGAGGCAACTTCATCCAGAAGCGCTAAATGCACAGGACAATGCTCTGTGCAAAGTTTGAAATACGATGGCTCTGTAACAACGCACTCCACCCAAACTAAAACGCCCATACCAACAACTGGAAATCTGTAAATAGTTTTAATTAAACTTTGATATTATAGCCACAATTTTACCTGTATGCATTTATTAATTCTTGATTATTTATTACCGAATACAATGATAGAGTGTAGGTAACTCTGCTATTAATTCACTGGAGCTAGCCGAGCTACTACACACTGCATGTACTTTTTCAATTGCTTGGACGGTCGGTTTCAGTTCCTCTTTAACTGGTCGACCTGGAGAATGACTTTCGCAAACGCTGGCTGCATATGCCAGTAAGTACATGTACTTCGATTTATGTTCGGGGTTTAGTTTGCTTCCCAATTTGAAGAGAGAATCGACGAGAAGTTCTGCAAGAAGTTGGCATATATGAAACTTGTATTCACTTGTATCCGTGAATATTGTTAAAGATATGGGTTTATTTCGAAACCTAAAAATTGTGGTATTCTTAATAAGTGCACTGGTGGAGGCTCTGGCTGTGTGTAGGCTCTGTACAGGACGGAAATATCAGCGGGGTTGAGGGCGCCGCGGGACAACATGGCTGCAAGCGCCGTTCGTGCGTTACGCCAAGATTCACCCGCTGTCAACGCTAATGTGATTGGAGTAACATCATGACCACTGTAACATATTAAACAAGAAAATATTATCAATTTTGAATATTACACATAAAATCAAATTAAGTATTTTGTTCATTTTGTATATTATATTGATTTTTTTTATGGCGTCCTGGCATAGTGGCAGCATTGCACCTGATGGTAAGTGCCAATGCCGCCCAGGCAGAGTATCCATTGGCATCGGACGGCAGTCCCATGCCAATGGAAACAATTATGCCGGCCTGCTAAGGTGCCTCTTCACACCACGGCGGAAGGACCCAGGATTGTAGGAAGGAGGGAACACGTGAGACGGCAAACAATTCCACAGCCTGACGGTGCGGCACAAAAACGAGTTCGAGAACCGCTTGGTTCGCGCCGGGATGGTGTGGACCGTCAAGCTATGGTTTTGCAAGCCAGCACGCGTGTTTCTGGTTAGGAATGGAGAGGAGGGGATCAAGTTGAACAATTCTTCAGAGCACTCACCGTGATACAGGCGGTAGAACACGCTTAGAGAGGCGACATCTCTCCGGAGTTGTAGCGACTCGTAAGTTGCTCGTAACGTCTGCATCATTCACAATGCGGATGGCCCGCCGCTGCAATCCATCCAAGGCATCGAGCAGGTACTGGGCGGATCCATCCCAGAGGTGCGAGCAGTACTCCATACCCGGCCGGACCTGCGCTTTATATAAACGACAAAGCTGACCGGGCGTGAAAAACCGACGCACCCTGTTCAGGACTCCAACCCTGCGTGATGTGGCAGTTATTACGCCCTCGATGTGATTCCTTGGATTGAGATCACAGCGGATATCCACACCAAGGATACTTAGGTCATTCCGCGTTGAGAGGGGAGCACCCTGAAGAATGGGGAGGGGAGAGAACGTGGATTTTTTGCACGTGAACGCACACACCTGGGTTTTCTTGGCATTGAACTCAACCATATTCCTGGAACCCCATGTAGAAATGAGATCCAAGGTCCGGTTGAGCTCAATGACAAGATCTTCGCGTCCCTTCACAGTTTCGACTCGGCAACCTGGAGGCCTTGGACAGAAGACCACGGTGCCAGACCCTATCAAACGCCTTGGCAATGTCGAGGCTCACAGCAAGAGCCTCGCCACGCCGGTCAATCGTCTCACCCCAGCGATGCAGGACAAACGCTAGAAGATCATCCGTGGATCGATTATGACGGAACCCGTATTGTTGGTCACTGATCAACGAGTGATCCTCCAGGTAGCGGACCAATTGAGCGTTTATGATCCGCTCCATGACCTTACACATCACTGAGGTGATAGCGATAGGGCGGTAATTGGTAGGATCCGACCGATCACCCTTTTTGGGGATCGGTTGCACATTGGCCTCCCTCCAAGATTCCGGCACAACCTCAAATCAAATTCCTGTGCGGTAGGACGCTCGGTAGAGGCGAGTCAGTGCTGGAGACAACTCGGCTGCACAAGCCCTTAAAACCACCGCTGGTATCCCATCCGGACCACTGGCTTTCCGCACATCGAGAGACCGTAACTCACGCCGCACATCATACTGCCTGACTGGAATATCTGCCATTGAGAAACCGCAATCAGGCAGTGTGGGCAGCGTCTGGGAACCACGGTCTTCGAGGCGGGAATTAGCCGCAAATAGATTTGCCAGCAAGGCAGCCTTCTTTTGCGGCTTGTGGGCCAGCGACCCTTCTGGGTACCTCAGCGGCGGCAACGCTGGACGGCAGAAGTTAGATTGAACGGCCCTGGCCAACCTCCAATAAGCACGACTGCTAGTTGGGTGATCGGCCAACGCACGCCCAATCCGCGCTGGGCATCCGCCCTAACGTAGGCCTTCTTGCAGGCCTTGGTGGCACGGTTGTAGGCTTCTTTGAGGGAACTGATATTCGAATTCTTCATGGCGCGACCCCTGATCCAAGCGCGATACGCCGCCTGTTTGTCACCGACAGCATCGGCGCATGCACGATTGAACCAGGAGCGTCCACGGCCCTTACTGGCGATCTCAGAGGAAGGAATGTAATATTCCATTCCAAGTCTGATCTCGTCAGCAATAGCGTTGGCACTCGCTGAGGGATCTTTACCCTCAAAGCAGCGCTGCCTCCAAGAGATGGATGCGAAATATTCCCGCATACCATCCTAATCTGCCGACGAGTAATGCCAGACCCTTCGCCTCGATCGATGCGTTCGGTACTGACGACCCAACCAGGCAGTGATCGGAAGTGCCCAGAGGTGCACTAACGGTCACACGATACCCGGCTGGGTGACTCGCCAGCAGAAGGTCCAGCAGAGATGGCGCATGACTCGCTACATCCGGGATCCTGGTGGGCTAGTTCACCAGTTGTGTCAAGTCATGAGTCAGAGCGAATGCAGGGGCAGCTCTGTCAGCATGATCAGTCTTGGAGGAGCCCAGCCACAGTTCGTGATGAGCATTGAAATCCCCCAAGACCACCATTTCGGCCGACGGGAACTGCGCCTGCGCGTCATCAGCCGCCTGGCTAAGATACTTGAACAGCCGAGTCGTCTCATCGTCCCCGTTGTGAGACCTGTAAAGGCACACGTAGATGCAGCTCAAGGAACCTAGATCCACGTGCACCCACAGAGCGGAAAAGAAGGGGTCCTCCATGCAGTGCAAACGGCGACAGCTGATGTCCGACCGAACATACAAGCATATCCCGGCTTTAGGCTTGAAGTTTACTTCAAGCGAATAACCGGGATACAACAGGTAAGAATTATCGGCCGGACAACGAATCTGCGTCTCTGTTAGGAAGAGCAAAGCAGGCCGGGCCGTCTCGAGATGGTGGTGGACGGCATTGAGGTTCGTATGGAGTCCGCGGATGTTAGTGAACTCCATAGTGAACGCGGTGGTGGGGTTAAGCACCTCTGAAGGACCTGCTCTGTATGGTTGCACTGTCATAAAGAAAGGGTGGGATTGGTGAAGAGGCAACGAGGATCTTAAGTTCGGGCACTAAGAAGGCCGAATGGGCACCGGCACGAAAGGGTCGGCAGGAAGCCAATTGATCCGCCGGACGGAAGGGCCCCCGTACCCTCCCGGGATGGGCCGCCGGGACCCCACTTCCGGTCACCAACCGGCACGACGGACCCACCCAAGATTATGCGCGGCATGATGAGGCAGCCTCTCGAGGTGGTTAGCCCCGATTGGGCCCCTGTACTATACCGTTTCTACGGGTCTCCCTGACCGGCGGATCAACGTTTCTCCCTTCGACAAAGGACCGAAAATACCCACACGGTACAACCTCATGCCCGGACTCAAGAACCTCGACAAAACCGGAAAATCGTAGGCTGATCCCGGAACGCGATCTCCTTACGGAGATCACTATGGCGGTCTTTACGCCTCGTGGACGGTGGTCGCTACCCGGGCGGACACAAAACTCCTACCACCACTAAAATTTTTATCGCCCGAATACTGGAACGCCATTCAAATAATAAGCTCTTAACAGCGCTTTGCCCACTTAACCAGTACATTTAAGCGGGATTAATGTAGTTAAGCGCAACTTATACTTAAGTTGCGTTCCAGTAATCGGGCGTATGAGTCTAAAATAATACCTTTGTTGAGCACATCGTGTTATTTCTTGTCCAAGCCGTTTCATTACAGCTCCACCTCTTGGCTCTTGAGACAGGACATGGACAATAACTTGGCTGTATACATATGTATGTGCACCATGGCAAACCATTTTCTGTTGGATCAAACATAAAAAATATATCATGTTAATATTAATATCATAAATGCAATTTGTACTTATTACATTACTGATGTGTGCGAATTGAGTCGCCTTACCAATCTAATAGGACATATTAATGAGACCTTGGGTTGGCCTCCAAGTCTTACTAGACAGTGGTATCGGATATAATAATATTGTCTTGGTGAATAGATTTATTTTTTTGTACTGGCACAAAGTCAATACAGTGAAGATTTTTTTTGAACGAGAGTAAATATTCTGAAGCCGTCCTACCGATACCTCGGGGAAGATCGAAAGGTGCATGTCGAGGTCACCGGCGTTCCAGCTTGGCGCGCGTGTACAATTGGTCGCACCGGGTAGATGTTGTAGCCAGGCTGGGTCCGTACGGAGATATAAAAAGATATTTTGCCGGTATACCGACTAAACTCTTGGTGATGAGCGAGTAGCGCTCAGTTGATACGCCGTGCCGCCCGGCACACTGTCCATTACGACTCCTCATAACTTGGGAGGGCGCAGATGCCCCCACTTTCACTACTTCAGACTACCATGTGGGATAAGCATGTGGGATATCTTCTTTCGCCAATCTCCCACATTATCAATTTTTCCCTAAGCACTGGCGTTTTCCCATCTCAGTGGAGAAACGCCTTTGTTATTCCGCTCCCCAAAATCCCCAATCCTTCTCTCGTCAATCACTTCCGTCCCATCTCTATTCTCCCTTTCCTTTCCAAGGTGCTGGAGGCCTGTGCGCACAAGCAACTTTTTAAGCACGTCCACGTGAATAACTTGTTGTGCCCACTTCAATCTGGCTTTAGGCCAGGTCACAGCACCGTCTCCGCGCTCCTCAAAGTGACTGGCGACATAAGGGCGGGCATGGAAACCGGCAAAGTCACCGTATTGGCTTTGGTGGATTTTTCAAATGCCTTCAACACTGTCAGTCACGACATCCTTTTAGCTATCCTTTCCCATCTTTTGGTCTCTCCAGTGGAATTGGATTGGTTCTCATCCTATCTTCAGGGACGCCAGCAGTCGGTGCGTATAAACGACTCCGAGTCCAACTGGTGCAAGATTGAGTCTGGTGTCCCTCAAGGCGGTATACTTTCTCCGTTGTTATTTTCTATTTTCATAAACCTCATAACCCTTAACCTTCAATGTGCGTATCATCTGTATGCTGATGACTTGCAGTTATACTATCAGGCTGGCGTCGACTGTGTACACACTGCTGTGGATAGGATTAACAGAGACCTCGAACATATCAAACGTTGGTCACATAGTTTCGGGCTATCTGTTAATCCGACGAAATGCCAGGCCATCATCATTGGCAGCCCGAGAATGATTAGCAGGCTGAATTTTTTAAACATCCCTTCGGCTATTTTTGATGGCTCTGTCATACCTTGGTGCCCTAGTGTAAAGGATCTCGGACTACACATCGACGCTACCCTGAGCTGGCGACCCCAGGTGACTTCTGTCAGTCAGAGAGTGATCGGTACTCTTCGTTCTCTCTATCGCCTGAAGAATTTCCTACCATTTAAAACCAAGGCTATGCTAGTGCAAACCTTAATCCTTCCGGTTATCGACTATGGTGATGTGTGCTATTTTGATCTGAATGCAGATTTACTCAACAAACTCGACCGTCTTCTAAATAACTGCATTCGATTTGTTTTTAATCTTCGCAAGTTTGACCATATCTCTTCCTACCGATCGCAGTTAAAATGGCTTCCCATCCGGCAGCGCCGTTCGTTGCGTGCCCTCACTACCCTTTTCTCTATTCTAAAGTCTCCTTCCCCTCCTTCTTATCTGTCTCCGCAATTCATTTACCTCAGTGATACTCACTCTAGAAATCTGCGCTCGTCTAGCAATCTCCTTCTAAAATGTCCTCCTCATAGTTCTGACTTCCTTCACTCTTCCTTTACTATCCAATCCATTCTTCTCTGGAATACACTCCCACTCGAAATCAGGTCGTGCACAACACGGCAGGCTTTCAAGATTAAGGTTCGACAATTACTCCTCGCCGAAGTAGCAGATTCTCACCACTAATGTAGGTATTTATTTATTTACTTGTTTATATATATGTATGTGTGTGTGTATATATATATATATATATATATATATATATATATATATATATATATTGTATGTATGTGTATGTATGTATGTGTAGGTATATATATAATTGTATTGGTAAATAATAATAATTAAATAGATATATATTCGTATAAATATTATTATTTATTTATGTTTTATAAATATATATTCTCTTCTCATTTATTTCCTTATAAATTAATAAGCACCTGCTTCCCTCTCTCTGCACTACCTTAAGGTTGGCTGGTAGAAAATGCCCTTAGGCATTAAGTCCGCCTGTACTATTAATATGTACAAAGTGTTTAAATAAATAAATAAGCATCCGCGACAGATATGAGGCCACAAGTTCTGTCTCCCATCTCAGAGTCGATCCTAACACGATCGCACAGCCCCCACTGAGTGCCCAGCAGCGGCGTGCACAGGATTATGACACTGGGTATGCGGCGGAGTACTCGGTCACAAAAACTTTTTTTTTTATAGTTTTTTAGCATAGCTACAGCCACGCGACGGATCTCTTAGTCGGAAACCATGCCAACATAACAAGTCTTAGATGTACTACTATTCATGTCCATCTTTTACGGCAACGCAGACAAAACAGCGATCGATCGTCGCGGCCTTCGATCAAATATACACTAGATACAACATGAGCGCTTAGAAAATGGCACCAAAAGAGTGCTTTAAGCACTCTTTCGCCTTCAGTCACGCACCGACCGTTGCTTCTAAAACGTCGCAGAACTTTAGACAATATTATGTGAAAAGCTACTTTAAGCTCCAGGAATAAGGTGGAATTTATGTTAATATATTTGGAATATGTGATCTTTTTGTTTACTTTTTTCATGTTATGCATCAGTGCCACTTTATAACAGAACTTTTACAGGGAACTGTGTATCTAGTGTATATCTGATCGAAGGTCGCGGCGGAAGAAATTCTAATAAGTGAAATAAAAAAACTCACTTTGTCAGCTTCAATTTTCACATATTCAAGGTTCCGGTTAGTTGAGATTACTATACCTATCTCGATATAAATAAACGCAAGATTTCGGCCACCTCATTCATTCATTTGATAAACATACATTTTTATCACAAACCTCACAATCAAATAACATTTGAAAAAATAAACAAACACACTAGTAAAAGCAAATGACTACAATTAATATCGAAACTTAGTAATAAACTGTTAAATGTACACACTTTCAAATGTTAAAATGAAAAATCTTTTAAGAAATCATTTTTTTACAAACATACTAGTATAAAATAGTAAACAATGCAAAAACACATAAAAAAGCAAAATGGCCCCCGCGAAACACAAAACATTTCTGCTATTTAAATTTTAAACAAATAAAACCTTACTAACCAAAAATGCATAATGTGCAATGTGCATAGGTGATTTATTAGATTTCAGCCTACTCGGATTATAGTCAACGAACATTCACGATTACTCCCGACAACTGCCGATCTTCCGAGGCCTGCCGCAGGAGTCGCGGCTTTCAATATTCATGGATGTGTGAGTTTGCGACTGTGCACGGACACCAAAATTACTACACACATGCAAACAAATGTCATGCGGGACGCGGCGGCATGACTTGGTTGATTAGCTACATTATTTTGCTTTGCAGCGCCGCTTGCTTTTCGCGTGGCAATCATAATGTTTGCGTGATTGCAAATAGGTGCTATTTATAAAATATTAGGCGTTTTTAAATTATTATATTTTGTTTATTCATTTGTTTACTATAAATTAAAGTCATCTAAAACATACAAACGTTATAATAAAATATCTATGAATGGCAAGTAAAGCACTGCATTTCTGCCTACAAGGAGCGCACGCCCCTGGTGCCCAGCGAATCCGATGACCCTATTAGTCGCCTCTTATTACAGGTAGGGGATACCGTGGTGGAATTCTGACGGTACTGAATACAATGAACCTACCGGTAAGTGTAATCTATGTAAACAGAACGCATCATTAGCGTGGTTCAAATTACCATGTGTTTTATATCATTATTTTTATTGATTGCTATCACGACGGTCACGAACACACTGCCACCAATAGATTTATGGACACGCGGAAGAAATTTCCAATATCTTTATTTTTCCGAATTTGAGAGTTAAATCACGATGCGTTGTTGCGAATAGTACTCGTACATACATACAAATTTCGCGAATATAACAAAAATACATTTTATACATACATTTAATACATATAAATAAAATTGAAGTGTCTGTTTGTAAAGATAGACTTAAAATAATAGTTAAAAAAAAACTAAAATACACGCTTTAATAAGATATACAACTAAAAAAGTAAAAATAGTTGATACTGAATTTAAGATAAGAAAATGGAGTAAAATACATATCGTCTGCTTACTGGTAAAACAAGATAAATGCATTTTTTTACAAAATCGAGTTAAAAATGCAGTTATATGGAATTTTTTATTCTCTATCTACTGGTAAAACCCTTAGATTATATACTCGTCTAGATGACACATCACACATCACCGCGCGGCTCAAAAAAAGTCTACCAAATTTGGTAGACTCGCTTCTCACGTACGTCAGTGTCATTTGAACTATATATGGATAACGTGCTCCCGAAAAATAATTAATTATGCCGGTTTGTGCTGTCGAATTGTATCGCAATTGTGTGGGAAAACTGTATAATAATACCAATATCACTTTCTATCGGTAACATTATTGTTAAACCACTATTATTTGAAGAAAACATGAACTTTTAACTCATTATTTTGAAGATGAGTTTCATTGGCCAGTGTTGTCAATTTATTACTAGGAAAATTTGTTGAAACTATGGGAGAAACTATAAAACACAAATATCATTACATAATATTTCGATCAGAATAACAACAAGAAGAATGGCATTATTTATTGAATGAGTAAATAAAACTTACCTACACGATATTAATGAAACCCACGACGACATGCACTTCATAGACCAGGGTAGAAGCCTTTAAAAATAATAAAAAGTGAAAAAAAATTATAGTAGGATGAAATCCATTAGAAAAGGAGGGGGATAGTATAAAAATGAAAGGAAAAATAATATACGGGCGATCTGAGGTCGGGAAGGGGATGGGGGTGGGTTTTTAAGGGTAAAAAACGGTTTTTCTCGATTTCCGGCAAAACTAAAAGTCCTATCGAAAAAAGTCAAATAGCAAAGTTGTAGGTAATAAAAAGATCTAAAACTTTTGTATTTACACTTTTTTCACAAAACCTCAAAGTTTATGTGAAAAATTCAAAAAACCAAGTTAAATGGTTTTTTATTTTTATCTTTTACAAAAAAAATATTTTTGAAATGAAAACTTCTTTAGCGGCGTTGAGCACTTTTTCTGTAATGGGTATAAAATCTTAAACTCGCGTCAGGACACGTGACCTGATCGAAAAAGCGTAAGACGGATGGAGAGTAGACAGCTGTCAGTTAGCTGTCAGTTTATAAAGCTTTGATGAATTGCCAATGATTTTGAGTGGAGATATCAACATAAACTTCGCAGACGATAAAAATCAACTATTAATTGAATTTTTAAATAATGAATTTGGTTTAACTATGTCGAATGATCGCAATCTTAGCACAACGAAATACAAAACTACTATTGATGCGGTCTTTATTAGACATTTAAATAGGTTCGAATCAAAACTGTTCGTTTCTTACTTCAGCTACCATAAACCTATCGTATCAGTTTTAGAGATTGGCGATGATAGTTCTGGTAATGATGATGGTGAAAAAGTCGTTGAAATTATGGATGAAAGTTGATTTTTCGGAGAGATAAACTTTTTAATGTAAAATAATTGTAATAGTTTTAAAGTGTTAAATTTTTAATGTAATACAAATTGTCATGTTTGTGTACGATAGCGCAATAAATGAATATTGTATTCTACCACATAAATGATAGTACTTTTATACTGATAAAGCAATTGGTGCAAAATTATTCCCTAACCATTCCAAAATATCAAACATGCTCAACGTTAATAATCAAGTTTTCACTTCTGCCGGCACTCCCGGAGTGCAACCCGTCTTTTTTTAACGAAATTTGGTGAAAACTTACCTTTTTATGTCCCAAATACGCTGTAATTTATTTGATTAAAAATATTTATTTTTTCGGTTTATTTTGAATTAATATCGAAAAAGCACCCTAATTTTCAATCGAAAAATCACCTGTCAAAATATCAGCTTTTTCCAAAAAATTGGTATGTTTTCTGTTCGTTGAAATCTCTTCTTTCCGATGGTGAAAATATATATATATGTTACTGTAGTAAATCTTCTCAGAAAATGCAAAGCAAAGCTGCTTTTTTAATATATTCATAATATATTTTTTATACATTTTGACATTTATTTCTTTAATATATTTTTTTTCATGGGTATATACTCACCATAACATAGTGAAGGCATTATTAATTCGATTTTGTGTTTCAGATTATCAGTATGGATGAATCTGTTTGTATCATCTGCAATAAGGCAGATGATAAGCAAGTGTATGAAATAAAAAAGCAGCTTTGCTTTGCATTTTCTGAGAAGATTTACTATAGTAACATACATATATTTTTTCACCATCGGAAAGTAGAGATTTCAACGAACAGAAAACATACCAATTTTTTGAAAAAGCTGATATTTTGACAGGTGAATTTTCGATTGAAAATTAGGGTGCTTTTTCGATATTAATTCAAAATAAGGCGAAAAAATAAATATTTTTAATCAAATAAATTACTATTATTTGGGACATAAAAAGGTAAGTTTTCACCAAATTTCGTTAAAAAAATATTTTTTTTGTAAAAGATAAAAATAAAAAACCAGGAACTTGGTTTTTTGAATTTTTCACATAAACTTTGAGGTTTTGTGAAAAAAGTGTAAATACAAAAGTTTTAGATCTTTTTATTACCTACAACTTTACCATTTGACTTTTTTCGATAGGACTTTTAGTTTTGCCGGAAATCGAGAAAAACCGTTTTTTACCCTTAAAAACCCACCCCCATCCCCTTCCCGGCCTCAGATCGCCCGTAAATTATTTTTCCTTACATTTTTATACTATCTCCCTCCTTTTCTAATGGGTTTCATCCTACTATTATTTTTATTGGTTTTAAAAATTATCGACTCTGGTCTATTTATTAATTCTTTGCCTTGCATGTACCATTCAAAATTTCATAAACGGGGTACTGCTATTGTCATCTTTGAAGAAACAGCGAGAACTTATTCAAGATCCTAATAATATTTTTAGACTTCCTACGGATTCCGTACTAGCAAATTGCTGGAGAGACATTACACAGCGGAAACGAAAAGAAGACCATTCGTAGCCTCACATGACTTCAGTTGTGTGTTCCGAACATTTTACGTATGATGATTTATATTTTACATAAATACAGAAATCAGATAAGAGCCCAGGCAATAAATCCAAAGAGTTAATTCTATTCGGAAACAAACACTAGGAGATGGGTTTAGATCTTTATTGTTTTTACTAAAATGCGTTATAAATATAATTAATAGTATGATTACTTTAAATAAAGAAAAAAAATATTTATTTAACCTATTTTGTATATCAAATAATGGGGAAAAGTTAAGTTAATAATCTGGAGTAGGCATCCCTAAACACACACACCTTGACAGTTGGATTACAATAATTACACGACCCGTACTCACACATATCAACGAAAGTGAGGACACTTTTAGCGCATCGTTTGTTGACATTGCTCAATCTAGACGAGTATATAATCTAAGGGTAAAACCCAATAAAAGCAAAGTTCAATATCTTCTGAGGTAATAAGTTTGTAAAAGTGATAACGTCTTACATTTTGGAAAAAATATACAAGTAAAACATAATAAATATTCTTATAGCTTAAATGCATTTCAATTTTAACAGGTAAAAAATAATAAATACGGTTAAAGTTTTTTACTTTGTGTTGTGACAAGGTCTTAAACGCATTTATTATTATAAATCTTACAATTTAAACACCATCACTATATTAAAGTTATTTACTCCATTGTATTTATTGACTTTTGTTTATTAAGGATCGATGTTTGATTGCCATAATTACGTGATAAGAAATACAAAACTGCTGCCCGAGAGCCGAGTTGATCCGACACTACAGCGAAGACATCCCGGACATCAGTCGGTATGAGATTCGGATGGCCCTTGATCGACTTAAAAATAACAAAGCGCCGGGCGAGGACGGAATTACAGCAGAGCTTCCGAAAGCGGGTGGAGAGCTGATACTGCAAGGCCTTCGGAGGCTCTTTGATTCCGTCCTGCTTAAGGGCACAACGTCAGAGGCATGGAGCAGAGGTGAGGTGGTACTGTGCTTCAAAAAGGGTGATAACAGCTTCTTGAAGAATTGCAGGCCCATCTCATTCCTGAGCCATGTCTATAAGGTGTTTCCAAGGGTCATCACAATTCGTTTGGAATACAGATTTGATAACTTCCAGCCTCCCGAACAAGCTGGTTTCTGAAAAGGCTACAGTACCATAGACCACATTCATTCGCTCCGGCAAGTTACATAAAAATCCGAGGAGTATAATTTGCCACTTTGCTTAGCGTTTGTGGACTATGAGAAAGCTTTCGATTTGATAGAGATTTGGGATGTGCTGCAGTCTCTGCAACGGTGCCACATTGATTATAGGTATATCGAAGTGTTGAAGTGTTTGTACAAAAACGCCACCATGTCAGTCCGAGTACAAAATCAGAGTAAAGAGTAGAGAAAGGTTCCATTGTGGAGGCCCCGTACAGGCAAGCGAAATGTCAGACGCTCGCCTACAAGGTCGACGGACGAGCTGGCTAAAGTTGCAGGAAGTCGCTGGATGCAAGCCGCTTCCAACAGGTCGATGTGGAGATCCTTGGGGGAGGCCTATGTTCCGCAATAGACTTCCTGTAGCTGAGATGATGATGATGATGAAATACAAATGACTGATTATTAAAAATCGTTTCTTTTATTATCGTTTAATAGATTACCTATGTAAAGTTAATTTCTTTTTATTAAATTAATCACCTTTGTATGATGTAATACTTAATAAGTGACACGCTTACACTAAAAGTATACAAGTAAAACAGGTTAAATGTATCAAAAATATCATTATTTCAGCGAATTTGGTCAAAAAAAATCTTTCCACTTAAAGAATTGGTGTAAAGTACAATAAGTCTTCACACAAAAGTAAAATAAGCTTTTGAAATCATTGAATTTAGAAGATATAACACCTTTGATAAGTTCTGGTAAAACATGTTAAATGCAGCCCTCCTTTGACTTAAATTTGATTTTATTAAATTTTTATTAATATCAAATATTAAATAAAAGTAAATCTCAAAAGAGGGGTAGTTAGCCCTACTTTTTGCTTTAACAGTTTTTTAATTAATGAATTTGAAATAGATCAAATTACAACTCAAACTTTAAAAACTCATTTACTCGAATTGGCACTGACTGCATTTATTACTTTTTACCAGTAAGCAGACGATATATTTTATTGTTACAAAGCGTGGGGTGTTTACAACAATTACTTATCCTCCTGCACACTTGAAGAATACAATGTTAACGCCATCTAGCGATGAATAGTGCAAACATTCATTATTGACGTTATCACGCCATCTGTTAGTCAGTAGCAAATTATGTTCATCTATACGCCATCTAGTGGTCAGTAGCAATGGTCACCAATTATAAGAATAATGAATCCTGGCGAATCTAATCAGGATAATCATATATTTTAATCGAATTATTGTATTGTCATCGGTCTTTGACAGGTGTGCAAAATTTGAATGAAATCTGTCCGTTTGAAGTGGGTCAAAATCGCGTCTTAAGGAGTCGGTTACAAACATACAAACCAACATACAAGTGAAGCTAATATAAAGCGTGTAAAAAAGACCAACTACATATCGTTATATACAAGATACATATAACGAAAAGGATTTTAAAAAAATTGTCGGTCTGTTTGTCGTTGAGCTTGTAATCGCTAATCCTGAGGAATTTCACTGAAAGGTGGCTAATGTTTGCGGGAGTAACTTAGGCTACTTTAACGAAAATATATGTTGGAACATCGGATTTTAAAATATGAACTTGAAAATTGGTATTGTATCTTTTCAGATAGTTTATTTTACGAGAAATCGTAGGCATAAGCAACATTTATTTAAAATATAAATGGGTTCCGCGCAAAAATTACTCATAAGCTAAATTTTAGAAATAGGAACTTATTATGTTTAATACTACTTATACCGGGTATCTCAAGACTGCTACCGAAAACGAAGCCGGGTGGTAGTTTTAGTGGCTACAAACACAATGCAACAAAAATTTTCGCATAGAAACGCGACAATTATTTTTTATGATTTTTTAAATATCGTCATTTTTGGGTGGTAAATCCATAGTTTTTGCTAAAATAATAATTTAAACTCTCTTATATCTTAGAGTATTTATAAATTAAAGGGTATACACTATTATTTTAGGAAAAAAATTATTTACCACCCAAATATGGCCATAGGAAAAAAAATTAAAAAAAAATATTGTCGCTTATTTTTGCAACTTTTTCTGTTGCATTGTGTCTGAAGTCGCTTAAACTACCACCCGGCTTCGTTTTCGGTAGCAGTCTTGATATACCCTGTATTATAGAATAGCGGCCCGGCCCAGCTTCGCCTGGGTGGAGATATTCTTTTACTCCACTCCACACCTGAAGGCAACCTTTGTGATATTGATTCGTTGGTGGGAGAAGTGGTGGAAGGCGCTCGACGTGACGGCCCAGTGGTGGCATGCGCGTGTGCTGCGCGCGTTCCTCGACAGTACTTGGGCATTGCAACATTACTTTATTTTTCTAAAATAAATGTAGCCTAAGTTACTCCTTATTATATCAGCTACCTGACAATCAAATATTTAATAAAATGTAGTTTTGCCGGCGTTAAAGTATAAAGCTGAATTTTATATATGTTATTAAGGCAACTATAAACAAATATTTCCTTGGTAATCAGACACTTTAGATGATTCTTTCATCTTGCTAGAAACATTGAAGCTCATAACTTCCAAAGCAACCACGATCGGAATTTCGTAATAGCAGATCGTGTGATGCCTATGTTAGAGCCATACACAGACAACATTTCAGCTTTTATAAAATTAGGTGGTCTGGCGGCCACGCGCTCTTGATCTATTAGTGAAAAAGCAATTCACCAGATTAAACTTGACGAATTCGATAAAATGGTATGTCAAACTTGACGCCAATCAATACTCATTCTGGATATCATTGCCCTTACCTGCATGACAAATATGCATCTGTATTTGTTAGGTGGATACATATATTCTTGCGAGAAATTAAAAAGTCAAACACAAATATATGATTTGGGTTCTCATTTTTCAACTGGTAGAATTGTGTTACACTAACGCCCAATTACTCGAACGCCATTAAAATAATAAGTTGCTCTTAACAGCGCACGGCCCACTTAGCCAGTACATTTAAGCGGAATTCACGTAGTAAGTGCAACATAATATTTAAGTTGCGTTCCAGTATTCGGGCGCTAATTACTTACGGCACATTCATTGACGCTATTTTGCCAATCATCAGAGCTTTGCAGAAAGCCCACAATTGCTGACTTGAGGACTCGAGAAAACACTTCAATCTGCTGTGCTGCTGTAGATATACTGGTGATT
The DNA here is from genome assembly GCA_009982885.2 of Hyles vespertilio. Classification (NCBI taxonomy): domain Eukaryota; kingdom Metazoa; phylum Arthropoda; class Insecta; order Lepidoptera; family Sphingidae; genus Hyles; species Hyles vespertilio. The sequence goes on along the minus strand of CM042808.1, from coordinate 12,518,764 downwards.
TCTCCTTGAAAACCAGCGTCAGATATTAACTGTAAAAGAGTAGTAGATTATTAAATATCTATATATTTATGTGAAACAAAACATCCATTTAACAAAATATTTTGCAACTGATGGGTCATAAAAAAATAATATTTTCATAGCAACTAGATAAAACATATCTATACCTTTATAGTAAAATTCAGCATGAGGCAATCAGGATATTCTTCTGCTAGCCTGTATATCAGAGACCTCCAAGTGGGATGTTCAATCATTTCAGTTAGCCAGGCTGGTGTCTAGAAAATATAACAACATAGTTACATCCCATTATATGTTTACGGAAGTGGTTTATTATTTTTATATCTTAAAATGGTCCAAACTTACATCACCTTCCTCTGTAAAGATGGTATCAGCTTTTTTGGGGTCAAAAGTTTTTAAAATCATGTCTTTCAGGTGATTTTCAACCATTGCTTGAACTTCCGTAACCTTAACACCTATTAAAAAAAAACAATATTAGATTAGTTCCATTTACAGCCAATGGTCCCACACTTAATCCTTACCCACCCATGAAGATACTTTTACGGGAATGAGAAACTAAGAGACACTTTCAATTCATACCATAGCCAGACTGAAAACATATTTCTGGATCTACGAAACATTTTGTCTTGACTCAGGAACAATATCTTACTAAATGAGAAGACATTTATAATATATATTTTTTATACCAATCCCCTGATGGCAAGCAATACAACAGCTCATGAACAGTAGCAAAACCAAACCAACAACACCTTGAATTACAAAGCAATGGTTGGCATTCCACTGTGCTCACAATCCTGAGACTTGAGATGTTAAGTCTCAATATGTCCAGTAGTTACTCTGGCTACTATTTTCTTCAAAATGATACACAACAGTGCATTTCCACTATTGTTTTGATTCAACATTTTGGTGGTACCTACCCAGGCGGCCTCGCAAATATGATAGATCTACCACCATGTGACCTACTCATTTGTATTGATGTAGAAAATTTATCCACGATTTAACTTTTTACAGCAAGTCTCCATAACTCTTAATCAACTACCACTTCAGATGATACTTTATATAAAAGTGCAGAGAACTATTGAAGTACAGTCAGCGACAAAAGTCGTTGAACACATTGAAAACGCCAAAAGTCTTGCACACATGAAGCAACAGAAGTAGTTGAGCAGGGTCGGCAACAAAAATTCGTGAACACCTTAAGGTTACAAAAGTTTCTGAACAACAAAAGCAACAAAATTCCTGAACACGCAAATTGTACATAAGTCAGTAATTTTTTTGATATCTTTGTATTGCGCACGCCCACCGACTTCGATATGAACATCGATATCAATGTTACACTAGATAAGACGTTCTTTGTAACAAACGTGTCCCACCCAAGTGCGGTGCAATGCACCGCACACGAATCAGTCTGCCGCGTGACGGCTGCGCAATAGTACGCCTCTTTGTTTATATTTATAAGTAATTTATTTTGACTTTTCCCCGTCAAACCGACAGCGAAATTTTCTGAAGTTACAATATAATTAAAGAATACAACATAAGTGATATAATATTGCAAAATAATGCCGATAATACAGATCTTTTATTTATTAATGGATTAAATATATTTTAGAGCTCGTTAAAATACAAGGTGAGCTCCTTAATCGTATATCTCATTTCCGCGCATAAAAATTGCCCGTCGAGTGAGAGAGACGAACTATATAAGATATAGATTATTCAAGGGACATTCATATCAGAGGACCAAATAGGCATAAACTATTCGAATACATTACAAATACAAATATGTTGGAAGAATGTGAAATGTTGTTAATTAATAACTCAAAATATGTGTGTTGTATGTATGTTTTGAAACAGTGGATAGTATTTAGACCCCATTTCTTAATATGAATTACTTAATGGACTATTCGAACCCATTGTTATTGAAGACTTATATGATTTAAAATTGTTTTATATTCTTACGCGTCGGTTACGAAAAAAGGAGATCTCTATAATATTTGTCCAGAATTATTGGAATGGATATAAGTGGCTACCATGAGAACATACCTATAACTCGGTCAAAATATCTGTGCACCCGGCGTTGATGACGTCATGTCGGCGCGTACGGAGTGTAAAATAAGCATCCAAATACCAATCCGTTACTTTTTTGTGTAATGATTGAATCATAGATGTAGTTATACTAAATCTATGGATTGAATTAATGTTTGTGTTAAATGTTACGTAATTCAATGATAAAAATTTTTTTTTTTTTTTTAAATCTTGTTTTGTTATAAACTGTACATCATGATTCCAGAAAACATTAATTTATAACATCAATATGTTTAAAAATTAAAACTTTATTGGGACGCGTATCGGCAACGAAAGTGCTAACCGTACTGTCGTGTTCGGACGAGCGCGGGAAGGAGAAAGGACAGCGGGAGGGGCATCGCATTCCTGCGAGGTGCAGAGATATTGTGACCGAGTAATATATTTGTTCAATTCATTTTCGATACGAAGATTTCAGATATTCGAAATGCGGTAGTCATTTTTGTAAACTTCTGGTGTACCATTCCTTTTGTCTATTAGTCTCGAAAAAAGCTTATCAGCTTGTTAAAAATTCATAAATGTTATTATGATAAATGTCAGACTGATTGTACACTGATTGACTGCTTGACAGACTGGTACACTTGTAAGAGTATTTAATTTTATTTACATCATTTCCATGAATTATTCAGGTAAATAAAAAAAAACACATTACAAATATAGTATTGCTATGACGGTATTTATACTAAGGCAGTATCTTAGGCAAAGCTATTATTGACATGAACTGTCTTGTCTGTCTAATAATCTTTGATCATAATTTGTAGTATTCAAGTAAACGTAGTAGATGTCGCTACTGAGCTTTTGACAAATACGGGACAAATAGTTTCTATGACGCGCCTCGTCTATCGGTAGAATATAAGTCAATGGATATGAACAAGTTAGCTGTTAACTATCTGGCGAATTTCCGTAACAACTCATAACTATATTCAATGTAGTTTCTCAAAATATTTCCTAAAGCCACAACGCGTGTTTTATGTCAGTGGAGACAATTAAAAATAATAATTATTAGTCAACATGGAAAAATACTTTTTCAAAAGTTTCTGAACGACAAAATACCTGAACACACCAATGGTACATAAGTTTCTGAACACCTATAAAAAGCAAGTTTGCCGCAGATGTGTTCAGCTACTTTTGTCGCTTCTTTATGCATTCATTGTAAAATGTTATTTCATAATTTATAATTTTTGCTTTTCTCTGCATTGTCTTATTATTTTCGGTTTTTGTGAAATAATATTTATTTATGAGAAGTTTTAAGCGTGTTTTATATCAGTGGCGTGAATTAATAATCATTATTACTAGATTCAGAAAGAAAATAGTGGCAGCATTTTAGGACTTTTAAGATTCAATTGGGTTCAGAATACATATCTGAGAGACCCTTCGCTCCGATATTCTAAATTGATAGTCAAAATAGAATATTTTGGCCGAAATTTTATAATGTTTAGTTATTGGTCCGATTGGTTTCAAAATCACTCAATATCCACTGGGTTCTTTGCTCTGATATTCAAAATTCTAAGATCAATGGATACATACGATTTAGACAATAATAGGTCCACATAAAAACAAGAGTACATAAAAACTCAAGAAGTTTAATAATTTATCTTATATGTTATGTTAAATATTGATTATTTAAATAAATTCAACACTTGCCTTTTAATAAGAAAAATAATAGTAAATAAAATTAATGCAAATTTAACCTTTCAAAATAAAAAGGACTCTGACTTAGAGTACTTACAAATTCAAGTCAAGTTAGTATGCCAACACCACGCACAAATTACATTGAAAGTATTAGATATGAAGGAGCACAAATGTATAACGACTTGCCAAAAATCATAAAAGAAAAAGATAAGATCCATATTTCCAAGACAAAAATTAAATTATTTAAACAAAAATCAAAGCTTTGAATGCGGCCCTGGCAGCAAGACTTGGTTTGTGAATTGACATGTGGGTAATTTATTGTGTTATTGTTCCAATATAAGCATATTGTAACTGTCTTACCCACATCAATAAATTATAGATTAGTACTGTCCGATTCTAGCATAATTTTACCTAAATAATTATTATATCTCATGAAGTGAAATTTAGATAAATCTTTTGCGATAAATGTTATTTTACCCTTAACAATTTATTGTTTAATATCTCTTGCCAATAACAGATGAACAATACATTTAAACTTCTCATAAATGATGAGGAAAGCAAAAAATATACACCGTGAAATAAAATTTGAGACCAACTGCCCAATATCTAAAAAGTCCAAAATGCGGCCACTATTTTCATTCTGACTAATAAAAATATTGTTATTTATTATATCATATCCACTGATATAACACATGCTAAAAACTTCTCATAAATAAATGTAATATAACACAATAACACTGGTGGTAGGTCTCTCATATGTGAGAGGCCATCTGGGCCACTGTTTATAAGCAGTCGTATCGCTTACCATCAGGCGAACGGCGTGCTCGTCTAGCTGCTCATTGCAATTTAAAAAAAAGAAGAATACAGTAAGTAAATGCAGAGAAAAGCAAAAAATATAAATTATGAAATAACATTTCACAATGAATGCATAACAAAGTGACAAAAGTAGCTGAACACATCTGCGGCAAACTTGCTTTTTATAGGTGTTCAGAAACTTATGTACCATTGGTGTGTTCAGGTATTTTGTCGCTCAGAAACTTTTGAAAAAGTATTTTCCATTCTGACTAATAATAATTAATTTTAATTGTCTCCACTGATATAAAACACGCGTTGTGGCTTTAGGAAATATTTTGAGAAACTACATTGAATATAGTTATGAGTTGTTACGGAAATTCGCCAGATAGTTAACAGCTAACTTGTTCATATCGAAGTTGGTGGGTGTGCGCAATACAAAGATATGAAAAAATTACTGACTTATGTACAATTTGCGTGTTCAGGAATTTTGTTGATTTTGTTGTTCAGAAACTTTTGTAACCTTAAGGTGTTCACGAATTTTTGTAGCCGACCCTGCTCAACCACTTCTGTTGCTTCATGTGTGCAAGACTTTTGGCGTTTTAAATGTGTTCAACGACTTATGTCGCTGACTGTACATCAGATTTTGCATTTTACAAGTAAGGGTCGTTGTGCAATTAGCACTTTCAAACATTACATCCTTATGTGTCAATAATTTAATATACGTAACAAATTCATTTTAAATTTCCATGCATTTAAAAGGTTAAGTATGTTATTTCATACCTCCAAGAATAAGCCATTCTGCTAATAAATTGGCCATTTGAGCTACAGCATTGTAGTTCATTGATAACTGCTCAATAACTTGCTCAGGGTTCCCTCCTGCTTGGAAATATCTTTTGAGCTGGCCGAATATACCGGGCTCCATAATATAATCAGGGGTTTTAAACTTTTCCAAGCACTCATGGAGCACTTCCTCAGGATTCTCAATAATATCTTCATTGCCTTCGTCCTACAACAAACAAGTTGGCAGTATTTAAATTTTTTCATGGAAAAATAAATTACTAGTTTAAAGTGTTGTTTTATTTCAATGGAATACCTCGTATTGATTGTGATTGGGAGCTTCCCAAACGCGTTCCTCCTCATATTGACTAGGCATTTTTTCAGAAATGTTGAATATTTCAAGTACGTCAATATACACAAAACATGTAACATATGCTGAAAACAAACTGTAGGTTTTTGTCTTACGCATAGAGTAAAGAAGCGGCCATAAATACTAGAGCAACGTGTCTAAAGCTGAAAACACATTGTAGGTTTTTGTCTTACGCATAGAGTAAAGAGTACAAAACTATGGTAAAGAGCACATCTTACATGGTTCGTACGGGTCGTCAGAGGGCCCACGTACGTTTTTATTTTTTTAATTTCATTGACAAAGGACGGTTTTCTCGTCTGCTAATGACTAAGCTTTTAGGGATGGAAGAGTCGATTTTTATGTAGTCTTTATCTCATCTCTATATAAACAAATAAATAATATATTTTATTAAATGAAATCAATCCTAGTTGGCGCTTATTATAAACAGTTCTTATCTGTGATAACCTGTGGTACTATAACATTCGAGTTTGCAACTGTTTTATTGTCAAAAACAATGATTCAATTAACATTAAATCACACATCAATCAATTATATAATACTGTGATTGATTAAATTCTGTACACAAACATAGATTACATATTGAGAATAAATTTACTGTGGAAAAATGTTAAGCAACAATGCCGTGTACACATATTAGAAATACTTATGTATAAAATGTGTGAATTCCAAAGTAGGCAAGATCGTGTTTCGAGCACACGTCTTGTTCTTGTTGTCTTTTTTTTATATATTTCTACTACCAGTGTCATTTTAAAAGAAAACAAAAAAGAGACTACCTGAAGACAAATAACAAGGTTAACTTTTTCCTGTTATAATTCCTAAAACAGCGCGTGTATTTTGAAATTTAAACATCAATAACTTAATATTTGATTGTATAAAAATTACTTCGTTATCTTTAGTATGATACTTTATTATCTTTAGTACAAATAGGTACTGACTATTTGTTCCCATACTTCTTACTTTAAGTGAGCATATTTGTATTCTTTACATTTAACATTATAAATAATTTCTCTACTACGCACATACTCTGATCGTTTTTCTTCCATTTTTTAAATGAACGCACAGACGAACTTTTGGCTAATTACTGATGATTAAATAAATAAATACACTCAACAATCACATACATAGTCCTGACCCCACATTAAAATCAATTAAGTGTTGTGTCGTGGGTATCGGGAACTACGAGAGACTTTTCGGTCTCTCAAACATCCAGACCCGAGACCAAAACTTACTGGGTCTCACAAACATTTGTCTCGGTGCGGGGCTCGAACCCGTGGCCTCTCGTTTCACAGGCGGCGTCTAACCAACTGCGCCACGGAGGCTGTCAATTACGTCCAGTCTAGTATTTAAAAACAACTGGTCAAAGAACTGCGGTGTTTATTTCTATTAAGTCAAGTTAGATTCCCAGCCACACCTCATGTAAATAATTAGAAATGTCCAAATTGTATTCAACAATTTTAATTTGTATGCAGATTGAATAAAGAAAATTATACCTTGTACGTATTATAAATTCTAATTTAATTGTAAGTTTTAAGAAATGTTATATTAGTTTGGCTTAAAAAGCTGGTAGCTATATTTACAAAACCTATTGTTGTGTAAACTCAAGTTTGTCCACAATCGCAAATCACTCAAAAGCGCTGTGGTGCACGGAGAAACCATTATCTTTTTCTCTCTTTAAATTTAATTACATTGGACATTATTATCATTACTACTATTGGACTACTAGTATAAATGTACATTGTATAAATTATGAAAGAATATTTTAATGAAAGCGTTGAAGATATTTTTTACTTTCATTTCTAGTTCCTAATTTCACCACTTGTCAATTTATGTTAGTTGCGCTGTATGTCTCAGACGTTTTTTGTTTTTGAAGGTCATGCCCTCGAATTTCGACCGACAGTGTGCACACAACAAAAGAATCTATTGTTCAGATCGCTGTAAGACGCGTTGCTCTAGTATTTATGGCCGCTTCTTTACTCTATGCGTAAGACAAAAACCTACAATGTGTTTTCAGCTTTACAGCGATCACTACGATACGATACGATCACAGCTCACTTAAAGTAAGAAGTATGGGAACAAATAGTGAGTACCTATTTGTACTAAAGATAATAAAGTATCATACTAAAAATAACGGAGTAATTTTTTATACAATCAAATATTAAGTTATTGATGTTAAAATTTCAAAATACACGCGCTGTTTTAGGAATTATAATAGGAAAAAGTTAACCTTGTTATTTGTCTTCAGGTAGTCTCTTTTTTGTTTTCTTTTAAAATGACACTGGTAGTAGAAACATATAAAAAAAAGACAACAAGAACAAGACGTGTGCTCGAAACACGATCTTGCCTACTTTGGAATTCACACATTTTGTACATAAGTATTTCTAATATGTGTACACGGCAATGTTGCTTAACATTTTTCCACAGTAAATTTATTCTCAATATGTAATCTATGTTGGTGTACAGAATTCAATCAATCACAGTATTATATAATTGATTGATGTGTGATTAAATGTTAATTGAATCATTGTTTTTGACAATAAAACAGTTGCAAACTCGAATGTGATAGTACCACAGGTTATCACAGATAAGAACTGTTTATAATAAGCGCCAACTAGGATTGATTTCATTTAATAAAATATATTATTTATTTGTTTATATAGAGATGAGATAAAGAGTACATAAAAATCGACTCTTCCATCCCTAAAAGCTTAGTCATTGGCAGACGAGAAAACCGTCCTTTGTCAATGAAATTAAAAAAATAAAAACGTACGTGGGCCCTCTGACGACCCGTACGAACCATGTAAGATGTGCTCTTTACCATAGTTTTGTACTCTTTACTCTATGCGTAAGACAAAAACCTACAATGTGTTTTCAGCTTTAAGAAGCGGCCATAAATACTAGAGAAACGCGTCTTACAGCGATCTGAACAATAGATTCTTTTGTTGTGTGCACACTGTCGGTCGAAATTCGAGGGCATGACCTTCAAAAACAAAAAACGTCTGAGACATACAGCGCAACTAACATAAATTGACAAGTGGTGAAATTAGGAACTAGAAATGAAAGTAAAAAATATCTACAACGCTTTCATTAAAATATTCTTTCATAATTTATACAATGTACATTTATACTAGTAGTCCAATAGTAGTAATGATAATAATGTCCAATGTAATGAAATTTGAAGAGAGAAAAAAATAACAATTTCTCCGTGCACCACAGCGCTTTTGAGCGATTTGTGATTGTGGACAAACTTGAGTTTACACAAAAATAGGTTTTGTAAATATGGCTACCAGCTTTTTAAGCCAAACTAATATGACATTTCTTAAAACTTACAATTAAATTAGAATTTATAATGCATACAAGGCATAATTTGCTTCATTCAATCTGCATACAATTTAAAAATTTTGAATACAATTTGGACATTTCTAATTATTTACATGAGATGTTGCTGGTAATCTAACTTGACTTAACAGAAATAAACACCGCAGTTCTTTGACCAGTTGTTTGTAAATACTAGACTGGACGTAATTGACAGCCTCCGTGGCGCAGTTGGTTAGACGCCGCCTGTGAAACGAGAGGCCACGGGTTCGAGCCCCGCACCGAGACAAATGTTTGTGAGACCCAGTAAGTTTTGGTCTCGGGTCTGGATGTTTGAGAGACCGAAAAGTCTCTCGTAGTTCCCGGTACCCACGACACAACACTTAATTAATCTTAATGTGGGGTCAGGACTATGTATGTGACTGTTAAGTGTATTTATTTATTTAATTATCAGTAATTAGCCAAAAGTTCGTCTGTGCGTTCATTTAAAAAATGGAAGAAAAACGATCAGAGTATGTGCGTAATAGAGAAATTAATTATAATGTTAAATGTAAAGAATACAAATATGCTCACTTAAAGTAAGAAGTATGGGAACAAATAGTCAGTACCTATTTGTACTAAAGATAATAAAGTATCATACTAAAGATAACGGAGTAATTTTTTATACAATCAAATATTAAGTTATTGATGTTAAAATTTCAAAATACACGCGCTGTTTTAGGAATTATAATAATAAAAAATTTAACCTTGTTATTTGTCTCCAGGTAGTCTTTTTTTGTTTTCTTTTAAAATGACACTGGTAGTAGAAATATATAAAAAAAAGACAACAAGAACAAGACGTGTGCTCGAAACACGATCTTGCCTACTTTGGAATTCACACATTTTATACATAAGTATTTCTAATATGTGTACACGGCATTGTTGCTTAACATTTTTCCACAGTAAATTTATTCTCAATATGTAATCTATGTTGGTGTACAGAATTCAATCAATCACAGTATTATATAATTGATTGATGTGTGATTTAATGTTAATTGAATCATTGTTTTTGACAATAAAACAGTTGCAAACTCGAATGTGATAGTACCACAGGTTATCACAGATAAGAACTGTTTATAATAAGCGCCAATTAATAAAATATATTATTCATTTGTTTATATAGAGATGAGATAAAGAGTACATAAAAATCGACTCTTCCATCCCTAAAAGCTTAGTCATTGGCAGACGAGAAAACCGTCCTTTGTCAATGAAATTAAAAAAATAAAAACGTACGTGGGCCCTCTGACGACCCGTACGAACCATGTAAGATGTGCTCTTTACCATAGTTTTGTACTCTTTACTCTATGCGTAAGACAAAAACCTACAATGTGTTTTCAGCTTACAGTTTATATTGAGTAAATTATGAATTATAAAGCCACAATGTTATCTGACCCGGTGAGAGAGTCGCTGTAATCGAATTTGGTGTTGTCATTAAAAATAGATATTGCAATAAATGGGGTAAAGTAAGATTTTTCAATCCGATCAATAGTGTCGAGAAAATGACCAGTTTCATCTGCATATTATTTTTCCTTCACACGATTTCTAACAAATCGCTCCCCAAAACCCTTAAAAAAGTGTATCTGTATTCTCCTCCACAATCGAGAGTACGATTGCAGGGGGTTAGGCTATATCCATAGATTTAGTATAAAACATAGATCGGCAATGTGAAAGAGATAGAATAATTTAACTCATATGTTAAAGCGAGATGCATGATGCGACCATACGTTTACACAGAAGTAGCCCGCAGTGACCCAGAGTCGAAATATGTCAAACTAAGCGAGCAACAAAATTCGCTTATTTTCATAATTTATTTAATTTTACAGTAGCTGGTTATATTTATTAAACGTAGTTTATTATAGTGCATTGTGCAGTGCCAAGGTGTGGTTCATGCAGGCGTAAAAATCCGCAATAATTAAAGTTTTCACAGGTACCGGCCACTTTTGTACAATCCTATTTTGTGACGATATTATAGAATTAAATAGAAATCCGTGTATACATATCGGTAGAAAAGAATATAGTATTTTATTATATAAATACGCTGTAAGCATTCATTGCGTATAAAAAATAATATCAAATACGTGAATTTACAATGATTTCAGCCAAAAGTTGCTAGGGATTGACTGACAGGTTCGATCAATAAAAGGTTGTCGATAAAATAGTCGATGACAACACATGTTTCCCTACATTTTTATGGAGCTATAGTATGTTGTGATAGTGTGCATTCTTCTTCTTCTTCTACCTGGCGTTATCTCGGCCATATTAGCCCGGCCATTATTATAGTATTCATTCTACAATATTAGTTATTACTTTACTTTTTCTCATTTTTTATATTTGTGGAATAATTATTATAACACTTCATGTGTGTGATTTATGAATTAAGAACCTGTTTCAATCTCTGCCAAGAGGCTGTCAATTTATAATAGTAAAACAAGAACATATTCGATATTATTATAAAATATGCGATACTTCTATGCACAGTATCATCGTCCAAACCTTGAAGCAACATTATTCATTTATCATAACATTAGGTATAGGTTTAAAATTTATAATTCTCATAGGAAAAACATTAGTTTAGGTAACGTGATCGAGAAAAGCTTCATAGTTTATTAAACTATCTCTTTCTTCAGCCACAGGAATGCGACTAATGAACACCTTCCACAAGAATGTCTACATCAGTTTGTTGTAAGCTGCCTGCATCCAACGACTTCCTACAAGCTCCTCCGTACACATCCAACGCGGCCTAGCAGGCGTCCAACACTTCCCAATGTGTTACAAGTCAATTAATTGATTTGAATAAGCTTATTTTTTTAACTCTAGTATACATATAGTAAAAATGTGTTTCTTAGACTTACACGAATGTTACTCATTGAAACAAAACTAATAATAACGGATTTTGTTACAGACTGAGTCCACTCTGTGACTACGAAAGCTGTAAAGTAATTGAAACTTCGTGACGGGAAATTAAAAATGAAAAAATAAACCGAAAACGCTAAAACTTTGTAAATTATAGTTTTATTTTATAAAAGTGTTTTTTGTTCTCAGTTTAATTAGGTGTATGTACTAGGTATACATCACAATGAAAAAAATAATTTTGTTCAGGTGAACATAAAGACCCATACAAAACATCTCAAGCAAAATGTTTTCAAATAATATGACAATTCATCTTTATTTATTTGTGTGTTTAATGTATCAATCTATATTGAAATAAACACATCAATAAGTTTCTGTTAATATATAATAAAATGTTGCATATATCCATAACATTTTATTTCACAACTACAGGTCGACGGCTATATCGATATCGATATGATAGTATCGGAAGTGCATGGTACACCACTATATGTCAAGCACACACAATCGTAAATCAGTTTTGGTCGCGCTTAAAATGACACATTGCCGATCTATGTTCTATACTACATCTATGGCTATATCTAATGGAGGTTTATAGCTGTTATTATTATATCACTAATATCTGGTCTCTTCTTTGACCTTCTTGTGAGAACTCTTTCTCACATGTTTAGTGAAATGAATACTCAGCAGAGTTCAGCCATAGCAAGCGTTTAATGTTATACATACATTAGGTATAAACTTTAATCACAACACAATAAGAACTTAGCAAAAATATATATACTGGGTATCTCAAGACTGCTACCGAAAACGAAGCCGGGTTGTAGTTTCAGTGGCTACAAATACAATGCAATTAAAAATTTCGCATAGAAACACGACAATTATTTTTTATGATTTTTTAAATATCGTAATTTTTGGGTGGTAAATCCATAGTTTTTGCTAAAATAATAATTTAAACTCTTTTATACCTTAGATTACTTATAAATAAAAGGGTATACACTATTATTTTAGGAAAAAATGTATTTACCACCCAAATATGGCCATAGGAAAATAATAACAAAAAAAAATTGACGCTGTTTTTTGCAACTTTTTCTGTTGCATTGTGTCTGAAGTCGTTTAAACTACCACCCGGCTTCGTTTTCGGTAGCAGTCTTGATATACCCTATATGTGAAAAATATTTGATGTTTATGACATAAGTAAACTTGTGTGTTTACAATAACAACTTTGAACAACGACTGACGTCCCAAATATTTTTCACACATGCGAAGGCTTATTTTATTTTTGAATCTACATTCAAAAATATCTTCCAGCCTGTCTTACACACTGACATGAGGTTACATACAGTCCAATAGCAACTCTATGCTCTAACAATATCACAGGCCATATAGCCCACCACGCTGGCCTCATGCGGGTTGGTGGACATACATACCATAGAAATCCTAATAAATCGCTATTGTAAGCAGGTTTCCTCACGATGTTTTCCTTCACCGTTATAGCGCGTTTTTATCAATACAAGCATGGCTCCGAAAATTCAGAAGTGTGACCTGAGATTCCAACCCGCAACCAGCGTGAACAAGTTGGCTGCCGCGTCTGGTCCATTTAACAACAGGCCACCACGCACGTAACGTAAAATGAGACGAGTAAGATACATTTTAGTTTATGATATGTACTTACATATTATATTCTACTATACTGTTTCCATTCGTTTATTTTATTTTTGACAGTTCACGCCTATAAAGTACGACATTACAGTAGAACAATATTTTGAAATAAAAGTAGATACTTTCTTGACGGGTAACGCCCACTTAGAGTTGTGCCATTCGTAACGAATGACCACAGATAACAAAAACGATTTTGAATAGAATCAATCAATCGGAATCATTTGAAATAAAATTACATTAAAATGCTAATGAAAACAGTTAAACGTAATATAGTACCCAATATTAGGATCGAATGTATTTGCTGCAAATTAATTAATATGAATAAAGGTATACGTATTGAAGTGACTTTTAATAAGAGTTTAATTTAAAATAATTACAATGATTACAACGAAAATAAATGTTTAGTACCTACTTGTAATAAACAGTTAAACCATGTTGGAATTCATAGTACTTTAAGGATTAAATAATTAAAACAACTAAAAGGTAATTTGTTAATATTTTTATTTATAAACAATCGTCTGTTTCGTCGGAATCGGCGTCGTCGTCACTCGTATCCCCAGTAACACTAATTATTAATGAGTGCATGGGTAAGTTGTCAAATGCGACATCGCGATCCCAATCAGACATTATTTCTTTCTTCGTCTTATCTACGACACTCGCCCAGTTATGAGGCGTCACATTTTCACACGCATTTTTAAGCAACTCCAGCATTTTGTTTGCGGTGAAAGGAGGAGTTGTATTTATTCTCGCAGCATATCCTTTCACTTGCGCCCATATTAGCTCTATGGCATTATACTGGCAATGATATGGAGGAATTCTAAGGACGGTGTGCCCATGTTCTTCAGCCATTTCATCTATAACGTATCGTTTAGGCTGCTTCCTCATTTTTAATATTTTAAGTAACTCTACTTTTAATAGGGACTCGTCCACCTCCTCGCCATTGTTACGGAGCCAGTTTATTATTTCATTTTTTTTACTGGCTTGCGTTGGCATTTTGTTAATTTGCCGAGAGTGATTGGGCAGCGTTCGGGAAACTACGCGACGTCTTCTCGTCCAAAATACCTCAGTGCCTTAAATCGAAAGTCTTCGATAGTTGTGTGTTGCCAGTGATGACTTACGGCACCGAGACGTGGCCTCTCACTATGGGCCTTATTAGGAAGCTCAAAGTCACTCAACGAGCTATGGAGAGGGCTATGCTCGGGGTTTCCCTACGAGATCGAATCAGAAATGAGGAGATCCGTAGGAGAACTAAAATAACCGACATAGCCCACCGGATTAGCAAGTTGAAGTGGCAATGGGCCGGGCACATAGCGCGGAGATCTGATGACCGATGGGGTCGGAAAGTACTCGAATGGAGGCCGCGTAGCGGAAAGCGCAGCGTAGGACGTCCACCAACAAGATGGTCCGACGACCTGGTAAAGGTCGCGGGACGTCGCTGGACACAGGCTGCCTCCAACAGGTCTCTGTGGAAATCATTGGGGGAGGCCTATGTTCAGCAGTGGACTTCCTTTGGCTGATGGATGGATGGATGGATGGATAGGACGCATTATCTATAAATATTGTTGATGGCTGTTCGAGTGACAATAACATTTCCCGAAACCATTTTTCATATACTTCGGAATTCATTTCTTCGTGGTAATCCCCTGTTTTCTTTGATTTAAAAGCTAACATAGCATCTTGCACAAATCCTTTTGCGGTTCCTGCATGACAAATTATAATTCTTTCACCTTTTCCCATTGGCACTGCGGTCGAGGAGCTAGCAGTGTTGTCAGTCCAAGTTTTTGATACCGTGTGATTCGCATTGAGCCAAGTTTCATCGGTGAAAACAACATTCGACCAGTCTTCTATTTTTTTAGCTTGTCTTAAAAATTCGCATCGATACAAAGCAACATCATTGCGTTCCATCAATATTTTTCTTTTGTCACATTTTTTGTATTGGAATCCAATCCTATTCAATACCTTCGCCAAAGAAGACTTTTGACCACGGAACAAGCCACTAGTTTTCAGAGATTGTACTAGGTTATGTAAAGTAGGAATCTCTTTTCTTTGGTAATAATCGTATATATGACGACGAATAGCATCACCATCAAAACTGTCAATTGCTGTCACTTTAAAGGGCTGACGTTTTTTCTTAGGTGTAGATGGCTTGTTTTATTCCATGCCACTACTGCCGTAGCCTTCTTTAATTATTTTTGAAACTGTTGGAGCAGTAATACCTAATGCTGCTGAAACACGGTCTCTGATTTGAGTCACTGGTATAAGAGGTCCACCATTACGGCTTTCCCTTTCAAAGTACTCATGAAGTCGCAACACAAACTCCCTTGTTTGTCCTTTAAGCACCTTTCCTTTAGGCATTTTGAAAGTGATGAAGGCAGGTACGATGTTCTCAATTCAACCAAATGTAGGAATTCACGGGTAAAACAATACGGAGGAATATAAATACTCAACTCGACGTATGAAAAATGTGAATTAAAATTCAGCGAACGGAAAACACTAGCACGGGCGCGGGCGTCTCGTTGTGAGTGACCACAAAATGGCGGCGCGCGTCACCTGTCTGCCCAGTGTTGCCGTTTCACAATTTGTTTTTAACAACATTACTATTGCCGACGGAAGTGATAAGAATATTAACTTAACATGAGTAAATGGTTTATTTTAATATAATTATTAAATCAAGTAACTTAAATATCCCTGAAGTTTTATAAAACAATGCATGGAGCAAAAAATAAAATATGTATTAAATCGATTAAAACTTGTTCAAAAATAAAATCGTTTGTTATAAAAAATTGATTCGATAACGCATCAGGCCATCACTATTTGATTCAGTACTCGATGTGTCAAAAATAAAATAAACGAATGGAAACAGTATAGTACATACATAATTCTGTTTTCGTGGAATTTATTTTATAAAGCTGACGACACAAACCTTTGGTGGCAGCTACGCGTTAATACAATTTTTCGAAGGGTATTATTGATGTCGGAAGACGCTTTTCATCCTACGTAAAATTTAATACCTGAAGTACGTTCCTAGCATCACTTTTTAAAGCTTTCGGCATTTTTCACTAGTTTTAAATAATGCAGGAAAAATAAATACATTGAGTAAACAACCAATGGCGGATATGTCAGCGACTGGTAGCTAGATTGACAATTTCAAATGACGTCTTTGTTTCCAGTTTTGGCCACCGGGCCAGATAACTTTGTGGTTCTATACATAGAACCACACATAGAACACAAAACGATAATGCTCAATTGCCAAATGTCAACTAGACATGTGTATTGTGTAACTCAGGAGTGATTTACTAAAAAGATATATATCCGACGTACGGAGCGATTATATCTTTATATCCCTTGCACTCAAACTAACTCATTATATCCATACGCGTAAAGATCATTATTGGTTCAATTTCACTGCAAAGATTAGAAAGAAACAGATTTAGACTTTTATATTTGTGTGAGCGGAAAAGAGAATATTTATGTTCACAATGTAATACATGCGCTATGCGTACGATCGTGGAATACGATCACAGTAGTAAATGGAGTGTAAGCGAAAACAAAGCTATTTACAATGAATTAAGGCCTAATTTCGCTAGCATGTTTTCAAATTAGCAAAGATATATTGTATTCATTTTTTTTATCGGATTTGTATTTTGTTTCCGTGAAATATCTTGTACCAGTGGTGACCATAGCACAAAAGACCATAGCTCATCATTGTGAGATAGAGATATAATTATAAAGATATAAAAGAATGATATATATATTTTGACTCAAAAGATATATATCTCTCTTTTCTTTACAGTAATTCATTTTGCGCATGACTTATGTCAACCCACAGTGTCAACCACACAATGCAAGAATTCAAGTGTCAACTGTCAAGTCAAATGTCAATCCCAACAACGAATTTTTTACCTTAATATGTGGTGAATTGGGACAATTTTCAACTTCACAACGAATTTTCGGGTAGTATTTTACAGAAATATTCTTGTGTTATAGCATATTTCATTAAGTCTTAGTTGCGTCTTGACTATTAACTATACATTTTTTTAAATCCCTTGGAAAATAAGAAAAAAAAGGGCACAAAATATGGGTTTAGGATAAATACGGATTTTGGGGGTAATAGAAGCGGGATCGAGTTCAATGGGGAAATGGACAAGGGTTGGCACTGAATTGTTTCTTATTAATTACTTTTTAACCGACACATCTAAATATTCTGAATTATTTATCGTAATAATTTACTTTGTCACAAATGAAATCATTAAAGATTACATCTGTCTTTTAAATGTTAATTATCAATTCAAATTACACGTTTCAATAAGCTAATATAGTTTCAAAGATTTAAAAATCAACATATTAGGTATTCTATATCGCAGTCTTATGATTCTTCTGTGAAGTAATACGTAGAATATTATGCATAGTTTGGAATCAGCTAACGATTTCTCACTTATAATATGCTAAATTATGAAATACGCAAACAAAACAAAGTACGAAGAAAATTGAAAGGCAAAATTAAGCTCAAAACACATTATAGGTTTTCGTCTTACGCATAGAGTAAAGAGCGGTAAGTACGGGGCCAACCATGGATGTAGTTTATAAACAGGATTGCGCACGAAGAAAATGGTGTCATCCTGAAATAAGGCTCAGTTGCACCAAGTAACTTTGCCAATACCTTTGCCTATGAAAATGTCATCGCCATACATTTTAGATATATTTGACCTTGCGAATGTATGGAATTGACAGTTTCAAGGGCAAAGGTATTGGCAAAGTTAGTTTGTGCAATTGAGCCTAACGGCCGGTTTCAATAATATATTGACAGTTAAGCGGTAAAAATTATCCCCGATAATACGTGTCTTCTATCTTTGTTTAACTGTGGTTTAACCGATGTTTCGATAACAAAAATTAAACTAGGTTAACAATGCTGAACGTAGATATTGCATATATCTCTGGTAAGAACCGTTCCTCCCAAACGTTTAATTTTTGCACTTTTAATTGAGGTCAATATTTATTAGGTTAATTATTAACTTTATTTTGGAATTATCATAAATCATCATTAATGTATAATTAGAAGAATAAAACGTTAAAATATATTAATAATGTAAGTATTGTGACAAATAATGGCAAATTAAAAATTCATACAAAGCTTACATAGAACAACAAAACGCATCGTATGACTGATTTATGATATGTCAAATGTAAAAAAGAAGTTTACAAATATCAATGTTTACCAACAAGAATGAATTAAAAAATGAATTTTACGGCCCTATTTCTGCGATAGAGTTACAAATTTAAATTGAATTAGAGACCATAATATTTATAAATACGAAGAAAAGTGTGAAAATAAAACATTGCATAGTTGCATTACTTTAGTTTTGTAATCAATCTGACTTTAAAGACCTGAAATAATTTCAGTGCTAATCTACAAAGAAATACTGAGGAATATTATTATAATTAAAACAATATAAATCAAATTAAGAATAACAATTGATTCAGGTGATCTTACTATGCTAGAAGTTTTCGAAATTGTAATGACTAGTTATAGAGAAAACAACTGTTAGACATTTTATATATCACATAAAAATGTATTTACAA
Organism: Hyles vespertilio; assembly: GCA_009982885.2. Classification (NCBI taxonomy): domain Eukaryota; kingdom Metazoa; phylum Arthropoda; class Insecta; order Lepidoptera; family Sphingidae; genus Hyles; species Hyles vespertilio. The sequence goes on along the minus strand of CM042808.1, from coordinate 12,499,659 downwards.
ATAAAATGTAAGAACCCCCCTTTTCCGCAGATTGTATTATGGGTAAATAAAATATCAAAGATAATTTGTGAAAAATCTTTAATCTTTATTATTGACAAAGTTCTGAAACTTTATTTTTAATTTAAAATAAGTAATTAATATTTATGTCTAGCCTAGCAGTGTTTGATATGTCAATTTCATGTTCCACATCAGCAATGCTTTTCATTCTTCAAATATTATCTGACACCGCTGTGGCACTCATAATGTTTAAAGTTGTGTGCAATCGCAAAAGACTTATTTTTAGTGAACGGTGTGGAAATCTTCTTTTCCAAACACCATAAGACCTGAAATAAAGATGAAAGAAAGATGTAAAATATGGAAGAGCAAAATATTAATTATAGTAACTTTGAGTAGTATTTCTGTTTTTATATGAGCCGCATTGTTGCAATACTCTATGGCAGACATTGAGCAGTGTTGTTAATAAAGTAGTATGTGGATATGCACTATCTCCAATTAGATATCTATTACTATTTTATTATATAACTTCTCAACATTGTACTGAAAATAAATATGTTATTTACAAAAAATAAAAGATTTAAAGTGAAAATATGTTTTGATGATTTCCATCAGGCTGTACCCTTTTGAAACTAGGGAACTATTAGGAAACGACTCACAAAAATATGTATTAATCTTAATATATTCTCTTAACCATTCTTCCAACTTAATTGTCATATTTGTTGCATCTTAAATTATTATTTGCCAATATGGCGGGTCATAGCTGCACAAAACAATTGAATATAACACCACTTTCACCTATGTACCACAATAAAGTATTTTGAATTTGAATTCTTTCAAAATATAAAGTATGAGATAAATACCTTTTAGCAGAGTTATTAAATATAGTAGTTTCATGAGGCCCAGGCTAGCGTTCCAATACATTCATGAAAAGTAACTGCAATACACATTTCTTGAACAATAATGCCTTTATTTTCTTAATTCTTCTCCTATATTTGAATCTAAAAATAAAAATATTAAGATTAATACATTGTGATCAGATAACTGATACATAATACCAAGATTTATGTTAAAATCATAGACAATATTAATACATAATTATTGATTAATCCTAATATTATATCTAAAGGTAGTCATTACTAACCAGGTGGCTCTATGGGAATATAATATGTGCAATGAATTGCACCAAAGATTCTTGGGAAAACTGCAATTTTATGAAACTCATGCTGTGTGTTGTCTTATATTTTTACATATTGCTAATATAGCTCAGTTATAGCCCGAGGCACATCAGTAATGATTCGGCTGACTGTAGCTTTTGATACCCAAAATAGTTACCTACTGAACATGCATTCTCCCCAGTACATAAAACCACAATGATAGCAGCAATTAATGGAACAGTGACACATTATTGTTCCCGAGCTGTTACATTTATTATAGAATATATGATTTTGGAATAATTCAATACACTTATAAAACTTAATGAAATATTTGATATGTATGCTTACCAGGAGGAAGGTTCCTTGCAGGCTGGGTTTAAATGTAGAAATAAACATAATAGCTGATGTATTATTTCATCTAAAAAGTAAATCTGTAAATAAATTCTGAACTAGAATATTCGCATAGTTTTTTTGGTTCTCATAAATTATAATCGGCGTCAAATACACCAGCTTTTGTAGCAGAGCAACAGCACAATGGTTATTTTAATTGAAAATATAAAATCACATCATGTTACTTTATTAGTCAAAGATATCGAAACACACATAGCAAACAAAACCAACAATCTGTCAATACAATATTCTAAGTATAAAATAAGAACATTCTAAGAAACGGCCAGCTTCAATTTATAGTTTATATTCTTTAACACGCCCCTTTAAATTGAAGCTAGGTAGTTAAATACACCGAAATACCTATTATTGACCCTTAATGCCTAAGGCACTGACACACTGAGCATGTTTGACCTGAGATAAGGGTTTTGGTCAATATATCAGCCACCATATCGACAGTAGGTATATGACACAAGTCAATATCTGAATTATTTTTCAACACATCCCTTATAAAATGATGTTTAATGTCAATGTGCTTACTACGAGCATGAAATAAGGGATCCTGTGCCAAATATATCGCGCCCTGATTATCAGCATATAACATAATTTTACTGTACCTTGAAAGTCCTATTTCGTTTAGCAAACTATTCAAATAAACAGCTTCCTTCATACTCTCTGACAGACTTACGTACTCAGCTTCACAACTTGAAGTAGCTACTGTACGTTGCTTACGCGATTGCCAAGAAATACAAGCACCTCCTAAAATGAAAGCATATCCCGAATATGAACGACGATCAATTAAACAATTTCCCCAGTCTGCGTCTGAGAATCCTTGTACGTTTTTATTTGTTTTCTTAAATACGAGTCCATACTTTACAGTACCTTTCAGATATCGCAAGATGCGTTTTGCTGCCTTCCAATGAGACTCTTCAGGACAAGTAGCAAATTGCGATAGTTTAGTAACCGAATTTGCTATATCTGGTCGGGTCCCAACACTTAAGTACATCAACGAACCAATCAATTCTCTGAACGGCCATTTCTCCTGAATTACATCACTGTCCGTCTTTTTCTTGGTATCAATTTTTTTACTATTAATCTCCATTGGAGTTTTGCATGGGGAACACGAAAGCATATTAAAACGTTCTAAAATACTATTAATATATTTTTCTTGAGATAAAATAATGACATTGTCATTGTCAAGTCGAGTAAAATCAATCCCTAAAATATATTTTGCCGGTCCGTAATCTTTTAGACTAAACTCATTGGATAAATCCTTTTTAAATTTCGATATCCATTCTTTCTCTTCCGATGCAATGAGAATATCATCAACGTAAACTAATACGTACAAATGTTTTCCATCTCTTTGCTTAAAATAGAGACATGGTTCATTGACGCTCTGCTTCAATCCCATTTCTTTGAGTTTTTCATCTAATCTAATGTTCCATTGACGACCAGCCTGTTTTAATCCATATAATGATTTTCTAAGCATACAAGTATCACAACCGTTTTTAAGTCTTTCTAACATTTCATTCGCTCGACTTACAGTCAATGCGTCCTCTCCTTCGGTTATAGTAATTTTGATTAAGCATTCCTTTAGTAGTTTCGGAATCTCCATGTATATTTCCTCATCTAGTGAACCATTCAAATACGCCGTATTTATATCTACTTGGTGTATTTCCATTCCTAATTCAACAGCTAAAGCAGCCATCAATCTAATGGTTTGTAGTCTTGCGACTGGTGCAAAAGTTTTGTCATAATCAACGCCAAATCGTTGACTAAATCCTTGTGCTACTAATCTTGCCTTTTTCTTCATTGTTCTATCAAGCTGAAGTTTGTTAGTTAAAATGTATCGACAACCTATGACATTTCTATACTCCGGCCTTTTCACTAGTTCCCATGTGCCTTTCTGTATCAAGCTCCGTATCTCTGATAATATTGCATTTTCCCACTGATCTTTTTCTTCACTGTTTAATGCTTCTTTCAGAGTAATTTCGGCTATTCCTATAAAATTATTACAATCTTCAAAAGAATCGTCAGAATTTTCAAAATTAACGTCCCGTTCCTCTTGATTCACTTCGAAATGTTGCGGTTCTTTTACTTTAACCGTCTTGAAGACCTTTTTGGGACGACCGACATTACCAGTGCGTAATAATTTTGGACGTCCACGGGCTCTCTGTGATGTTGAGGGTAGTTCATATGAATCAACACTATTTAAACGTTTTCTCACAGTGGAATCCTCTGTGTCTAAATTTTCTCTACGGTTATCTATATCTGTGTTTTCTCTATTATTATCTAAACAAACTTCTTGCATCTCTTGTTCGTTATATGTTTCTTCAAGCTCCTTTTCTTTGAAGAAAATAACTTCAATAAATTCTTTATTATTATTCTTGCTTAACGAATCACTCTCTTCTTGAACCTTAGTGTTAGGCTGCCATTCTTCATAAAACTTTATATCTCTTGTAATTAAAGACTTATTTTCCGCTGGTATCCAAACACGATATCCTTTATTCAGTTTTGGATAACCAATAAATATGCCTGGTCTAGCTCTAGCAACAAATTTATCTTTATTCGGATTTTTGTCGAGAACGTGCACTCTGCATCCGAATCTTCTGAGATGTTCAATAGATAGTTGTTTTTCAAACCATTCTCATAAGGAATGTTACCTCCCAGTTTACTATTTGGACATCGGTTCCTAATATAACAAGCTGTATCCACTGCATCTGCCCAAAAACAATTTGAAAGTTCAGAGTTCAATAACATGCATCTGGCCATCTCCACCAGCGTTCTGTTCATTCTCTCGGCAATTCCATTTTGCTGCGGTGTATAAGCAACTGTTAACCTCCTTGAAATTCCTTCTTGACGCAAAAACTCATCGAATTCTCTGTTGCAGTATTCACCGCCATTATCACTCTGGAAAAATTTGATTTGAAGATCTTGTAATTTCTCAACATTACTTTTATATATTTTAAATGCATCCAAAGCTTTACTTTTTGATGACAAAAAATAAACTTCGCACCATCTTGTGCAATCATCTATAAAAGTAATAAAATATTTTGCACCCTCTCTTGATTGACATTTCATAGGGCCTACTATATCGGAATAAACAATTCTCAATTTTTCCTTACAGGATTCAGAACAATTTGAAAATGGAAGTGCAGTCATCTTGCCTTCAGCACAAATATCGCAATCTTGTAACTGTCGTACCTCTTTCATATCTATATTCGCACCTAACTTGTTCAGAAGTTTAACTACATCTTTTCCATTTAGATGCCCTAATCGATCATGCCAAACGCGTAAGCCAATGTCCGAACTTATAGCATATGCAGATTCATATTTTTGCACACAATACAAATTACCTTTGCGATAAGCTGTCATCTTAACTTCCCCGTTTTTATCAATAATTTTAGCAGCATCCCGGGTAAAAATGACGTCATAGCCGCTATCGGTAATCTTAGAAACTGAAATAAGGTTAGTTCGCAATTCCGGTACAAATAACGCATTACGGAATTCCATTACGCTTTTTGTATGATCGTTATATGCTGATAATGTTACGGTACCCTTACCTGTTACAATTGCAGTTGTATTTGTAGCCAAATTTAATTTACAATTGTCTTCACTAAAGTGTTCCCGAATTTGCTCGCATCATTACTTAAATGTGACGTACACCCACTGTCGATTACCCAATCATCCTTTTGAATGTTTGTTATTAGACATGTATTGGTGTCAGCACCTGAAACATTAAGATTCATTACAGTTTCATCAACATCTACGTAATGTGCTTTATTCTTAAACTTTCTTGTACACTCTGAAGACTTGTGTCCAATTTGATGACATTTAAAACACTTAAACTGAAATCTCTTTCTTGCAGTTTCAGTCCGAATTGGTGGATTGCCTTTCCGATTAGTAAATAATACTTTTTCTGTAGTTCCTTCTCGTACTTCGTCATGCCCTCTTGACTCGCACTCCTCTATAATTTTAATTTTTAAAATCTCGGGCTTGGGCAACTCATCTCTAGATTCGATAGCACACCTGAAATTCTCGAACTACCTGGTAGACTATACAACAGCATAACCGATAATAGGTCATCATGTATTACTACATCCATGTCTGTCAATTTATCTACAGCATCGAAAATGCATCCATGTGATCTCGAACATTTTCAGGTTCTTTCATTTTGTGCAACATGAGTCTTTTTAATAATGTGGCTTTCTTTGCAGGACCTTTCGAAGCATAAACAGACTCTAATTTCAACCATACATCTCGTGAAGTTGTGCACCCTCTTACATGCCGCAACTCACTTGCACTGATCGAAAGAATTATATCAGCTTTGGCCTTTTCGTCTTCTGCTTCCCATTTCTCTGCCTCGTTTTGCTCATCAGGTCTTTGACACTTTCCGTTGACATACCTCCAAACTCCGTCTTTTATTAAAAAGGCTTGCATTTGCATTCGCCAACTCTCAAAATTTTCTTTCGCCAGCGGCTCGAACTTCATCATTGAATTCATCGTCGCAGCTCTTTTAATATTGGTCTGGGCAAAAATGTTAGCCTGGGCCCATAACCATTGTAGCAGAGCAACAGCACAATGGTTATTTTAATTGAAAATATAAAATCACATCATGTTACTTTATTAGTCAAAGATATCGAAACACACATAGCAAACCAAACCAACAATCTGTCAATACAATATTCTAAGTATAAAATAAGAACATTCTAAGAAACGGCCAGCTTCAATTTATAGTTTATATTCTTTAACAGCTTTAAACATTTCGTTATCACTTTCATCACTGAATATATTAATGTCAGTTTATTTTGCTGATTTTTTCCATAAAAATACTACATATCTTGGTTAATCGATGTATTATCCACCATATTGCAGCGATATTAGAAAACGTTGACAGCTAGTTAAACACAAATAACTACAGTAGTTCGAATCGTTATCGAAACGCGTATATTTTAATTTGTATGGAATTTTCTAACTATGGTTAGCGAGAGCCCTCCCATTGATAGATACAAATCATAGATATGTTTAATCATCTGTCTACGATTATTGAAACCGAAAAATGACAGAACTCATACTAGAGTTAGCGATTTTAACGGGTAGAAAAAGACAGACAGAGTATTGCACCCGGCCGTAAGACATGTTCATGTAGCATAAGGTTTAATTTACTATGGTAATGACATGGAGGAAGGCCGAAACCGAGTGAGACAGTATGAGGGGGTTTTATCCCTTTTCATTTGCAAGCCAGACCAAAAAAAATATTTTATCTAGTAGATTATTTTACATTCGCGAAAAGGTAATTAGTTCGATAAAAAACAAACACAGAATATCTATAGTAACATATAGAAAAATATTATTATTTAACTTTATTTATGGGTCCATAAACGAATTCATGGCATTACAATGGAAGGTTAAATGCATGATAGGAGAATTTGTAATTATAACTCTGGCAACTTGATAATAAAAATAAAATATGTCATGGCTGATGGCTTATACGAAATGTCACAGGTGTACAATTTCAAATTATTTTCGATATTTATTAACGGAAATTGGTTAAAAAGTGTTGCAAAATGATTTGTATAAGTGAATAATATAGTGGTTGTTGTATATCGATTCAAAGATGAGTGGTTTCATGAGATTTACCATTTTTGTTTACAAACATTCGCTACGGTGACCATAATAAAACCCGCCTTAGAACTTTTCTGATCGACAATTCAAAGTTCAGATGAGTTATTGAATAACTTTTAATCTGCTTGAATATTAAAAGCAATTCTTTTTTCTTTACAATTTTATTATTAAAGTTATGTTTAATTTATACATGTTAATTTGCATCCTACTATGTTTTAAGTGAAAATAAACACGATAAAAGTTTTTCTAATACAATTGATCATGAATTAAGTATGATTAAAAAATATTTATTTCTTGCGATAGTTTTTATTTACTGAGTGATGTAAGATTTCGGCACGAACGTATTACACTAACTGGTCCACTGTCTGCTACATTTTCACGCCTAAGCCACTGAACCGATTTTGATAGAATTTGATACAGAGATAGATTAGACCTTGGGTAAGGGCAAAAGGTTACCTTTTATTATATAGACAACGCTTGAAGGGGTTGAACAAAGAGATGGCAGTATGTATGCTAAACTGTTGAAGTTACAGATGTCAAACTTTACTCATTTATGAACAAAAATAAAACACACTTTATGTTCTTAAAGTTAACCATAAAGGGGTTGAAATGTTACATAAAATTGAAGCCGTTACAGTTATGGAAACCTTATTCCAAATGAAAAATAATGGCGTGAATAATATTAGAAAAATAGTATTATGGGGTCGAAATAAGGGATGAAATATTATACATAAAATAAAAAAAATTGTTGTAAATATCACTAATAAAATGGCAGAAAGGAAGAAACTCTTTTGTTATTGATCCGATTGGTCTGAAATTCGAAATTTAAACCTCCCCTTTAAATTGAGATTCAGAATTATAGTTATCGCCGCCATGTTGAACTTTGTTAATGATTCGATTAAGATATTTGTTAGGTATGAGATGGTAGGACAACTACGTTGCCGTTAGGTTTTACAAGATTAGGTATGAATAATAACGTGTATCTGGTATTAAGTAGGTCAGCGATGCTCCTAGCTAGTGGTCCTGGCCTGTCCTAAAATAGATGCTACGAGTATACGACCTCGGCCCCCGAACTACTGCAATCACTACCAACTTTCCCCTCCGTGGATGTAGTATCCATCTCTATATTCCATACTTTCCTTTCCAATAACATCTTCTAGCCGCAAACTCTATTTCCTTTCCCCAGTTGAAGACGGACAGCAGCGTCATCAACGCGAACCCTCCTGCGCTCGCGAACCCGCCTGCCAAGCGTGGTTAGTATTGGCATAAACAATAAAAAAGCCTAATAGTTGTTAAAACCAGGACCAGGACTCCAGTCCCCGGCAGCCCCGCTATTCCTGGTTATGGTAGCGGCCACGGTAACGGCGGGGCATAGGGTGGTAAGAATTTCTGGGTTGACCCCAGCTACCACCCCCGACGACGACTGGCACTGATAACACACAACATACGCACTTTGTGAACAGACGAGAAGATTGTTAACTGAATCTTGCTGTCAATAAAGATTTATTATTATTATTTTCATTTTTTCATTTCACCTATTAAAAGTATACGTATAAAACTATGGTTTTGAACTTTTTTGCTAGGTCCTAATGGTCCAATATTTTGGTTTGGTCAATATTTTTTTACACGGTTAGACAATATCACGTTTGTTACCTCAAAAACAAAATGCTTTATTGGACTTTATATTAGGCAATTTGATTAAAATTCCTGTATATCCCAAAAAATATGGTCACCCTATAGGAACGGGACACAACCCAACCTTCCTACATCTCTCGCTCGGCTCGTTTTTCCGATGACAGTGCGCAGTCCTGTTTATATACTACGTCCATGGGGCCAACTGACCAATCAGGACAATGGAACGTACAAGGTTCTTTCTGTGTAGTCTGTGGTCACGTCTTAAGCGTATGACCTATAGTGTGCACACAACAAAAGAATCCATTGTTCAGATCGCTCTAAGACGCGTTGCTCTAGTATTTATGGCCGCTTCTTTACTCTATGCGTAAGACGAAAACCTACAATGTGTTTTGAGCTTAACACACGTAAGTACGTAATGCTTTCTTTTATTATTGCACGGACGAGGCAATCATACCGTTCGCCTGATGGTAAGTGATATGACCGCTCATAAACGGTAGCATACCAAACAATACCTTGAATTACAAAGCAAAGCTAGGCATGCCACTGTGCTCGCCTATTGAATCTTGATCTCGATATATTGAATCTTGGAGACAACTACACAACTGACCACAGACCAAATAGTACTACAACTGACCAAACCTTTTTTTCGCGGGCGCATATATTGATGAATATACGATAGAGGCGTTTGAAAAAGAGATAAAGCTATATTTGGAAACTCCTTCATCCATCTCAACGACTACATTTTGGTTTCAAATATGCAATTTGTGTTTACTAGTTAGTTTTGTTGGTTAACCGAACGAAGAAACATATTTTATTTGGTACAGGAGTTTGTCTGCGACTTCGTCTACGTTTATATTATTATAATGTGGTTGTAAAAGCAAACCAACGTTATGCCGCTACAACTACATTACATTGTTAACTCTACGAAAGCTTTTTACTAAAATCGACATAAAACATTCACTTGGGTCCTTCCCATCTTCTATTCAGCTATGAAATTATCCTTTTAATCAACCCCTTATAGCTAATATTAAAAAACAAAGCATACTATTATTTTGTTGGAATACAAGACAAATCGGATTTGTATCTAAACAAATCAAAGCAGTGGTTATAATATTAAATTTCTAGTACGGAGAAAAGAAAGAGAAATTATAGCGACTCTAAGGTGCTCGTAACGTCTGTATCATTCATAATGTGGATGGCCCGCCGTTGCAATCCATCCAAGGCATCGAGCAGGTACTGAGCGGATCCATCCTAGAGGTCCAAGCAGTATTCCATACCCGGCTGGACCTGCGCTTTATACAAGCGATAAAGTTGACCGGGTGTGAAAAATAGACGCGCCCGGTTCAGGACTCCATGCTTGCGTGCTGTGGCAGATATTACGCCCTCGATGTGATTCCTTGGATTAAGATGGATATACACAGCGTATATCCACACCAAGGATATTCAGGTCATTCTGCATTGAAAGGGGAGTACCCTGAAAAATTGGGAGGGGAGAGAACGGGTATTTTATGCACGTGAACGCACACACCTAGGTTTAACCATATTCCTGAAATCCCATATGAGCTCAAGATCTTCGCGTCCCCTCACTGTGTTGACCCGGCTACCCGGAGGCCCATAGTGGTATCTCCTAAGATCGGGGTTGTCATCTGCATAGCAATGAAAGTTGCCTAGCCACAGCCCACAACATATCATTGATATGGAGAATAATCAGCGTGAGCGGGAGCACCGAGCCCTGACGAACTCCAGCATTTATCGACATGAGCGGCGAAGCGTGTCCGTCGATGACGACACGTATTCTACGCCCATGCAGAAAGTCAGAAATCCACGAACATAGGTTGACGGGCAGACCGTATGTCGGAACTTTGGAAAGAAGAACACGGTGCCACATCCTATCAAAAGCCTTGGCTATGTCAAGGCTCATAGCAAGAGCCTCGCCACGCCAGTCAATCGCCTCACCCTAGCGATGCAGGACAAACGCAAGAAGTTTCACCTGTTGATCGATTTTGACGGAATCCACGATGTCTGTCACTGATCAATGAGTGATCCAAGTGATTAACGAGTTATCAAGTAGCGGATCAATTGAGAGTTTATGATCCGCTCCATGACCTTACACATCACTGAGGTGATAGCGATAGGGCGATAGTTGGTAGGGTCTGACCAATCACCCTTTTTGGGGATCGATTGCACATTGGCCTCTTTCCAAGATTCAGGCACAACTCCTGCGCGGTAGAACGCTCGGTAGAGGCAAGTCAATGCAGGAGACGACTCGGCTGCACAAGTTCTTAAAACCTTCGCCGGTATTCCATCCGGGCCACTGGCGTTTCACACATTTATTTTTTATTTATTTATTTCCAAACTTACATCTACTTTTACAGGATACCCCATAGATTTAGTATAAAACATAGATCGGCAATGTGAAAGAGATAGAATAATTTAACTCATATGTTAAAGCGAGATGCATGATGCGACCATACGTTTACACAGAAGTAGCCTGCAGTGACCCAGAGTCGAAATATGTCAAACTAAGCGAGCAACAAAATTCGCTTATTTTCATAATTTATTTAATTTTACAGTACTTGGTTATATTTATTAAACGTAGTTTATTATAGTGCATTGTGCAGTGCCAAGGTGTGGTTCATGCAGGCGTAAAAATCCGAAATAATTAAAGTTTTCACAGGTACCGGCCACTTTTGCCCAATACTATTTGTGACGATATTATAGAATTAAATGGAAATCTGTGTATACATATCGGTAGAAAAGAATATAGTATTTCATTATATAAATACGCTGAAAGCATCCATTACGTATAAAAAATAATATCAAATACGTGAATTTACAATAATTTCAACCAAAAGTTGCTAGGGATTGACTGACAGGTTCGATCAATAAAAGGTTGTCGATAAAATAGCCGATGACAACACATGTTTCCCTAAATTTTTATGGAGCTATAGTATGTTGTGATAGTGTGCATTCTTCTTCTTCTACCTAGCGTTCTCCCGGCCCTTATTATCGTATTCATTCTACAATATTAGTTATTACTTTACTTTTTCTCATTTTTTATATTTGTGGAATAGTTAATATAACACTTCATGTGTGTGATTAATGAATTAAGAACCTGTTTCAGTCTCTGCCAAGAGGCTGTCAATTTATAATAGTAAAACAAGAACATATTCGATATTATTATAAAATATGCGATACTTCTATGCACAGTATGATCGTCCAAACCTTGAAGCAACATTATTCATTTATCATAACATTAGGTATAGGTTTAAAATTTATAATTCTCTTAGGAAAAACATTAGTTTAGGTGACGTGATCGAAAAAAAGCTTCATAGTTTATTAAACTGTCTCTTTCTTCAGCCACAGGAATGCGACTAATGACAGGCCTTCCACAAGAATGTCTACATCAGTTTGTTGTAAGCTGCCTGCATCCAACGACTTCCTACAAGCTCCTCCGTACACCTCCAACGCGGCCTAGCAGGCGTCCAACACTTCCCAATGTGTTACAAGTCAATTAATTGACTTAAATAAGCATTTTTTTTAACTCTAGTATACATATACTGGGTGGAATCGCTTATCGTCCGGAAAATTTAATAGTGTATTGTGTATGTGAAAGTAACGTTATATACGAAATTTATCATTAAAAACTACAAACTACCCCATAAACAACATCAGTACAAGATATCCCCAAAACGCATATTATCTAAATCACCCTACACTTAAAAGTGCAACGAAATGTCAATACTTAGGCGCGCGAGTGTATGAGTCACGCCACACAACAGCTGACTGTCGCGCATCGACCTTGAACTTACTTTGCGCCTATTTATCGGTATTATTACTCTAAATATTACCATATAACATTTTGATTTATTTAGAATTTTAGTGTGTTAGGATCATTTAAGTAAATTTAGTTGTTGGTAAGTTGTTAAGATTTACATTATTATTTCATAACGTACCTACTATCTTAGAAAAAGCTGCATATGTTTTTATTTAAACGTTTTAATAAAGTCGAGAATAGACGACTTCGCTGTCGTAGGTCACGGATTCTTGCATGATTAGGAAGTCTGAACTTACCATGATCGAGTAGCCTCGGATAAGTCGTTAAAATAGTTCTTGTGCTGGGAACTCGTGGATTCATCATTCATGATACCATTCCTACGCAAAGACTGCAGATGTTCTGGGTCTGCATACATCCTTCTTGCATGACCCAAGTTTTCATTGGATCGAACATAGCATGTCATTATTGTCACATACTCACTGTTCGTTTAATCACTCATTTTGACCGCAAGAAACTAACCAATAACCAAAATAATTTCGTACAACGTCACTCGGCACCGAATTTCGCACGACTGAGGAAGTGGCAAGATCCCTGGAAGGTGTCGGCGGCGCGGGAGCGGGCGGCGCGGCGCGGCGCGGCGGCACGCTTTGTACTTGCGCTTGCGGCGGCGCGGCGGTCAGGGCGGCGCGATCAAAGGATTTTATTACTTAGATTTAGAAGTTTCTACTCGAATTCATATTGTATAAAGTAGGGTAACAATAATGTGTATTTTTTTCATTTATGTCATCTTTCTCTAAACAACGTTGTTTTATGAATAACTTATTCTAAATTAGTAACTAATAGTGGTAAATTAATTTTACACTACATAAACAAAAACATAAAAGAATTAAAATAAGTACGCCAAAGTGTTCTAAATCATGTACTTGCCATGCACAATTTTTTTCGTGACGATAAGCGATTATGATATAGTATAATATTTTTATAGTAAAAATGTGTTTCTTACACTTACGCGAATGTTACTCATTGAAAAAAACTAATAATCACGGATTTTGTTGCAGACTGAGTCCACCCTGTGACTACGAAAGGTGTAAAGTAATTGAAACTTCGCGACGGGAAATTAAAAATGAAAAAAATAAACCGAAAATGCTAAAACTTCGTAAATTATAGTTTTATTTTAATAAAAGGTTTTTTTGTTCTCAATTTAATTAGTATATGTACTATGTATGCATCACAATGAAAAAAATAATTTTGTTCAGGTGAACATAAAGACCCATACAAAACATCTCAAACAAAATGTTATCAAATAATATGACAATTTATCTTTATTTATTTGTGTGTTTATCAATCTGTATTGAAATAAACACACCAATAAGTTTCTGTTAATATATAATAAAATGTCGCATATATCCATAACATTTTATTTCGCAACTACAGGCAGACAGCTATACCGATATCGATATGATAGTATCGAAAGTGCATGGTACACCACTATATGTCAAGCACACATGTAAACTTCACGCACACAATCGTAAATCAGTTTTGGTCGCGCTCAAAATGACACATTGCCGATCTATGTTCTATACTACATCTATGGGATACCCTAATGCAGTAGTGTATCATAGTATTTTTTTTTATGTTTCATTTTGTCTTATAACAAATTATATTCATCGCTATTTTTGTGATTTCACTCTGGGAACAATGGAATAAGTCTGTCACATCGAAAAACCGTTGCTCACGGAGCACATCACACTGCCTAATGCGGATATCCGCCATTGGAAAAGAAAACTTAAAGTAAAGCTGAAAACACATTATAGGTTTTCGTCTTACGCATAGAGTAAAGAGCGGTAAGTACGGGGCCAATTGACCAATCAGGACAATGGAACGTACAAGGTTCTTTCCATGTAGTCTGTGGTCACGTCTTACGCGTATGACCTATAATGTGCACACAACAAAAGAATCCATTGTTCAGATCGCTCTAAGATGCGTTGCTCTAGTATTTATAGCCACTTCTTTAATCTATGCGTAAGACGAAAACAAGAAGCTTATACGGTATACCCAAACGGAGATTGCATTCCGTATAAAACACTGAAGCACAAAAATTTGAATGAACTTCATGTGAACTTCATTCATTGTCACTCTAAAGAAAAGGATAGCAGGCAACAGCGACGTCATTCAAGGTCAAATTTTTGTGCTTCACTTTTATATACGGAATGCAATCTCCATTTGGGTATAAGCTTCTTGGACGAAAACCTATAATGTGTTTTCAGCTTTATACAGCGTGGTACTAGTGATTCTTTAAATAATATTTAAAATATAACAAAGATGATGGATATTGGTTTGAAATATTTTATAATTCTTTAAAAAAATACACAATAATTATTAATTATAAAATAAAAATCCATGATTGTTCTGAGGGTTTTACTTGTTCGATACTTGGGGGTATTCCGTGTACGGTATACCGTATACCGTACACCGTGTATGTATTCGGTATTAATACCCAAGTACAGTACATGTATAAAATCTTAGATATCCAAATATACTTCTCATCAGAAAAATCGAAATACCTTGCAAGCTTAGAGTATTTATATATAGAGGGAGCGCTGCCATACATTCGCGTTTTAAAAAACGTAGATATTTTCTTGTTCGTAATGTTGGTAGCGCTCTTATATTAGTAAAAATTTAATTAATTATTTAGCAATAAATTGCTATAAATTCCTTTGATAGCCGAAATTATATTTAGCTCTTATCCTTTTAAAACGAGTTTGAGTGAAATTAAATAGACCTAAACTATTTATTTTAAATTTTTTTTCAAGCAATTTATGTATGTTGCACAACCTGTTCAAATATTAGCCAATAGGAGGGCAGAAAAAGGTGGCCCGGCACCACCATTTTTATCTACGTTTTTGAAGTACCAGCGCTCCCTCTATATATAAATACTCTAAGCTTGCAAGTTTACTTAATTTGAATTTAGAACATCAACATTAGGATTTGAAAACCTCATAGGTATTGCTATGAAGAAAAAAAAGCCTATTATTATTCACTATAAACGACATTAGACATACAGGGTATATCAAGAATGATACCGAAAACGAAGCCGGGTGGTAGTTTAAGCGACTTCAGACACAATGTAATTGGAATCATGAAGATTGTACGCAACTCTGCCAATATAAATACTCGTAGACTAATTTATTTTGCAATCTGTCAATCTCTGCTCAATTATTGTATTTCAATATGGGGTGGTGCTTGCAAATCCTACATGCTACCCCTTGAAAGGGCGCAACGAGCGGTCTTAAAGGTAATGTTGCATAAGCCCTTTAGATTTCCCACAGATACTCTGTATAAGGAAGCAGATGTCTTTAGAGTCCGCCATCTATTTATACTCAAAACTTGCATCCAAACACATAAAACAACAATAAATTCCGATGATTATGATACATTATTAAGTAAAAGGATTTTTAAATTAGATCAACCTACAGTTAACTTCACTTTTGCCAAAGATTTCCATTCTATTTACATTCAGTCCTTTATAATAAAGTAAGTAAGCAGTGTGACATAAAAAGAGCTACAATCAATGAAGCAAAAAAGAAAATCACAAGGTGGTTAAGCAGTCTTGACTATGATACAACAGAAACTCTTTTCACTTCATACTCGTAGTTTGCCTTATTTAAATATGTACATATATTTTTTCTCGTATATATTATGTATTTTCCTTTTTTCTATAATTATCATATTTTCTTTCGGTGCAAAGTTATGTGAATTTTATAGCTTTAATTATTATTTTTACATAATAAAACTAAGCGTTCATGTATTCAATTAGGAACTATATTGCAATTACTGTTTCGCCATTATAAAATATAACTAGGTAATTACAATTACTCCATGGCATCCCAAGAAGACAGGCTAGGCCTAGTTTGGGAGTCCCTGGCAATGTTATTAGTTTAGAAATTATGTATGTTTTAATTAGTTTTTAAGAAATTGTAACGCAATTTGGTTAATGAATATATGATTTATTATTATTATTTAATGCAACTAAAAATTTCGCAATGATTTTTTAAATATTATAATTTTTGGTTGGTAAATCCATAGTTTTTGCTAAAATAATAATTTAAACTCTTTTATACCTTAGATTATTTATAAATAAAAGGGTATTTACTATTATTTTAGGGGAAAATGTATTTACCACCCAAATACGATCATAAGAAAAAAATAAGCAAAAAAAATTGTCACATTCTTCAGACTTCTTCAGACGCAGACTTCAGAAACAATGCAACATTTTCTGTTGAATTGTTTCTGAAGTCGCTTTAACTACCACCCGGCTTCGTTATCGGTAGCAGTCTTGAGATACCCATTATATTCCTAAATCTACACATTTTTCTGATAATTCTTATAAAACATAAAGTTGTAAGGTGTTTCAATTTTTCTCATGAGAAGTATATTTGCTTTATCTACCACTCTTCCCATCACGTCTAGGTTTTGTATCACACCTGCGGGTCGCGTCGGTTTGCTTTGATGTTGTGGTTGTTCCGGTGACGTTAATTAGTTATTCTTTATTTAATTGCCCGTTCGCTAAATATAAGATATAAAAAATAAGCTAGTATCCAAAAATATCCTAACTTCCTAGCCTAGATTGAGCCGCCATAGTTGTGTCGATTCCCGATAGATAATTATTCGTCATTTCTCTTCATGCTTTATCTGAACGGTACTCGTCGAAACGATAGTATTAACCATCAGGAGTAGCGAAATCACTTTGCCGTATCATTATCTGGGGACACGGCATTTCTCCCGCCAAGTCGTGCAAAAACGCGGCAAATCCTTTTCTCGTAGCAGTTCAGTGCAGGCTATTTTCGACCCCCCTATAATTTCGTTGTGGATAAAACCAGAAGCATGAATTTTCAGTAACCAAGCAGGTATTGTATAAACACGGTAGGTATATTATAAATTTCATTTAACTGACTTAGTATAACATGGATCTCACAACCTTTTAAGATAGAAGAACTGAGTTACGAGACATGGTTTTTTTACAAATTTGTTGTTGATGTGAAAAATCTTGACTTGTCCCTGTCCCACAAATGTGATATCAGCATATATTTTAATTCATCATATTATGGCCTGACCACCCTGTCAGGAAAAGGCCCGTTTGGGCCTCATATGCTGGTGTTAAGTAGTTGACAGACTTAACATGACTTTTAAATTATTTTTGAGTCAGAGGTTGGCTGGGTATTGAACCCTCAAACTTCAGTTTAGTAGAGCGGTCACCCAACTTGGAAATATTTCTATTGTCATTGTCAATATTAAAAAATGCTGTTAAAGTTTGGGGCTAAGATAAAAAATAAATAAAAAATACAATACATTTTAATCACTCGCTTTATTGTATTCGTATGCAATAGGTACATAAGCAATTTTATTGTTATAGAAAATCTATACCCACTTACCACTTATTCGAAGGTTTAGCATTAGGCCAAAAAGCCAGACGAGCCACTGCATTTTACTTTCTCTTAAATTATGTGAAATTGCATTAACAATTTAAAAAAAAAGATGTGCCCGTGTGACAGTACAGACCGAAAATGTTCCCATAGAAGATTTGGAAAAATAAACCTTGTTAATTCCCTGATAAATAAAATCGTAGCTTTGTAACAGTTTGAATTTATTTTTTTATGTGATTATTTATCAAATATATTGACATATTGCTGACGGATGTGAAGGTAAACAGGTCACTGAATGAAGAACGTGCTTGACATAGCTTTTTGGGAATACTTATGCACGCAAACTTTCCGAATGCGTTTTATCCGTGCTCTGACCGCGATAGCCTGCCAATAACATTTATTCTGTAATCATAACAACAATTTCTATGGTATGTAAGTCCGCCAACCCACATTAGGCCAGCGTGGTGGACTATATGGCCTAACCACTCTCAATCGTACTCTCGATTGTAGAGTAGGCCCGTGCCCTGCAGTGGGACGTATATGGGCTGATACAAGACAAGAATCATAACATCAGAATAATTTTGCAAACGAATTATACACTCAATATATGTATTATATATGATTAATTACTAATGTGCACATCGTCCTTTAGCAACAGATTGTAATGCAATATGAGAGTCAACCGCCGCTTTCAACAGGTCGATGTGGATATCCTTGGGGGAGGCCTATGTTCAGCAGTGGACTTCCTGTGGCTGCGATGATGAGGATGATGATTATAAGAGTCATTACTTTTTATGTAATGATTCAAACAACAACCAATTTTATTTTGTTTTTTTTCTCCAAGGTTTAAAATACGGCCTCATGAAGTATTTAAGAATACTTCGAAGTTACAATATTATTATAATATTTAATTATCTATAAACATACATACAAAGATAGAAAGAATTTCACATCTATTTATTGAAAAGTTACGTCTCAATTGAATATCATAAAAGGATAAAATTTAAATACCGCGTAGCTACAATTTCGTTCCTCATAGGCCATTGGTAAATACAATTTTCATTTTCACACGGGGTAAAGGTAAAAACTTAGGTATATGTTCGTTATTATAATACTATGCTAAATTGACTTAGGTAAGTAGGTATGCAATACATAAGCGTACGTCTATAACAGTAGGCAATAGTAGGTCCCATTGTATGTATCATTTATTGAATTGGTTAAGATCTATTTTAAAAGTCATTATACTCTGTATTCAAATTACGTCTAATTACCGTAAATTGAGTTTGTTTAGCCTGATGAGATGTTTTATATATGTATAATTAAATAACATACCAATATGAAAATCTTAACTAGACATAGTAATTAGATTCTCAGGCAAATATTTACCCTGCTTTTTTAAGAAACGTGTTAAAATTGGTTCTAGAATTGTATAAATAAAATAGGTTTTACCATTTTCATAAAATCCATGCTTGTTGGACAGGATTCATTAACTCTGAAATTATATAAATAATTATCTATTTATTCGCGAAATAAAGTATTAAACTATAGATACATCATATGTATGAATATAATCGTGTCTTTTAAGAAGTTAGGTACATAAAGTTAGTAGTATTTTAATAAGTTGTACAGGCACTAAGTAATCTTCATAAAGCGCGTACACACGGAGCCATTATTTAAGATAAACTTAACAAATAGTGGAAAATGTTTACGAAAATTTAGAAAAATAATTACGTACAAATTATACTTGCAAGGTCTTTGATTTCTTTAGCAAATCTCATAAGTTTGAAGGCCTTAACATGTTCATCATCACTTGTAAAAATAATCCACACACATGCGAACAACTTGACAAACTGGAACTAAATTATTTGAAACCTTGGTCCCCACTGGGCATAGTCATTATATTGTTATTTTAGCACCTATGTACCTATGTATAATCCTCTGTGGTAGTAAATTAGTGTTTGTGACCAAATAAACTTTATTGGTAATATATGGAAATATAATATTAATTATATAATTTCTGAGTTTTCAAAACTCATAAAAATGTAATATGAATGATTTACTGGTTTAAAATACATATACCACTGGATAGTATGTATTGCAAGCATCTTCGGCAGTATCGTTTAAACTTTAAGCACTCTTTAAAACCCAAACTCATTTCACTATCACAGTTTTTGTCAATTAAACATTCGCTTTTTGTTTCATTTCTTTAAAAAATTATAATATTCAATTATTAAATTTAGTTTGATGACATACGTAGTTGATTATTTGTTATTTCAATGGATTTCTTACGGCCGATGCCAATAATCAATCGAAATAATTTGATTGAAGTCAATCTGGATTGTTTTCTACTTTTCGATTTGTCATTTACCATGTTGCCATAGTTTTTTCACTACTGAGATTAATTATTGGCAATATAGTATCAGAAAAAAGATTGAGCTGTCAATCTTAAACGGCAAATTTTGGATTGGGATTGTTTATTGGCAGCGGCTGTTAGTCATGCAACTCTGATACAATTTTAAAATATTTTTTTATTAGGTCTAAAATGTTGATGGATAAAATGATACAAGCAGTTACGGTATCTAAAATTACTTTGCTTCTATCTTGTTACGAGGTATGAACATGTCATTATAAATAATAAATACAAGAACAAATGCGGAAATACTTTGCAGTTACTCTTATTCGTTTGCTACTAGAATTTTGAAACAAAAATTTAAGTCATTACATTTCTTATCGATTACACCAGTATGGTATCTACATAAGTAATTATCTATTAGACTCAACAAACTTCTGAAGTACTTGGTATCCCTAGAGTTCAGTATGTAGAATTTCGGTGTTCGTTCGATGCTTATTATAAATTCTTACAACTAAATAATAATTAAAAAGTTGACTTACAGATAAAATATGTACAACCTAACATAATAAGTACAATTTATATAAATAAAAAGCTTCTATCTATATTAATATTTTCTCTTACTTTTAAAAGCAATAGGTAATGAATCATATAAGCGTATTAACAATAATCACTATTAGGTATTTCGTATATTACCTACGCTTTTGTAAATTCTTTGGTCTTTATAAGTAAACGAGAGGAAAGGATGACTCCGGTACAATAAACCACAATACCTACTCGTTGTATAGTTTAATGGAGGTCGCGTAAGTTTATTGCAATCTCGTTACTACTTAATCACACTATACTATCATTGCTCTTTTTCGCATAATTAAGCACCTATGGATAAAATTAATTTTGTGTTCGGACAGCATTTTGTGTCACATATTCAAGTGTCACTGTGCGGATGTCACAGTAGGACGCGCGTCGAGGGCGGAGGCGTCGGGCACCGGCGACTACTGAGCGAGTGAGTTTCAGACGTCGGGACGCAATAAGTGCAGGTCTACGGCGACGTCGCGCCGCTGGTTGCGGACGACGCGTGGCTGGTGCGTGGCGTGCGAGGCGTGCGCGGCGTGCGCGGCGTGCGGCGCGTCGCCCAGCAGCGCGGTGTCCTCGGCCAGCGAGTCTCCGGAGCCGTAGCCGCGCTCCTCGCCCGCGTCGCCCTCGCACCACGAAGCCGAGCCCGAGCTGCCCGAGCGCGACCCTCCTGCCTCCGCCTCCGTCTCTACTTCCACAGAGCAGCTCGCACATACTTCTGAAACATTGGGCCCAGTGTTCATTCCTCTTGTATTATCTTAATCATCAGCAAACGTACAGTATAAATTACATTTCTTTGATAATATCACCTGAAAATAAAATGAAAATGGGGACGTTGTATCGATTTGTTAGGTTTACTCACTGAAATATATTTGTTAAATGGAAAAGTATCTACATAAGTCGTGTATTGGATATTTTGATACTACCTATTGTCTGTTTATTTATTTTGCATCTAAATTATGAGCTTTTTTTATAGCTGACTTTTAATATATACAGGGTATATCAAGACTGCTACCGAAAACGAAGCCGGGTGGTAGTCTAAGCGACTTCAGACACAATGCAACAGAAAAAGTTGCAAAAAAAAGCGACAATTTTTTTTTATTATTTTTTTCCTATGGCCATATTTGGGTGGTAAATACATTTTTTCCTAAAATAATAGTGTATACCCTTTTATTTATAAATACTCTAAGGTATAAAAGAGTTTAAATTATTATTTTAGCAAAAACTATGGATTTACCACCCAAAAATGACGATATTTAAAAAATCATAAAAAATAATTGTCGCGTTTCTATGCGAAATTTTTAATTGCATTGTGTTTGTAGCCACTAAAACTACCACCCGGCTTCGTTTTCGGTAGCAGTCTTGAGATACCCGGTATGTACCCTTACTATGTCAAATGAATTGAAATCACGTTATTGTTAATAACAAAATATTATTAATACCTGCCTATACGGAATCGGATCAATTCTACGAAATAACTTACCCGTTGCAAAAGTATTTGTAATTCGTTTACATCCATAATCCGCTGTATAAAAATACATTTGTGGAAGTGTTAAAATTGGTCAGTACTCAGTAGATATATTCTACGTCACATAAACATGCTTATAAAAATTGAAGTTCCAAAAAAGCAATGTTATGTCTAATGAGCACAATAGTAAATTGAGAAATGGTTACCTGTACTTGCGAGAATACCTTAGTGTGTGTTTATATGTGATGTGAGGTATCAGGTAGTCCGAATTGTTTTCTTGAGCACGGTATTGACGTCTTATTTTATGAATGTTATTATAATATAATTATACTAACACAAAGATCGAGTTTAATTAATGTACGACAACTAAAATACACAAATAGAACAAAGAAATAAGTATATGAAAATACAAAGACAACGTGTCTGATGTAAATCTAAATACAACACCTTCGTAAGAACATTCATGGAGGAAGGATCAAATAGTAGGCAGGACTGAGGAGGGTACAGAGACACTATAAATGGTACACATTCCACACATCGACAGGGGTAGCTTTAGATAGGTTTGGGACTCACGCAGCCGGCGACGGCCGAATACTATGGGGCTCTCCCAAGGTCTCGGTCAGAGAGAGGTCGACGACGAATAGTCTTCATAAGATGCTGCAATTTTGTAATATTCGCATATTTATACCTATGGCAATGATGGTTAATTGGTTAAATTAGCATTCGAATGAGTAAAATACGTACGTTTGCAAGTGAAAATGTACTGAGCATGGTTACGTATGACAAGAAATGCCCATACATATGACCGTCCCCCCGTAACACTTCCGTAATGTTATTATAATGGAATCAAGAGGAGGTTCTACGTTGTTAAGATTGTGATTACATTATAGGTCGGTTAATGAGAACATGTAAAGCGATTGTCGGTGAATTTACGTAAGCTACAAACGTAAGCGTGTTTGTGTATGTGTATAAACGCAGATAACGCACCTGAGCTGTCGGTAACAAGGCGGGGCGGCGTGTCCTCCCGGTCGGTCGGCACTACTATCACTACTTCGTCGTCTCTGGGGGAATCACCGTTGCGACTTGATGAAGTTCTGAAAATTTATGTTCAGCCGCCTTAACCCTCCATGCTTCTTACGAGTATACACGTAGATCTAATAATAAACTTGCTTATATTAAATATTGATGATTTAAATAAAGTTTTTTGTTAATGTAGTCCGAAATTACGAGTATACAGGGTATCTCAAGACTGCTACCGAAAACGAAGCCGGGTGGTAGTTTAAGCGACTTCAGACACAATGCAACAGAAAAAGTTGCAAAAAAAAGCGACAGAGAGCGAGAGTTGCATTGTGTTTGTAGTCACTCAAACTACCACCCGGCTTCGTTTTCGGTAGCAGTCTTGATATACCCGGTATAAATTACAAAAAACATAAACTTACTTAACGATAACTTTTTTTCGCATAAACCTAGTGCCTAAATCGGAATAGCCTCTATTCATAGGCCTTTTATGCGGCGGTGCTGCGGCTATCGCCTGTGTGGGCTGCTCAAAGGACCGCGACACAGGAGAGTTGGGCTCGGAGCACTGTTTGTCGACGAGCGGCGACCGTATCCTCACCGCGAGCGCTGTATCGGGCGAGGTGCCATTGGCGCCGCCATTGCCTCCACCTATCCGTCGCGCTGCGCGTCTGTCTTCTTCATACATTTCTAATAAATGATCCAACTTACTTTCTATATCATCTACCTGTAAAAACCAGAAGATTATTTTACACCGTAATGAAAATACAACATTTATTTCAGTAGTATAGAAAAGTGATGGAAGCTTAATTACTTGTCTTTCAATCTTAACTACTCTGGAAGCTAGGCTGATTTTGGACGCGTAGACATCTTTAGCTTTCGATCCTTGTTTCCCAAGTATTTGATCTAATCTGTCAACACAAAAAACAATGAGTTTACTTTAGATATACGTAGTTCTTTAAATACAACACATCGTTCCACGAGAGCAAGAAATATTTTGCAATTTGTATGATGATTTACTTTAACATAATGAGAAAAATTTACTTTTTATATATTTATTATTTAATTAGTTCAAGGTTAAAATATACTTACCGAATGTTTTGTGTAAAAACTAAACCATGTGCATTGGAATTCAAAAACTCAGCAATAATTTTGCATTTTTGTACTAATGATTTAAGAAAGCGAACTAGAATATATGCAGCTATCTACTTATTAAAATATACCTTGGTAAATAGTGTAATTAGCTGTCTGCTTGTTTAAAACCAAGCCTTTCAAAGTTTCAAAACGAAGAGAAGTCTTATTTGGGCACGCCCGCTTTAAATAAAGCTGGTAATCATGAATTTTGATGCACCTCTTCGTACAGCGTAGGGAGCGGTTGTTTACATCGCAATATTACGGTTTCTACAGAACAGCTTTATATATATACAAGTTAAGCGTGAAATTGGACCTATACACCTGTTAACTTTGTTGCTTTAGTTTCAGTTATTTACGAAACCCATAGTTACTAACTATATTTTGTGTGTTTGATATAAGCAATAAATTATATATACTAAAAGGAAACCATGAAATTATTAAATTAATGAAACATCCACAAAGAGAAAGAAAAAAAAAGATAAACAAAAACAAATAAAAAGATTAATGAACAAAATGTTAATCTGCTGTGTAAGTACATCCTATTTCCTGTCGTAATGTGTTGGTAAGCGCCCGTACCACCAATTTCGAAGTCATGCATAGATAAACACTGTGCTTGCCAAGCGATATCATATTTGCCGGTGGTGTATTAATTTGCAGCATGCATATTACTGTACGTAGTATTACTACAATATACAGGTGAAACTGCCAAAGGAAAGAACTATAAACAAGCATTAAAAAGCTGATGATGGTGGCAGCACCTGTGTTATTCCAATCCCAGGTGCAGTGGTTAACTTCATTTACATACAATCGCTACGGATTTAAATGAATGCATGTATGCACGTAGTAGATTGTCGTTGAAATTGTTAGCGACACTAACGACCTGCCTAAGCTACGAGTTGAACGGGTGCCGGGACAGTGACGTGCATCTACATCACAAAAATATTTTTTGCTACATCCGTTTGTAGAACATAGACATAGTACTCTCTACAATCCAACTCAACTAATAGGGCCGTTTGACGTTTCATACTTTTCAACTTTGTAACAGACGTAATCCACTCAATTTGAATATTTTACGTAAAACCATGGGATTGTGATTTTACGGAAAATGTTATTGAAATTGTGTTAGTTACGCGTGTAAAAAATTGTTTAAACTTGAAAAGTATGAAACTTCAAACGGTACCTATTACTTTAGTTGGAAAGTAGTGATAGGTCCATGGTACATTTCATATGCAATCTACCTATACTTACATTTGTAGTTCATTAGATGATTATTGAGACAAGTAATTACTTAATTGCAAGTATTTAAACACGTATTTACTTAGTTCATGTGAGAGCCAAATACTGCTGTAAGTACGAATAAGAAACACTATTTATCTGTTGCGAGTAAAAACTTTAACGTACATAAATAACTTAAATTATATTTCTGTCTGGAAATTCAGAATCAATATTTTAGTCTCGTGATATTCTCTTAGCAGTAACATGCTGTTACCAATGAGTACATAGTTGAAAAGATATATTTAAAGAAAAATATTATGATTTAACTCTATTTTTTTTATTGCGTAAGAACTAATTTTATATATTATTTATCATTCAAAGATACAGGTAACTAGTAAATAGCGATGCTCTAAGCTCTGTATTGTTGGATATTGTTATGTAATTCGATTTGATACTAATCACTTGTTGATACTACCGCCACTGAATTAGGCTAAGTTTAATAAATGTTACACATGTATAAGCAGTGTTAGTCGTGAATCGTGACAGCTGTATCGTAGTGACTGGTGGCTAGTGGCTGACATTCTGGACGATGGATGATGAATGATAGAGCTGCAGGCTAGATCCGGCGGTGCAGAGTACAGGGCACGGGACAGACGAGCTCTCATCTCACCTGTACTGTAAATTCTTGGTTCGATTTAGAAGATCAGCGTGCCCCGAAGAGTATTGTTCTATCACGTCTTTCACGTCGTAAGGTTTCAAAGCTTCTCTAAATCTCTTGCGTGCGACAAAATACTTGAGCTACACGAAAATAAAACACATATCCTGATGGCTAGTTGTCATAAATCACCAGTCCACAGCAGTATGCTAGTTAAGCGACATATTTTCAGTTTATTATTATATGCTCGGATGAATATTCATACCACCACTTCACTGTTTTGTTTTAGTATTGTAATGCCGAGACTAAACCAACTTTATTTTATGTGAATGTTTTCGTTGTTTGGGTTTTGAAATGGAGAATCACATGCTATCTGCTAATAAAGATGTGGAAAATCGGCTAAAGGATAAGGTATTTTGTCTATATTAGTTTACAGGATTTAATACTAATATTATAACCAAATAGGCAGCCATGCATAACAATATTTCACAAACGAAATATAAAATTACGCTGGGCGGTCGTTAATTTGGATTTACCTATTTGGGAATGACAATCGTAATTATCATAATTATGATGGTCTCTCACTGAAAAATTCCTTACCATGTATCAATTTCACGCTCATGGTATTATGTTGTCAGTAGTGCGATATTGAGTAGACACACGAACAAATGCAGTGGATCATGAAATCTTTTGTTTGAAGTTTTCAGTGTCTAGGCGACTTCCAAATCGCGGCTCGAGGTGGATATCCATTTCTCGGGAACATATTATAACTATTGTAATGGATATGTAATAACGTGCAACAATTATGCCACGAATAATTAGTTTGAATATGAATAAAACATTTTCATTAACACATCAAGTGACCACATCAATCGACTATCTACTTGACAAGGAGGCGATTTCGAAGCAGCCATTGTATTGTAGTAATGCGTTATGTAAAGGTATTATAGCATTGCACACACTAACTACTACAGTATAAAGATATTAAAGTTGAGGCCAACTTCAACTACAAAGATTACGTTACAAGACATAGAGTAGGTACAGTCCAGACGGAAAGTATAAAGAACGCATATAATAAATGGTAGTGCATGGTGTAGAAGGGTTCGCTGGCAGCTGTAATACCTAGTCTGGACGTTTTTCACTCGACCCAGCAGGTCCACATGGCCCGCGGAATATTGTTCAATAACGTCCTTGACGTCGTATGGCTTTAGGGCTTCCTTAAACTTACGTCGGGCCACAAAATACTTCATCTGTTAGAATTCCACAACATAACAATTGTGAGCTACGAATATAAAAATGTTTGAGTGGAAGCTGACGTTACTAGGCTAAGGATATTTAAATACGAACCATTTTCCTTTTCATTGTGTCCGTCTCCATATTAACCTTTATTAATTCTGAAAGCTTATTTTATATCGCTGGGGACTTTTGTACTACAGCCATTTAGGATCAATAGATTGAACTTGGAGTCATTAAAATAAAAAATAAAATGGATTTGTATAAGAAGTATAGAATTAGTATGTTATGCAAAGTATTAAAATATTTGTTTCATAAAATTATCTTTTGTTATACACTTTATGCGAATGACATTTCCACTGAAAGGCGAGAACTGATTTTCGGCACAGAAATGAATGACCTAGATTTTTTGGCTTTATTCTTTATTTATTCTTTTTATGTTCGTACATTTAATATGAATGAACAGCGACCTAAATGGAAATGTGAATAAAACAATAGAAAGATAGAAATGTATTAAACATCGACAACACTAAAGAGTTTCGATAACATTGAAAAGAAAAAGGCTCGTACACGTAAATAAAACTGACCTTCAGATGAATAGTATTTGGTATAAGTGTCGGTGTATAATGAGTAGTAAACAAGACTCTTAATATGTTTTGGTGGACAAATGTGAATGTTTTCGTGATAAGACATCGACATAAATATTGATCTTAAGGTCGGGTGTGGGATGCTGCAGTACATATCCACGTACCTTTCTGATGAATCGGATGGCTGCCTTGTGTCTCGGCGTCAAAGTCACACAGCGAGGTTCTTCATCCTCATCTGCAAAGGAATCTAAATTTAATCATGGCCATATTGATTGCATCTGGCACTATGAAATAATTCTAATGAATTTAATTAATTTATGTTTTTTAATTTTTATGATGACATTGTTAACTGTTAACCATACCTAAGAAATGGTCTAATGTGATTTTTATTGGATTTTAATTTAGTTTCTTCTGAAGTTTAACCGCTGTCAGAGTTTAAACTGTTTGGATAACAATAGCTATTATTTTTGTATTATAATGTTAATGGCACATCCCATTCATCTGTCTTTAACGACACTATGGATGACAATAGATAATAATTTACATAAACATTGAAATAATAATGTTTAACAATTGTTACATGAAAACTCAATGTTATGTTTTAGTATCGGTTATTAAATATGGCCATTTGTGTACCTACTATAACTACATAAGAAGCACCATAAAAATCACAATGAAACACACTGTAGCCGTGGATCAACGCATTATATTCAATAATCCATATTATAATCTGCTAAACTTCAAAGGGACTAACCGCAGTTGCGGTAACCGTAAGTTAACATGTAGTGTTATGATTCTACAATATCCCTACCACTGAAAGCCAAAGTAAATTTTTAATAAGAGGAAAACCCATGAATCAATAAAAATTGCAATTCTTATATTAGAGCATTTCGAAGCTTTCGTTATGATACTTGTTATTAATCGCGGCATCGTTAAAGTGCTAACGAAATATCAGTGAAATACAAGTTTTTCAGCTGTCACAAAACAAAATCGTCCCCACAAGTCATTTCGACTGGAGCACACAAATGAAATAAATGTTGAAACGAAACGCGGAGTTAGATTGTTCTATGTTCTACTAACGGCGACGTTTGAAACTGGGTCTAAAGTTGTACATTAGGAGGCACGAGCGAGTGTCGCGTGCCCGCGCCGCTTGCCCCGAGCCGCGAGCCGCGAGCCCCGAGTCACGCTAATTACAATAACTATTGATTTGATGTCACTTACTCTATCGCCACTGTAACCTACATTACGGATTATTTTATTATAAAACTTGCCACTAATTTGTTCAATCAACACCTGACACCAGACATTTATTCATCTCTAGTTGTCTTAATTCTAGCTGAAAATGTTTTATATTTTGGTATGAGCCGTAAACCTGTAAACGTGATTTATGTATGGGTAAAAAAACGTTAAAAAAGAAAAACGATCACAAAACGGACAGGAACGGTCAGCTTATAAAATATAGTTCCTAATTACTTGTGTTTAATAATTTACGTAATGAAGGAAATTGTCATTATCGTCCATTTTAGTTAAGCTTGCCTTAATTACTTGCAGATAGCTTATATAGACAAATTTTTATTAAGTCAAATGGTCTCATAGCTGAGAAAATATTTGCGTTTTCTGAAATTCGCGCTTAAACTAAAATTAAAGATTAGATATTTTTAGGACACATACTCTACTGCAGACCACACAGTATTGATGAGTCATTGCGGGATCGTCGATCATGACATTAATGTTTTTGTCCGTGATAATGCTTCCAGGTTTTAAACTTATTATGATAAATTCATTTTAAAATGTCACATCATAGATCATCATACAACAATTCTTACTAAAATGATTCAGTGAGGTTTCCGAATACTGATGAAGAATAGACATTTAAAAGGGAAGATTAAATGTGGCAAAATGATTAAATATATATCATTGAAGCATATTTATTCCAGAAAGACAGGTTAATGAAGAGCAGAGAGTTCATAACCTTCTTCATTGCCCGTATTACGTAAGTGTATATTATTTATTTTTCACATTTCATTACTACAGTTAGATACGCTACATTATTATGGTAAGTCAGCAATCAATTAAAGATTAGAATAAATTTTACACAAACATTTATTGGAAATATTAAAATACACAGGATTTTATTTGTTCTATACTAGTTTCAAATAGCTTAGTAGAGATGTACCCCGTTTGTAAACAACATTTGCTCACGTAGGTACTGTTAAACATACTAAGCAGTTTGATAAGCGAGAGTGAGAGCGTCAATACACCACAGAGTTCTACGGATAGACAGGTATTGCGGGAATCGTTTGCAGGTCTGTCCTACTGGTAATTCTTACCGTCGGAATTTCTCTTGGAGAGCGCAGTCTCTGCCACCGAGTCCTCGCTGTGTGAAGGGTTGACGGGTCGCGTCCGCACAGTGCGTCCGTTCCTCGCGCCTGCCACACACACGCACACTTCAACACTACGACTCCACTCCATCTACCCATTTTATTTTCAATACATTCTCCTCCAACACCGGTTTGGAAATGGCTCCGTTACCTTCTCATTAACGTATCCTTGTGTGTCTCTGAATGCCACTGAGTACTTACATCGGCTATGAAAACTTAACATCTGAGTAACATAATTGAGATTATGAATCCGCCTGTCTTTCAGACACTTTTATGATTTTGTAAACGTAGACGCGCTAGATTAATTCTTGCCAAAATACCTGCGGAACTGTTTAAGTACCTATGTTTTGTGGTGTTTTCAACAGGTTCTCATGTATTTTCTGACGAACACGTGAAGAGATTTACCTGTATATGTATACTTTTAATGTTACTGGCTAGACTCACTTTAATAGCATTTACTTTTTATGTAGAAATTGTGTCTCAGCTTCTGTATATTTGAAAGTATTTGGTCTACATAGTTTGTTAGTGTAATATAAAGAATATTAAAAATATATTCACAAACAAATGCCTAATTTGTACAATAAAGTTAAAATCGTATAATTAATTGAAAAGTCCTTAATTTCTTTGCTATTAAATTAGAAAGCCAGTTTAAGTCTACACTGGGATTATCTCTTTTTGAAATGTCACCTAATGCAAAAGAGGCTTAAATATTATCTCCTAAATGAATTTTTACCGCAGCGTATAGCTTATGCTAAGCAGGATTCATCTTATATTACAGAGCTCCGTTCTTTATTCGTTTTATATTACAGAGCTCCAGAAAATTGCTAAAGGAAGGGATCTTATACATTTCCCTCTGATTGTGTAATCGTAACCGTGCTATTACCGTATTATTGGACCAGTAACAACATGTTGTTTCGATAAACACGAACACATCTCATTAAATCATATCGGATAAGCGGCAGTTTTTCTGTAATAATTTATATTATGTTTGTGAATTATGTTAACCATCAAGAGATATTGCTTATTAAATATGTATGAAAAATTTCAGAT
The DNA here is from genome assembly GCA_009982885.2 of Hyles vespertilio. Classification (NCBI taxonomy): domain Eukaryota; kingdom Metazoa; phylum Arthropoda; class Insecta; order Lepidoptera; family Sphingidae; genus Hyles; species Hyles vespertilio. The sequence continues at coordinate 12,468,000 of CM042808.1, read as the reverse complement.
TAAATTATGCCACGATTCTATGATTTTAACGGCTAAAATATCAAGCCCATACAAAAATAAAGAATTTAATGAAGTCCTCAGCTATATTTACGAAGTCTAGACTTGAATACCAGTGAAATTAAAATGGGTATAGACTGGAACACACGGCACACAATACTAGAGTTATTAAAAACGATCCTTAAACATAGAAGTTAAGTGCGAACATATGCAGATATATATAAAAACGAATTGACTCACTGCCTCCTCTTGTTGAAGTCGTTTAATTAATAATTACCTTTTATCATCTACATTTAATTTATTTTACCGAATGGCAAGATTCACTTAAATTTAACAAGGTTTCAATAGAATAATTTAACAATTCTGAAAATTATATTGATAAAACAAACGCATTCGTTTTCGTTCGAACTAACTTAAATATTATGGAGGTCAATGCAGCAGTTGCCTTTTAATGTCTCAGGCAAAGTATCGATCCATTTGTTATCTCTGTCTTGCAAAAGTGCTAACGCTTTTTTGACGTAATAAAACAATTTTGTTGTGCTTCATTTTCTGAAATTGATTTTTGCGCACTTAGGCGCACATGTATAAGTAATTCATCTGTAAATGAACACTCAAGTATCTCCCCTCTCTATGAACGTTTAAATTAATTTATAAAAATCGCCGCATACGATATAGGTTGTTTACACATTGATAACATTGTTGAGATAATAAATGGAGGATCGCTATCACTTCCGTGACACACGCCAGTATCATTGACAGATAGTAACAGGTCGACATGAAATATCGCTAAATCCCAGCGAAAATACAAAGGGACGCGCAACCAGGAGTGCTTGTACGAATGAAAATAAAGAAACCGGCGGACTTTTTACGATAGTAAAACTTGTTTATTAACATCAAACGAGTTTCATGTTTTTGGGATCACAAAATACCGAACCGCCGGAGGCTATTCGTGTTATTACGCAGTATGTTATGGTTTATACCCAGCTTTACTATTCTTTTTTTTTAAATACCTTAAATCTCGTTGGTTTTTTTTATTCGTGTAATATTTTTTAACTGTAGAGGTCGGGGATCAAACGAGTGAAGAAACGCACAAATGAGACCATTCATAATACCGTAAATACTCGTTGCTACGAGAACGGCATTACTACGCTCGTAGCGACAGCTACGAAACTTGTAGTAATCGATAAACACATAAAATAGCTGCCTTGCGCGTATTTAAGACTTCAAATTTCATTATTTCTGTATGATTTACTTTCTGTCGCAGTGTACTTTAGTAAAATATATTTTTATTCACGCAAAATTCGGTTTCCTGTTTAATTCTTGTAGAAACGTTTACGGGTCAAGTAATTATCATAATGTGTCTTTATATATTTTTGCATTTGTTATAAATGTAAGTTACATTTTATTGTATCGCATATATGCATAATAATAATATATGCTACCATTCAGAAAATATATTCAATAACACGGACGGGGACTGCAGGTGTGGTGGAGGGATAATCGTATAGAATGCCTTTACTTAAATGAGTTTCGTCAGAAGGTTACAGTTAGGGTAAAATGTTGTGGATTTTTTTTCTTTGTTTATCAAATAGCAAAACTACCCACAATGTTTCGCTCCATCGTTTAGAACTCTTAACAAAGAAAAAAGAATTAACAGAATGTTATTAATGAACAACTGAGAATACACAGTGAATGGTCCGTTAAATAGTAACAATTCATTTTTACTACAGCTTCTCATGTACAGATAGATGCATAGATTTTTACCGGCATCGGGACGCAGTTTTGCCCACGCGTAAGTTCTGGTCGCCGAGAAAATGTTAATATTTAAACTTTCATTTGAGCACCCTCGCTTGATCTGATGCTCACAGTTCAGTTCGTGATTTTTTGAGACCAGTGACCACAGAACCGAAGTGACATAAATTTAAATGCAACAAATCAAGAGAAATCGAGAGATCTCAGGCTGCATTGAGCCAGCGTAAAAAAAACTATAGTCCTAACTTGGAATCACGGTAATTAAATATAGTATAGGTTAGTTAGAGAGCGGCATAATGACGATAATATGCTTGTTATTTTTATGTTTTTACGAGATTATACTTTACCTTTACAGACATATTAAATGTCTTTTTATTCCACCCTATGGTTTTTATTAGGCTTATGGCAATATCGAGCCAAAAAACACACAATTAAATGGCGCTATTCCGGTGACATTTGGTTTAGTCGTTTTCGAGTGAACTCCAAACAAACAGATAAGATATTTTTTCCTAAGTCATTGATAAGATTTTGTAAAAATATATTTAATGAAAATTTTCCAATCTCGAATATAAATAATAATAATATGCATCGCTTAAAAAAATTGCTACGAAAATTTGATGATGTTATCCATGGAATTACCTGGATTGTTTGATAGCGTTATGTCGAGTTACAATGGGGAATCAAAAGATATTGAGGTACAAGTGGAGTTGAGGCGCGCGACGTTAACGCACGTTGGTTAATTATGACGCAAGTTGCTGAATAAGTAGTTATAAACGCGTCCCTAATGAGCAAGTGGCTTGTTTGCTGTAAGGACATGCACTCCCCGCTGTGTACACTGTACACGTGTCCATGTATTTAAAACGAGGTATACAAGCTGTTACACGGAATGAGCTCCACTACCTAATTAATGTCTCCGACCGTGTGCTGTATCTCTATCTAGTTCAGGTATTTGTTTTACAATATCGTACCGCTTCGTCTTGTTTTATGTGAAAGTTTGTATACATAAGTGAACACAGCAGCGGTCGATTGTATGCTTGCGGAAAAACTTTTTTATTTACGCAAGGTAAATTGGTTTAAATGTCAAATATATAGCGATGACAGGCGGACGTATGCGACTCGTAATGCCAGGTGAAAATAATGTAATGAACAGTAATTACCAATTTCCAATTTATTTCTTTGCTGAGACGAGCGAAATTGTCTCTACTGTTCGGTATAATAAAGTTTATTATTTTACAGGAATCCTATGATCTAACTGGCATGCATAATAAAAAATGCAAAGCAGTGTAAATAGTCAATTTTATCTTAGATACGTTATCGAACTGAAAATAGAAGCTTTGAACGAAGCCATTCCAGTAAAATGAGATACCTATACTAAATCTCTGGTACAGTTTAAAAATTCAGTTTGTGAGCCGCAGCCCGCACTCTATACTGCTAAATACCGCACTTTCTGTCAATAACATTCTTCAGAACTGTCAGCACTTACTATACGCGAAAGCGATTGTCTTGTAGAAGCCACTTCATCGAGTTAAGTACGTGAAGCTTCTTGTAGCATTACAAAATATCTGAATGTTTTTCAAAGCGATATTATCTACGCGGGTGCATTTTTATTTAAAAAAAGTGAAAAATAATAGAGAGAAGTAGAAGGTAGGTAGGACGTTAGCATCGTGTCTGGAGCTAAAAGACGCAGCTATTATTGCCGGAGTCAGAAAGTCTCTCCGGTCTCAATGCTACGCCAATATTCTTTGTTCGTGTATTCACATATTTCTGGAAAGTTTTTTACTAATAAGGATTAATAAGAAACGCAGCAGAAGTTTATCGACTGCAATATTGTCATGCCATAGTGCCGTCTAAAAGATGTGGAATAGAACCTTTGAAGCAGCTTTTCCAACAATGGAGCAGACAACACGCACGGTCCCCTCCCGACGTATGTATATCTACGGAACAGTGCAATAAATCACATCACTCTCCAGTCCAGCAAACACTCCGAGGCAGCAGGCACCGCTCTATTGCAACGATTCAATGTTAACATCACCGCGCAAGGTGGCCAGGTGTTTCCTTCGTGTGTCATGAAAAATGATGGTTGAAATGTTGACTCCGAGTGCTGCTTCAAAACGTGATTGATGATGTTGGCACCGGTCGCGCTCGGCACCACGGTTTCCCAATGTGTGCCATTTTTTGTAATCTCTCTTTAAATGTCGTTCTTGCGATGACAGCCAAATATTGGTTCATCGATTTCAGATTTCTATTTCTTTCTTGTTTGTAATGTTCGAGTCCAATTTGAGTGTAATTGATATCGTAGTGTGTGTGCTTTTCTTGTCCGAATAAAAAAGAGAAACTGCCAATTTAGTATTTGTATTAGATGTAGTTTTTAACAGAGTTTTTGATATTACATGTATTCATGAAACATGGAATGGTACAGTGTTTGATGGGAGAAAATAGTTACTTAATTTACGGTATAAACAAGTGGTACAGATCTAATTGTAATATTTAAAACATTCGCGATAATTATGTTCGATTATATTCGTGAGTTTATATAAATTATAGGTAAAATAATAATGAATAGCTTACCGAGATTTTCAGCGCTGGCATTAACATCATATCTGTGAGCGGGTTTCGTGTGTGGCGCAGGAGAATGCAAGGAGGTACTTTTATGTCGTCGGATCGTCGGCAGTCTCGACACAAAGGATGCATTGTTCTTGAATGATGCACTCATCACGCGGCTGTCAAGGACATATACACATGTACATCTGGCAATACGTATATTTACAACTTGAAATTACCTAGCAATGTCACACCATTCGTTTTCTTGCTATCCATTTTGCTGATTTTGTTTGTTAAAATATACTGAAATTCTCCATACCGGCGTAAAGATAATATAACAACAACTAATAGAAGATTAGAGATATCGTTCTTATGAAAATTAACATAATAAATTTAATATACACTAACTAAATGTGTCGAGTATCAAAAGAAAAAGATAGAATTGATTTTTTTCCATAGAGCGTTCTCGATGGCGGTTAGATCAATTCAGTTCTGAAAATAATATTTCCATCGAACTTGCTTGACAATTTGTTTTACTATATACAGGGTATATCAAGACTGCTACAGAAAACGAAGCCGGGTGGTAGTTTAAGCGACTTCAGACACAATGCAACAGAAAAAGTAGCAAAAAAAAGCGACAATTTTTTTTTGTAATTTTTTTCCTATTGCCATATTTTGGTGGTAAATACATTTTTTCCTAAAATAATAGTGTATACCCTTTAATTTATAAATACTCTAAGATATAAGAGAGTTTAAATGATTATTTTAGCAAAAACTATGGATTTACCACCCAAAAATGACGATATTTAAAAAATCATAAAAAATAATTGTCGCGTTTCTATGCGTAATTTTTAATTGCATTGTGTTTGTAGCCACTAAAACTACCACCCGGCTTCGTTTTCGGTAGCAGTCTTGAGATACCCGGTATGTGTACATATTTGAGTAATATAAAAAGAAGTACACTCGTATGTAAATATATTGCATCTACTATATTATGCTAATACAACAAATAATAAAGTAAAAGTTCTTTGAACAAAAAAGAAACAATTTAATAATTTTGTCGAACAAAAACATAGTGAGGAGTTTGTAGCAAAACCGACAGTTGTAAATACAATGTATGTGAGTATATGTATGTATGAGGGGAGTGCGGGCAAGCAGCGTTGTGTTTTAAGATTTGAGATTATATGAGTGCTAGAATCTCTGCATTATGTATACCATCAACACAGAAGCGTAACGAGGTAAAATAAGAATGAAGAACATTGCGAGTCGCACGACCCCTGTGTTGCGTAATACAGCACTTCATAATACTAGCACACAGCCTTAGTAGGTACGTACCTGGTCTGCGGGCTGGGGAGTGGGATTTGATGTATTTTCCAAGTCGCTACACTCATGGAGTGCTCGTCTGCCGCGTAACACCGCCAAAGGGCTTGGATCAATGTCGCGGCCGGCTGACGGCGACGAATCATGTGCTTTTGACGTTGTTGTTGCTGCACTTTTAGAGCGAAGCCGGAGCCCAAAATACCCTAGGGGTGAATAATATTATTTTTACATTTGTTTTAATTATATTTGGTGTACGAAATTTTGATTCTGTATAAATTTAACTAATGTTCGACAGTTATTTTTGGAACTAAATCGAAAAGGTGTTATGTTTCCTAGATGCTTACCGCGGGCAGTGCGAAGAATGATATGCCGAGAAGAGCGCAAAATGAGGCAATGAATTTGCCTTGCCACGTCTGTGGCACCATGTCGCCATACCCCACAGTGCACAGCGTGATCTACGGGAATGTAACACATAAAGTGCCAGTCTGATAATTTGTTTCAACTTTCAATTCATTTGTATGTATTACTATATCACGCAGCGATGGGTATGACTCGTGTTTTCATGTATATGGTAGTAATTCATTTTTGTAACGACTTTTGTACATAAGATGCCCAATAAAACTGGCGGCCCGAAAATAAGTTATGACCTTTCACTTTAATAGAGTTACAATACCAGTATTAAGTTGGGTAAAAAGTTGCTCTGTAATTATAATGAGTGCTCTTGCCCGATATTCGTAAGTACTTTTCCAAGCTTTATCATTTTTGAGCCAAAAATTTAAAAAAGTTCCTACTTCACAGAAAATGATTTTAATATATTATAAAATACATTTTAATTTTGATATGTGCTGCATAAATTAGAGATGAGCAACAACATAAATTATTCCCAAATACGTAACAACACTCATGTAGAAGAATATAATCACTACATTCAAATTCCAAATATAGACAAATCTTTTAATATACTGAGTATCAATATGTATGATTAAATGGATAAAGTAGAAAAGTATGAAACTAGAGATATTACCTAACTGCTGTAGATTTTTTGGCTATTATAAATACCAAATGTCAATGTTCCTTTATTTAAGTTTCAAGAGCAATTCAGTTTCACAACGTATCACAATTCACAACTCTAGATTGGAACAAAGTTTTGTGTCGTAAATCGTTTTAATTGACGCTTCTTTGATGACGGAATAAAAAGTTTTTATCGTCCAGTTCTCCGGTAACAGAGAGCCATTACCACAAATGATGGACGTTCAAATAATTGTAATGTAAAAACATAAAGTATAATTATAAATCATACTCACCACTCCCCACCATAAAGCTTCAGCAAAATTTTTAAATTTCGTATCTGCAACGTCTTTTTCTGCTAAGTACACTAAAAATGATGCGAAGATTAATCCAAGGAAACCTATATACAGCGTTGTGATTAATTCCTGAAAACAAATGAATATGTTATATGTTTTGTCATAAGCAATTTCACTCAACAATGATTTTATAAAAGAATATACATCAGTCGAGAAAATGTAGTAAAATAAGTTTACAAAATACGAGTACTCCCGTGACGTACTAGTTAGAATTGGAAGGGTGCAATGTTCGTTCTGCGTTGCACATTGAAGCGAGTAGTTTTCATATATAAGTTACATTCCTCACTAATACGTCCTATTGTATCTAATACAAACAAGTTTACTATTGCACTTTAGCTTTGGTTTACTTTGCGGGGCGTCTGCGATAATATTGAAGTGGATGAACGTACGCCGATAGTTTTATTAGAGTTTTGTCGATAGTAATCCCGGTGAGATCATAATATTGTATAGAAAGAGTGTATCGTATCCGTATCAAGCGTAGAAAATATTTATTTCACCTGTATGTAAATATACTGTGGAGCAACTTGAACATTAATTAAAACTTATCTGTGTACACAAGCGCTCTATACAAAACGAGATTTAGTGGAGAATTTCAACTCTACATAAAATGCATAGCGCATAAACTCCAGAAATATTTGGATAGTTTTTAAAACATAATATCAGTGATTTATGAATGTGTAATCTAGTCTATTGTTACTGCAAACCGAAGACACAAAAGAATAGACTTACAACAGTTTTCGCGCCTTCACAATGAATCGCTGGAACTCTACGTAGTTATATACAAGTCTGAGTATTTATAACGGTCTTGAATGGCTTGCTAACAAGTAAATGAATTATTATCATTGTTTTTTTTCCCCTAATAATACAAACGCATTTACTGCGAAATTTATATTTCGGTTAAATTATGTTATCTCACCAAAAGTATTATGTGCCAGTAAATAAAATATAATTATACATATTTCCTTTGGATATTGAGGAGCGTGTATGACGATAAGAATGTCGTGGAGCAAAGTAGCCCTGAAGGCAATATTGTGGAAACGCGGCAGTCTGATTATCTTTATATTTGCTCTGCATTGTCATGCAATTTTAACCTGAACCGATTGAGAGTAGATATTGAGTCGCGCCGTGTGTTGTGCTTATATCTGCTTACATACTCTGTGGACTAAGGAAATTGCGGACAGGGCCGCAACGCCGCTTACTCAGCATAGTTATATAAGAGCTTGCTAAATTACACCGGCCGGATTTCGGACATGCCTCGTGAAAAAATTATAGTAGAAGCTTCGTGCCTATTTTCGGATACTCTCTATCTATTCTTAGCATTTTGAATGCCATTCGCTGTGCCATGTTATTACTCAAAGTTCCTTTTATACCGCTGTAATAGCACGGATGCGTTAACTTTGAAATGTTAGACAATAATTAAGAAATACGTAGAGGCTGACCTACCTATCGCTATCTAATAATAAATAGCAATGTTTTGTGTAGCGTGACACCTCGCCGACAAAAATATAAATCCATTGTTTTTATTGCAACAGATGTTCGTAGACTCTACAGTCTATCAGTTGGCGATATTACAATGTTTGTTTATTTTGTGGATATTGCTTGATATTTATACGGATATTGAGCGGTGCAGGTGTCGCAAGATTTGTTGGTTGCGCATGATTATACATAATTAAGTCTTTATCGACGTGTAATGTCTATTCGACGTCGGATAACTATGTTCGGATGCTTAACTACATTATGTCAATGGTAGTGTTCCGAGTAATCCGTACAATATGACATTAAGCTAGATGCAAGCGATTGCCGATTGCTTTATCAGAAAATAAAATAAAGCCAATATCGATGTTAGTAAAGACTCTATTGCTATAAATAAGTATTATTTTATACATGAGGTATGTCGTCACTATAAAAAAGTCTTACCCTTGACTTATATTTAAATACCTATAAGACGTGAAATTACTTTAACAAAGTATTCCAAATAAGCATAAAATTAAACTACAACCGTGGCACGAATAGCTGTTCGGTAAATTCTCCATGACGCTTGTTAATACATATACAAAATAGTTAAGAGTTATAAAAGGTTTCTTTTTAAAGGTGTTTCGCGTTTCAATAAACTATGAAAACGCTTTTTTGAATAGCTAATTAACATATTTGCATATTTGTGGTTGACGCGCGAATAAATTGGGTAAGAACGAAAATACTATTCGCCATTCGGATATACGATTGACTGAAAACAATCTGAGTAAGTGTTCAATTAACCACGGATATTTAACAGATTAATCATTACGCACAAGAGTAATTGTTGCGTTACATTAAATTATGTTCGAATATAAATTAATCAACATTGGGCGTCTGTTTTAAATTATTGCGCATAATATGCTACATCGCACATGCCGCAGTCCGCAGCCAACGCGCTCACATGATGAGACGTACGGACAAGCGTGTATGAACCATGGCCTTTGGATTTCTATACTCGCTGCTGACCCCGCGCACGTGTTAGTCTACATCTGTACGAGTGCATTACTTGCTTCTTGCATGTCGTAATTATATGAGCAAAAAGAATGACTGGAATGTGATAAGATGGTAGACCGAAGATAGTTGAGTATCCGTCCTAGAATGTAGTACTCTAATTAAGAGCAATCAATGAAGTGCCATAAAATATACGAGAGACGGAAGAATTAATTCATCAAGGAAAGACGCAGCTGTAATCTATTTTATTTGAGTAAAATATTGAAGCACTGGAGTTTCATTTCATTACTCCGGTACACGCACATCATACATATATATACAAGTTTATTTTACGTTTGCTTATCGTAGTGAAGTCGTATTAGTGGAATAAATAGTTGTTAGGTTGAAAGATTCATATAACATAATATCTATCATAACAAAAGCTTCATGATACATTTATTGAATATATTTCAATCGTGATGCCTCTCGAGCTTTAAACAGTTCTACGATTCATTGGATGGTGTGAGTGCAATTTTTCATTATTAATTTACCGCTGGTGTTATCAAAAGGAAGTAAGCATTTGCTCGATAAGTTCCGAGGCCTATTTTTTAAAAGCAATGCTAGTAGCTACTGTAGTGGCCTTATTTTCGGCGGTAACATATTGCAATATTCAAAGTACAAAGCTTATCTTAAATTATTCAGTATATAAAAAGTACCGCATTAGACTACATTATTCGTATTTACGCTAACGGTGTTACGCGGCTTAGGTATGCAAATCACTTGAAAAACGTTCCACTTCCGCGAAGAGCTTTAGATATCGTTTTTCAGGTACACCTGCACGCTTTAAACTATACTCGTATAGTACGGCTGAAACATTCTACGTTACTTATACAACACGGATGTTCTGTTTATAATACAAACAATAGGTTGTTAAAAGATTTAGAGAAGTAATTAGCATTGTAAATAAACTCATATTGTTGGGACTTAAGAATTAAATCCTATGTGAAGAATAAAACTATATTTTCTTAAGACGTTAAGTATAAAACAATTAAGTTCAAAAATAATTATGTTCATCATAATAATCGATTTGTTGTTATGATTTATAAAAATAATACAAAATAATGGGTCTTGACATTTTTTCCTCCGTTTTTTCCATGCCAAATAAAAATTAATAATAAACTCATTATTATTATTTTTTTCGTAGACTTTTCTTTATGAAATCCGTCTACTATTTGATTCTGATCCTATTTGTGTAACACCGGAGTATCGTTATACAAGAGTAGAAAACAAGCAGTTACCACAATTCATGCACACCTACAAGATTAGAGATGGTGTGCGATTCTCATTGCATTTTTATAAATGTATGACTATTTACTATTTACAGTAGTCATTTTACGTATCTATTTCATAACACGAAACATATTTCGATGTATGTCATAAACTTGTTACAGCTCCACAGCAATTAGCGGGACCGTACGCGAGTTTGTTAAATTGAATCATTATCGCCGCTCTCGTGATTGCGAAGATTGTCTCTTCGAATGCAGAACAAATATCATAAAGGAATAAATTGAAATGGAAGGAAAATCTAATTAGAGAATAAGTCTTATACATTAATGAGCAATATGGTAAAAAACGTTATCAATAAATAGAAATATTTGTGTCACAAATTTACGTGACCATACAGCCTGTGATACAGCGTAGGTGCTTAAATTATTGAAATGCAACATAATACGGTAATAACTACCACTCCAAAGCAAAAAATAATATTTATTTCATGGAGCTCGTGCATGTTGATTAATTTGCTTAATGACTTAACTAGCCAACAAATCAAAATATATGCGTAACACATTGAAGGCGGGCCGCCCAGTACCAAACATATAGGACCTATGCCTTATATTAATTTAAATATCTATATGTTTGGTACTGGGCGACCCGCCTTCAATGTGTTACGCATATATTTTGATTTGTTGGCTAGTCAAGTCATTAAGCAAATTAATCAACATGCACGAGCTCCATGAAATAAATATTATTTTTTTGCTTTGGAGTGGTAGTTATTATTTTATTTATTTTTGGTTTTTAGTGGATTTTTGTTTTGAAGTCGGTTTTTATTTTTTTTATTATAAGTTTTAGTTATTTTTATCTTTTTAGTGTTGATAGGCATTTAAATGAAAAAGATTTGGTCTCCACAAGAAATATGTTCTTTCCGATGACAATAAAATCGCTAAAATCGGCTAAAAGCTGCCAAAGATATTGGAATATTCACATGTTTATTATTTGTCCCTCAACTACTGTAGCCTAGCTTTTATACTCAACTCAATGCAAAAAGAACCGTTGAAATCCTATTAAATTTTGAGGAGTTCTACTCTCCAGGTCCGAACATGATAATAAGATCTTAATGTTGTGTTCCTGGGATCAAACTGTTAATAGGTTCTTTCCAATGAAAAAGAAATCACTAAAATCGGTTAAAAGCTGCTGAAGATATTAGAATTTACGTGTATTTTAATTTTATCACCCACCCCCCCTCACCCCCACCCCCTTTTCCCTCTCTTACTGTATCTTAACTTTTCTAATGAACGTAATGCAAAAAGAACCATTGCAATTCTCCTTAATTTTAAGGAGTTCCTCTCTCCAGGTCCGAAGATATTCATCAGATCTTCACCAAATTTTTATGGGACCAAACGACAAGCATCAGCTTTCAATCAAAGAAAGAATAATCGAAATCGGTTCACACAGTACAGAGAAACGAGGTAACAAACATAAAAAAAAAAAGCAACATACAGTCGAATTGAGAACCTCCTCCTTTTTTTGAAGTCGGTTAAAAAAATGCTTCAAAAAAATCTAAATTCACCTATTTCCTGTGTTGGGAACCAACGACATATCAGCCTTCTCTGATATAGTGCTTTTCTCGATTTATCAAACTAAACGAGTATTACGTAGTCAAGGCCGGTGAAAGGCTACACTTGATTGATTATTGTGTCATCTGAAGTACAGGCTGTTTTAAATTTCAAGGTAGATAGGAAGCATAGACCGTAACTGTGGGTAAAAATCGATCAAAGGTTTATCAAGATAAAGGTATGTGTCAGGTAAATTATATGGAATATAGAGGTGCCACCTACATACAGCACAATGTATTGCTTTTAAAATAAATAATAAACAAGGTTCTTTGTTTTCACTTGTCACTTTTGTGTATCTGTTTTTAGGTCATAGAATACGTGGTAATAGTATTAGATTCTAGTAAAATCAACTGCCACTCAAATCAATTTTTAAAATGCATGGCTGGAAGATGAAAAATCAAAAATTAACTGCATTTGAAGCAAATTCTATTCTCCTTGACCTCTCTTCGTTACAGGGACGCAGTTCTGAATTATAAAAATCTAATCGAACATCACGAAGGAAACAGGTCAAATAGACATAAGATATTTGAAAGTTAACATTATTATTCTGTTTATTTCCACGCTTTCATCAGTTGAGGCAGAATCACACCATTGAATAAAGCGTGTAGGTGTTTAATGAAACTAAATATATACTAAATTGTTCCTAAAAATACAGTTCGTAACACGGTTATTTATTCGTCAGAAGATTCAATATTTAATAGTCAGAAACACGCTAGCTTTAAAAAAGTTTGAGCCTTGAAAAATAATGCTTTTTAGTGTATTAACATACACAAATATGTTTTCGTCAAGTAATGCTTGTAGCCAGGGTGCAAGACTAAGATATAACCATAAAAATAGACAAAGTTGACAAAGACCAAGCCGAGCACTGGCCGTCACATGGTTGTGTTTTTTTTTTATGTATCGAAGTTCTGGGGTAAATAACATGTTTCTTTTCACCGTTATGAAAAAGAACTTTAGTCGGTTTTTTAGTTTGCATAGTATATGTATTCACGAATTGTGCTCCTATATGTCTTTTGAATCGCAGCCGAAGTATTTTTAACACATTGTTTATATCTGTATAAAACATCCTACTTTTTAAATTGTGGCGTAAATATAAAAATGCTTAAAATAGCTAGTTTATTGTTTCCCATCCACGTAACCGTCATTAACTTTTTCAAACTGTGTTTGACTCACATATGAAAATTCAACGTTCGTGTGTGAAATTAATTTTGATTTAGGACGATGTATTATTTGTGTAAGAAAAATAAATTTACCTGTCTGTGCGCATAAACAACTGAACCAAGTAATTTCCAGGTGCCGCCCCGTCGGTCCATTCGCACCATGCGTAATATCTGGAAGAAGCGCAACCCACGCAGCGCCGACGCCGCGAACACCTGGCCCGAAGAGCCCATGCCCAGCACCACCAGCGACGCCAGTATAGTCGTCACATCTGCTTTCAACATTACCCTCCTTTTATGCCCCGAAATAACATCAATTCGTGTTTCGAAAATCACATCGAAACACCACACGAATAAGCAAACACACTCTTGCGCTTGTTTAATTATCGCTACTTGACCTGAAGAGTTTTTAGCGCAGAGTAAAACTCCGACCGACATGATTTATTATTCATTCGACGCTTATAGTTTTTTTAATGATTTTTTGATGAGTCGATTATACAACATATATCTCCATTTTTAGTTCAGTAGTAAAAATGACGACCTACTTAAAAATATGATACAAAATATTCCTTTATTGCCAGCAAAACGTTAAAAAATTAATTTGGTTTGCGTTTTATAATATCAAGGTAGGCTTTTAAGCATTCGATGAGTCATAAAACCGCTAATTGGTTTTGCATCAATAATGCAGATTTTTATGTAATTTTTGGTGCACACACCGCCACGGCTTGTTTTATTCATATATGCATGTAAATTTTCAAGGAAAGTAAACATAAATTTGAACATCCTGGAGGAGTTTGAATAATTTGGTTGTGGCTTATTTTATTGCACTCCGTAGGGATATCGTGCGGCAATGTTTGTCGGTTGGAAGGGTCTCGAGTGGGCTGGCTCCCCAGAGAACGGAATAGCGGTCGCACAAAACGAAAGTGGCGCCTTGGGAGGGTGGCCTGAAAATGCGAAGGTCGCAGGCGACACAGCAGATTGCTCGCACCTAAATTAATAGGGTTACCTCGCCACGGTTTATAGACGCTACGTGACTTCTACTTGGCATTGCACACGATCCTAATTCATTCATTCAGTTCCTTTTTATGTTGTCCATTCTGAGTCAATAGCGTATAATTTTGACAGTTTGCATTGATTTTTGTACAAAGTTATTAATGTTGACCTAAAATGAACTATGTCTAATAATATAAGTTGAATGTAAACTCACCGATGATGCAGAAAGGGCGCCGCAAAAACTTGAGGCGCCCTATGGAACCTTGATACCGTGACCTGCATCCTGACGACCATAACCTGAAGGTAAGATATACGATTCAGGAAGGAAACAAACTTGAACTCATCACATTAGTCTAAATTACGCTTGGAATTGGTTCAATACTTTATGCAAACAATGCTCCGCGAATTCAAATCGTATTATTTTGCTCAAAGCTTTCATCTGCTTAAAGGTTTATGCAGATAATTTAGAAAATGGATTTGCATTAGATCATAGTATTATTATTTGGAATATAGATGCAAATATTTAGGAAATTGAAGTAAGGAACAAATGTATCAAAGAATTAATATAATTTAACGGTAAAACAGAGAATAATTAGTAAATTACAATTACTCAGTTACCAATTTACTTGAAATTTAATTTTATGTAGAATTTACAAAAGTAGTTAATGTCTTCAATTATTAACTTTAGTACCATAGTAATACTATACTGCAAAAAATTAAACGATTCGTTTGTGTCTGGAAAGAGCGCAAAACCTTTTACACAAGCGAAGGTAATGTAACACAATAGAGCTATCACATTTCCTTTCCGTCCAGTTTATTTCCGTTGAAAGAAAAAATACAGATCTACGATTTACGTTCATTTATATTTGTTCATAGTCGAACAAACTAATATTAACGATTGTTTGTGAAAAGGTCATGCGAGAAGAGGATATTATGAGAACATCTCGAAGAAATACGATAACATGAGAGCAATTAAATCAACAACGACAAAAAAATAAAAAATGGTGCACGTGAGTAAAACGTTGGGTGTGTGTATTCAACGGATTTAATAAATAAATAACGGAAAGTAGTAGCATCGGCATACAATATAAAGGCGAGCTGGTGCGCGCATACTGCCCGCTGTACACTGAGTGACGAATTACCTACTACACGCGAGCACTTTTAGAACTATCTACGAGTGTGTTGTTTATTGTGTTTTTATATAGTTAAACAAAAAACAGACTTCGTAAAAGCAACAACGGCACAGAAAAAAGGATATTTATCACTTTTACAGTCTCATAAAGAACTAAATACGATTTTGTCTATCTTTTTGCGTGAAACCAATAATTGTAATATCATTTTGTATAAAATGTATTTGCAATGTCAACTTAATTCATTGTGCTAGATTGAAAAGCGTTTGAAAGTTTCTAAAGCGAAGCCGCAAATAGTTAACAATGCTGTAAGGTACTCGACCTCTTTTAAGTATCACAATCTGAATGGTGCAAAGCTTGAATTCGTAGCGGTTAAATAGTATACTAACCTTAAAAAGAACTCGATAGCAAACCAGATGACTACCACAGTCTCCATGTAGAACAGAACTATTCCCGCCCTTGCTTCGTATTCCTCGATTGTGGAAAATACTGATAGCGATAAGCACATGAACACCATCAGGAACCTAAAGCAGAGGCTAAATGTAAATCCAGCTGAACTGTAATCGCTATGTGCAATAGTTTAGAAGTAATTTAAGCAATCAAGACATCGTTTATAATCAAATATGATATCACCTTCGCCTGAAAAGAATCTATAATATTTACTTTTGTTGAGATTAAGTTAGGATTGTTGGGAGTTATTTTTATTTGAAAAGCAAGTAGTTTTATAAGTCAAAGCTGAGTTTCAATGAAGTTCACAACTTACACGATCATGTGATAGAGGACTGCCTTAAACCCTCTCGGCCGTTCAAGAAAATTGTAAAACTTAGATTGTAGGCGGCGGTAGCGCGCGTCGCGTCGCGTGGCGCGGTAGCTGAGCGGCTTGCCAAGTAGCGACATCCGAGGCGTCGCCAGCCGGTCGCCGCCACTCTTACTCTCACTGCAACCAACGACATCGCAATTGCATTTACGCGACACAGTACTCACTTTCACAACCGCTGCGCGCTCCAGCTACAAATGAACTGAATCTGCTATAAAACCAAAAAATAATCCCATTCTTTATTCTTGTTTTTTTTTTGCTATCATGGCATCCGAAGTACTAAAAGCTTTCTGCGTTGTTATTTACATTATAAATACATCATTTATGCACTTAAAAACGTATTAACTTGTGTTTACTTCACAATAAACGTAGAGTTTAATTAAGCACCTTTGATAACTTTAATAATTATACTATTAATTTCATATATCACTAACTTCTCAATAATAATGTTGCCTTGAGATTTAGTGTTTTAGTTTTATTATATAACATTTCTTATTATAATAAATCTGCACTCTTCGGCTGTAACCTAAAGCAAACAATTGAAATCGGAATCTGTGCAGCTTTTTGCAGCGCATCGCCAACGATAGGCACATCGCGTCGTCGACTCGACAGCTCAGTTTATCAACACGACGGAAAAGCGATGAAATCGCGACTATAAACTTCGATTCTTGCCCGTGGAGGCGGCGCTATCCGTGTATACTGTTTCTGTAGGTAGGTAATAGATACCGCCTGTTATTTGGTACTACATATTTCAATATATTATACATTGTATTTACATTTAAAGCCAAGCACTGAATTACATACTTAGTTTTAAATCATATTACTATTAAAATGTAAGTAGTACCTTACGTTTGTCACCATACGTGACCGCTACAAGCAGGTCGACACGAACAGAGCTTGCAATTATTTACGATAGCGTTTACAACGAACATTACACATACACAGTACACATCAATGCTCTACGAGACTAACCTACAGGCGTAAGTAGATTATTAAAAACATAGTTTTACATTATTTGAATAAATTAGACTATAATGTTAACGGCAACCGTATGACATTTTTAACCTATCTACATACATATGTCAATAAAATATATTATGTATGTTTAAATTACATTAAGTCACATTTCGAAATATCAAATAGAAGACAAGTGCATGTTATTGAAGAAATACGATAAATGTTAGATCCGAAATATGTAAGTAGGAGAGTGTTGTTATATATTTTCAAAAGACGATTTCGTCAAGATTGTACTAGAGAGTTAAAGTGTTTGCAAGTGGCTAACATAACGTTGACCTCTTTATGTCAAATTAAGCATATGAACTGTTTTGGGACGTGGAAGCCGTTTCGTGTTAATTATTTTAGGTGCTTTGCGGGTACAATTTAAAGGACTTTAAGTTGTTTTATATTTGTTAAGTGACAAGTAAAACTTTTACGAGCGCGTTGCATTGTAAAAATGCGCAGAGTGCTTCGTTGCACACTTGTAATTAAGTTAATATACATACATTATGTAAAACGTGTAAAGATAAACGCGTAACCTAACACGGGTGTGGTGTCCAAGTTTCGACGTTAATTATTCTCTTACGATGAATTTAATATACGTGTGCCTCGCAGTTAATTGCCTCTGCTGTGAAAATTAGTCTTGCAGGTAAACGAGTCTCAGTAAACTAATGTTTGTGGCCGCTACGATTTCCCTGATTCACTGACTGCTTGAAATTAACCTAACCAAAACTTTAACGATTAGTTTTGATGTTTGAATATTCTTGATTCTGTTCTTTGTAAATATTTTGTTCATGAAAATAAGTTAAAAACTCTCGTGTTTAGGATTTGCTCAACATAGTTGTCACAGGGTGCAGGAATGTTGTCAAGATGTCGTGACTATCCGTATTGAGAAGTGAAGTAAAATGGATATCAGGGTCCTGGACGCGTTGCGAGGGCGATGCTCCCTCAAAGATAGCGAATCCGAGCTAGGCAATAAACAGTCTGGATTCGAATAACACATGCGACCATAATATTTGGAACTAGTGCGCAAATCAAGGAGTAAGTAAGGGCCACCTGCGTCATTTCCCACCGATTAAGGAGATTCATTCTATTTTTTTTTTATCTGGTTCTGTGACGTCACACCGTCACGCAAACAAAGACACTCCGTGGTCTATGACTTCCAATAATACCGTCAAATGCTAAGTGCTTATATTTCCTTAGTTACGGTTCTAGACTGTTGATAGAGATACACCTCTTTTGACCGCAGGGATATCGTAAGGAGAACTATTTACTTGCATAAAATTAAAATATTGGCCTCACTATTTGTTTTCCGACATTATAAGGATTTTGCAACTCAAAAGGAATATGGAATCACACAAAAATGTGCTATAATTTTTTACCCTCACATGTAAATCGAAACCTTTAGACATTTACTATCCATTGAGCTTAAATCATTTACTTGAGCAAGAAGCAAAGTCGCATAAATAAAAACGTCAAAAAAAATGTTTTTTGCGATTACAAACTTACAGACGCAGCTGGAAATTCTTTAGGGCATGGCTGTATGGGTATTTTTTCAGCAGCAAAGTTATGTTTTACTATCAAACCAACTTATTGTTTCGTCACATTGTTTATTTTAAGTTAGATCTATCACAAAATTGAATTCTGGCCCTCGGGAGTTCTAGGATATAATAGATTTCTAGCTTTTGCTCGCGGCTTCGCTCGCGTTAAGAAGTATTATTATTATTTAGTTATAGTTTTTGCGGCTTTACTTTTGTTTAGCGTGTTTGAAAAATTAGGGCCTACAAACTTCTTTGTGCCCAATATTCTTTACTAATCTGTCATTAGGCGCTAAAACTATCAAGCTATTGGGTGAACTTACTCGTGAGCAAGCAACATAAAACTGAAATGCTAAATTGAATTTATCAACATCCTATTTAAGCGAACGTCTTCATCATAGTAGCTCCAATGTTTAATTTCAGTTCAATCAGTCGAAAATCTAAGTAGATTTATACAAACTTTCATCCCCTATTTTATCCCCTTGGGGGTAGAATTAATCAAAATCCTTTCTTAGCGGATGCCTACGTCATAACATCTACCTGCATGCCAAATTTCAGCCCGATACGTACAGTGGTTTGGGCTGTGCGTTGATAGATCACTATGTCAGTCAGTAAGCTTTGAGTTATATATATTTAGATTGTGTGATACTTAATATTTGGTACGCGAGTTCGACTTGCATTTTGTCGTTTATTGATAAATTCAAACAATTAAAGTAGCACTTAAAGTACCTAAATAAATATTCTTCAGTATCTTGAAATAATATAATTTTGTCAAAACTTGTTTGAAAATAGACTTATGACTGATTGGCGTGGAGGCTAAAAACGTTAGCGTTTTTTCGGGCTCAGTCTCGCACAAACACATAACTACTCTTATATGAAGTTAAAAAAAATGTGCATGATGTAAATTCTGTATCTGTATCAGCCCATATACGTCCCACTGCAGGGCACGGGCCTACTCTACAATCGTAAGTACGATTGAGAGTGGTTAGGCCATATAGTCCACCACGCTGGCCTAGTGCGGGTTGGCGGACTTACATGCCATAGAAATTTTTATAAATCGCTATGGTATGCAGGTTTCCTCACGATTTTTCCTTCACCGTTTTAGTGCGTGGTGATTGACTGTCAATACACACATGGCTTCGAAAAGTCAGAGGTGTGCCCTGGGATTCGAACCCGCGACAACCGTGAACATGTTGGCAGTCGCGTCTAGTCTGTTTACCAACAGGCCACCACGCACTTCGTGATGATGATTGATTTGATGTAAATTACTAAGCACTAAAACGGTGAAGATAAACATCGTGACGAAACCTCTATACCATAGCGATTTATAAGAATTGCTTTGGTATGTAAAGTTCGCCAACCTATATGGCCTAGCCACTTTCAAACGTACTCTTAATTGTAAAGAAGACCGTGCCCTGCAGTGAGACGTATATGGGCTGATACAGTACAGTACAGTTATTTTTGCATGTCTACTCACCCACGATACAACAGTAATTGTAGGGTGAGGCAATAGGTAGATTTTGGATTAAGGAATGGTCAGCAAGTTAATACAAGACGTGAATCAAAATGTATTCCCATAAAAATTATTCCCATCAGGAAAATATATTGTCTTTGTTAGTTTTAAAGATATTGCTTCATAACTGTTCTCCACTTCACATTCTGAGGGATCAAGAAATTAATGGAGAATATAAAACTAGGTTTCAATCTAACCCATCAATATAGTTTTAAAAACTAATTGCGAGATGATTGCGGAAAGGTATAAAAATGTTAATCACGTTTAAAATTCTCTACAACCGCAATTAGGTTGCAATAGGAACGCTCTTCTTTACGGCGAAAAATTTAAAAAATATAGTGCAGTGATCGGGTAAGAAGTAGGTACTAAGAATAGATCAGTTTAGTACAACAGATTGGTAAATCAATAGGTATTATTTGCGTGGAAGCGTGTTTGGATGTTTGTTATACAATCACATCGTAATGACCGAATCGTTTGAGATTACATTTGCGAGGCCATTTATATCGGGATTTAACATAATTTACAATTTGAAATGGAATATCTTTTATTTAAAAATGTAGATAAATTCGTATAACAATTTAAAGACCTTTTCGTTAATAAATTGTGTGCTACAGTATTGTACAAGAGCTAGTCGTAGTTAAATATTTAGTTTTTTTGGTCATATCATAAATGTGCTCTGGTTTACTTTTCGTATTCAACATTTTCGTCAGTATCTCTATATGGATGAATGGATTTGTACCTATTCAAAAGCAACTTGTGCAGGTATATCAACAATGCTTAAACAAGACAAAAGATCTTTATACAGTTCTAGGTAATAATTATAAAATATACATTTTTACAACCTTGGATTGAGATGTTGAGATGCTACAATTATAAAACAGAGCTGCTACCTTGATTACTATATTGTGAGTAATATGGGTAAAATTATAGCATTAAAATATACTTTCATGAACTATATTGTACATACATTTTGTCCCTGTGTATAAGAATGTAGAAGAGGATGCGTAATCATGATTTAATTTAATGTTTTATGGAAAGTTCGCATATATATAAAAATATTTATTTGTTTCATTTGTATAAAGTAGCTAATGTAGTCACAAGGGTTTGGAAATTCATCTGTTCTGTGATTTGGAAAATTACTCAATGCGTCATGTAGGCACATTAAGATGTAGAAACTACGATTTTATTAAGTGAATCATCGTACTATGGCTATTATTTAAGGAAGACAGAAGGAGGGATAATAATATATCTATTCGCAAGAAATGATTCAGTGAGCGGTGTAAAGGTTAGGTAGTAATAAAATAGATACAAGTCAATGGTTGTAATGGCCTCGTACCGGTGTGCTCCCAAAGGGCTTACGTGTAGACCCAATCCTATTTTATTAACCACCATAATATTTAGGTATAAAAAATATATTACGCATTGCAATGGATTGTTAGGATTCGAGAACGTTGGAGTTATTTAAGAATAAAGAATAGGCAGAGTTCACTGAACTTTATTCAATTTTACACGCAAGATAATATAACAATGGTGCTTGTGCACATAGGATCAAGAAATCAAGTAGGTACTACGGGAACATTCAAACCTACGTCAGCAAAAAAAGTGTTACTAAGTTATGTACAATCAGTGACCGATGTTTATATCACTATTTATGTTTGGTTAACCACTAAATTTGGATGCGGTAGGTTATGCAATTTCTAATGAAAAATTAAATTAATTTTGCCTATGGATATGAAAAGGAATAAGGAACCATGTTACTATGTTTGGGTTATAATATATTATGTTGATATGCATGTTCCCGGACTCTAGTATTTTTATTTTAAAATAACTCGTAAAATGTTTATAACGGAAGTTTGCCCAGATTCTAAAGTTAGATAGAAGAACAATAGAACAATAAATTGATAATAGAGACAATAAAGTCTATTACTACTTCCTACTTAATATTTAAAAATAAATATACGTAAAGTATGTAATAACTAAAGTAAAAAAGGAACATATTAATGCAAATGTCAGACACTCGATACGATACAACATTGTAAACCTAAGATTAACATGCGATAATTTTCAAAAAAACGCGATTTTTAATTGAAAATACAAAAAGTACATTCTTTTTTTCTATGAAAACTTGCAAATTATATGCCTCGTATTACTTGACTATATCATTAATAAGAAAGAAATGTGTCAATATTCTAGAGCAGTAGGCATAACTTATATTATTCGTATTTCATTCTACATAAACGAGGAACGATCAAACGGTTCACCTGATTTAGATACAATTCCTTGACTGAATGAGCGTGGGGGTTTTTTTAAAATGGGAGGGTAAAGGGAGTGAAAAAGGGCGAGAAAAGGACGCATACGGCCTTCAGAAATCGCATACGGTAATTCATTTCGGTAGGGCCGGCAAGTTGCTACAGTAGTCCAAGTACTAAGCCAAATAGTTTAATTTTAGTCATTTTATTTGAATATTTTTTAATTAATGTGTTTGAATTAGTTGTTGTAACCGTAATAATTTACTAATTTGATATTTTTATTGACGTATACCTCAATGGATCTTTTATTGAATATTTCGATAAATTTAAAACTGGATTTGAATAAAAAAGTCCATCTAGCAATAAAAAAAAACAAATATTATACAAGTGCCAGTGTTTGTTAGTATAAAATAAAAGTAACACAAATATACGTCGAATAGTACTTGAAACAGATAGTTATAGCAGGCAAGAAAAGGAAATTGATCATTGTATCGATAACAAATAATATCAGGGAAACGTTCTAGTCCATGAAAGACATCACGAAAGGGGTTCTTTTTCCCACTGTAACGCAAGGTTTTCGACATGCGTAAAACGTAAGTATCCAACTCGTTTCATACCTTAACTACCGTGCAGAATCTTGGCCTTCAGCCGAGCGAGATAAGCCTCTACTCGTGTTTAGCCAATGAGCAATGGCAGGTGATTGTTAAACGACGAGATTGTGTCAGAAGCACAGTGCTGCAATCTAGAAAAAATCCTAGGTCGACATAAAATATAATAAATTTTAACATGGAAAGTAGACATGGGCAAAAAGACCGCTAAATTGAAGTGGGTTTGGGCTGAGTGTGTTCACAGAATGAATATACACGGAATGGCTAGATTGGTATCCAAAATATGCATTAGTACGCGAATAGGCGACGGGGCAAACCTTGAAGCTATGTCGGGACGGTTTAGACAGCTATGACAAAAAATTGCGGCAATTTGCCCAGAGGATAGAAAGCCTAAAATGTTTAGGAAAACCTTATAAACAGAAGTGGTATAATGTAACAATACTGACACACTCCACGTTGAGACAGAGAATTTGTGATTATTGGCTCTACCACCTTACTTCAATATCTATTGCTCATAGAACGGATTTGGATGGTGGGCGAGGATATTTCTAGAATATCAAGTACATGTTGCGAAGATTCGTAAAAAAATATAGGTTCCGAATTCACATATGCATAAAAGTTGATTACTGGTGTAAATAAGATGATTGCAAAAAAATATTATTTATAGTTCAATGTGTATGAAAATTAGCCCATTTTATATAATGTAGATTTTTGGAATTTAACAATGAAACACCCTGAGATCCTAAAAATAAAGTGGATTTGAAAAGAAGTACATATTTTTTTATTCCCATAAATACATATATTTGGATTTCGACGTTTCGTTGGTTGAGTGGTAGTATTATGAGCTGTAAACAAGTGGGTGCGATTCACAGGTCTGGCACTCTGATGTCTGGCGGTTGCCTGTGAGTTTTATGGAATTGTCATATAAGCCTAACATGGCTCGCTTTCATATTATGGCAGAGAAATAAACTTGATGTAATGCAACTGAAATTATCGGCACCTGTTTCAGCTATGGGGATTTTTGGTAACTCAAATGATGTTCAAATTTCGGTACATTTATTATGTTGTGTTTTTTTAAATTCGGTTTCTATATTCCGGGCAAGCGTGAAACGATTACGTCGGTGTCACTTTTTTCCACTCTGCCTGCTGGTGAATATTGCAATGAGACTGGCTCGTAACAAAAGCTAAGCTAGCATACGAACTAAAACCCCTTGATGATTGTCAGCGACCCGCGATAATCAATGCTAGGAGCACTCCAATGTTCTTTCACGTGGCCGCTTGGTGCAGAATCTTTACCAGTCTATGTTATTGGGAGCATAATATCTCTCGCTTACAACTGCATTTGTACGCCCATTTATAAATTACGGGCGCCCATGATCGATCAGTGCGAATTAAACGAATTAAACGACACTACTCGAGATAAAAGAAAATTATTTTAGAAAGAGAAACTGAAGAGAAATTAATCAGGAAAATATTTGGGAGAAAATATAATTTTTCCTTTCTTCATAACCACAAGATTTGTAATTAAATTTTACAGTACATTAATTATAGTAAGATAATTAGTAAAGTGATTGAAGGTTAATCAAGAAAGATTTGTCCTTATACCCGTTATGTAGGTGTATTGGTAAATGCCCTATTATTTATCCGGCCGATATAAGATGGATACACTACCAACAGATCGGTACTCGGCATAGTGTCCTACGTAGTTAATGCTGTTTATGAACTCTTCTTGCCCACCCTCGGAGAGATCCTATGAGCTTGGCGGTTAGTTGGTTCTATCCCCGCCGTAAAGTTCAGTATTGTCTGTACCACTTTTATATATACCATGTCCCATGTATTAGAATAATAATCTTATTATTTGTTTGATATTTTTATGACTACGAACTACTTGCTATCTAGCTGTGACTCTGGCCAAACTTCTCTAACACAAACAGGATTTATTTTATTCGTAATCTTTTATGTCGCTGGTCATATCAAGTTGGAATAGTTCGCTCAATATTTGAGCTGGAGGTTCTTACATAACTAATGATGTTAAGTGTATAATTAGTGCATAGTATATAGACATAATTATGTAGATTGTAGGTTGATACAAAAAATTGTGAGTATTTATAAATTTCTAACGATGAATAATTGACTTCATGTTCAAAAATAAATTTGAATGCTAAGGAAAACACTATTTTCCCCTGTTTTTCTATCAGTGTGGAAAAGTGCCTCACGTCACTAAGTAAAAATTAGTAAATGACTGTTAATATAGCATTATACAAAAATACACATGTGTACGATGCAAAACGCTCTAGTCAGTAATTGTAAACGCTAACTACAAACGATATTGTTATTTAGCATAGAACAAAACAGGTTGTCGTTATATAATTAACAAGGTTGTTTATGGTTTCTCCAAAACAAAAACTATTTAATAAATATTACATTGTCTACGTAAATCTACGCATAAGGATTAAATAAAACGTAAAAATTATAATCAATCCATGTATTACCTATGACGTATAGCATCTTCATGTACCCGAACACGCCTTGTTGATTTCATTTTCACCTAAACATGTTATGCCAATAAATATGTTGTTTTTCATAACAACGAAAAACATTTCAGTAATTTGCAACACAAGTTGAACATACACGCAAAATTTGTAGAAATAAAAGTTTGGAACTTTTTGTTATCACTCGTTGTTTGTTTGGGTCAGTTAAAGAAAGATGGGCCGTGACGCTATAAACTGTATAAACGAGAGATGTGTTGGTTTATGTACCTATGTGTCAATGTGAATAGTCAGGAGTGCGTGTAAACAGTAAATGGAGGTAGGTATTAGGTACCAGTGATTATAAATCCCAGTTACTTCTAAATTATACGCTTCTCAAAGGTCAAGTGTGGAAGGTCAAAACAAATTATTAGGTACCAAGTAACTGTATTATTTTTTGCCGCGGACGGTTGCCATCAATTTTTCGGATGTAAAGTAGAATGACAATAGAAAAAAAAACATGTAATTAGGCATGGTACATATATGGCTTGATCGGTTGTTTTGCGGAATACAACCGGTGATATTGTTAATATAAAAAAAATATTTCGCATGTTCGCGGCGGCGCATTGTCGTTTGCCGCCGTCATATTTGATAATGTAATGCGAAAAATCTGTTGACCAACGCTACCTACGTTTAATGGTAAACTATCGATCCAAATATAGAAGGGTACTACGAACGCCATTAACCGAAGTCATCATTAGCAATTATGTACAGAGGCATAAAGAACAATACAATATCGAACAGGCATGCTATTTGTTTGATTCAATATTTTGGTCAGATGTTCCGATATTACTAATTAGTGTCACAGTGTGACTGTTTTGATTCTAAAATGTCATCGTGCAAAAATCGAAACACCAGACATTACTTACGTACCTTAAAATTCACAGCCAATCTAAACAACTGAAAACTGACATCCATAAATATTTACATTCCGATAGACGTGAGACGTGTGATCGCGTGCGTTACGTTGTACGAGCTAGAGACGACAGTGTTGTAGGCGGGTAGCGGTCCGGCGGCGACGGCGGCGGGCGGCGAGCTCGCGGCACGTGGAGAGCGACTCCGGTGCGCCGGCATAATACCCGCCACTCATCAGCTCGGCGACGCGGCGGCGGCGGCGGCGGCACGACACTCAGCGGCACGGAACGCGGGCGCCGACTGACGCGCCCGTCGCCACTCGCAGCCACAGCGCTCGCAGCCAACCGCCACCGCCCGCCGCCGCCCGCCCAGCGCGCCGCCGCCCGACCGCCCGCCCGCGCTCCTCTAATTCTAATTGCTGGCCACCTCTGACAATCCAGGTCATCGTACCTGCATTTGAATTCTTCCGTGAACGGAAACCCCGACTGGAATTTACATATTTAATATTGTGATTCAATTCATGCCGAGATTACGTAGATACCTACAGTTTCATAAAAAGTTAGTGGCAAATAATTTACCCGAAGGTATCTTTTATTTAAATGAGAGCGGGAGAATGCCAAAAGTTGAATACGAGGAGGGAGAAAGCCAGTTTCAACTAATATATTTATACCTAAACAAAAATGTGGAGTCGGGGCTCTATTTGCATATATCTGCATATTTCTTCACACCTGCACGTGAGTCAATGAAAATTGAAAACCGTGAACTAACACCCCTAGGGACTCCAACGAAGCCAGTTGAAATACCAACATTTTTCTTTTGTAGCTGCCTTATAAATATATTTCTGTTTTTCCTGGAATCTCGTTTTTATTAGATGTATCTTTATTTGGCTTTAAGCAATACCAGGAATTCGTGCATGTGAGATGCAAATTGTTATTCGGTCCTAATTAATTTAAATATAACATTTTACGCAGAAAATATTAATGGCTCGTTTGCTTTTGGTTACACGGGCAAGTCTAATGATTTATTAACGTTATTTATGAGTATTTTATTGGGTATCGTAAAGCTATTGGCGTTACACACAAATAGCTGCATTAAAACTATATCATAAAATTGTAATGATTTTACAAACTTTAAGCAATTTTCACCTTAAAAAAAAATGTAATAAAATTGATCCGCAAACATGATATCCCATAAAAAACATCCTGTAAAAAAATTCCAAGTCTCGCAGTTCAGTTTTTCTACCGCAAAAAGTTGTGAGTGCATCTAATACCAAGTCGATTAATCGCATGAAAATATAACGTATCGTACAATTTATACATAATGCTGCTGGCTAAGTCGATCTATTTATTTACAACCTAAAGAATTTTTAATATTGATATGATAATAACTTACTAATAATAACTTACGTAATAACTTTATATAGAAGGTCCCTTAAGCAAGGACTAAATAAATTAATCGACTTGGTATTAGATGCATCTCACAACTTTTTGCGGTAGAAAACCTGAGCTGCGAGACTTGGAACTTTTTTACAGGATGTTTTTATGGGATCTCACGTCTTTTTGTAGAGTTCTACTTTTTTCCTTTTCGGTACTTTTTACTTTTAGAATATAACTAACGATTTTTCTTAAAGCCTCTGTCTTATGGTTTTTTCTTATTTTTGTAGGTATCAATTTATCACAAATATAGCGGATTTGATTATTAGTGTTGTTTCTTTCATGCTAATTGATATTTTCGGGCTATTTAGTCTATTTATTTGCAAGTTTTTCTTCGTCATGTTTTTCTAGAGGAATGTTGTACAGTTTCATGGGCTGAGTATACCCTTTCCCTCTCTATACCCCCTCCTTTTATGCTTCATATATATAGATACCTATCTACAACTATTATTCCATTATATAGGGGAAAGTGGGGTAATTGGAAACACTTAACTTCAAATGCTCAAAAATAATAGAAATAATATAAAAGTCAGAGATATAATCAACTTTTATTACAAAATAAACTATGCTCATTTATCTACTTATTAGTAACAAAATATTTTGAAAAATCAACATTTTATAAAAGATATAAACGAAAACAAAAAACATTGTCATTCCTTTTTACCCCATACCCTATGGGGTAATTGAGATTAGCCCGCGGGGGAAATGGGAACGGTATGGGGTAATTAGGAACGACATACTTGAATCTTTATAATGAACTACATTTTTTTTTGGTTGGCACAAATTACACACGTAACTAGTCTGGCCGGCAGTACATTGTTCGTGTGCCCAGAGTTTACAGATAGCGCACATGATCCAATCCTCTGTCGGTGGGGATTCATACTTTTCATTGCACAGTATACAATAAAACTCCTCTTCGTTTTCATTTCCTTGTAAAGCCTTTTTCGAATTTCTTACTCTTTTATCCTTGACTCGTGGCTTCTTTTGTATGGTTTTGGTGTTCTTTTTCGGTTCTTTTTTTAGAAACGTATTCTTTTTTAGCTTTTCTCTCAATTTGTTTTTTCTGTTTTTCCTCGAAATGAATTTTTATTGGTGAGCTGGATAACATCTGAGAATGCATCTTATTCTGTCGCACAGAATTGGTTCTTGTTTTAGGAACGACAGGCACATTGATAATTTGAGCAAGAGGCACAGAAGTGTGTGGCGAAGGCGTATTAATGGTAATAATAGTCATATCGTTAAACAGATTCACTTCGGTGGCGTTAAAAGCGGTTATTCTATTAAGTGAAGTAGCTTCTGGAATCCGTAAACTGATAGAAGGATGTCGAGACATAAAGCCATAGTACCAGTCTTTGCCTGCCAACTAAGTTTCTTTGTTAAAATTGTGTTTTAGTTTATTAGTTTCAGCAAATCGATAAGCAAACCTACGTAGTGAACTTGGGGTTATACCATAAAAAGTCTTGCAGCAATTAATTATGTATTTTTCTAGCTGGTCTTCTTGTTCTTTGTTAAATACAGCAGACCGACCTATTTTTGGTATTTTCAATTCGTTTTGTTTCAATTATTTGAATAATGTTGTTTTTGGAATTGAGTTTTTACTTTTTATATCTTCGATTGAACGGAAAAGATCTTCAATTTTATATTTTGGTTTAGTCTTTCGTATGTAATTTCGAGGCATCTAAAACAATTTATAATATTAGAAAATTTTTAAACAATCAACCAGCAGTACTAGAGTAATTAAGAAAGAACGCAAGGGGTAATTGGGAACGTTCCCAATTACCCGCCTGACGCCGTTCCCATTTACCCAAAGTAGTTAATAAATAAATAACATGGCTGTAATTTTTAATAATATCTTTATTAACTTCAAATCACGAAGGGTTTGAAAACAGATAGTACAAGCATGATAG
Organism: Hyles vespertilio; assembly: GCA_009982885.2. NCBI lineage: Eukaryota > Metazoa > Arthropoda > Insecta > Lepidoptera > Sphingidae > Hyles > Hyles vespertilio. The sequence continues at coordinate 12,437,963 of CM042808.1, read as the reverse complement.
TAACAAAATATGGTGCCTTTGAACTTAAAAACTTGATAGTTACAACTATTACAATACATGACAAAAATTATAACAGAAATGCAAGAACAATTGTTCGACTCACCGTGACAGCACGCATGCGGCGTTTTACTCTCACTATTGCACACGTACTTAGTGGTCCTGCATGCGTCTTTTGAACAAGCGTAGGACAGTGTGGGAGAAGAGGAAGTACCACTTACCTAGCAGTTCCCAATTACCGCCGTTCTCAATTACCCCACTGTCCCCTACGGGTACAATGATTCATTAACTGCAAATGTCTGCCTGCTTAGTATCTGAAAATTCAGGCTTCTTGCTTTAACCACAATGAAGTTATGGGGGGTTGAAAATGGTCTGAATTGCTTCGAGAAAAGGATGGTACGACTGTGCCGCTTTTTAGCTTGACTTGGAGGGGGCACTGCCGTGCCCGCAGATACCGAGGGAAATTTGGTAGCGTCAGCAAAAAGTTGCAAGTTCTCTCCTACATCTATGTACTTTCATTTTACTGTCCAGCAATTACGTTGTTACATAATAGCAACAAGAAAACCCATCAAATTAATGTATGTTGCTAGAGTCAGGGCAGCCAAAAAAATGACTTCAGGGCTTAAGGAGTTAGAAAACTTCAATTTTATGTATTTGAGATTATTTCACCGAGCACCGTAGTAGTAAAGTCGAAGATTATATCCGTCCATGAGTATTGCAAGATATCCTACTTGACGGTTTAAAAAAATCCTTAATTTTGGCCCAAAGTAAGGCAGGCAGTAAGGTTTCGCAAGTCTCGCTCGGCCCGCGAGCCTACGAGTGGTAGTCCCGTTTGGACTAGGTAGACATGGCCTGCCCAAACCAGCGGCGTAGCTAGCATAGGTGGCACCCGGGGCGGATTTTGTAGGTGTCACCCCAAAACTCAAACACAATGTATAAAATAAAAAGTAATAATCGTTTACGTTTTATTAAAATATGAGTATTACAAATAGTAGTATATTATGTAAAACAGTATGCCAAAATTAAAATTTCTTCCTTCTAGCTTTGACACTTGCGAACTCCGAAATCACGTCTTCAAAATTTATATTTTGTGTTGCTTCATGTTCTATTGTTAAAATACCAAGATTATTTAATCTGGTTTCAGTCATTGTAGACCGCAAGTAATTTTTTATTAATTTCAATTTGCTGAAACTTCTCTCACATGAAGCAACTGATGCACATATTGTTATAAATAACTTTAGTGCGACCGTTAGATTCGGAAGAGATTCTGTAAAATCCCATTCCACAATGAATTTTAAATAGTCCAGTGTCACCCAATTAGAGACAGTAATATTAGCCGCTTTTATATGTCTTCTCAATCTTGGTATTTCTAAAAGTAGTTCTGTTTCTGATACTTCATCGTAAAGGTTAGTAAATTTTGATATTGCAAATTTTAACTGTTCAGTGTTTGCCGAAATCAAAGTCTTCGACTGTACAACCTCAAATAATGAAACTACGTCTTTAATGGACTTTACTCTTGTTTCGAGTTCAATATTGAATCTGTCAAGACATTCTAACATGTCCTTTTGAAGTTCCGCTCTAAGTGTTAGTCCAGCATCTGTGGACGATGCTAACTCACCGGGCATGCGCTTCTTGCGACGAATTCGTCGTTCCATCGAAATGTTGTATTCTTCCGATTTTCGTACAGCAAAATCTATTGCCTCTTCTGCTAGATGCAACCATTTCTCTCCAATGAATAGACGAAGTGCTTCTAGTTTTATGATTATTTCATCAACACATAATCCTTTGCTTTGTAATGCAATCTGAGCATAGTTCACTTCCCTTAGCACATCATTCCAGAAGAAAAGAAAACAAAGAAATGAGAAATTGCACACAGCAGGGATAAGATTTTGTGCACCACCTCTTGTTTCTAAATTTACGTCTTGGTCACATAGTTCCTCAATTGCAGATATTATTCCATCAAAATTTTCAGTCAATACTTTTACTGCACCATAATGAGCACTCCAGCGCGTTGTTGAAAGTCTTTTAACAGATGCTTTGCTGTGATTGAGGAGCACCTCCCAGCGGCTTGTGGAGGTTGAAAAAAAGTTAAATATTGTCTCCACTGCTCCGAAAAATGTAACACAAGTCACATTTTGTGCGAACGAATGCTGGCCGCATAAATTAATTGAATGATCAATGCAACCAATAAAAATTGCTTTATTGTTTTTTTCTTTTATAATAGCTTGCACTCCCCCGTGTATACCACTCATAACTGCAGCATTATCATAACCTTGAGAACGACACATCATAATATCTAAGCCATCGTTTTCAAGCTTCTTTAGTATTTCAGCGCTTAAATCAGCTGCTTTTTTTCCATGCAAGGGAAAAAATCCTAAGAATACTTCTTTGACTTCTACTTTTCTATTATTAATTTTTACATAACGAATTACTTCAGACATTTGATCGACATGTGAAACGTCAGGTGTGCTATCAAACATAATTCCGAAATATTTGGCCAGTTTAATTTCGTTGACAAGCTGACATTTAACGTGATTAGCTAAAACATTTATGAACTCATTTTGTATTTCGGGCGATAAATATGTTACTTTATGTGATTTTTCCTGCTCCAAATATAATATATGTTCTTTAAGTACAACATCATACTTTGAAAGCAGCTTAACTAGTTCTAAGAAATTACCTTTATTGGATGACCCTTGGGTTTCATCATGTCCACGAAATGCTAGGTTTTGTTTCGCCAAAAACAAAGTTATATCAAATAATCTAGATAACAGATTTTTCCACTTCTGTTTTTCCGTATTCATTAATTGCAAGGTTGCGTCATCTATTGTGGTGTGAGATTTTAATCTCATTTCCAAAGTTTTCCAATTTTCGAAATTTTCTAAATGTTCACATGAAGTTTCATGGTCCAATACTTTAGGATTTAGTTTCCACCATTTCTGAAATCCAGTTGTAAATGTTCTTTGTATGTTACTGACAGCAAATAAACGGCAGCAAAAACAGTACAGATTATTTGATATAGGAGAAAATACCATCCATGATCGTAGAATTTTTTCACCACTAGGCATCTCTTTATAAAACCATTCCTGTGAAAGATGACGAGAATCTCCTTTAATCTTTGAACCATGACGAGATACAGTAGGGAACGGTCCTTCTTTGTTCTGGAAATGTTCACTGCCCTTTTTTATTATGTCAATGCGAACATTATTGGGAACCGGTAAACTCCAATGTGAAATATCCCTCAAGTGTTGCACAGATTCTTCGAAGCTAATGCTGTCTCCAAAAGTAGCATTAACGGTGTCATTGTCATTATTTGATTTGGTTCCGTCGAGGAAATGGGTTGTCTTCAATGATTCTGTATTGTCGCTGTTGCTATCTGAATGTGAGTCTTCAAGATGTGAATCATTACTTTCGTCAACAGGAGACTCGGGTACTTTAATTGAACCTTGGCCGCTATCTGCTTTTGTGACATATTTGAAAAGAGATCCAGACATGCTCTGAATTTGATCCATTTTAGCCTTTTTGGCTTTTCTCTGTTGAAACCCGCTTTGTCTTTTCGAAGTATGAATTCCCCGAGGCATATTTCGTTCTGGGTATCCTAAAAAATATTTTTTGTTTGTAAGTGATACGTTGATTTTATAAACAAATTGTAACGGTAAATAAACACCTAGGTACACGTTACGTAACTAGCTTTGTGAAATATATATTTATATAAATTAACAATCCTGCATCTGGGTGTAAATATGTATTTAAGTAGGTATTTTTAGAAAATACTAGTTAAATACTCCACCGTTAATTGTGATATCCTTAGGTGATATCCGTATAAATACTCGTGGTAGTGCTCGAGCTACTCATCTCGGAGCCGAATCAATGTACGTGAAGATGTATGATTATAATTACCTACTTTTTATCATTAATCTAAACTTAATATAATCCGTTTGGATCAGAAAATAATAATAAATAAGTATATTAATAAGTATATTAATAATTAATAAACATTATTACCTTAAGTCTCTAAAGTATGATCGTAAAACTTGTAGATCAAAATAATCTAAGATACTGCTACTAGATACTAAACGAATTAAAAAAGTTAGTATCACCTTTAATAAAAAATACTTCACTTACCTTGTTTATTTTCTTCAAGAATCGACTATTAACTAGGTTTATTTATTATAAATATAAGATACGAAAATTGTCGTTTATAATATCTAATAATTAAAAAACACTTTGCACTAGACGTTCACACGTTCACGCAAAAGAATATTGAAATGAATGCGGTCGAAAACAAAAGAATTTGTCTAATCCACAATACAAGTGACGAGCTCTATATCGAGGGAATCCCCTAAGTAGCGTTGGTTATACGCGAACAAGAAGCTTATACCCAAATGGAGATTGCATTCCGTATAAAACACTGAAGCACAAAAATTTGACCTTGAATGACGTCGCTGTTATCTTCTATCCTTTTCTTTAGAGTGACAATGAATGAAAATGACTTTATGTTCATTCATTGTCACTCGATAGAAAAGGATAGAAGATAACAGCGACGTCATTTAAGGTCAAATTTTTGTGCTTCACTTTTATATACGGAATGCAATCTCCATTTGGGTATAAGCTTCTTGTACGCGAACGGAGTATTAAATTTTAGGGGAATCCCTGATCGATTGACAGTGTGCAACGCACAGTGCAACGTGCACCTCAGATGAATGAAACTATTATTCGGATCGACTTGAAAATTTAGGATAATATTTTTGAGATGTTGTAGAAATTAAAAAGCCAAAAAAAAACGATTTTTTGAACCCACGAAATCCCTTAATGACAAAATGGCTCACGAGTAAGGAGTACTACTATATGAAGTTTTTATTGCTCTGTCTAGTTATTCCTTAGTCTAAGGTGGGTACATTATTTGTATTTATATAGGTATCAATTTATTATGCTTGTGGTACAATACTGTACTTAGGTACCTAGATTATTTTATTAGTAGCGGTTATGGTCTCTGCCACAAATTTTTGATTTTTATAGGTAGAAGTAGAAAGAACTATAACTGATGGTCAAAGTTGGGCTCGGGTGTCACCCCTGTTGGGGTGACACCCGGGGCGGACCGCCCTTGCCGCCCCCCCCTAGCTACGCCACTGGCCCAAACCCACTTGCTATTTGTTAATTTCCTTCTTTATTTCTTAATTTACAAGAGTTTTAAACATTTTGTAGTAAAATTTCTGTACGCACACCTGACTTGGGGAGTAAGCTGGTGTATGTTTGACGAGAGTGTTCGAAAAGACGTGTGACCAGGCGAGGCAAACGGAAGTTGATTAGTTATCGGTCCGATTGCTCTCAAATTCGCTATACCATGACCATACACCCGATAATCTAAATTGGTGGTCAGAATTGAAACTTGCGACTGCTATTTCGAAAGTTTCAGGTATAGGTTCGATTGTTCTGAAATTCGATATCTGAAGGACCTTACGGCCCGATAATCTAAATACATGGTCAGAAATGAAAAATTGCGACTGCTATATCGATTTTTTCAGGTAGGTATCGAATCGATTGTTCTGAAATTCGATATCTGAGGGACTTTACGCCCCAATAAACAAAATTGGTAGTCAACATTGAAAACTAGGGCTGTCATTTTCAACTATGTATTTCGTTACCTACTTCAGTCGTGAGGTCTAAAGAACACTCGCTTTTTATACCATCGTGACTTCAATGGGCAGGCAGGCATGGTAAGTGTGGTCCAGATGGTATCCACCGACATCAGTTTTTTTTATTTTTAATAGAAGATACACAAGCATAAACCAAATTATTATTCGAAATTGTTACGTATTTTAGTTTACTATTGCTACCATTCATGTCGTAGTTGTAACTAAAATTAATAATTGTAATAGAATTGTGATCAAATTAATATTTTATCGATATTTTAGTATGTACCAAAATGTTACCAGATCTACAGGGTATATCAAGACTGCTACCGAAAACGAAGCCGGGTGGTAGTTTAAGCGACTTCAGACACAATGCCAACAGAAAAAGTTGCAAAAAAAAGCGACAATTTTTTTTTGTTATTTTTTTCCTATGGCCATATTTGGGTGGTAAATACATTTTTTCCTAAAATAATAGTATATACCCTTTTATTTATAAATACTCTAAGGTATAAAAGAGTTTAAATTATTATTTTAGCAAAAACTATGGATTTACCACCCAAAAATGACGATATTGAAAAATCATAAAAAAAATTGTCTCGTTTCTAGGCGAAATTTTTAATTGCATTGTGTTTGTAGCCACTAAAACTACCACCCGGCTTCGTTTTCGGTAGCAGTCTTGAGATACCCGGTATTTACCTGGCTGTGGCGAGCATACAAATTTTGTTTGTTGTATCTATCGTATTACAGCCATTCTCTGTAATCTAGTATCTTTAACTAGAGATTTCAATACATATTTGGATCCATGCTATGTTTCAGTCAACAAAGATAGGGAGGTATAGATATGGTTCATATATTTATTCAAATAGCTAGGCAAGATAAATGTGTGTTTATCTTTGTTTAATAAAGCGTAGAATTGAACAGACATAGTGATGGTAGCCATTATAACCTCTAGTTAAAGATGGATAGGATATAGAGAATGGCCGTTAGTCTAATGCCCGAATGCTCAAACGCGATTAAAATATTATGTAGCACTTAACTACCCAAATCCCGCTTAAATGTACTGGCTAAATGGGCATTGCGCAGTTAACAGCAATTTAATATTTGAATGCAGTATTCGGGCGTAATTCTGTTCATGACAGCAAGAAGCTTGGAAGGTCCTCTTAGGGCTATGGACCTTGTAGAGACTAGAAAGAACTTCCGTGCTTTCCGGCGTTTTTGCCATACCTATTACTGGAATCAAGCATAACAGTTCACATAATAGGTCCCATTTAAATGTAATAATGATTTGATCCGTGGTGCTTTACAGCTGGCTTCTCCGGCTGTAAAAGTCTTTTTGCGAGGTTATTTACCTCTTCAGTTCAATGTTTTGTCACCCGCTTTGCATGGAGGGAAGTGGACAATAATTTATTTCCAACTCCTCCTATTCATTTAACTTTCTGATTAATTTCGTTGCGGGTTAAAGACAAGTTAGACATTCCCGGAGACTCGTCGAGCTTCAATGCTCGGTGTCATTACTTTGCGTGCCACTGTTGATCCTGGTTTACAGGAGTTACAGTGGTGGGTGTGAGGGCGGGACAGTCTCTTAGGGCTATGGTCATTTTATTAATTTTCATAAAGAACTTAAATAGTTTGTTTAATAATAATAATTTGTGTGTACTTTTTTGTGTAAATACACAAATCGTACTGTTAATTACTATTTCTGTACGATGCGCCTAATTTACATTAATTTGTTATGTAGCTTTGACATTTGCATCGACAGTGAATTGTTATCTAGTTCACGAATAACCATATTGTACTTACCGAAAGATAAGTATTTATTTGTATTTATTGTCATTTTATTTGTAAATGGCGATATAAAAAAAAAAAAAAAGAAAAAGACAAAAAAAGAAGTCAGTTCGTGTTGCTGAGGGAGTTTCTTGCGCCGCTTCTTCTTCACAGCCACAACACGTTCCGAAGCGGTGGTAGCAGAAAAGGACGATTCAAAAGATCTTGTGAAAGACTATTTGAATAAAGAATATTTTGATTTGATTTGATTTGATTTGCCACGGGCCAGTTAAATATCATCAATCAAAGAAAACAAATTTCTAATCAGCATCTAGTAATGTGTGTAAGTAGTGTAGTAGCAGTTTCATTTAAGTGGCACTAATTTACGTTTTTATTTGTAAACAGTGGGGCGCACATGACTGATTTGCTTACATTACCTCCTACGCGTACTCAGTACTCGGTGTATTAGGAAACCTATTAGTAATGGTTACAGTCTAACACCCGGCTACTTCCAATTAAATTTATGATGGCGGAATTCGTAAAAGTAATTTTAAAATTTAAGTAGGTAGATAGGTAGTTTGTTTTTATTGAAGACATTTATGTGTTAAGAAGATAAATGAAGGACAATAAATTAAATTGGCATATGCAAAAACTTGTCAGTATTTCACTATAAGAAAATAATCGTATTTGGTCGGGATTGTGATGTGGTCAAGGTAATTAGTAGGTGCAACAGAAGTTAGACAATTTTCTTAACATACATTTATTTATGTTTCTTTTGTCCTTTATAAACATCAGTCAAATTAGAGCAAGAATAATCATAAACAATGAGTGGGTCCAAAGTATGTTTATGGTTTTGAATATTGAACATATAAAGTTAATTTAAAAATACTAATTTTTAAACAAAACAGTGGTGTAGGTGTACCATTTAAATAAGTTACCTGGGTTATCTTCGTATGCACGGAACGAGTAAAAAAAAAACGAGTACCACCAGCATAAAAGGATTACAAAAGCCAATGAAATAAATATAGACCTTATTGCACTATGTTTAAATTCGAAATTTGGTAGTACTTGCTATTTCGACAGTATTTATTAATTTCATGACGTTGCATCAAAACATAGGCATCTATCAGTGACAAGTAGTGACGTCATAAACATATATTGTAGTTTATAACATGTACTGAATAACCAATAGCAGATAGTAGCGCATAATTGACGACTGTGGTGATTAGCTAAAATATATTCTTGCATATTAGAAACTTTATCTATGTTGGTATAACATTGTGACTTATTTAAAAGGTACTATGATACTAATATTGTACTAAGAATAAGAGTAAACTTTATATTATCCACCCTTCTTCCATTTTTCTCCTGGTGTGTACTCTGTCATTGGTTTTCCTGATATACCACAAGTTCCAATACCTACTCTTCCAGTCAAATTGTCTGGGGAGGCGAATATACTTTTTGTTCTTACACCTGGTTTTTTTGAAGCTTTAGAATGGAAAGACAGCCATTTGTTTTTTTCACTTTCTCTTTCTTCTTCAATTTGCTTAAATCTCTGTTGCTTTTTTTGTTTTTTCTTTTTGAGGTATTCTCTGTTATAACCTTTACCATGCCTGGAAATGAAGTATACACAATTTAATATAAGAAGTTTAAAATTAATAAGATACATTTTAACTGTTTTTATTTTTAATAGAATAAATGTAAAATGTTGTATTTGTTGATTTACCTTCTCTGTCTTTACTATCAACTAGTTAACTAACTCTAACTGAACATATTAAGACATATTATACAGCATAGAAAGGGGAACCCAACATTTATTTCTCTCAAAATGGGAGTAATTTTTCTAATTTATGAAGTTGCTATTTAGTATTCCTTTTAAAATTTATAACTATGTGCTTTACTCACTTGCTTTCATCTCCACTTAGTGGTCGCTTTAAACCTGATGATTCCAGAGCTTTAACATCATCAATGGAAACTACTTCTAATGTGGTATATCCATCAAATTTTACTTTCAATGTGGCATCTGATACATCTTCAATAAGGGCTTCATAGAACCTGAAATTATTTATTAGTTAAAATTCCATTTGGCTTCATTAAAATTAATTTGTTCACATTACTATATTTCTGCCAATCCAGAAAGTATTGCTCACTGCACAAGTGTTGATAAATAAATGCAGTTTTGTGAGACTTTCATATTTATTTGCATATTTTGGATATGAGTATATTTAGATTATACAGGTTTTTTAGCAGCTGTGGACAGTATAAAGTCAATATTTTTTCAAAAAATCAAATTCAATGTTCAAGTTAATTAAGAGGTTGATTTTTATTCTGTAATACATTACGTATTTATTTATTCCAGTATTACTAAAATCAAACCATATTTTATAGTAGTGTATTAGAATTAAAATAAGGTAAATTGTTAATAAACAATGTGAATGATGTTAATTCTGATTTATGTCTGTATATTCATTATTGTCTGGATTTCATGTTTACAAATGAAACCAATTGTAATTTTCAATTAATGTAAAAGATTTTTTAAAATTTTGCCATAGCAGATGATAATCTCATATGCAGGAATATATTTGAACCAATCACTTTTCTTCGTGGTATGTCTACAATTTGAGTTTTGTCACAGTATCATAGGCCCACACTTTGTTGGTATAAAAATTGTTTCAATCAGCTTACTAGTTTTATTGTACTTATAAAGATTGCTGACATTATTTTCTTTATGGTACACCTAAACATTATTCAGTTAATTAATCATATGTTATAATTGGTTGGCTTTAAATCCAAGACATTTTTGAACTTATGGATGGTGGATACTAGCTCATAAAATATGTTGGGTGGTCAATAACATAGTGTTCCGACTAAGCATTTGGAAATAACAAAATACTTACGACTAGTTATAAAATGAAAGATTTTAATATGAATAAAATGAAAAGAAAATTTCAAAATATCTCTATATGAGAACAAGCATAGTGTCAGTACTCATACTGTGCCTGAATATTTAATTAGAATAAATTTATGTTTTAAAATTTGTACTAAACTACAGCCTAAGTAGTTTAAATTAGTAATATTCTGGTGTATTTATCAATAAGAAAACAATTTTTAGTGTAATGCAATATTTAAGATATAAAATGAAAATATAGATTTTTAAACTAAAGATAATTTGTTGGACATAACTCCACATGAAGTTTGGAAGTTCTTAATCTGAATAGAACCTAATCCATGCACATTTTTTAATATAGGAGCAAACAAGCTTGTTGTTCACCTGATGCAAGTGACTTAATTTTATTTGTACATATTCAATTCATTGGTAAATGACTTATATGCTAATATTGAAATAAAACTATTATTTACGGATTTTATTTCAATTTGTAACATTCAAGTAAATCTAAGAAACCATTATATGCTAATAGCTAATAACAACTTTGCCCAGGTGCAAATAGCTTTCTCTACTATAATATTTATGTATTATACATATAAGTCTTCCACTACAATCACTCTATTAAAAAACCAGATCAAAACCCAATGCATAGATTTAAATATCTAATCATTCATTTAATACTATGTAGTGATTGTTATCAAGATTAACAAAGGTTAACTAATTTTATCTGTGATATAAACACCATGCTACTTACATGCCATCAGCTTTCCATTTGGCTAGACACTTTTCACCCACATGCCATTTAGAATAATATTTTTCCGCAGCTTCCCCGTCCGCGGCCGCCAGCAGGGATGCTGTAACATCATCATTATTACTAGAACCATGAATATTAGACACTTTGGAGTCACTGTCTTGAGTTTTTATTAGATCTTGTGTCAACTCTATTACTTCTTCCAAATCAGCCTTTAGTTTCAGGAGCTCTTCATTTTGTGGATCGGTGAGCAACGCGGCTTCCACCTGAACAGTAAAGTACAACGTTCATGTAAAGGAGTGTTTTATTAGTGAACCACAATAACATAATATACGCATCTAAATTACCTGTTGCAACTGTAATTTATAGTTTCTCAAGTCATCAGCCATTGTTCTAAAAGGCAATATATTGCTTTGTACGTATCTAATTCTAAAGCAACAATCACATTTAGTTTCGTTTGAGTTTCTCTAAACAAATTTGTCACAAATCACAATGGCAAATGGCAATCGTGAAGGGCAACTAGAGATGTTAAAAAAATAATCGATTTTTAATTTAATCGACTATTATTTTCTTATAATCGATTTTTTATAATCGATTTTTAAAATAATATCAATCGATTTTTATAAATCGATTACATAAAATATCCATAAAAAATCGATTTTTATTAACAGTGCCATCTATGCGACATATGAAAAAAACTCGGAGTAAGTTTATACTGTTCAATATTATTGCTATGCTCATCATTTCATTTTTATTAAAAGAAATGTTTAATGGTATTGAAAATTTGTATCAATAAATAAAGGAGATGGGCCAGAAATGTATGGGCCTTGGGCCGTTTGTAGTACATTACACCAAATTTACTTAGTGAAATTGGCATTCGATTTCTGTATGAAATACTATTATACGTTACATACTAGCTTTATACAAAAATAAATACCAAGCCAAGAACAGCAACACTACAAGGGGACAATATGGCGTCTGAAACGGCATGTTTGACAACCGATGTCAAAACTTGACATTTATGAAATATGAAGTCGTAATTCGTTTTCCTATAAATCAAATATTATTTTTAGTCGTCTGTGCTATAAATTACTGTACTCTATATAACTCGTAAATGTTTTTACGTCAACGGAATTAGTATCATACTTTATTGATCATCTTATATAATATAACATAATGTCTATACAATAAATTGCAACAAGTCTGTCAGAATCTCGTCATGTTTATAGTTATTTAATATTAAGAAAGTGTACCTATCTGGCCGTAAGTGCGGTGCATAATACTTGCTAAACAACCTATTTAAATAATCCACAATAAAAATCTGCTAGGCATGAGATACAGCACGGCACAGACAGATCGCTTGTCGCGACTGCTAGCATCTGTATCAACCCATATACGTCCCACTGCAGGGCACGGGCCTACTCTACAATCAAGAATACAATTGAGAGTGATTAGGCCATATAGTCCACCACGCTGGCCTAGTGCGGGTTGACGGACTTACATACCATAGAAATTCTTATGAATCGCTATGGTAAGCAGGTTTCCTCACGATGTTTTCCTTCACCGTTTTAGTGCGTGGTTATTGACTATCAATACACACATGACTCCGAAAAGTCAGAGGTGTTCCCTATGTGCATATGAATAAATAATCATTTTATTATTAGGCATATGCACTTAATAAGCTCTTAGTTATTATAGTCCATACAAGTGAATACGCTATAAAAATGGAATCGAATCTGATAGCAGCCATGTTTATTTCTATACCTTAATGTCTAGTAAAAGAACATACTAGCAATCATTTCTGTACAAGCTAACATTTCAAACATTATATTTAGTCTACCCCTAGAAGTCTAATATACTTTAGTATATTAGACTTCTGCATACTTAAAAATAATATTATTTTTCAAATAATGTATTTGACATTAATTCTAACTGGTTATTTCTGAGCACACATAAGGAAAAAGTAGGATTAATTGATGAAAGAAAACTAAAATCAAACAAAACTTAAGGACAATAAAGTACAACCAGATCTTGCTTTATATTTTTTATTTATATTCGCCTAAAAACAATCTCCAGTCAAAACATCTAGGAACAATGCCGGTGCTCCTATATTGTACTATTGGTAGCCCAACCTAAAGGCTAAATACCACAGTATAATCATGGCATGAGTACAGCAACCCACTGTCCAGTATCCAGCCATGTTCCTTTCAACATGAAGCACTTGTGGGTGTTAAGTATGTCCAAAAGAATCGAGATTGATACAATCTTTTTACGGCGGAGTTGGAATAAAATCTTGCTCATTGTCTACAGCTTGATTTATTTGCAGCCAGCAGTTTGTACAGATAATTGCTTGTCCTGATAACTAAAACAAAATAAAAAAGATTTAATATTGAAGATATCGAAGAATTATGATGAATAAATAACTCTTTGCAGTCACATGTGTATGATCCCAGGTCTTCTTCTTTAAACAATAGCGGACTATTGTTTAAAGAAGCATCTTAGCAGGCCGGCCGGATAATTGTATGAAATGTCTTGGGACAGTCATCTGATGCCATTAGATATTCCTCCTGGACGGCATTTGTGCTTACCATCAGATATAGTGTTGTTATTATGGATATAATTATAATATAATATATTATACATAACACAAGATCATCTGAGTGTCCAGAGGGAAATAAAAGAAAATGTAATTCATTTAACAATTTAAACAACAATATATAAAATATCACTTCTTACATATTTATGTACTAGTAGACTTGTCCTGTGGACACAATGCAATTCAGCTCTAACATGAATACTTTTGTAATACTCCATACTTTGTATTGATCTTGATTAATTGGCATAAAACAGACATTTCCCAAATTAATGAAGAAAATAGAATACTTACTTCTTGTTCTGCCATTTCAGCAATAAAACGTTTTGAAATACTCTACACGAGAGTGAATTGGCAGCCCATGTAGTTACTAAGATTCTGTTGAATGATAGAATCCATTTCAATTTTTGATTGCAGAAGTGCAATTCAACCATTTCACAACAATTGCAGAAGTGCAATTCAAGCAAAGCGCCACTTTTGATGTGCTGAAAAGCAGAATTGTGGGTTAGAAGAGAAATATGAACATAGAAAAACATAACAGTATTACTTACATGTGGCATTCAAAATAATAAATAATATGTTTACTCACCAAAATACGAACTAGTAATTGCGTTTAAACGTCAAGATATATCATCTGCGAGAATCAGAATCCATAAAACAAAGCCAGGTATACAGAGAAGCAAATACACATTTGCGAAATGTATGCGAATAATAAAAAATAATACGAATTACGGCCACAGACGTAGACAGATAACACAGAGTTTTGCAATTGCTGTCAAGTTAAACATTTTCGTTCTTAAACTAAAATCATGTAACATAAATAAAATAATAAAAGTGACTTCTTTAACAACATATATCGTCTTTTAAAAAGCGAAGAATATGGAAAAAGAAATAAAGACAATAATTATAATTTGTAGGGGGGTTTTAAAAATAAGACATATTCAAGTTAAAGATAATGAGTTCGCGCATTTTTGAACGAAATGACAATTAGGCATCATGGAGGACAGATTATAGAAGAAAATATTGCTTCTGTACTAAAACAATCACATTTTTGTATAAAGCCCCCTGTTGTCCAAGAAATCTAAATGTATTTTATTTGAATTCCACATTTTTTTCTAGAATTTGTATTAGACGTACACAAAACGGCCCAAGATAGCACATCTCCTTTGGTTTCTTTATTCCTTACCTTGAAAGTTTAAAGGAACATTCACTTTGATTTTTAGTTTTAAATCTGATATTTTTAATTCATATCAATTTATTTGATTTTTATTGTAATACATTGTTAGTATGAATTTCTGAGGATTTTTATTGAAATATGAAAAGCATTTAGATTTTTAAATAATAGAAAAAAACGATTTTTTCCAAAAATCGATTATTTTTTTATTACAATCGATTTTTAACAAATCGATTAATATTAAATAAAGAAAAGTCGATTTTTATTTAATCGATTTTTTTTCATTAACCTCACATCTCTAATGGCAACAGACCACAGACAACTTGAGACAACTAAAAAGACCACAGAGTACCAACTAAAATATAATAGACAAATGTCTAGTGTAGAGTGTAGACCATGGACGTAATATACAGGGAGCGCAAAAAAATGGCGCACTTGCTCAGTCGGGTACAAGGGCATAATATTAATATCGTAATAAAAAAATAATATTTGGAAAATACCTATCCGTTTTGAAGTTATGACCGTTTAAAGTTTTCAGTTTAATCACCACTTTTTCGCATAAAACCAGTTGGAATAGATGAAGAACAAAATTTAAACACATACGTATTTTTTCGTTTCGTCATTAATTGAACGGTTAACGAAATATACCACGAAAACCATTTTTAACAGCATCAAAACTTTCTTAGACATCGCTTTAACCGTTGTTTACACATGGGTAAGGTCATGAACTCTTAGCTGTATAATTTATCCTTCTCTAACTTCAAAAAAGGATATTTTTTGTTTCATTTCAAATAAATCAATCAGTTAAACAGGGACGTACTCAGATTTAAGCGTCAATAAATTAACAACATAATAACTTTAGGTGCAGTTGCATCGTGTATGGATTGACTATTATTTTGTTTGTCATTATTTTCCTTAGTGTCACAAATCCAAACTGAAAGACACCAAGAAATCACATTGGTCATCGCTTAAATCATGTAAGATTGCGAATTTAATTCTAATTAGAAAAGTTTTCGTAATACCTACATAACATTTAAATTATCTAAATTATTAATATTCATTGTAAAAATAATCTGATGACACTGATTAATAAAAAATAATATTTTTAAAATGATGGCCCAATTCGGCCCTATTAGTCAAAGGAAGCCGCCGGTCATAGTGTACTTCGTCGGATCCAACGCGGCTCGATTATTCTTCCTTTGAGGTTGCCGCCGCCCTTTGTGAGCGCGAGCCGAAAGGCGGCAATGTCTTTGTCGGTAACTTTTAGCATTTTGCAAAAGAAGACCGACATCTTGAGGTGTGTTCACACTACACACTTGATATAACTTAATTTGATTAAGTACCTATTCCGATATAAAAGTTACGTTAAAAAAAAGATCTTATTGGACTGATAGAATGGTCCTTACTTGCTCAAGAGCTTATAATATTATTTAAATATGTCATCAACCGATCCAGTCAGTTACAAATTGCCTATTTAATTTTGCTTATTATTGTATTTAACATTACTTTAATGTGTTTTGAAAATAATGTTACTTTAAAGTAATAAAATTTCTTCTAAATTCTTATACCTAGAGAAATGTCGTCTACCATTACAGCATAGAATTTACATATGAGACTTCTGTGAGATAAAATTAGTGAAATCAATAAACACTAACCACTAATTTACTGCACTGGAGACCCCGTGCCCTGCAGTGGCACGTATATGAGCTGATACAGTACTAATACTAATTGTTCACTTGAATTATTATGAACTCAAATAGGAAAGCTTTGTATCTAATGTGAACAGGCCTTTATCTTTCAAAAATCAAAATAATAATTTATTTTTTATTAGTTGGATTCGGATTGCGATCGCGTGTGCATGTATTAGTCGTGTGCATATTATTGTAAATTCGTTTTCAGTTATTTTGAGTAAATTTTATTAATTTCACTATGCTTTGAACATTACCCAATTTGATAGCTTTTGATGTAACTTGTGTTATGTGAAATGTAAAAGAAAAAGTGATTTGTGCTACCAAACTGTGACAGTGTTTTCGTGCGGGTTTTGGCGGATCCTGCGCTTCCATCCTTGCCTATCAAGGCCATTACGGTTTACATTACAAGGTCAGTTAACTATTTTAGTGGTCATTAATGACAACTAACCAGCCCATATGAGTCACCGACGGCCTCAGTGGAACAGTTGGTAAGAACTGCCTGTGAAATGAGAGACCGCGGGTTCGGTTTCTGCCCCGAGACAAATAATTTCCATGAACCATAATTATTTTTCTATCTTAGTGTGGGGTTAGTACCCATGTATGTGACTGTTGATAGTATTAATTTAATATCCTTTTTATGTACCCTGAGCGTTATGTACACAATCGCACGACTTATAAGTAAATAATGAGCTATGCTTATTTATTGTTGAGTGTCTACCGTTCAGTTGTAAGGTTCAATCACTTTAGCGTAATGTGTTAAGGGTTAGCATATGTAAGGTTAGTTTTTTTTTTCTCGGCATCTTTCTTAATATTCGCTAGCGCCATGCAAATCCGTATTAATTAAGATGCCTTCACCATATACTATAATGTATATTAGCAGGTGCGCCGTTTTCTTGTCCACCCTGTATAAACAGGACTGCACACTGTGATCGGAAAAACGAGCCGAGCGAGAGGTGTTTGAATGGAGGCTTTGTGTCCTGTTCCTCTAGGGTGACCATAATTTTTGGGAAAAACAGGTGACAGGTGGTGGACTATATGGCCTAACCACTCTCAATCGTACTCCAGATTGTAGAGGAGGTCCGTGCCCTGCAGTGGGACGTATATGGGCTGATACGATACTAATACGTCGAATGAAGCATTTTGTTTTTGAGGTAACATACGTGATATTGTCTAACCGTGTCAAAAAAATATTTGACCTAACCAAAATATTGGACGAGGAATAAAGTTCAAAATCATAGTTTTATACGTATACTTTTTATAGGTGAAATGAAAAATGAAAATAATAATAATAAATCTTTATTAACAGCAAAAATCAGTTAATAATCTTCTCGTCTGTTCTCAAAGTGCGTATGTTGTGTGTTACCAGTGCCAGTTGTCGTCGGGAGTGGTAGCTGGGGTCAACCAGAAGATTCATAGCACCCTCTGCTCCGCCGTTATCATGACCGTTACCATAACCAGGAATAACGGGGCTGCCGGGGACTGGAGGCCTGGTCCTGGTTTTAACAACCATTAGGCTTTTTTGTTGTTTATGCCAATACTCGCCACGCTTGGCAGACGGGTTCGCGAGCGCAGGAGGGTACTCGCGTTGATGACGCTGTTGTCCGTCTTTAACCGGGGAAAGGAAATAGGGTTTGCGGCTAGACGATGTTATCGGAAAGGAAAGTATGGCCTGTAGGGATGGATACTGCAGCCACGGAAGGGAAAGTTGGTAGTAACAGCAGTAGCTCAGGGGGCCGAGATCGCATACTCGTAGCACCTATTTTAGGACAGGCCATGACCACTAGATAGGAGCGTCCCTGGCCTACTTCATACCAGATACATGTTATTATTCATACCAACTCTTGTAATACCTAACATCAACGTAGCTGCCTTACCGTCTCATCCCTAACGAATATCCTTATCTTAATCGAATCATAAACAATAAAGGTCAATTTTGCGGTGATAATTATCAATTCTGACTCTCAATTTCAATTTTTCGTGTAAAGGGTGGTTCAGATATCGAATCGATTTTTCAGACAAATCATTAACGAAATGAATTGAATGTAATGAAATCCCATAATCCTTTTTTCTAATATTATTCACGCCATTATTTTTCATTTGTAATAAGGTTTCTATAACTGCAGCGGTTTAGATTTTTCATGTAACATTTCAACCCTTATTTTAACCCCTTTATGCTTAACTTTAAGAAAATAAAGTGTGCGGTTATTTTTGTTCAAAAATGAGTAAAGTGTGACATCTGTAACTTCAATAGTTTAGATTTTTCCATACATACTGCCATCCCTTTGTTCAGGTTGGTCAAGTTTACCCTTTCAAGCGTTGTCTACATAACAAACGGTAGCCTTATGCCCTTTTCCAAGGTCTAATCTATATCTGTATCAAATTTTATCAAAATCAGTTCAGTGACTTAGGTGTAAAAATGTAGCAGACAGTGGACCCTGTTAGTGTTATACGTCCGTCCCGAAATCTTATATCACTCAGAAAAAAAAACTATTGCAAGAAAAAACCTTTTTAGTTAGACTTCATTCATGATCAATTGTATTAGTAAAACTTTTATCATGTTTATTTTCACTTATAACATAGTAGGGTGCAAATTAACATGGATAAATTAAACATTACATTAATAATAAAATTGTAAATAAAATAGAACTGCTTTTAATATTCAAGCATATTAAAAGTTATTCAATAATTCAGCTGAACTTTTAATTGTCGATAAAAAAAGTTCTAAGGCGGGTTTTATTATGGTCACCGTAGCGGATGTTTGTAAAAATGGTAAATCTCATGAAATCACTCACCCTTGAATCGATATACAACAACCACTATATTAATCACTTATACAAATGATTTTGCAACACTTTTTAACCCCTTACCGCATACGAAGCCATTAATGGCTCCTACAGTTTGTAATTTTTTTACAGTTTAACTAATAATTAAATTAATGTTAAATAAGTGTTATAATATGAAGTGGTCATTCGTAAGACGACGAGTATTTTCTTTTGTTCATTATGCAATTGTTGTCAAAACTATTTGAGTTTATTTCAAAACGTGGCCAGCGAGTGTGGTGCACGATTTTAGTGAAACTTTTATTAGTCAAAAAAATCATTCACTGAGATCCTCAATAAAAATTGTACTTTTAAAACCATCGAATACAATAAGAGTACGTTGTTTTTTACTGTCTTTTTATTTTTGTTTGGTTTTTGATATGTTTTTTGAAAACTACATACATGGCTTCGTATGCAATCCCGTCAACATTGAGTCTGCCAAATATGGCTTCCTATGCATTATGATACTTTTCAGAAATTTATCCTGCTGGCTTTTATTATTCTTTCAAATAAGTAAATCGAGTATTGGGTGATGATTCTTTGAGTAAAGATGAGCTTGCTTTGGATTCTGGACTTGCAATCCGAATGTTTCTCTTCCCGTTCACCAAAAAAGCATGTTATCATGCCCTAGTTTGTCTCGAAGAGTTCGGAATTTGGACAATGATAAACCCTTTACATTACTTGCATGCTGCAAAACCCAGGGTTAAAAATGTAAAAATTACTCGATTGTATGGAAGAAAGGAATAATGGAGCCTTATATCGAAGAAAAATTCAAGTTTACAGGCAACGAAGATTTGCCGTAAAAAATAAAACAGTAAAGCGCACTACACATAAAAGCCGCCGACCATCCGACTTATGCCAGTAACTTTTTGTCGGCGGGGTAGTTGCACGACGGAAAATTTTGTCGGCAGCATGGCGGGAGCTCGAAATGAAGATCGTTTTAGTGAACTTATTGCATGTTGCTGATCAAAATAGCAATGCAATTGTGTAGGCGACATACCGCCGGTGTGTGTAAATGTGTCGGCGGGCAACACATGTGGGTACTTGTTGCCGACATTATTCTTTTTTTATAAGCCGCTGTGTTGTGTCGGCGGGTCGGCAGCTTTGGTATGTAGTACAGTGATGTGTAACTATAGATTCACCAGTCCAATTTTCAAAGTTTTGTTCCATAGTTTGAAGATTTTGATTGCAAATTTGTCAAAAGAATCGTCAAATGTATTAAAATTCCTCTAAGTTAGGTAGTTACACAAAATATAAAAAATGCGAGGTGTTTATAAGCTATAATGATATAATACACAAACGGAATCTAATATATAATAATTCACAAAATGTAATTGCAATGCATACAAAGCCAGATATGGCTATACTTGTTTTTCACTAGAATGCATACGAATCCATATATGGCTCTTATGGGTAACTTCATAAATAATTAATGATAAAAAAATTTTTGAGATGGTTTATGTTCAATACACACAAACAAACCCGTTTTTGCCAAAAAAATATTTTATTATCCGCATCCTTCATAATTCATGCAGTAAGGGGTTAACTATTTTCCGTTAATAAATATCAAAAATACTTTGAAAATGTACACCTGTGACATTTCGTATAAGCCATGACATATTATCAAGTGGCCAGAGTTATAACTACGAATTCTCCTATCATGCATTAACCTTCCATTTTAATGTCATGTATTCGTTTATGGACCCACTAGCTGTCGGGCCCGGCTTCGCCCGGGTGCAGATAGTTTTTGAGTCCAATCCACATCAAGAACATATTATTTCGCGTGTCTACTAACTATATTTCCCGCGTGCCGTCGACTATATTTTCCTTCCGTAGGAGAGGACATCCCGTGCCAACAATTTGAATTTGAAAGAGTAGAAAATATGTATATTTGGTTTCCTGACTCATCCCACGGGAACACTACATTTTTCGGGATAAAAAGTAGCCTATGTGTTAATCCAGGGTGTCAGCTATCACTATACCAAATTTCATCAAAATCTGTTGAGCCGTTTTTTCATGAAAGAGTAACAAACATCCATACATACATACAAACTTTCACCTTTATAATATTAGTAAGGATAAATGAAGTTAAATAAATATATTATTCTATTTGTTACTATACATATTCTGTGTTAATTTTTTTATGGAATTATGACCTTGTGGCGAATGTAAAATAATCTACCAGTGAAAATATATTTTTTTATGCCTGGCTAGCAAATGAGAAGGGATAGAAACCTCTCAATCTGTCTCACTCGGATCGCTCTTCCTCCATGTCTTTTACCATAGTAAATTAAACCTTATACTACATGCATATGTCTTATTTCAGGATGACACCATGTTATTCGTGCGCAGTCCTGTTTATATATTACGTCCATGATGACGATATACCGGGTATCTCAAGACTGCTACCGAAAACGAAGCCGGGTGGTAGTTTTAGTGGCTACAAACACAATGCAATTAAAAATTTCGCCTAGAAACGCGACAATTTTTTTTTATGATTTTTTAAATATCGTTATTTTTGGGTGGTAAATCCATAGTTTTTGCTTAAATAATAATTTAAACACTTTTATACCTTAGAGTATTTATAAATAAAAGGGTATATACTATTATTTTAGGCTTCGTTTTCTTTATGAAAACGAAGCCGGGTGGTAGTTTAGGCGACTTCAGACACAATGCAACAGAAAAAGTTGCAAAAAAAAGCGACAATTTTTTTTTTGTTATTTTTTTCCAATGGCCATATTTGGGTTGTAAATACATTTTTTCCTAAAATAATAGTGTATACCCTTTTATTTATAACTAATCTAAGGTATAAAAGTGTTTAAATTATTACTTTGGCAAAAACTATGGATTTACCACCCAAAAATGACGATGTTTAAAAAATCATAAAAAATAATTGTCGCGTTTCTATGCGAAATTTTTAGTTGCATTGTGTTTGTAGTCACTAAAACTACCACCCAGCTTCGTTTTCGGTAGCAGTCTTGAGATACCCGGTATATATATTTATAATATCTTTTATTTTAAGGAATGACACCCGACGGACCACATCAAAAGCGTTCCGAAGAGTCAGTGGCGTAACTGCCCCATCGGGGGCCCGTGGCAAAATTCATCAAATGGGGCCCTTCGTAAATGTAAAAAAATAACACTGTAATTTCGTTTTTATGGATCTTTTCTAAGGTACGCGATGGCCTAATGGTAATCAGACCAGACGCGGCGACCAACATTTTTCATAGTGGTCGCGGGTTCAAATCCCACCTCTGACTTTTCTACTACTGACATGACAGTCAATCACCACGCATTATGACAGTGAAGGAAATACATCGTCAGGAAACCTGAATACCATCGTGATTTGTAAGAATTTCTACGGTACATTAATCCCGAGAGCCCGCACTAGGCCAGCATGGTAGACTATATGGTGTAACCACTCAATCGTACTTTTGATTGTAGGGTAGGCCCGTGCCGTACAGTGAGACTTGTATGTGCGAGAAACCGCACTTTTGACGCAAAAATGCCACCATAGCGTCCTGTCCATCTATTTAGATTTAGTGCGTTTATGTTACAAGAAATTGAAAAGGTCGTTTTCTTAATTATTATAAATATAAAACTCTTTAATATATTCCATCTTCAAATACTGTGACTATTAAAAATATTTTCGGACTTAAGTATTTTATTTGGCCCTTTAGCTTATTTAAGAATTTCTCAAAATCAGGATCATATTTTCTTAGGAACTCATATTGCTGATAAAAAAGTTCCTTTATTGCAGCTATCTCAAAAAGTGTTTATTATTTCTTTATATGGATTGTTGCCCCTCTTCTTAACTCCAGTGTAACCGCCATTGTTCATACAAAAGACACGATTCCAAGTGAGTTTTCGATGTTTCGCGCCTCCATATCGCATTTACAATTTTTCAGTCGTCATAAGCAACTCAAATATTTTGTTTATTCATTATCAGCCCTTTGTTGGCAACTGCTGGACATAGATCTCCCCCAAATTGCGATATTTTACCCTGTCTTTGGCTTGTCGCATCGTCAACCTTCTTTTTAGGAGACTGTCCTGCCCTTACAGCCGCCATTGCAACTCCTGTAAGCCAGGATCAACAGTGATACGCATTATAATGACCCCGAGCATTGAAGCTCGGCGAGTCTCCGGGAATGTCTGACTTGCCTTTAAAATCATCAATCTTTTGGAAATCATCACTCTATTTAGCTGGAAGGCGTCCCAGACTAGGTAAGCCATGACGCGGTCTCCACTCAAGAAGTCCTTTACTCCAATGGTTATCGGTTATGTGACATATGTGACCAGCTCAATGCCACTTCAACTTGCTAATCCTGTTTGCTATGTCTATAACGTTGGTTATCTGTTGGATAAGCTCATTACGGATCTTATCCTTCAAAGAGGTCATAGCACGCTCCATAGCTCGCTGAGGGACCTTAAGCTGGTGGACCAGTTGTACTGTGAGTTTCCAAGACTCAGCACCGTAGGTTGAAAACTTTCGTTTTCAAGCTTTGTGGTAAAGGTGACGAGAATATTCGACGTAGTTTACCAAATGCCCAGCTGGATTCTCTTCGTAGCCTCCTTCTCAATTTTGTTTCTACCACATGTTTAAAACAACTTTGAGCTAATAGTCACATACAGCGACAAGTCTTGGATCAAGGTGGTGGTTGATCATTACTTTTTATTATTTATTTATTTATTATTATTTATCGAAGTCAATTTTAAGTCCTATTCACTGTGAGGCTAAAGCCAGACTGTCCAGCATATATTGCAGCTCCTCCAGCGATTCCGCCATTAGGACTATATTGTCAGCGAAACATAGGTGCGTTTGTTTACTATTTTATTATTTATTGCCACTGCCTCTTAAGAAGTGACCATTGGGCTTACAGTGGACTTTCATAAATCGACTTCAATTCGATTTTTTTAAAATTACACTTATCTGTCAGATAATGATGGAGATTTAATACTTTCCACTCCTAATTATGATTCAATTTCATGTTTATTCTTACTTGATTATGGTTGTTTTGGGTCTGGATTTGCTAGAATATATATATTTTTTCATTTGCTCATTTGTTCATTTCCGAGATTCTGTTTACTCGCATTTTCATCAATAAATTACTCGTTCCGAAAGTACTGACTTATTTCAGATAACTTTTTTATTTGTTTTTTTAGACTCCTTCTTTCTCTTTCGTTTTTCGTTATCCCTTTAATAATGTCTAGAAAATATTGCCATAATATTCATTAAATTATAATTTATTGGCATCTTATTAAGATTATACAAAAATAATTTCTCCTGTTTTAAATGTAGTCAATTGTTTATTCTTATTAATTTCGTTATTAAAATTGCATGATTCTAAGGTAACACCCTTTCGGACAAGAGTCCGAGGCCTTATCGGGCTAGGGCCCTGTCGGGCCTGTGACCATGTCGGACCAGGGCCCTGCCCGGCCGGGGGCCCCTTAGGCCGGGGGCCCGTGGCATTTTGCGCACTATGCCACCCTATTGTTACGCCACTGCGAAGAGTACAGCTTCAAGAAGGTAGCTGTGTCCCTTTCCACCAGTGTATCCACATGAATGAATACAATGGGACATTTCTAATACAAAGTATCAAAAAATCATTTTGTATCCATTAAAAAGCAAGATCTCTAAATTTCTTGTAATGCGATAGCCGAATGGGAAGGTTAATGGATTGCGAAGTCGCAGATCTCGGGCTCGACCCTGAGGCACGCACGTATAAGTCACCTTAGGTTACATGTGTAGATTTTATAACCTTTTAGTTATTTACACCCGGGGCTAAAACCCACATCTACTGCCTCTTTGTGTGCGTATTAATAATCATAAATATCTCTGCCATACTGGGAACGTCTTCCCTTCTTAAAATATGTAAACAAATTTAAACCTAATTGCCAGCGCCGGATCTAGATATTTTTCGAGGCGGGGCAAAAACTGAAGAATGCCGCCCCCCTGCCTATATTTTTATCTTTATCATCATCATTTTAAGCAACCAGTCGCCCACTGATGACAGGCCTTTGGGAAAGAACGCCATTTTACCACGCATTTAAGCATTTTTACACGCTTTATTTTATATTTTGGTGCTGCAGCATACTAGCTGAATGAGAGCTACCTTTGCTGGCGCAATATTTATTTGTTTTTATTTTACCTTAACTGTTTTTTGTCAACTCCTCTGTTATTTGCTGTGCCAGCAATAAATGTTCTTTCTTTCTTTCTTTCTTTCTTATATTAGCTTCACTTGTATGTAGCTTCACTTTCGAGAGTTAATGTCACTCGCGTCCGCAGGCTTTGACTCTAGTTTCACTTTTCACAAAGTTCGTTGTGGTAAGACTTAAGTGTCCGCCCAGGTACTCGGGGCGTAAAGACCGTCATAGTGATCCCCGTAAGGTGACCGCGTTCCGGGATCTGCCCGTGTTATTACGGTTTTTCGAGGGTTTTTAGGCCGGGCATGAGGTTGTACCATGTGGGTATTTTCAGTCGCTGTCGAAGGGAAGAGTATTGACCCGCCAGCCAGGGAGACTCGTAGAAACGGTTGTCCGCTGGCCGCCCAGGGTACAGTACAGGAGCCCAATCGTGGCTAATCACCACGAGAGCCTTACCATGCCGCGCATAATCTTAGGTGGGTCCGACTTGCCGGTTGGTGACTGGATGTGGGGTCCCGTTGGCCCATCCCGGTAGGGTACGAGGGCCCTTTTGTCCAGTGGATCAATTCGCCACCTGCCGACCCTTTCGTGTCGGTGCTCAATCGGCCTTCTTAATGCTCGGACTTAGGCTCCTCGATGCGTCTTCACCAAAGCCATCCCTTCAACCTCAGGACAGTGCAATTAAACAGAACAGGTCCTTCAGCGGTACATAACGGTTCACTATGGAGTTCACCAACATCCGCGGACTCCACACGAACCTCAATATCGTCCACCATCATCTCTAGATGGCCCGGCCAGCTTTGCTCTTCTTGACGGAGACGCAGATTCGTTATCCGACCGAAAATTACTACCGGCTGTACCCCGGTTATTCGCTTGAAGAAAACTTCAAGCCTAAAGACGGGGTATGCTTGCATGTTTGGTCAGACATCTGATGCCGCCGTTTGCGCTGCATGGAGGACTCCTCCTTCTCCGATCTGTGGGTGCACGATCTTGGTTCCCTGAGCCGCATCTACGTGTGCCCTTACAGGTCTCACAACGAGGACGATGAGACGACTCGGCCGTTCAGGTTTTTAACCAGGTGGCTGATGACGCGCGGGCGTAGTTACCGTCGGCCGAAATGGTGGTCTTGGGGGATTTCAATCCACATCACAAACTGTGGCTGGGCTCCTCCAAGACTGATCATGTTGGTTCCTTTGGCCTCTGGCCATTTCCGCTCACTGCCTGGTTGGGTCGTCAGTACCGTTCGCTACGTTCGTAAGCAGATTGAGATGGTATGCGGGAATATTTCGCATCCATCTCTTGAAGGCAGCGCTGCTTTGAGGCTAAAGATCCCTCAGCGAGTGCCAACGCTATTGCTGACGAGATCAGGCTTGGAATGGAATACTACATTCCTTCCTCTGAGATCCCCATTAAGGGCCGTGGACGCTCCTGATTCATCGTGCATGCGCCGATGCTGTCAGTGACAAACAGGCGTCATATTGCGCTTGAATCAGGGGTCACGCCATGAAGGATTCCAATATCAGTTCCCTCAAAGAAGCCTACAACCGAGCCACCAAGGCCCGCAAGAAGGCCCAGCGTTGCCACCGCTGAGGTATCCGGAAAGGTCGCAAGCTCACAAGCCTCAAGAGAAGGCTGCCTTACTGGCAAATCTCTTTGCGGCTTATTCCCGCCTCGAGGACCGTGGTTCCCAGGCGCTGCCTGATTGCGGTTTCTCAATGGCGGATATCCGCATTAGGCAGTGTGATGGGCGGCGTGAGCTACGCAAGGGCGGATCCAGCTTTTACGCCAGGGGGGGGGGGGGGTCACATTATAGTTCATGTCAGATTTTACGCCATATAGGTCATGTCAAGACACTGGGTCCGATTTCAATACTCCAATTCGTAATAATGACTTTTTAAAGTTTGTTACAGGCGTGATTTGTGAACACACACATACTTTCAGACTTCAAAATTTCTGCGTAAGATTCATATTTGGTCTACGCAAATATGATCATGTCTCCGAGTTTCGTGCTAAGCTTAAGTGGTTACCTATACGGCTTCGTCGGAATGCTCATATTCTTTCTCTTCTTTATAATATTTTATTTAATCCTGTGACCTGTGAGGTCGTCAGAGAATCTTAAGCTGAGAATGCCTGTGCACACCACAACATTTATGGACAATTCTTTTATCGTCAAAGCAGTTCGATTGTGGAACGCGCTTCCTGTTGCGGTGAGACAGGCGAAATCGCTGTCTTCATTCAAGAGGCAAATTAAAGAACATTACCTTTCTCTTTAATTCAACTGATTTTAGTAGAATCAGTTGAATTAAAGAGAACATTATTTCCTACATCTAAATTATTTTACAATTTGTGTGTATTATATTTATATAAATATATTTATTTTTTATTATATATATGTATGTATTTATGCTATTTATTATGTATGTATGTATGTTATGATGATGTAATTTGTTTTTTTTAGTAAGTTGAATATTATTTAGTGTCCTCTCTTTTAATTATTTATTTTACACTGCCCTCTCTTTCTCCTTCTCTTTAAATCCATCCCATGGTTGTCTGTAAGACATTGCTTTAAGCGATAAGACCGCCATTTGTACTTTTTTATTTTTTTTAGTTTCTGAATATTGTAGGTATTTGTTTTTATGTGTACAATAAAGATTTAAATAAATAAATACTTTTTACTTTATTTATCAACATACAAATAATTAAATGTGTTTATAAATGTTATCAACAAGATAATTAATAAATTATGTCAATCTGGTTCCATCCCAGGGGGGGGTCATGACCCCCATGACCTCCCCCCTGGATCCGCCATTGGAGCTACGGTATTTCGATGTGCGAAAAGCCAGTGGCCCGGATGGAATTCCGGCGGTGGTTTTAAGAGCTTGTGCAGCCTGTGTTGTGTGTAGTGTGTGTAGTGTTGTCCGTAAAAATCGATCAACGGGTGATCTTCCAGCGTTTGTCTGCATCGCTGGGGTGGGGCGATTGACCCCCGTGGCGAGGCTCTTGCTGTGAGCCTTGACATAGCCAAGGCTTTTGATAGGGTGTGGCGTCTTGGTCTTCTTTCCAAACTTCCGGCATACGGGCTGCCCGACAACCTGTGTTCGTGGGTTTCCGGCTTTCTGCATGGGCGCAGAATACGTGTCGTCGTCGACGGACACGCTTTGGCGCTCATGTCGGTAAATGCCGGAGTTCCTCAGGGCAAGGTGCTGCCGCCCACCCTGTTTATTCTACATATCAATGATATGTTATCTCTAGGCAAAATTCATTGCTATGCAGAATGCAGATGACAGCCGGGTCAAGGGCGATACCACTATGGGCCTCCGAGTTGTCGGGTCGACACTGTGAGGGGACGCGAAGATCCTAAACATGGTGCGTCGGTTTTTCATAGATTTTTCAAAGGATAATTTCATAGCTGAATAGAAGATGAGAAGGACCTAAGATAATCTTTTATGTTGATTTTTGTAAAAAGCTTTCGTAGAGTTTTCAATGTAATGTAGTTGTAGCGATATAACGTTGGTTTGCTTTTACAACCATATTATCATAATATACACGTAAACGAAGTCGCGGACAAACTCCTGTACCACTTAAAATATGTTCGTTCTTCTTCGTTCGGTTAATCAACTAACTAGTTAACACAAATTGAATATTTGAAACCAAACGTAGTCGTTGAGATCGATGAAGGAGTTTTCAAATATAGCTTTATCTCTTTTTCACCCGCCCCTATCGCATATTCATCAATATTCGCGCCCCGCGAAAGAAATATATAGTTCTGCAGTGTCTGTGTAAGTGGTGTTACGTTATTGATGAGTTGTGTAATTGTCTCCCAAGCTTCAATATGCCGCCCACTGAACTTGCCGCCCGGGGCACAGACCCCGTCTTGCCTTACCCTTGATCCGGGCCTGCTAATTGATTTTATAATAAAGTATATTTTACAATGTGTAAGGCCGTGAGAGTGTAAGATCCTTGAGCACAGCACATCAGTGGAAATAACTTATGAAAAGGCAAGGTATTACAAAAATAACTTTATTTGACAAGATTATAAAATTGTTAATGTTAGTAAATTTAATAAATAATTAATAATCTCGTGTCTAACGTTAAAATTAACTAATAAAAAATCATTCACATTCGTCATGTTGATACAAAATCAGTCAATTATACTGGGTGGAATCGCTTATCGTCCGGAAAATTTAATAGTGTATTGTGTATGTGAAATTAACGTTATATACGAGATTAATCATTAAAAACTACAAACTACCCCATAAACAACATCAGTACAAGATATCTCCAAAACACATATTATCTAAATCACCCTACACTTAAAAGTGCAACGACATGTCAATACTCAGGCGCGCGAGTGTATGAGTCATGCCACACAACAGCTGACTGTCGCGCAGAGACCTTCAACTTACTTTGCGCCTATTTATCGGTATTATTACTCTAAATATTACCATATGACATTTTGATTTATTTAGAATTTTAGTGTGTTAGGATCATTTAAGTAAATGTAGTTGTTGGTAAGTTGTTAAGATTTACATTATTATTTTCATAACGTACCTACTATCTTAGAAAAAGCTGCATATGTTTTTATTTAAACGTTTTAATAATGTCGAGAATAGACGACTTCGCTGTCGAAGGTCACGGATTCTTGCATGATTAGGAAGTCTGAACTTACCATGATCGAGTAGCCTCGGATAAGTCGTTAAAATAGTTCTTGTGCTGGGAACTCGTGGATTCATCATTCATGATACCATTCCTACGCAAAGACTGCAGATGTTCTGGATCTGCATACATCCTTCTTGCATGACCCAACTTTTCATTGGATCGAACATAACATGTCATTATTGTCACATACTCACTGTTCGTGTATTAACTCATTTTGACCGCAAGAAACTAACCAATAACCAAAATAATTTCCTACAACGTCACTCGGTACCGAATTTCGCACGACTGAGGAAGTGGCAAGATTAGGCTTGGGCAAAAAATATCGATATATCAAAACATCGATATTTTTTCAGAAAAATATCGATATAAATTAGCGATATTTTTTCCCGCGATATATCAATTTTCGATATTTATTTTGCAGATATCAAAATCGATATATTTTTAAAGCTCTGCTGTCTGCTCATGCGTCACATCATGTTTTTGACCAATCCGATTTCTTAAATTTAGAAAATATGCAGTAGGCTGTATGGGTTTAGTTTCTTTGCTTCAAACACAAACAAAAATTACACTCTATTTTTTTTATTTTATTTCTTTTTTTTATGTCGAGCAATTCGAAATTTTTGTTTTAAATAATTAAACTTATGTTGGAACAGCCGGATTTGTATTTGCTTTAAAATTTCGATAATTTTGGCAATGTTTATAAATAATTGCAAATTGGGCAAAAAATATCGATGTATCGAAATATCGATATTTCTTGGGTGATGTATATCGATATATTTGAAAAATATCGATACGATAACTATCGATATTTTATTCCATTTGCCCATCCCTAGGCAAGATCCCTGCAAGGTGTCGGCGGCGCGGGAGCGGGCGGCGCGGCGCGGCGGCACGCTTTGTACTTGCGCTTGCGGCGGCGCGGCGGTGAGGGCGGCGCGATCAAAGGATTTTATTACCTACTTAGATTTAGAAGTTTCTACTCGAATTCATATTGTATAAAGTAGGGTAACAATAATGTGTATTTATGAAGATTTTTTTCATTTATGTCATCTTTCTCTAAACAACGTTGTTTTATGAATAACTTATCCTAAATTAGTAACTAGTAGTGGTAAATTAATTTTACACTACATAAACAAAAACATAAAAAAATCAAAATAAGTATGCCAAAGTGTTCTAAATCATGTACTTGCCATGCAAAATTTTTTTCGTGACGATAAGCGATTCCACCCAGTATGATTTGCAGCATGGAATTATTTTAGACCATATAGAATGATCCACATGTATGATAAAAATACCACAGATTTTATCTTGATTGCGCAATGCGCAAACATAATGGTCGTGTTTAAGATTTAATATTAAACATTTACTACTTAACAGGCAGTAAATTATTTCCTAAAATATTGTTATCGTAAATCTCGCCCATATTTTATGTCCAAAGTATTTCTTTGCTATTTCTATGCTTCAATGTTTCTTATTGGAGATCGTATAGCAAAGTATCGGATAGCAAAGTTGATATTAAAGAATGATTACAGTTTAAAATTGAACACATATTTTTATGTCTACTTTTATATTTAGTAATTTGTTTCATTGAACTAAACCTCAGAATGGTGTCATGTAACTGTTTCTAATGTTTCTTAAGAATACATTATTTAGTCATATTATTAATTTAATTAATCTTGAATAGGCACAAAATTTAAGCAGTGAATTAAGTAATATTGCAAAACGTTTTATCTCACATTGCGTATTCGTTGTCAACCACAATTTATATGTTTCTATAAAGAAGAGTGTACAGAATTAGCTGGTAACATTAACCAGATGACTTTGCAACGCTGTGGATTGGTGGTAGCGGCGGCGCGACGCGAAGTCTTCATTGTCATCATTCAGCCTTTCTTGTTCTAATGTAATATCCGCATGTACGGGTGTCACAACTAATTGTTCGTATTCTAGGGGTCGTTTCCTATAATTGCAAAAATATTAGCATTATTGTTTTATTAATCTAACGATGGAGAATAATGTGCAATCATTAGACTGGCTTGCGATGTCAAAGATATTTTTTCGTTTGATATTTGATTTATTGTGATTGCCTCCGTGGCGCTGTTCGTTAGGCGCCAGCTGTGAAATGAGGGGCAGCGAGTTCAATCCAAGCCTCGAACAAATGTTTGTGCGGCACACAAATATTTCTTACGGGTCTGGGTGTTTGTGAGACCGAAAAGTCTTTCGAAGCTTCGGATACCTACATAATGACTTATCAAGACAAGATCTTAATGTGGAGTCAGGACTTTGTATGGGACTGTTGGGTGTATTTATTTATTATTTAATTGACCAATAATTAAAAAATATTTTTTCGTACCCAATAGCTTGTAGGAATGCTAATTTCAACCAGTGGAAGAAGTGGAATTCTGACGCACGTCCTGGTTTTACCGCGGGATTAGCTGCTCCAATGTACAGCCACACCAACCAAACGATAGTCAGGCAACCGAGCGCGTATGCCCAGTGTACGAGGAACATCAGCAGTAACTTTATTGCCACCTGGAAACGAAAAAATATTTAGTGGGTCATAATAACAAATGCTCAAACTTATACCCCAAACAAAAACAAACAAACTTATAAATATAACATGAAGATCGAAAAGAGGACATTTGAAATGAAATAAAAAAAACCATTAGGAATATTAATTTGTGAATTTAAGATTACTAAGGTACAACAAAGCTGTCAATATAAAATAATAAGTTTCGTGTTTTTATTACTTACTCCAACTAATGAGAGCCATCTGTTACATAAATGTGAATACCAATTTTTATTCTTTGAATGAACACTCGTTTCTTCTCGATTTACGTCTCCGTTAGACATCCGACCATTCATTATAGCAGAATCTGTTGGGGAAGGTGTGAAATCCTGTAATGTTATCAAAGTAGATATTTTAGTAATTACGAATTATCTAAACTCATAAGAAGTAAACCGCGGATTAATCTATTACAAAAATTTCCGCATAGATCTGTTTGAAATCATAGTGTTGTTTGGCGAGTTTCAGCACCTATTGATTATGATGTCTATTGATATTGCAATATCCATCAATGTAATACAATGATTAATTATTTATTTTAATACGAATACAGGTTGATATCCAAATATAGTATTCAATCTAATCTATATATTTTTCATCAACTCAGTAGGGCGATTCACGTATTATAATAAGTTCAGCTGCAGTGCAGTTGCGGTTAAGTTTCGATCAAAACAGCCCTTTTCGTATTCTCGTAATTTTGACAACCGCTGTTTAATACGCTCGCGTCAAGTTCGCGTCACGCAAACGTTTTAGCCACAGATCACTCCCAATAGATACCTAATGCAAGGCAGCGGTTGCGCCCAATACATATAAGCTATCAGATAGATATAAACCGATGCCAAATGACGCGTCATCAGTGTCGTCCAAGTAGTGGACCAGCACATGTCGTCGCACGTTAGCGAAAATTACATTTTGGGAACATAATATTACAGTTAAAAATGATTTGTTCATATAAAATGGTGTGCAAAAAACTCAAAAAAATAAAGTGTCTAAAAAAACGCAATAAGTTTTCATCGATAACTAATATTCTTTAAATTAATTTGGTCCCGAGCGAGCTCAATTTATACTGGTTAATGTATCAATGTCAAACAGTCGAGTTCGGATGGAGAATCAGCCGTCTCTTTTTCACATAGCAATAACCGTAATAAGCCATCTTTTTTTGGCGAAATCACGCGTTCTTCTAGTGTTTGACGCATGTTTATAATATAATTCCCAGAAATATCGATATTGTAAAACAATAATGTAAATTATTGTTTTACAATAATGTAAATTAAATGACAATGTCATAAATATACAGGGTGGACAAGAAAACGGCGCACCTGCTAATATACATTATAGTATATGGTGAAGGAATCTTAATTAAGACGGATTTGTATGGCGCTAGCGAATATTAAGAAAGATGCCGAGAAAAAAAAAACTAATGTTACACATGCTACCCCTTAACATGTTAAGCTAAAGTGATTGAACCTTACAACTGAACGGTAGACATTCAACAATAAATAAGCAGAGCTCATTATTTACTTATAAGTCGATTGTGTACATCACGCTCAGGGTACATAAAAAAGATATTAAATTAATACTGCCAACAGTCACATACATGGGTACTAACCCCACACTAAGATACAAATCTTGTGTCGCGGGTATTAGAAAAATAATTATGGTTCACGGAAATTATTTGTCTCGGGGCGGGAACCGAACCCGCGGTCTCTCATTTCACAGGCGGTTCTTACCAACTGCGCCACGGAGGCCGTAGGTGACTCATATGGGCTGGTTAGTTGTCATTAATGACCACCAAAATAGTTAACTGACCTTGTAATGTAAACCGTAATGACCTTGATAGGCAAAGCTGGAAGCGCAGGATCCGCCAAAACCCGCACGAAAACACTGTCACAGTTTGGTAGCACAAATCACTTTTTCTTTTACATTTCACATAACACAAGTTACATCAAAAGCTATCAAATTGGGTAATGTTCAAAGCATAGTTAAATTAATAAAATTTACTCAAAATAACTGAAAACGAATTTACAATAATATGCACACGACTAATACATGCACACGCGATCGCAATCCGAATTCAACTAATAAAAAATAAATTATTATTTTGATTCTTGAAAGATAAAGGCCTGTTCACATTAGATACAAAGCTTTCCTATTTGAGTTTATAATAATTCATCTGAACAATTAGTATTACTACTGTATCAGACCATATACGTGCCACTGCAGGGCACGGGGTCTCCAGTGCAGTAAATTAGTAGTTAGTGTTTATTGATTTCACTAATTTTATCTCAAATAAGTCTCATATGCAAATTCTATGCTATAATGGTAGACGACATTTCTCTAGGTATAAGAATTTAGAAGAAATTTTATCACTTTAAAGTAACATTATTTTCAAAATACATTAAAATAATATTACATATTTAAATAACATTATAAGCTCTTGAGCAAGTATCAGTATCAGTCCAATAAGATCTTTTTTTTAACGTAACTTTTATATCGGAGTACTTAATCCAATTAAGTTATATCAAGTGTGTAGTGTGAACACACCTCAAGATGTCGGTCTTCTTTTGCAAAAGGCAAAAAGTTACCGACAAAGAAATTGCCGCCTTTCGGCACGCACTCACAAACGGCGGCGGCGACCTCAAAGGAAGAATAATCGAGCCGCGTTGGATCCGACAAAGTACACTATGACCGGCGGCTTCCTTTGACTAATAGGGCCGAATTGGGCCATCATTTTAAAAATATTATTTTTTATTAATCAGTGTCATCAGATTATTTTTTCAATGAATCTAAATTATTTAGAAAATTTAAATGTTATGTAGGTATTACCAAAACTTTTCTAGTTATAATTAAATTCGCAATCTTACATGATTTAAGCGATGACCAGTGTGATTTCTTGGTATCTTTCAGTTTGGATTTGTGACACTAAGGAAAATAATGACAAACAAAATAGTCAATCCATTCACGATGCAACTGCACCTAAAGTTATTATGTTGTTAATTTATTGACGCTTAAATCTAAGTACGTCCCTGTTTAACTGATTGATTTATTTGAAATGAAACAAAAAATATCCTTTTTTGAAGTTAGAGAAGGATAAATTATACAGCTAAGAGTTCATGACCTTACTCATGTGTAAACAGCTGTTAAAGCGAAGTTTAAGAAAGTTTTGATGCTGTTAAAAATGGTTTTCGTGGTATATTTCGTTAACCGTTCAATTAACGACGAAACGAAAAAATACGTATGTGTTTAAATCTTGTTCTTCATCCATTCCAACTGATTTTATGCGAAAAAGTGGTGATTAAACTTAAAACTTTAAACGGTCATAACTTCAAAACGGATAGGTATTTTCCAAATATTATTTTTTTATTACGATATTAATATTATGCCCTTGTACCCAACTGAGCAAGTGCGCCATTTATTTGCGCTCCCTGTATATTGATTTAAATAAAAATTGCAAATTACCATAATTACGTTATTTTATGTAATTTGAAATATTTAAATTTGTTAACAAGGTACTTTTACAATATATTTTTATTTATTTTTATCTTTGGCGTAATTTAATTTCCTTTTTTCCCTCTAGTTGTATACGTTTTCAATTATAATAGGAGGGTATTTATCATAAGTTTAAGTATACTAGGTTTATTGAGAATCAGTAGCACAAGCTATTGCACTAATTTTAACATACGTTGTATATATCGTCTCAAAAACATTCATAGTTCGTCAAGTGGGTTTCATCGTCACTTGTCGATATTACATTTACTACAGCCGCCGTCAGAATTCAAGAAACGGAATAAGTTATTGTAGCCCTTTAGGGCGTGAGGTTTAGTTATTTACTATTTCATATTTTTATCTGATCTTTTATATCAACACTTAATTTGGGTATTTCGCCATTATGGTATACAAAAATACACGGTGAATAATAGAAATCAAAACGTTAAATACTAAAGTATAAATCTTAATCCTATTTTATTCGTAGTTAGCGGTTGCCGGTTGGTATAATTTATCAGATCAGGCCGGTGAAAAAATATTATCAAACATTTAACAAGTTGGTAATTAAGTTATAGAAGCGATCGTAACACATGAACTTACTGGCAAATCGAACTATCGATACATTTTTTTATTTATCGACTTATGCCTCATCTCTCCCGTGAAGTCCACGTGACCGCGCTGCAACCCGCCCACCCCCCGCGCAGTTCCCTTCGTTGGCGTTTTCGGTTCAAAACAAAACTATCGTAATGCGGTATCTATTGGAAGTGATCTGTGGTTTTAGCTTACTACTGCTGCGCGTATATGTCAATGTCAAACAAATTTCATACGTCTGACGTACAGTTGACGCGCAGCTCACGCGCAGTTCACGCGCAGCTAAAAACTTACAAGAATACCATTTTGTACCAAAGCGTAAACTTAATTGTAACCGCACCGCAACTTGATCGGCGCGTCAAAAAGTTACGTGAATCGCACTACAGGTGATATGACTTAAATGTGTTTTGGGAAAAATCGTAGCCGAATTTTTTGGCCACCCTGTATAATATATGCGACTATTTTTACCACATTACTGAATTTCAGTTCTGTTCCGGAGCTCACCTGAGCCATAAAGATCGTGACTTTTGACTAAACTAGCACAAAGTTGTTTTTCCCAACTTTGTAAAATGTTAGCTGGGATGGGTAGGCACATGTGGTTTAAATTAAATACTACATCCCAATATCACCTTGTATAAGTAATTTTTAGACTAAAAAAGACGATAAATTGAATAAACATACTCCAACAGTTTTGTGTCTAATCCTTTCTGGGAACAAAAGGTCAAGATCACTGCCTGTAGCACCATAAACTTGAGTATCTCGTTGAGAGTGTCCTTGGAACCTACAACGAAAATTAAAATCAGAACATCATCATGTTCTTGACGAGACCTCGTAAGCATTCTGGCCAACATATAATTACAGCAGAAGTGATGAAATTGAACCAAAAAGATGAAGTGATAAAAGAGAAATAAAAAAAAAAACACATACCTCATTTCTCGTTTGTGTTGCAAATCAAAGGTTTGAGCAAGAGCAAAATAGGAATAATCAATGCTAGCGTACGTGATGAGGAATGGCATTGTGACTATGGGCGCTAATTTGTTTATGTCGCCAATTATGATGAAGGTGACTGTAACTATGGCCACTACTACCATAGAATAGATTGGTACCTTATTAGGCCCTCTCTGAAAAACAAAATTACTAGCATGAAGTGAAAGGAAACTTTATTACCACTTAACAGTAAATGATAACGATTAGGTACTGTAATTACGTCAGTAACAGAATTTATATTGCACGATTTTTATCATTATCGTATAATGTTTAAACCCCTTGTATTCTTTTTTTATCATGATTGATGACAGCAAAAACTGGCTGTGTACTAATATGCCTTAGGTTTGAGTTGTAGGTACTAATTATCTTTACTAATTTAATAATTGTTAAAAAAAATATAAGTACTAATAATAATCACGAACAGTCTTGACGCACACAAACAAGATAAAAAGTCTTGATTTAG
This sequence comes from Hyles vespertilio, assembly GCA_009982885.2. NCBI lineage: Eukaryota > Metazoa > Arthropoda > Insecta > Lepidoptera > Sphingidae > Hyles > Hyles vespertilio. The sequence continues at coordinate 12,399,764 of CM042808.1, read as the reverse complement.
ATACGACCTCTAAAACCATAAGAGCAACATATTTTTGTATGGCAACTCAATTTAATATGTTCCTGAACCTATTTGACATTTTGAATCAAAGTAAAAATGATAGAAAATATTTTATTGAAATGAACTTAGTAAAATAATGGTTCTAAAGTTTACTCACACCATGCCCAAGTATTTCCAATCCTGGAATAACCTTTTCATTAGCAATACTTTGTAGGACACGAGGCGTCCCATACATGGCGCCCAGACATGAGCTCATGGAGCTAACATAAAGGCCTGCCAATAACAACACAGTCACCGCTGATATATCTGCTGTTATGGAGAAGTTTTTCAATAACGCCTCTCTGGTAACTGTAGCTGCCAATGTTATAACAAACATGAGGTATAAAAATGTTCTGAAAATAAATAAAATTATAATTGTTACAAATTGTAACTCGAATGCTAACAATTTATTTCTTATCTGCTGTTATATTCAGATACTTAGATAAATAAAAAATGATCAAAATATGTTTTTTATTTTCCATACAACAATCAGAAAATCTACTCAATATGATTTGGTTTAAGTTGAATAATAAAACAAAACATACCCAGTGCCTATGGCTGCCAAAGATCCACTAGGAATATTGACTGATGGATTTTTCAAATCTCCACTCATATTGATGCCTGCCAATATGCCAGTGATGGTTGGGAAGAAAACTCCAAAGCATTTGAACCATGTATAATTATCTTGGTAATTAGACCAGGTGTTGTTAGCTATTGTGGCTGCATCCCAACCAGTGAATTGTCCTTGGATACTTCCTGCATATACACACCATGAAATTATGTTTTGCATAGTACTAATTTTTTTTTGAAAAAAATAATTATTTATAAATTAGTAATGAGTGAATAAATAAGCACCACTGTGTGGACTATAATATGGCCGAAGCATTCTCAATAATTATCTTGATTGTAGAGTAGGAAAGTGCCCTGCAGTGGTATGTATATGGGCTGATATAGATACAGAAGTAATGAGTCCTGTTGTTACTATAATTACGATCAGACACGTAATGGAGCTCTGTGCAACTTGGACCTCAACTGCCTTGAATCTACTATTACAATAAATACTTGTAACATAAATATACCAAGTCTTACCTGGGACAGTTGTAAGTGAACCAAGGAAGAAGTCGAAAGCTGCCAGCAGTATAACAACAAGAAGAGCAAACTGTAGCTTTATCACCCATTTCACACCAGCAATATTTATTGTACCAAGCAACAGGACAGCAGCAATAGCAAATCCTCTTGGTGCAAAGAAATTGGTCGGGCTGGCACTTACTAAGTCTGCCATTGATTCACCAAAACCAAATACATTTAATGCACAACCTACAGCCTGAAAGTAAACAAATAATTTACAGTAAAGGAATAAATAAACTCCAAATATATTTAGATACCCCAATAATTCTATTTTTATGCTATTTTAATATAAATTCAAATTAAAGCAATTAAGGTTTACAAATAGACAATATGTAGATCTCCTCTTACATAATACTGACTCATCATAATATTACCTGTCCAAAGCAGTAAATTATGCCCAGTGCACCACCCATTCGTGATCCTAAAGTGTGTGCTATCAGGAAATAAACTCCTCCACTCTCTATCCTACATCTCTCACATATTCCCACCGCTGATAGTACTGAGATCAATGCTACAAACACTGAAACAAACAATATCAAATCAATGTGGCACTAGTTTAAGTGTTAGGGCTAGGATACATTATTGAATCTATACTAATATTATAAAGCTGCAGAGTTTGTTTGTTTGAACGTGCTAATCTCTGGAACTACTGGTCCGATTTGAATGATTCTTTCAGTGTTGGGTAGTCCATTTATCGAAGAAGGCTATAGGCTATATATCATCACGCTATGACCTAAAGGAAGAAAGCAGTAGTGATATTTCTAGCAAATATGAGGAAATTTTGTTCGTTTTTCGTGGTCCGATTGGTCAATATTCTAAACTGATAGTCAGAACATTTTGACCACCATTTTAAAACATGTATGCACCCAGGCGGAGCCGGGCCCGACCGCTAGTGCTATATATTTAGCTATAGGAAGGACCCTACCAAACATAGGTCTCTTCTTGGGATTTCCTGAGTAGACTCCTTTGTTATGTAAATAACAAAGGAGGAGGAGGTTGGCTGTCAGGTTCATCTTGATGGGTATTGTCTTTAATTAATAATCAGGGTATTTCTATGAGTATAGTAATTGAAATGAATTGTAGTTGATTAAGCATTTCATAATCAATTATCACTTTTATAGGATTGCAAAGAGTTTCTGATATGCATACAAGCATCTCAATAAAATATTGAAATTTGTATCCAACAAAACAGTAGAAATAAGGTAGCTTTTCAATCATAAAATAAAGAGTAAAATTGTTCTTCACCAAGCTTGCAAGATACATAGTGCCCACCTCATGTAAGGTCCAATAAAGTCAGATTGAAAAAGACTTTGTATATTTTTTTTGAGCAATACTTAAGTACTTTTCACTTACTTCAAAATACAAGACTGTAGTCTTATATGAATAATGAATAATGTACCATAAAGAAACAGAAATAAATAAAATATTACCTGTAAAAACAACTATAGTAATTGTATGTACTAATCCTGCTTGTCCCACCATCCATCCAGACCGCAGGAATACAATGACACCAAATATATTGATAAGGCATGATGTAAACACACCATCCCATGTCCCAAATAGCACTGGTTGTGATATGAAGAAGTTAGACTTCCACCAGGGAACATCTCCCTGCAACATGCAAATGTTTATGTATGACTAATCAGTATAAATAAAGGATGATGTATCATTGACATTATAAACAGCTGTTGTAAATATTACATGTTTTTTCAATTCTTAAATATAATTTTGGTTAGAACATCAATTCAAGGGGCCCAACATAAGTTGTCTAATTTACGTCATTAAACTAATTCACAGAACTTTCATTTAGTGGTGTACTTAAGAACTGAACACATTTTTTATAAGTAGAACACAAATATTACCTGTATGTCTGCAAAAATCTCATTGGCTCCAGATGCTTGGTGACCTCCTGTGCCATATTGTGATTCATTTCCTAAATCTACGAAACCACCAGACTGTCTCCGCATACGAGCTCGGTCATACCCGGCATCATCACTGCGAAAACTGTCTATATCCAAATCACTTCTACGTCCACGATTTGTTTGATCCATTGTAATCCAATGTATGTGGCTATTGAATCATTATTTTATAAAGACAATTGTTTACTTATCATAGACAAAACGTATTAGCCGAGTAACTTATATTAATTTCTTTTAACACAAATGAACACCAAGACACGTTACCTACTTGCGGAATACTCAAGTATCAATGAAAATAGATAACTACAATTTATGACTCATATATTTATTTTATCGCATTCGTACACGCTTGATATAAGGGCGTTGAAAGAGGAGAGTTGTACGAATTATGCTAGAATTATAGCTTTTGTTTTAGAACTGTAATGTAGTTGTGACTGTCAAACTGACAACACACTGCAGGCAAAGAAAAAAAAATTCTGTCAAGCAAAGAATTTAAGTCATACAGCCTTAAATAGCGCAAATAAAACTAAAATATGAAGCAGCTATTTTAATGTAAATATCTGTAGCATTATAATTATATTCCATTACGGATATTATGCTACCTTTTTTGGATGGAGTTTTAAAGCTCCATCTTTCCTGAGAATATATGATTTCCAATGGATGCGATATCAAATGGGAGTGCCTAGGGGTCTATTGGTAGGTATAACAACGGTAAACGGATTAAAATATTTTCACGGTAGTCGCGGGTTCAAATCCTAGGGCACATCTATGACTATTCGCAATCAATCACCAAGTACTTTAAAGGCGAAGGAAAGCATCGTTAGGAACTTGTTTCGTATAGCGAGTTATAGAATTTCTATGGTAAAAGTCCACCAACCCGCACTAGGCCAGCGTAGTGGACTATATTAGGGCCCAACCTCTCTCCGTCGTACTCTTGTCTGAGTTCTGTGCCGTGGGACGTATATGGGCTGAAAATAATAATGAACTCCTATACAATTGAGAATACGCTTAGCTTATCACGCTGGACCTATTTAAAATATTATCTATTGTTCTCTGTTATATTAATATACAGGTTTCTTTTTTAAATATTATGATAATGTCGGGATAAATATTTGCATTGGTATTGCTAGTAACACTTTGGACGCATTTCTCTTTAATATGCGTCGTGATCCAAATTTAAAGGAGGAGAAACGGAAATTCAATGCCTCCTCTCGTTCCAACAAGAGAGCCTTAGCTAAGGCCAAGGTAGTTCTTCAAACGAGGTTTAAAGAGATTACTCTCATCGAGGTAGGCAGCGGCTTTGTTGTGCTGGTCCCCTGGCACTACGGAGGTCTATGAGCAGCGGTAGCCGCTTACCACCAGGCGGGCCGCTAGCTCGTCTGCCTACATGGCAATAAAATATATACACAGTTTTTGATACAATTTTTGACACATAAGGTCAGTGACACCCACACTATTAATACGCGGAATAAAAATAAACTAGCAATACCCTCGTTTAGACTAGAAAAGTCAAAAAAAATCTTTCTTGGGTAGTTGTATTAAATTTTATAATAAACTTCCCAATTGGATAACACAGCTACCGGACAAACTATTTAGGACACATATCAAAAACAAACTTATGACTAGGGGTTATTATAATATTAAGGAATATATTGAGGATAAAAAAGCCTGGGACTAGGTGTTCTCTTGCACATTGCGACCTCCTGGGGCCCTGAACTATTCGCTTATTACACCACTTAATTTAAATAATTAAAAATATCAAAAATGGTGAACTCAAAAATTAACCAATATACAATTAAATTAATCAATTAAATTATATGACGACCGATCGAGAAAACAAATAAAAATAATAATAAATATGGCAAATCTTTGTAAGACAAGTCACAAATACTTATTTTAGTAAATTGACCAAAACCAAGCCCACTGAGTTTGACTAGCTGGATCTACTCAGAAATGAGTCGCGCCGCGTAGTATCCAGTGGTAAAGTAAAGCCCGCTGAGTTTGTTCGCCGGGTCTTCTCAGTCAGGGCCGCGTTGGATCCGGCAGTAAGCCTAAACATACGGGACGTTTCGGAAATACTTATGGTCGTTGTCTTAAGTTGGACCCAAAACAAGCCCACTGAGTCTTATTCGCTGGATATACTCAGGACTGGGTCGCGTCGCGTAGTTCCAGTGGTAGTGTAAGCCCACTGAGTTTGTTTCGCCGAGTCTTCTCAGGAAGGGCCGCGTTGGATCCGGTGGTAACTATAAACCGCTACGCACCGTTGAAATAATATTCATGGTCCACAAATAATATAATTTAATTTGACTAACGTAAATAATGTATTTCTTTGACAAATAAATTACCATAAAGTAATAACTAATACTTTAAATAAAATATGAATAAAAACGAAATAAATAAATAAAACTAATTATAAATAAAAATTAAATAAATTTAAAAATAAAAAACTTAATAAATAAATCGATAAAAGCAAGAAATTAAAATAAGTAATACTAAGTATAGAAAATATATTGTATATAGAGATTAACTTCTAATATGTATTGACTTGTCATAAGAGCTCTTTAATTGCCTACGTGACCAATAAATACATTTCATTTCAAATACATTTCATTTCATTTGAATTTTATTCTATTTTGTCAGCCGTCAATGACATTAATGGAAATTTAGATCATTTTATAATCAGGTTCTAGTATCCTGACTGACAGATTGAGCGAATCGCCCGCTTCTGCAAAATAATAATACTCTCGATATCAGCAGCCCAGCCTCACAACAAAATACCATAGGAAATAAGACTGTGAAAGTGACTAAAGTAAGCTAAGCATGCAGTATCCACATTTGTTAGCTGTCTAACCTTGCTGATAGGGTATACCGCTGAACTAAGTTTCCCAGCAAGACAAGCTATGTGTGCACCCCATTGAAGTTTCCTATCTAGCGTAATACCGAAAAATATTGTAAATTAATGGCATCCAAAATCTCATTGTTTAATTTGATTTTTGGTCCTAAGTTAGGAACATTTAGGGTGTTCAATTTAATGCATTTTGTTATTCTGGCATTAAGGACAAGATTATTTGCTGTAAACCATTGTGTTCCTTCTGAAGGTGTTTTATTGATTTTGTCAAAATGTTCTCTATTCCTATCCACTTTAAAAAAGAGCGAAATGTCAACAGCAAATAGTACAACATTACACATATCTGTTAAATAAAAAGGTAAATTATAAATATAAACTAAAAATAAGAACGGACCCAAAATAGATCCTTGGGTTACACCCAGTTTTACAGGAAGATTCTTGGATTTCATTCCACCTTCCTGTACATATTGATATCGCCCACTCAGATAAGAAGAAACAACATCAAGCGCAGTGTCACGTACACCATAATGACGTATTTTTTTCAAGAGCGTAACATGATGCACACAGTCAATGTATGATCCTCCAGGTAGCGGTTCAATTGAGCGTTTATGATCCGTTCCATGACCTTACACATTACTGAGGTGATAACGATAGGGCTGTAAGTGGTACGGTCTGACCGATCACTCTTTTTGGGGATCGTTGCACATTGGCCTCCCTCCAAGAATCAGGCACAACTCCTAGAGAAGAGGCGAGTCAATGCAGGAGTCCGCTGCACAAGCTTAAAAACCACCGCTGGTACCCCATCCAGACCACTGACTTTCAACACATTGCGAGACCGTAGCTTACGCCGCACATCATAGGGCCTGATGCGAATATCCGCCATTGAGAAACTGCAATCAGGCAGTGTAGGCAGCGTTTGGGAACCACGATCCTCGAGGCGCGAATTAACCGCAAAGAAATTTGTCAGTAAGGCAGCTTTCTCATGCAGCTTGTGAGCTAGCTAACCTTCCGGGTACATCAGTGGAGGCAACGCTGGACGGCAGAAGTTAGATTGAACGGCCCTGACCAAACTCCAATAAGCACGACTGCTAGTTGGGTGATTGGTCAAAGCATGCTCAATCCTGTTAACGCCCTGGGCATCCTAACCTCCTCCAATCCTAACTCTAATGTAGGCCTTCTTGACAGTCTTGGTGGCTCATGACCGAGAACAGCCTGGCTCTACCACTTCCATTAATTTTTGTGCTTAATAATTAATCATTTCGAAATACGCCCACCTTCATTTATTTTCGTGCAAATAGATACTGGATCAAACAATGACAAGTGTACCCTTTGGGGCAGAATGTAAAATTCGTCACCTGGAAACGCTCCTCTGGAGAGATGCAAAAATTGTGTCAAAAATTACCGAGCGCATTGTGGCCCATCTTACTGATAGTTTAGAGCGGCCATTAAGTTTCTAGCAAATATCAATGCAAAGATTTAATATCATTACCTATCTATACTAGCCAATATGCGTTCCAATGCAGGGCACGAGTTGTCTCAACAATCGAGAAACCATTTGAGATGGGTTTACACTATAATGCAGAGATTAAATATAATAAATAATAGTTTTAAAAAAACTAAAAAAAATACGCTTTTATACAAAATCCAACTAAAAAATTTAAAATAAATTATAATAAATTTGAATTATGAATAAATTTGAATAATTAATCTCTGACTTTTCGGAGTCATATGTGTATTGATAGTCAATCACCACGCACTAAAACGGTGAAGGAAAACATCGTGAGGAAACCTGCATACCATAGCGATTTATAAAAATTCTATGGTATGTAAGTCCACCAACTCGCACTAGGCCAGCGTGGTGGACTATATGGCCTAACCACTCTCAATCGGTAGTCGATTGTAGAGGAGGCCCGTGGCCTGCAGTGGGACGTATATGGGCTGATACAGAAATTTGAATTAAATTATTGTAAGAAAAAATTGAAGTGCGTGGTGGCCTGTTGGTAAACGGACTAGACGCGACTGCCAACATGTTCACGGTGGTCGTGGGTTCGAATCCCAGGGCACACCTCTGACTTTTCGGAGTCATGTGTGTATTGATAGTCAATCGCCACGCACTAAAACGGTGAAGGAAAACATCGTGAGGAAACCTGCATACCATAGCGATTTATAAAAATTCTATGGTATGTAAGTCCACCAACTCGCACTAGGCCAGCGTGGTGGACTATATGGCCTAACCACTCTCAATCGGTAGTCGATTGTAGAGGAGGCCCGTGCCATAGCGATTTCTAAAATTTCTATGGTATGTAAGTCCGCCAACCCGCACTAGGCCAGCGTGGTGGACTATATGGCCTAACCACTCTCAATCGTACTCTCGATTGTAGAGGAGGCCCGTGCCCTGCAGTGGGACGTATATGGGCTGATACAGAAGAAAAAATATTGTATAGTAAAAAAAAAAGCGTGGGGTGCATGGTATCAATAGTTCCAAATATTTTATGAACATATATGACTAGAAAGGTTATTTTAATAATATTCTGAAAAGCACCCCACGCTTTTTTTTACAATCAAATCATTTTTTCATACACTATTATTAATTCCAATTTATTTTCTATTTTTAAATTTATTTTCTGTTTTTATATAAAAGCGTACTTTTGTAGTTTTTTTAAACTATTATTTATTTTTCATTTGTAGTCAAATTTTCTATAAAAGCGTATTTTTTGTTTTTCTTTTTTAAACTATTATTAAAAAGCGTACGGTAGATTCCTTTATTGGTCTTGACGCAGACACTCCGGGTCTCAGGAAAACAAAAATCGCAAATCCTGATTATCCTAGTAAGGATAACGGGTCAAAATGTTTAAAATATTGATTTGTCATCGGTCCTTAATAAGTATGCCAAATTTCGAGTTAATCCGTTGTTTTGAAGGCGGTCAAAATCATGTTCAAAGATTCCGTTACCTACTAACATACATACGTCTGAAGCTAATAAAAGCGTATTAAAAAGGAATAGGTACTGCCATATTATGAGTCGAAGACTCATAATCATATGATTGAGAGTGATATCTTTCGGGAGGCTTGAGTTGAAACCAGAGTTGTAGTTCCTAGAAAATAGCATCATTTGATTTGTTTTGTGTCGTGAGTGATTATTTGGCTTCTTGATGAATAATAATCCGTGTACCAGGTCTGAAACGTACGAATAATAAAAAAATCTCGTAGTGACTACTACGCCATAAATACACAAAAGATATCCAAACATGTCCTTGTCCCTACATAAAAAACGTAAGTAGAAAGATTAGTTAAGAAAACAAAGGTAAATAAAAATCTGGACTGAATTTCTTTTGCACTGCGTGTTCTATAAGTTTCTGAAAAGGTGAGCGAATTATACTATGTGTATGGGCAAATATAGCGAGATATGACAAGGCAGACCTCGGTAAATATTATTTCAGTCGAGTATAGCATCTAATACCAATAAAATAATTTGTAAATTTTGAGTACTGTAAATGTTTTATGTGCTGAACGTTGTGGTATTTATTACTTCCATAAAGCATTTATTCTCTCACTAATCTATGATGGCAAAAGTGCCTGCAGACTTGCTCTAAGTGAATAAGCGAATTCTCTAGAGCTTTGGTAAAATAATAATAAAATAGCAAACCGAATATAGAATTTAGAGCTCTGAATTTAGAATAAAATTTAGTTGCTCATATTCTGGGTATTCGCATATTTTGGTACAATTATCCTATCCTTCTACAAACCGGATGCATAGACTGAGCTCGAAACGCGACTCGCGTTTGTGATAGGATATTCAAATTTGAATAAATAGCGACCACAATAAAAATGCAGAATCAATCTTACTGAGTCATCATTGAATGAAGGAAACGAATAAAAAAGCTATAGTAATTTAAAATTTTAGTAAATCTATAAAATAATGGAACCACTTCAGTCGAAAGAAAATTTGTCAGAAGACTCTTACGAAAGAGATTTGATTGGCCATAAACTCATCCAAGATCCAAGCGTTATGTATGTTAATGGATGGCAGTGAGTAGGCGTCGCCAGCCGATGGCCTAGGGAGTGGAGAATGAGAAAATTATGGGGGGGCAGCTTCCCCTACCTGCCCCCCCCCCCCCTTGGTGACGTCCTTGGCAGTGAGCACTCACCATCAGGTGACCTGTCTGCTCATTTGCCAGCCATTTTGTTACATAGGCCCGGTAAACGAGCAGTTCACCTGACTGTAAGTAATTACCTCCGCTCATAAATATTTACGAGTCTTGGACTTTTAATATTCCCCTTAATATACAAGGCAAAAATAGAAGGAAACAAAACTACAATATTTGGCCCATCAATCTCACCGGATGAAACACGAAACACGAACAAGAGAGTAGCATCTCGACTGTAATGGCCCATTACTACTTTGGTCCAAAACCAATTCAGTAGCTCTACCACTTTAATATAAAATTAAGTGAAACCTCATCATAATTTACATGATATTAAAGCTAAGCGTTGGGTTTCTATAAAGATAATCCTTTCGGAAGGACGTACATTGACCTTTAGTTTTTTGAGAGACCACATTGACTATCAGTATAATGAGACATGATGAGATAGTAACATACCCGAAGTAATTTCAAAGATTATTTTAAAATATGGTGAAAATGAAAATTAGAGTTTTATGAACTTGTATGATGACAATTGCCAGTTACAACGGAAACTAGGTACTAGGTAAATTATGTGTAATTGTACGAATTGACATATTTATTTGTAATGTAAGAATTAAGAAGAACGTGTAGCTACACGTTCTTGGGTTACCATTTCTGTAAACTCCTGTAGGGTTTAGATGTAAAACTTTAAAAATAATATGAGATGTCAAGTGACTTTAAAAAATATAGAGGTGACATCTGTAATGGAGAGATTTGGAGAAGGGATAAATATTTAGATCAAGGACTGTAAAATTAATATAAGGATTGAGTATTGGTTCATAATATATAGAAGGTATGGCAATTTGTATAAAAGTATAAAATGTATTGAACCGTAAGAGGATTTAGAATAAATTATGAAAAGTAGTACATGGAGTGTTTTAATGGTGTAATTCCTTCGGCTGGACCCTTTTAGTTCAGAAGTGGGATTACTGGAATTTTTTTAATTCCTACCTAACACGTCCACTGCTTATCGAAAACATAAGTTACTTTAAAATATCATTTAAAATAATAAATGAATAAAATTAATCAATCAATGTCAAATTAATTACGCCATTTTCAATATGAATTTATCTATTTTAATATAATTTTATATAATAGTTATATATATTTAATGAGAAATTTTAACTGCAAAATAATTTAAAGAATTTTATGGAAATTAGTTCAGTTTATTTAACAGTTTTTTTTTCTTTTTTATAATAAGCTTTTAAAAGTACTTTTAAAATATTTGAATTCAACAGGACTAAGATATTTTGCTTATATGTATATTAATTATAAGGTCTATGTTTCAATTGCTATCTTATGAACTGTGACGTTTCCGATACTTTTATTTTTCTATATAGAAAGATTTCATAATTATTCTAATAAATTGTTTATTTTTGAAGCGCTACAAACTTAGAAAATATGATAGTACGAATTTCTAATAACGAAAATCGTATTTCATTTAAATAATAATACTAAGTTTTATCTAATATGCTGAAAATAATATTTTTATACATATTTAAAAACTATGGTTGCCATGACATCGGAAAACAAATTATTAGTGCTATGATACATAGCTTTTCAGTTAGTTACGATTGTTGAATAATCGTATATCAAAATTACAATAAAATTTTAAATGTGACATCGTGGTCATTAAATCGATTTATTGCGTATATAATTTAGGGTGAATATGTTAACTATTTATTAGTTTAACGCTGAATAATTGTTTAAGGTTTGGCTCATATTAAGCTGGATTATGTAAGTTTCAGATACAAAAAAAAGAGAAGAAAACGAGGAGAATATGGAGGAAGACAATGGTAATGTTTATGTCCTAGGTGGAGGACCTAAATTAAGGAAAACCCAAGGTGAAGGGTTGAGGTTTAAGGAAATACCCGAGGCAAGGGTTGGTAATGCATGTGTCCTAGGTGGAGGACCTAAATTAAGGAAAACCCAAGGTGAAGGGTTGAGGTTAAAGGAAATACCCGAGGCAAGGGTTGGTAATGCATGTGTCCTAGGTGGAGGACCTAAATTAAGGAAAACCCAAGGTGAAGGGTTGAGGTTAAAGGAAATACCCGAGGCAAGGGTTGGTAATGCATGTGTCCTAGGTGGAGGACAAAAATTAAGGAAAACCCCAGGTGGAGGGTTGAGGTTAGAAGAAATACCCGAGGAAAGGGTTGGTAATAATTATGTTTTAGGTGGAGGACCAACTATAAGAAATACCCTAGGTAGAGGGTCAAGATTAAATGGAAAACCCGAGGAAAGGGTTCAAGAAAGGAATAATTTAGTGAAGGAATTTGGGCAGCACTTGACCAACGAGTATGCACATATTGAAGATATAGGACCAGATGAAGTACGGCAAGAGCAACAGGTACACCGTTCAAAAGTATGGAGGCTGCAATATTCTAAATCATCCGACACTGATGAAGAATCTCCGTCGCGAGTTAAAGAGACATCTAGTTCACGACACGAACGTGGATCCAATAGTACACGGAAGAGAAGACGCATGATTTATTCATCATCGGTATCTAATGATGAAACAAGTTCTCCTAGAAGGGCGAGACTGTCACAACCTAAAGAAACGGAAAGGGATAGTTTACTAATGGAGAAATTCATATCTATTGTAGACAAAGTTACGAGTTCGGATAAACCTAATATCATGTTTAACACTAATGTAGTACCGGAGTTTGACCCCTTGTCCAAGGACCAAACAATTTTAACATGGATAACAAAAATAGAAGAATGTGCCGAAATTTATGGTTGGGTAGAGAAAGAAATCATTCATTATTCTCTCCCTAAATTAACAGGCGTTGCAAAAACATGGTATCAGGGTCTCACTTCAATACTACATACGTGGCCCGAGTGGAAAAAGAAACTAATTGAATCATTTCCGTGTAAAGAGGATTATGCCGAGCTCTTAACAGAAATGTTAGCTTATAGAGTGAAATATGGCCATTCTCTTGAGCATTATTATTATGCAAAGGTTAATTTATTAAACAGATGTAAAATTACCGGAAAACAAGCTGTAGATTGTCTTTTGCATGGCATAGAGGATCGAACAGTGAAAGTTGGCGCTCATGCAGTTCAATTTCGAGAACCCGAACAGGTACTTAACTATTTTAAATCAATTAAATCAGGACAGAGTAAAGAGATTCAGCCGGATATCACACGAAGGAGGAGATTTGGCATCAGTCGTGCAGATTCTGCAAAATCAGGTAATAATATTAATCCTATGATAAGGTGCTATAACTGCAATGAAGTTGGTCATCCTAGCTTCAGGTGTTCTTTGATTAAATGTTATAACTGCGACGAGCTAGGTCATGCCAACATCAAATGTGATAAGCCAGCTTCAAAATGCAAGGTATGTAATCGGTTTGGTCATCTTACTTCAAATTGTTACAAGAATACAGGAAAATCAGATTCTGATGTTGGCATGAGTTCCGCCCTAAGTAAGGATACTTCACAAAAGCAAGTATCCGAATTAACGATTGAAGATACTGGAATAAACAAGTATGTGATGGATATTAAAGTGAATGGATCCACTACATCTTGTCACTTAGACTTAGGGAGTCAATGTTCCCTTATTAGAATTTCTGATGTCAAAGATCTAAATCTTCAAATTAGCTCTTATCAAAACTTACCGACGCTCAGAGGTATAGGGGCTACACTGGTAAATCCAATTGGAGTGGTGTGTGCCACTATCGAAGTTCAAGGTATAACCGAAACCATCGACTTGTATGTCGTAGAAGATTTTGTTCTTATGCATCCTGTTTTATTAGGACACTCTTTCACAGAAAAACCTGATTTACTAATAATTAAAACACCAGAAGCAGTAGTATTCAAAAGAGTATCTCAAAGTAAAATTAATTTAACAGTTACTTATGACACATTTATTCCTTGCAACACAATACGACCAGTGTACGTTAACACCGATTTGCAATTGTCGGACTGTGATGTAGATGTGAGAGGAGCATTACATGGTGCAGAAGGTAAAGAATATTACTTATTTTCTGGCCAGTACGAGATTAAGAAAGGTCGCGGTGCAATCCTTATCTATAATATATCTTCTAAACCTATGCATATAACTAAAGGTACTTTCTTGACCCGCTCTTTGAAGCGAAACAATGTCCCAATAGGAAGCATCAAGAACTCATTCAGTGTGGTAATTGATAACGCTACTAAAGACACATTTATAGATTGTAATCCGAAACTTAGCAAGGAACAACGAGTAGAGTTAGAAAATCTACTTGCAAGGTATAATAATTGTTTTTCTTATACACTGCATGATTTAGGATTTACGAAAGTTACTGAAATGACTATTGAACTAACTGATAGTGAACCCATTGTGTATCGGCCGTACCGTATGTCGCATGCTGAGAAACTTATGGTAAGTAATATGGTCCAGGAAATGTTAGATAGTGGTATAATTAGAGAATCATCATCGCCCTATGCAAGTCCAATTATCCTGGTTCAAAAGAAAACCGGCGATAAACGCTTGTGTATTGATTACAGGGCTTTAAACCGAAAAACTAAAAGGGATCACTATCCAATGCCACGAGTGGAAGATCAACTCGACTTGCTTGCAGGTAACACTTTGTTCACATCTTTGGATTTGGCCTCAGGTTATTACCAGATCCCAATGTCTGAAGAGTCGAGGGCAAAAACCGCCTTTGTGACAGCTGATGGACAGTTTGAGTTTAACCGTATGCCGTTTGGTCTGGTTAATGCACCATCAGTCTTCCAAAGAACGATAAATAAAATCTTGAAGGAAGCTAAAATTAAGTACGCTATTGTCTACATGGACGATGTATTAATTCCATCAAAGAACTTTGAGGAAGGTTTACAGAGATTAGAAGAAGTGCTACAACAACTTAAAGCAGGTGGATTAACTTTAAAACTTAGTAAATGTCATTTTTTCCTCGAATCAGTTGATTTTCTAGGATTTGAAGTCAGCGCAGAAGGTATTCGACCTGGCAGTAGAAAGAGCGAAGCAGTTTCTAGTTTTCCAAGACCCACTAACCAGCATGAAGTACGACAATTTCTAGGACTGTCTGGATTTTTCAGACGCTTCATCAAAGGGTACGCAGTGATTACTGCTCCTTTAACAGATTTACTGAAGAAGAATGTAAAATGGTTCTGGAATCGTGAGCAGGAGCAAGCTTTCGAAAAAGTAAAGTTATTACTTACAAGTCGACCCATATTAGCATTGTACGATCCTAAGGCGGAAATAGAATTACATACTGATGCTTGTAAGGAGGGACTAGCCGGTATATTGCTCCAACGAAACTCGAATGGGATACTGCAACCAGTTTCTTACTTTAGCCGGAAGACAACAGTTGAAGAACGTAAGTTTCATTCATATGAGCTCGAAACTCTTGCTGTTGTCGCTTCTCTTAATCGTTTTCGGGTATATTTATTAGGAGTACCATTTAAGGTCTTAACCGATTGTAATGCACTTCGCACAACGTTAATCAAGCGAGATTTAATACCTCGTATATCTCGCTGGTGGATTCAACTTCAGGAATATGATTGCTCAATTGAGTACCGATCAGGTGCTCGTATGTCCCATGCAGACGCACTGAGTAGGAATCCAGTAAGTAGTGCGGTAAGTGAGCAACACGTGTTGGATGTTTTACCAATACAACAAATCGACCACAACTGGATATCTACCGTGCAAATAGCCGACGAAGAGGTAAGGAAAATTAAAGAAATTCTTGCCGACTCTTCAATAGATAAAACTTTAGATATACATAAAAACTATAAACTTAAAAATGACAGAGTTTATCGTATTGTTGGACAAGAGCTTAAATGGTTAGTACCTCGAGGTGTGAGGTGGCAGATTTTAAAGATAAATCATGACGATGTGGGGCATTTGGGATTTGAGAAAACTTTACAACGTATAAAAGAACATTATTGGTTCGCAAAGATGCGTAGGTTTGTAAAAAAATACGTAACTTCGTGTTTAGAGTGTGCATATCATAAAAATCCTGGCGGTAAACGTGAAGGTGAGTTGCATCCCATTGAAAAGTTGAGTAAACCCTTTCACACTATTCATGCAGACCATTTGGGACCTTTTGTTAGAAGCAAAAAAGGAAATTGTTATTTGTTGGTAATTGTAGACGGTTTCACTAAATATGTCAGCATAAATGCAGTCAGAAACTTGAAATCGACTACTTCAGTACAGGTAATGAAACAGTTTGTAAGCAATTTGGAGTCCCAACACGCTTAATTACTGATAAGGGCACTAGTTTCACTAGCAAAACATTTCAGGAATTTGTAAAATTGTATGGTATAAAACATGTTCAAACTGCGGTTGCCACTCCTAGGGCTAACGGTCAAGTCGAACGATTCAATAGAACGATTTTGGATGCATTGTCTACGTCAAACCATGGTGGAGATGAAAGATCTTGGGACGACCACATTACGAACATTCAAGTTGGTATAAACACTACAAAACACAAAACCACTCAAAAGAGTCCTTCAGAGTTGCTGTTTGGCTTCAATATCACTAACATAACAGAAGGTAAGCTGAGTGAAATAATTAATGATACTCTTAATAAAATTCCGATTGAAAACTTGAACGATGTGAGACAGAAGACTGGAGAAAGAATTAGATTACAACAGGTAAGAGATGCTATTAATTTCAATAAACATAGAAAGTTACGGACACAATATAAGGCGGGAGATTTGGTACGGGTAGAGAGACATGTACCTCATGATGGAAAATCACACAAACTCGTAGTAAAGTTTCAAGGTCCTTACCGCATAGTAAAAATGCTTGATAACGATAGATTTTTGATTGAAGACACACCTATGGCTCGAAAGCGTGGTAGAAAATATGAAACTATTGTCGCAGTAGATAAAATACAACCCTGGTTGAATTTCAATAGAAACTTTGAATCGGTATCATCTGAAAATGAAACTGAATAAGATGAGTAGGTAGTTTTGTCTTTACTCAAAATAATAATTTCTTATACACATTCTAGTAACAATATAAATTGCTTAGATGTTATTATGTTTGTTATATTGAATGCATTAAATAATACATTTTCTGCAAATTAAATTGCAGTACTAGTAATCATTAATCTAAAATTGATTAATATCGTTGTTTCTTTACTATCTCGTCTTGTTTGAGATTTTTTTTTTTCTCTTTTTATTGTGACGTAGTTTTGTAAAAAAAAAAACTGTATAAATTTCAATAGTATTGTCTTTATTGTTGCTTGTTTTTTCCGACGAAATTATTGATATTCATTTGATACTATTTACATACATTTTATTTTACTATAAAAAATTTCTAATGAATATGAAATTATCTGTACTTTATTTTTTTTTTTTTATTATCAGTAAAAAAAATTGAAATGTATAATAACGTTTATGTTTAGTTCGATCAATTTATATTTATGTAATAAGCGAAGGGACTCGCTTATAGTAGGATGGCCGAGCTGTAGGGTTTAGATGTAAAACTTTAAAAATAATATGAGATGTCAAGTGACTTTAAAAAATATAGAGGTGACATCTGTAATGGAGAGATTTGGAGAAGGGATAAATATTTAGATCAAGGACTGTAAAATTAATATAAGGATTGAGTATTGGTTCATAATATATAGAAGGTATGGCAATTTGTATAAAAGTATAAAATGTATTGAACCGTAAGAGGATTTAGAATAAATTATGAAAAGTAGTACATGGAGTGTTTTAATGGTGTAATTCCTTCGGCTGGACCCTTTTACTCCCTACCGAAAAGATTAGAAAAATTTCAATGTTGTGGCATGTTATTAAAGCAAAAGCTCATGACAATAATCAATATACCACCCATGGCAAGTTTTACAGAAATTGCCGCATATTATCTAGATTATTAATTGCTATTGCACCCAATATTTTTTTGAGGGTTTTGTTTCTATTATGGTTTTAATAGAAATGTAGTATTCATCAACACTGAATTAATTTTATTTTATTAAAGTTATTTCGTAATATGTAACATGTAAATTCATCAGCGTATATGTTTCATCAGTTTAAATTTTATACATTCTGCGACTCCGTAAGATTGACGTATTATGAGTTAGTATAAGTCAAAATTAAACATATTTGATAGATTTACTCATGCGGAGAAGGGTTACCAAGTTGTTAAAGTTATTCGGAATTGGCCTGATTTTCGGCGCCCAGCTAATGTGAGTGACCTTCAGGAGCGTCGCCACAATAAATATCGATGTTAGTCAATATCACATGGCCAAATTGAACTATATTAAAGTTCAAATAGAAAACAGTCAGAAAGTATCGTAAAATATGTTTTATGGCTCACATAAATACTAATATTAGCTTACTTGTGAGAGAATTTTGTATTTCAATAAAACTGGTGTATTTATACAGAAATACATGACTACATATTAAATATTAATATCAAACAATTTGCAATGGTTACTTTTTATTCTTAAGCATTTTTGT
Organism: Hyles vespertilio; assembly: GCA_009982885.2. Taxonomy (NCBI): domain Eukaryota; kingdom Metazoa; phylum Arthropoda; class Insecta; order Lepidoptera; family Sphingidae; genus Hyles; species Hyles vespertilio. Next base: position 12,381,228 of record CM042808.1, on the reverse strand, counting down.
GATACAATACAAACACATCTACGTGTTTATTTAAATAACATTTTGGAAAACGGAGTTAATCTATCGGATTTAAAGAAAATCTTCCAAATAAATATGTTAAGTTATTTACTGAAAAGCACCATCGAATATTCCCAAAACTCTCGATTCTCTAAATTTAAAATATCACAGAGCAACAGAGAGTTTTTTTCCTCAAAATATACAAAAACCTATAAAAATATTTCTTCCTTAAATTTTATTATCAACATGCTGTCTGGCCCAGCTCTCCTTGGGTGCAGATAAACTTTTCAAAATGGCGAACAAAATGATCAATACCGACTATCACTTTAGAATATGGACCAATTGGACAACGAAAAACGAGTAAAATTTCCTTGTATTTGATTGATTTTTCGCTACTGTTTCCGTCATAGCCTGGTGGTGTATATATATTAAATAACCTGTCCAACACAAAAATGTTTTTTCAGTTCAAACCAGCAGTTCTTGATATTAGAGGTAACAAACAAAGTCTTCAGCTTTAAATGTTAGTATAGATTTGTCACTTCAAAATTATGTACCAAATTAATATGAGGTACTATGCCTTATTTTTTTTTATTGCAATGAATGACGAGACAAGCAAGCCGTTCGCCTGATGGTAAGCGATATGACCGCATAAACAGTAGCAACATTCCACTGCGCTCGCCATCCTGAGACATAAGATGTTAAGTCTCAATATGTCCAGTAGTTACTCTGGCTACAATGTCCTTCAATCCGAAACACAACAGTGCATTTACGTAGTGTTGTTTCACGGGAGAAATAGACATTGCGGTGGTACCTACCCAGATGGCCTCTCACATATGAGAGACCTACCAGTTATTTTGTAAAATTATACTGTGAATACCTTTCTGATTGCAAGATTAATGTACTTTGGAGCTCAGCAGATGATTAGGAGTGGCAATGCTGATGCACCTTCGATTTGCCGACGATATTGTAGTCTTGGCAGAGTCGCTGGAAGACCTAAGCACTATGCTCGAAGACCTTAATTGAGTCTCCCAACAGGTGGGTCTTAAAATGAACATGGATAAAACGAAGATTATGTCGAATATCCATGTTGTGCCCACCCCTATTAGAGTTGGGGGCTCGACTCTCGAAGTTGTAGACGAATATGTCTATATAGGACAAGTGGTCCGATTAGGCAGGTCCAACTTCGAGAGAGAGGTCAATCGTCGAATCCAACTCGGTTGGGCAGCGTTCGGCAAACTTCGCGACGTCTTCTCGTCCAAAATACCTCAGTGCCTAAAATCGAAAGTCTTCGATAGTTGTGTGTTACCAGTGATGACATACGGCACCGAGACGTGGCCTCTCACTGTGGGCCTCATTAAAAGGCTCAAAGTCACTCAACGAGCCATGGAGCGGGCTATGCTCGGTGTTTCCCTACGAGATCGAATCAGAAATGAGGAGATCCGTAGGAGAACCAAGGTTACCGACATAGCCCATAGGATTGGCAAGTTGAAGTGGCAGTGGGCCGGGCACATAGCTCGTAGAACCGATGGCCGTTGGGGCCGAAAGGTTCTTGAGTAGAGGCCACGTACAGGCAAGCGAAATGTCGGACGCCCGCCTACAAGGTGGACGGACGATCTGACTAAGTTTGCAGGAAGTCGCTGGATGCAGGCCGCTTCCAACAGGTCATTGTGGAGATCCTTGGGGGAGGCCTATGTTCAGCAGTGGACTTCCTGTGGCTGATATGATGATGATGATGAATGCTGATGCTATATTGCCATATATTGCTATATATTGCCACCTGTGAAACGAGAGACCGCGGGCTCGATCCCCGAACCGAGGAAATGTTTGTGTGGCCCATAAATATTTTTTCCGGATGTGGGTGTTTGTGAGACTGAAAAGTCTCACGTAGTTCCTGATACCCACGACATAAGACTCGATCTTAGTGTGGGGTCTGGACTATGTATGTGACTGTTGGGTGTAATTTAATTTAATTTATATCTCAACTTATCGATGTCCGAACATAAGGAACTTTGACTTTACATTGGGAACTCTACACTGTGCGTCAAAGGGCTCTCACAAAAGAGGAAAACATCCTGCCACAAAACGACTATTTGGGATCGTTCAAACTTTGTAAGTCACTCAATATTAGGATGGAATAAAGTTGGACAGGATTTATATATAAACTTTAAAATATTAATGCTTTGTGATTTAATTTTATATCATGTGAATAATAAGCGGCTTGTTCTCTCTGCTTTAAACAAAGAATTAAACCGATACACGAATGAGAAAGAATATTGAATTAAATATTACATGCATTGAAACAATCATTTTGAAGAGTTGAAAAGTAATTTACAGATATTATTGTGTGGTTTAATACGCAAACAAAGCAAAACGAAAATATAATATATATTTTTAAAATGGTTGTTTTCAGCCTATGTTACAGTACCTTTATTAGCGCTGTAAAGATTATTTCATATGTTTGGCGTTAATAATAAATAAATGTGATACAAGTATCCATTGCAAAATATTTAAAATTAACACTGAAATGTAGGCATGCCTTTCTGCTACATTTTCCATCTATACGAGTATCAGCTGATGTCGACCCATTGCTGAGTTAATCCACTGTTTTACTTCGAGTCTCACGATGTGCTGTGACCATTTGTCAGGTGGTCGGCCTCATAGCCACCGTGACTATCTTGACACCAATCCGTCTGTGTCTTAGTATATTGTACACCAGTTTTAATTTGGTTTTCAATTCCTTCTATACCACTTACCACTCTCAATCGGACTCTCGATTGTAGAGGAGGCCCGTGCCCTTCAGTAGGACGTATATGGGCTGACACAGAAACAGATTCCTTATATTCTGTCTCTATTAATTTTATAAATATAGTAATTAATCGAAAAATAAATATGACAGTAATCTGGTAACAATTGAAAAGTGCATTATCTTATTTAAAAAATATTTTGTGGAAATGTTCACCAGGTAGTTTTAACTATGCACGAAATTATTCAGAGCTATTATTGAGGTGGAAAATTATAATCTCATATATTAACAGAAGACATTATATACTATTTAACAGTCCTTATTTACCAGCATTGCCTTTAAGCGTCCTTAGTATGTTCAAATATTTTTACATACATATGCATCTCTTAATGGTTAGTTGTCGTGATTCCAATTATGAGCTCAAGAGCAGTCTTTTAAATTGAGTTAATATGAAGGATTTTTTGGTCTTATAACGTTTTGTGTTTACCTATATTGCGTAAAGTTTAATGTAGTTGAGTTAATTTTTTTTTATTTTACTTGTAACTATAAAATAACTATAAATTTACATGATAATAACATTCATAACATTCATATTTCTGGTTATAATTTACCTATCAAATAAAAAATGTGTAATAACAACTACTAAACCTTTTTATTAGTTGTAAGTAAAATAAATTACCTTATTTTGACGAAATCATACCCAACTTAAGTTCCACAAAATACCGGCATAGATTTGACATTTCGTCCGGGTTTTGAGCGCTATCTTAATCGTTCAGCGTTTAAGCATATTTATGTAGCAATAAGTTATCAGAGGCCTAATTACGGCCGCGAAACCACCTGTCCGCTATCATCTGTACATAGGCCTTCGCATATACTTCCGTGCGTCTTACGCGCGGGTCCACCCCCCGGCGTGATTGGTCGGCGAGGAGGGTGCGCGCGCAGTGGCCCTCCTCACGGTCGGGTGTGAGACGCTGCGACTCCGAAGGAGCCGGTCGCGGACGCGATGCGGATCCGCGCCGGACAGTGCCATCGCGACCACGCTCACACGCCGCCGTCGCTCCACCGACACTGCAAATCGCACCCGCGATCGTATCGTTCCGAGTCCGCACCTTGTAGATAACATCCTCACAAGTCCGGTCACATTTTTTTTCGAACTTTATTATCGAACTAGTCAACTCAGAACTTTGAATAACTTAGTCAAAAACTTTTCACTCGAGTTATTGTTGTGGTAGACTAGTTAGAAGTACTTTTGTGATGTGATATGGCCGAGCGAAGGCGCCTGAGGGGTTGCGCAAGGGCGCAAAGATTGTCATCAGTGGCGGTAATATGCGCGTGGGCATGCGCGCTGTTGGCGTTCGTGTCTGCAGATGCGCACGCAGATGTCGACACTTCCACGGGGCTCGGCGATAACACATTGACTAATTCAGGTAGGTGTTTCATATTTAAGGTCATCATAGTAAAGTATTAATAAGAATGAAGCTAGCGATCATTCATATTTTACACGGTCACAATTACAAAGATTTTCTGTACGTAGCTCAATACGTAAGGCACTAAATAGTTTGTTACTATATTTATGTTGTTAAAAAATATAAGTACACCAACAGAAAAAATCATCTCATTATGAAAACATTTTAAACTAAATCATACCACTCCGTACCGATACGGTTTTGTATTCACTGGAACCGCAGAGCAGCAGTTCCTAAACTTTTGAAACAACGTAATGTTTATTTTTTATTTCATGTACTATACGTGGGAGCAAATGAGATACCACCATTTTCCCTTTAACGAGCTTCAAACCTTCAATTAAAAATACCCAATTAAAAAGTGGAAGAGCGAAAACATATTCACACAGATATAAAGATTATATTTTTTTCTTCTACTTTTGGGCATATCCAAGAAGAGTTTTTGAAGCAGTGGAATAATTTAACCTCCTACGTAATTCAATAAAAAATGTAACCACCATTCTTTGTGGAGCCATTGTGTTTATGTACTTTTCACGGAATCCACTTTTAGCATCGCTATCTTTTGCATCCTCCCTAGAAAATATACAACGCAAATCTAAGAAAAATACAGATTTCTTTCTAAAATAAAAGAGCTTAGAAAAATAATAATAAAATGAGGTATTATATTATTTTACTGTACTTTTCTCCTTGTAGAATAATTAGCGTAGTAGTTATTTTCTATAATTTATTACGTCACATGGACGATTCTTTTAGTTTTTAAATACCGCATACCTAATACTCATAATATTCAGCCCATATCAAACCCAATGCAGTCATAGGCCTTCTCAACAACTGTGAGGGCTTGGACCAAAGTCCATCTCGTCGCCTAGTGCGGGTTGGTGGGATATCTTGAAAATTTTATGATAAACGAGATTAGGCAGTTACAACAAGTTTATTTTAATTAATGACCATTTTTGCTATAACATCGGTGCTGTAAAGTCGATACTGTTATTTGGCCTTACTATTCTCAATCGATTTGTTTGCAAAGATATTGCTTATGGGCTGTCAGTACAGTGTTTTAGATATGGTGTACTAGCACTTCGTCTTCGTCTTTTTCTGGACGGAGGGCTCGTGGTGATAATGATTTAAAACTAATCATTGTCACCACGACTCTTCTGTCTTTTACGAACATGAATAAATTAAGAACGAAAAAGAAAATACCAAAACGGGCTACTGATCGCACGAAATAAAAAAGCTACTTGAAATAAATAAGTAAGTTGGTGCAGTGGATTTTACGATACGTTGATACGTAGTTTCACTGCGACTTGAATTTTAAGTTAGCCGTATACAAAATAGAAGTTGAAAAACTTCTAGATATTTGAATTTATAATTGTGAGTATTTTCAACAGATTTTTATATTTGTAACTGGGGATTAGGCTGTAGGGGGTACGTTAAAGGCGTTGTAGTCCACTTGCGTGCTCTCTCTCTACTCGAGTGAGACTAGTTTCAATCCTTATTGGATAGCGACCACATTTATTCCCGAGCTAACCACAGCTTGTGCAAGCGGTTCTTAGTAAATTGTATAGTTAGTACGGCACTACCTGTACTTAAATTGTAATGATATTTTTCAGGTTACTTATTGGGGTCTGTTGATATATTTGTATTGAATGCATACAATTTAGTATATTCAAATAAAAATACAAATATTAAAACAATCAGCATACAAGTAAAATATTAGTTGATAGTAGTTATGGAAATTATTGCTATTTCAAATAACATCACCATCTTGTTATATCTCTGTAATTGGTAATTAACCCTCACAAAATATGTAAAAAGAATATTATCATATGTATATTATAACCTTTTTTCTCACATCATAAATTACTAACACGATATTGCTGTTACTGGTAAGCGGTATTTTTCTCGGAATGTGTGCCGCCTCCTTCCCTCACTTCTTCTAGATTTCCCGAGATTGTCTAAAAATATTAGCCGATTCACAATGGCAAATCGCATATTTAGCTGATGTATTATAACTTGTGAAATGTTATTATCGACTTCACTTGCTATTTGTGATTGCTATTACTATTTATTCTAACACTAGTTGATAGATACAATATATAAGGTATACATACCATCTCATGATCAATTTGACCTGCTTATCATTTTAAGAACCCACGTAGGTCACGAGTCTCTTCTATGATTAAGAGGGACATATGCCTTAGTCCGTTAGGCTAAGCCCAGAGTGGCTTGGCAGTTGCTGTTATTAGATAAATATAACGCACAGCAGTGTAGATGTACTCTTATATTCCAGTTTAAGTTTGTAGCCAGAGTAACTAATGATCATACTGAGATTTAACATGTTATGTCTCAGGATGGCGAGCGCAGTGGATTACCAAGCATTGATATTTCATGGTGTTGTTTGGTTTTGCTCATGTCTATGAGCGGTCGTACTGCTTACTATCAGGCAAATGGCGTGCTAGTATCGCCATTAATTGCAATAAAAAAAGGATGGGAAAAATGTGTAATGTTTTATAATGTTGTTGAGATGTTTTATTGGCTAGTGTAATAATTACACCAATGGGGTCTTTATTGTTTACACAAAGACTACTGTGGGATTTGCGATGTCTGGAACACAACACTTTTCTATATGCACATATTAAAGCACAGAATAGCGAGACGCTTGTAGGGAAGTGAATAGTGATACGACGACTCATGGACAACAGGAAAACCAAACCAGATCCTGAATTTCAAAGTAATGCTTGGCAACCTACTCTCGCCATTCCTGAGATATAAGATGTTAAGTCTTAATATTTTCAGTAGTTACTCTGGCTACAATGTGCTTCAATCCAGAAAAAAATAGAATTTTACACTGCTGTTTAGCTAGACAAAAAGACATTGCGGTGGAGCCTACCCGGGTAACCTGTCACATATGAGAGACCTGTAATCAGCATTCTCGTATTAATCAAATAAATTATTGATAATATTGGTAAAAGAAAGCAATTGGCAGTGCCAGGGTGTCATAGGGTTGTACACCAAGTTCGATATCATGTGAAGTCCACCCACCATGAATATGCGAGCGATAACAACTTTGCTCTAAATACTCTCAGTAAAACCCTTGATTGTTAAGATGTTTATTGTACAGCAGAGGGTATTTATCGGTTGATACAGTACAATATATGCATAAATGAATGAATAATTAATAATCACAACACAATGTCGATAGCGAAAAACCCAGACCTTTTGATAATTTTAAATTGACCTGTTTATCAAAATTATATACAAGCTTATCTATTTAATTGACGTACTTACACTATGTTATTGGCATAACTCGCAGTATTTATAATAAGTATAACAATTATGTAGAAAATGACCTCGTTAAGTGTCTTCTCCCTTTGAAGTTAATGTGAAGGTAGTTCCTCATTGCCTTTTTATTCTTATTTACAAAGAAATGGCAAATTTGACCACCTCCGTGGCGTAGGTTGGTTAGACGCCGGTTGTGACACGAGAGGCCGCGGGTTCGATCCCCGCACCGAAACAAATATTTGTGTGAACCACAGGTATTGGTTTCGGGTCTGGGTGTTGTGAGACTGAAAAGTCTCTCGTAGTATGTATGTGACTGTTGGGTGTATTTATTGATTAAACTAGGATCGAGGAACTTCAGGATCGAATCTGTGATCTGTCAGGGCTCGCCGTTACATTTTAATCCTAACAAAGCTGTCGTTCCTCTGCTATTCTAAAGATAAGTAATATATGTTTCTAGTTTCTACATTTAAAAGATGTGTGATGTGTGATTTAAAAGAGTTTTTTTCTGGTAACTCAATTGTTCTAAACAATTCAAAAATATTAAAAAAAGACATGAAACGATGGGATGATAAGAAAAAATAATATATTTTAAAAATCTCTAGAAACATATTGGTTGAAAAATGATTTTTTGAAAGAAAATTAAAAAAAAATATCTAATGATTTTAATTAAGGTATAATTCTACTCAAATTTTCCACTGGTTTATTTTTATTGCACTTAGCTGTTATAATTCAGAAGCAAAAGTAGACCTGTCAGTCTACCTTTGCCGTTAATATTTTTAATAATTTTAAATGTAATTTGAAGCATAAATTAGAATTGTATGATAGAACTTTTACTAAAACCTAGCACACGGCACATGTTATGAAAAACTCCGCAACGAAATCGGCCTACAAATATTTTGTTCTTTATTTACTCAGAATTTCGGGCTCTCGTGAAATCATTTCATTTTGCGAGGATTGCTCGGTGGGCGGCGACTAAACAGAACAACACCTACTTATTACATTTATACATATATATTATCGCCAAGTGTATATTTCTTAGCCGTGAGAATATTGTAAGGAAAAAGTTTTTATACACGGCAAGTTTCAGCTATACAATTGAAATATGTATAAGTTGTACAACCTTGTAGATTGTTACAGCTACAATACAAAGGAGACTGTTTCGTTTGGGTCGTACTGTCTCATAGAAAGTTGACGTGAAGTGAATGCTTTACTGTTGCGTTTCGTATGGTGATAGAAATTTCTGGAAGCCCTAAAGCTGGTCGTAAAATATGAATATCAGTCTAGATAGATATACTGATACAGATAAGGTGCGTTTGGGTAGCACTGTAATAGTAGAACGTAAGGGGCAATAACGTAACTCATATAAAGTATAGGCGCTTACGTTGTTAACCCTTCCATCCTTGTATGCGTAAACACTGTAAAATACTGTAAACGATGGTGAAACACCTATAGTAAGTGTGGTGCGTTTAAAGTTCTAACTAGTGTTGAGTAGGACATACAAGAGGCAGTACGTTTATCCCGTACATGACGTCAAAATGTAAGAGCGGCTCAAATTTTTATCTGTACTACTTCATATTTGGTGTACTACTTGGTCTGTAATGCCATTTCATTGACGTGAGCCGTGTGGCAAAGTTATGACCCACAAATAAGCGTCAGTACGCCTCACTTCAATTGAAGTGGGACATTGTACCGGCTTAGTACAAAAATGAGGCTACTCTTAGAAACTCTTTTTCAAGTCATGTCCTACTCAACACTAGTTCTAACTGTAACCAACGGAGAGAGAGAGAGAGAGATAATGAAATACCTCTTACCGATTAATTTTCTATTTCGACTGTTTGCATTCTCTATATTTGGTGAATTGCAGTCACTTTGCCGTACCAGCACAAAAAAAACATCACAAAACTACAAAAAGAAAATTGACTTGAACTTACATTAATTAACCTATGGTGTGACAAAACACAATCGAAGGGATAAATGTAATATAAATTGCATAAGTTAATAGAAATAATAGGGTAATAATAGTGGCCGGTATAGTTAGAAAGTAAGGATTATTATTCATTACCATTGCCATATCAGCCACAGGAAGTTCACCGCTGAACTTAGGCCTCCCCCAAGGATCTCCACATCGACCTGCTGGAACTGACCTGCATCCAGCGACTTTCTCCAACCTTAGCCAGGTCGTCTATCCACTTTATAGGCGAGAGCCCGACATTTCACTAGCCCATAAAATGGATTAGCAAGTTAAAATGGCGGTGGGCCGGGCAAATAACGCGTAGGACTGATGGCCGTTGGGGCTGAAAGATTCTAGAGACGCACAGGCAAGCGAAATGTCGTATTATCATTAATTAATATAGACTACATTAAGCTCATTATCTCGCTCGCGTGCTTAAGACAACTTGTGAACAAAGAATTTCTAGATATCAGACTTTCCACCACGCCATTATAGACAGAGCCCCATTTCTGTCATTTAGGATTTAAGTTGTAATTTATTCTTGTTACTTACTTACATGTAGTAACTTAAGTCGTTTTTTGTGCCAGTAATAATGCGTATGGAAAGTTCATGACGAACAGTTGAGAAGTAAAGGCCTGTAAGAGTAACTAACTCATTCTGATTTATTATGTTACTAAGAATATTAGAGTCCAGGAAGATTATGTAGACAGTAATCTATGACAGGAATATGGAGAGATGGCTTGAGTTTGAACTGAAAGATCGGCTGGTTGTAGAGAGACTTTAATGAAGGTGCATTGCTTCCACGGCTGATCTTTTATCAACTAAACTTTAATCGTCAATTATAGTTTTATTAAAAAGGTCTTATTTCACTCGTATTTGAATAAGATAGCATAAAAGAGTGTAGTGCTTAAACTTTAACATCATCATATTGTAATTGATTTTGGTTGCCTTAATAATCTTGTAGCTATTATAATTGTCGATAGTAAATGGTGAGGCACCACGTTCGATTTCCAGGACTTTTAGTGAGGTTTTTGGACAAAAACGTTGAGGACTAACACACTAACTACAATAGAACAAAATATCACGAAATATAAAACAAAAATACAAGAAATTCACAGTTTTGATGAATCAGTGGGAGGCATTGTTGCTAAAAGGGATCTTTTCTAGAGAACCATTGTACACTCTATTACATCTTGAGAAGGAAAATCTTAGGAAGCTATGAGAGACATATATGGCACCCATGCCTGCCCCCAGGAAGACATTGGAGTAATGTTATGTCAATTCTTCAAGCCATAAGTAGACTGATTTGATACGTGGTGATTATGGTAATCATAGGACGAAAAGACATGACCGATCGGTAGGCGTATTACTGGCAAATAAAAAGGCGCAACACAGCCATAAAAATCACAATATATTTGTGGATAATGTAAGACGATTTCATGTATTCTAATATAAAACAGCTTAAGGATTCGCTTGTTCGTTAATTTTCAGAGACTCCATAAGGATTTAGTTATCCTAACTTTTGTGCAAGAATGCTTATTCCAAATCACGTTAAGCTTTTTAAGAGTCAAGAAAAAATAAAACATTGAAATGAATATTAGGAATTGTTTTGATATTCATTGATTGAAAATCTTGTTTTATGAGAGTGAAAACGGGACAGTAATGGCACTTGAACACATTCAGTCCACACTGCTAATATAGTCATGCATATTTTTGGTCAACGTTATGTTGAATTTGGCACATAGTTTATCAGTTGAATCCAATGCGACTAGGTGGGTGGAACTAATTAGAGTAATTATCAGTTTGATGTTTGTAGTTGCGAGTTTAATATTCATATAATAACTCGTTATTTAGGTGATTTAAGAAGCATTATCATTGACATATAACTGCCAACAACCATAAGCAAATTATTGTAATTTAGTATGTTGAAATAAAACTATTATTTACGGATTTTATCGCGAATTTAGTTTAATTTTTTTTTACATTTTTAACTTCCCGACGTTTCGATTCGGTTACAAATCAACAATCAATCAACAATCATCAGTTGATTTGTAACAGTCACAGACCGGACGACCAATACCTCAGTCCGCCCCGTGACCACGAAAGCTGTAAAGTAATCGAAACGTCGGGAAGTTAAAAATGTAAAAAAAAAAATAAACTAAATTCGCGATAAAATCCGTAAATAATAGTTTTGTTTCAATGTGTAACATTCGCGTAAATCTAAGAAATCTTTTAGTATGGTCATTTCCAACTCCACATGGAAATTGTGTGTTGAAGAAGAAGGAAATTGGTCTATATATAGAAGCAAATAATTGTGTTCAAAATTACCTAATTAAAAGAGCGGTAGCTATTACAGCTGAATAAGTATTTTCTGAACCTACCTAGTACTTAGGTGATGGTTACTTTTGGATTAATTCCAGCACGGATCCTTTTTTGTGGCATATTTTTTCTGTGTTTTTTTTGTTTTTGTATGTGAAAGTACGTGGTGGCCTGTTGGTAACGGACCTGTTCAAACATGTTCACTGGAGTTGGGATTCAAATCCCGGGGTACATCTCTGACTTTTCAGAATCATTTGTGACTGACTAAGTCACCATGCACTAAAACGATGAAGGAAACCATCGCGAGGAAACATGCATACCATGGCAATTTGTATGAATTTCTATGGTATGTTAAGTTCGCCAACCTGCTCTAGGTCAGGGTGGTAGATAATACCCCTCTAAATTGTACTTTCGGATGTACAGAAGCAGTGGCGTAACTACCCCATCGGGGGCCCGTGGCAAAATTCATCAAATGGGGCCCTTCGTAAATATAAAAAAAATAACTCTGTAGTTTCGTTTTTATGATTATTTTTTAAGGTGCTTGGTGGCCTGGTGGTAAATTGTCCAGACGCAGCCACCACCATGTTCATGGTGCTCGGGGGTTTGAATCCCAAGGCACGCCTCTGACTTTTCGGAGTCAAATGTGTATTCATAGTCAATCACCACACACTATGAAGGTGATGGAAAACATCGTAAGCCTATCGTAACCTGCAAACCGTAGCGATTTGTAAGAGTTTCTATGGTATGTAAAGTCCGGCAACCCCCACTAGGCTAGCGTGGTGGCCTATATGGTTTAACCACTCTAAATCGTTCTTCGGATCGTAGAGGAGGCCCGTGCCCTGCAATGGGGCTTATACGGGCTAAAGAGTGCTTTTGTAAATCCATTTTCATTTCTTTCTATCACACAGTACCGGCAAACTTCACATAATTGGTCTGTTTTAGAAAAATCTTGAGTTGTATCAAATATAATGGAGTTTTAGTCCCAAAACAGCAATTAGCTCTTTTGTATTTTCGGACATAAGTATTTTATCTGTCCCATTCCTCTAAATCAGTATCACATTTTCCTAGGCCACGAAAAGCTAAATTAGTAGTAACTAAGTGGAGTATAGTAAGGTCTTGGCATCAATTTTTTTTTATGGATTGTTGCCCCTCATCTAATGTCCAATGTAACCGCCAATGTTCATAATTCATATAAAAGACACGAATCCAAGTGAATTTTCGATATTTCGTGTCTGTTTATCGCATTTAAAATTTGTTTCCAGGTGTCATAACCCTCAACTCAAACATCAGCCTTTTGCTGTTCTCTGCTTCTCCCTATTACATACATATGACATAAGCCTCCTCCAAATTTCGCCATTTCACCCTGTCCATCAGCTTTTCGCATCCAGCATGTGGTAACGACCTTTTGCAAATCGTCGCTCCTAGCTGGAGGGCGTCCTACACTACGTTACCCAAGACGATGTCTCCACTCAAGAACACGTTTACTCCAACGGTTATCGGTTCTTCGACATATGTAGCCAGCGCACTGCCACTTCAGCTTGCTAATCCTGTGTGCTATGTCTATTACTTTGGTTTCTGTCCGATAAGCTTATTACGGATCTTATCTTCCAAAGAGACACCGACCATAGCACGCTCCATAGCTCGCTGAGCGACCATAAGCTAGTGGACCAGTCGTACAGTGAGTGGCCAAGTCTCAGCACCGTAGGTCGCCCTGGTTGAAAATTATCGTTTTCAATCTTTTGGGAAAAAGGTGTTAGGTGACGAGAAGACTCGTAGCCTCTTTCTCAAAATTGTTTCTACCTAGTTAAAGGGCCTTCCCCAGTTAAGTATATTCAGGAACAACTTCGAGCTGGTGACCACATAAAGCAACAGGTCTTGGATCGAGGTGGTGTTGGATCATTACTTTGGTTGTGTCGAAGTTAATTTTAAGAACTATTCGCTGTGGGGCTGAATCCAGACCGTCTAGCATCTGTTGCAACTCCTCCAGCGATTCCGCCATCAAAACAATATCGTCAGCGAAACGTAGAATTATATTAATTTGTTTATTTTATTATTACTTGGCACTGTCACTTAAGAAGAGACCATTGGGTTTACTGTGAACCTTTCTTAATCACAAATCGTTTCACTTCGTCATATTTGTTTTATTACACTTATCTGCAATATATGGAGATTTAATATTTTCCACTTCTAACTATGGTTCAATTTCATGTTTGCTCGTACTTGTGGTTGTTTTGGGTCTGAATATTATCTATCGTCGGGATTTGGTATTATGGAATTTTAGTTTAATCCAAATGGAATTAACAGTTCCCAGACTCATCGATAAATTGCTCGTTCCGAAAATACTGACTTATTTTAGACTCCCTCTTTTTCTTTCGTTTTTCGCTACCACTAAAATCATATCTAGAACAAGACATGTTAAGATTTATTTGGAAAATATTAAATTAATATTCATTAAATCATAATTTATTAGTTTCTAAGTTAGACTATAATGAAACAAAATCAAAACATTTAAATCAAATACCTACATGATGAAATGTTTGTCATGCTTAAAATGTAGTAAATTTTTTATATTAATAATTTCGTCATTAAAGTTATATTTTTCTGTGCTTACACCCTGTTGGGCTTAAACTCGAGGCCCTATCGAGCTAGGGCCCTGTCGGGCCTGAGATCCTGTCAGACCAGGGCCCTGCCGGGCCGGGGGCCCCTTAGGCCCGGGGCCCGTGGCATTTTGCGCACTCTGCCACCCTATTGTTACGCCACTGTACAGAAGGCTCGTGCTCTGTAGTGAGACGTATATTGCTGGTAAAAATGTGTTTTTTTCAAGCGTGTCTGCTTCACAAAAAATCTCCTTTGAAATTTCTTTATCTGCCTTTCTATTAGTATCCAGTTAGGCTGTATTTTACCCACACTTATTGGAAGTGGAGGTATCGTCATAGACCTTTGTCAATTTATAAAGCTGATAGCTGTCTGCGCATGCCTCTAACATTGCATCACACATCAGGGATGCTCCTATCTAGTGGTCATGGCCTGTCCTAGTATAGGTGCTACGAGTACGCGACCTCGGCTCCCGAGCTACTGCAGTCACCTTAACTTCCCATCCGTGACTGCAGTATCCACTCCCTCATGCCATACTCTCCTTTCCTATAACATGCTCTACCCACAAATCCTATTTCCTTTCCCCGGTTAATGGCGGGCAGCAGCGTCATTAACGCCAGTCCCCTACTGCGCTCGCCAACCCACCTGCCAAGCGTGGCGAGTATTGACGACCCCCCAAAATGACGACACAAATTGAGAGCAGGCCCCCAGTCCCCGGCAGCCCCACTATTCCTGGCTATGGTAGCGGTTATGGTTACGGTGGGGCAGGGGGTGCTAAGAATCCCCGGGTTGGCCCCGGCTACCACCCCCGACGACGACTGGCCCTGGTAATACACAACATACGCACATTAAGGACAGACGAGAAGATTGTCGAACTGGAAGAAGAATTGAGCAGGTTACACTGGGACATTCTGGGGTTATCGGAAGTCCGAAGAATCGGGGAGGATACGATAATCCTGAAGTCTGGTAACCTGCTCTTCTACCGGGGGGACGACCAACAGTCCCGAGGAGGTGTCGGATTTCTCGTCCACAAGTCTCTCATCAACAACATCGTATCCATCGAAAGTGTGTCGAGCAGGGTAGTATACCTTATACTCAGAATATCTAAAAGATATTCGTTGAAGGTCATACAGGTATACGCGCCGACCTCGATACACCCACATGAAGAAGTAGAGGAAATGTATGAGGACATAAGTCGGGCCATACATACTTCCAAAACCTACTTCAATGTTGTTATGGGAGACTTCAACGCAAAGTTGGACAAGGGAAGCGATGCAGAGTTGAAAGTGGGGCAATTTGGATATGGGAAACGGAACCCCAGGGGTCAGAGGCTGGCTGACTTTCTGGAGAAAGAGGGACTCTTTGCGATGAACTCTTTTTTCCAGAAGCCGCCTCGCAGGAAATGGACCTGGCTGAGTCCTGACGGTTTCTACGAGAAACGAGATAGATTTCATCTTGACGACGAATAGACAGATATTCAGAGATGTCTCTGTGATCAACAGGGTGAAAACCGGCAGTGATCACCGAATGGTTAGGAGCACACTGAATATCAATGTCCAATCAGAAAGGCGTCGCTTGATGAAATCTACGCTCCGACCTACTCGCGCCCATATCCAAAACCCCGAGAGCTTTCAACTCGACCTGACAAATTGCTTTGATTGTCTAGGAGAAAACCTTGCAGTGGACGAGCTAAACAGCGGTTTGGTAGAAGCTGTCCATACGGTGGGATCTAAGTATTTTAGACCGTAGAGATAGACCACAAAAACTCTCGATCCACACTCTTGACCTCATGGCCGAATAGACGGATCTGGAAGTCCTTGCGACACGATGTCCGTGCTCACAATACTGTGAGCATTAAGGAGACAATTGAGCGGAACGGAGGCTCCAAAGTGTTTGCAAGAGACTTGTCTATTGGGCAAAGCCAGTTGTCTAGGCTGAAGAAGGAAGACAGCCGCGTGGTAACGACGAGGGCAGAGGTATTAAGGGAGATCGAGAGGTTCTACGGACAGCATTACACCTCCGACCCGAGAGCCGAGTTGATCCGACACTTTAGCGACAACTCTTCAATTCCGTTCTCCTCGAGGGTTCAACGCCAGAGGCATGGAGCAGGAGCGCGGTAGTACTGTTCTTCAAAAAAGGTGATAACACTTTGCTGAAGAATTACAGGCCCATCTCGCTCCTGAGCCATGTCTATAAGTTGTTTTCGAGGATCATCACAATCGTCTCGAACGCAGGTTTGATGACTTCCAGCCTCCCGAACAAGCCGGTTTCCGAAAAGGCTTCAGTACCATAGACCATATCCATACGCTTCGGCAAGTTATACAAAAAACCGAGGAATATAACTTGCCGCTTTGTTTAGCGTTTGTGGACTATGAGAAAGCCTTTGATTCGATCGAGACTTGGGCTGTGCTACAGTCTCTCCAGCGGTGCCATATCGACTATCGGTACATCGAAGTGTTGGAGTGTATATACAACAACGCCACCATGTCGGTCCGAGTACAAGATCAGAGTACGAAAGCTATTCCACTACAGAGAGATGTCATATCTCCGAAACTGTTCACTGCCGCGCTGGAAAACGCCTTCAAGCTCTTGCAATGGAAAGGATTCGGCATCAACATCAACGGCGAGTATATCACTCACCTTCGGTTTGCCGACGATATTGTAGTCTTGGCAGAATCGCTGGAAGACCTTAGAACTATGCTCGAAGACCTCAATCGAGTCTCCCAACAGGTGGGTCTTAAAATGAACATGGACAAAACGAAGATCATGTCGAATGTCCATGTTGTGCCCGTCCCCATCGGCGTTGGGGGCTCGACTCTTGAAGTTGTTGACGAATATGTCTATTTAGGACAAGTGGTCTGGTTAGGCAGGTCCAACTTCGGGAGAGAAGTCAATCGTCGAATCCAACTCGGTTGGGCAGCGTTCGGGAAACTACGCGACGTCTTTTCGTCCAAAATACCTCAGTGCCTTAAATCGAAAGTCTTCGATAGTTGTGTGTTGCCAGTGATGACTTACGGCACCGAGACGTGGCCTCTCACTATGGGCCTTATTAGGAAGCTCAAAGTCACTCAACGAGCTATGGAGAGGGCTATGCTCGGGGTTTCCCTACGAGATCGAATCAGAAATGAGGAGATCCGTAGGAGAACTAAAATAACTGATATAGCCCACCGGATTAGCAAGTTGAAGTGGCAATGGGCAGGGCACATAGCGCGGATGACCGATGGGGTCGGAAAGTGCTCGAATGGAGGCCACCTAGCGGAAAGCGCAGCGTAGGACGTCCACCCACAAGATGGTCCGACGACCTGGTAAAGGTCGCGGGACGTCGCTGGATGCAGGCTGCCTCCAACAGGTCTCTGTGGAAATCATTGGGGGAGGCCTATGTTCAGCAGTGGACTTCCTTTGGCTGATGGATGGAAACTTGACTTAAATATTTTTAATGTTAATTCAATGCGTTGCAAAAAAATATCGATATAAACTACTTGGAACTTGATACTACGTCACTAGAAAAATGCAATTTCGATCTGTCGTCGCGTACAGTATACATTGATATACCCATACAATGATGAGGGAAGAAGAAAATAAAAATATCGTTGTAAGGTTAATATACCATTAGGTAATTTAAAATTATTAAATATTTCAATAAACTATAAAGGGAATTTATCGCGTTTACAACCAATTTATTAGTATAGATCCAATATAAAGGGAAAAGGTGAAAACATTACCCTTTATAACATGCATGTTATTTGTAGATACAATCAAAAAATTGCATGTAGTATCGTTATTGTTGAATCCAGTGTCAGATAGGCGGACACTGGTGATGCTAGTAATTTGGCCAGTCATAAATTACTCGTTTAACTGAATTACGCGAGTTGAAAGCATTCCACTACTGTCGAATGCGGACCGTTTCCATTCCCATGCAACTCTCGCGTGTCCACTGATATGCAGGCATCCGACGCTCTCCACAAATGAGCTTTGAATCGATGAAATTTAATTATTGCTAACTTTGATATTTCCTAGATAGGCACTGATTACATAACCCATTCCATGGCAATATGATTATTACAAGCCGTTGGGATATACATTTTATTAGACTGCTGGTTAAACACGTCAATATAAGTATGATAGCAACGGTATTGTAAACTTTAAGATGAGCAATTTGACTAGGTAGGTAATTTAATTTTTATAATTAATTAATAGCTCTACTTTTCTTTATTTGTATGGTGTTATATGGTATTCATGACTTAAATTTACATATGTAACTAAATCGTCCTCTAAGAAATAATGTGAAAAAGTTTATTTATTAGTAAGACAAACCTAAAGCAACAAGGTGACATTCAAAAAAGGCACTTTTTGTAATTAATGGCGACAACGAGTATACCATTCGCCTGATGGTAAGCGATACGACAGCTCATGGGCAGTAGCAAAACCAAACAACACTATAAATTACAAAGCAATGCTTTGCATTCCACTGCGCGCCATCTTGAGACAAAAATGTAAAGTCTCAATATGTCCAATAGTTACTCTGGCTACAATGTCCTTCAAAACCCGAACACAACAAAGCATTTACACTGCTGTTTGGCGGGAGTAATATACATTGCGGTGGTATCTACCCAGGCCGGTTCTCACTTATGAGAGACCTTCTACCACTAACAATGAACTTGTCAATAATTAATTAAATCAAGTTAATGCATACTCCGTCTTTTCAAGGTAAGTACATCATTCACAACATAAAAAGCATACACACAAACAATAATACTTCTGTATCAGCCCATATACGTCCCACTGCAGGGCACGGGCCTCCTCCACAACCGACAGCGTACTGTCGGCAATCGTAATTGAGAGTGGTTAGGCCATATAGTCCACCACGCTGGCCTAGTGCGGGTTGGCAGACTTACATACCATAGAAGTTTTATAAATCTCTGTGGTATGCAGGTTTCCTCACGATGTTTTCCTTCACCGTTTTAGTGCGTGGTGATTGACTATCAATACACACATGACTCCGAAAAGTCAGAGGTGTGCCCTGGGATTCGAACCCGCGACCACCGTGAACATGTTGGCTATAATACTTGTTCCTACACAAACAAATAAATTTAATCAACAATTAAGTATTTGTTCAGTGGTAGTAGTAGTATTAAAAGTAAACTAGATATTGAACTGGTGGTAGGTCTCATATGTGAGAGGCTGCCTGGGTGGGTACCACCGCAATGTCTATTTCTCCCGTCAAACAGCAGTTTAAATGCACTGTTGTGTTTCGGATTGAAGGACATTGTAGCCAGAGTAACTACTGGACATATTGAGACTTAACATCTTATGTCTCAGGATGGCGAGCGCAGTGGAATGCCAAGCATTGCTTTATAGTTCAAGATGTTGTTTGGTTTTGCTACTGTTCATGAGCGGTCGCATCGCTTACCATCAGGCGAACGGCATGCTCGTCTCGCCATTCACAGCAATAAAAAAAAAAAAAAAATTTAAGTTAATATTAATATGAAGTTTGGTCCAGTTGTATCGGCAATTTATAATAAGTTGTATGCAATTTCTGTTATTATGTGATAATACTTGTGTGTCACTGGTTAAGGATTCTGACAAAATGCTCTTGCAACCTGCACAATAAAAGTACACATTATTTGCATCGAATCAATGACGCGCGAATACGCGGAAGACGGATGTTACATTAACATACAAGTACGATTAATATTACGTTTATATTCACTTTTACATGGATTTTTAACCACTTCTTTGTGGTATGAGACTAAACATATTCGCTGTTATACAGCTTTGAAGCCTTTGATATTCATATTTCAAAAATATCCACTTTAATATTTTGAGGATTTGTAAATAACAAGATTGACTACATGAGAATTTTAAATATTTTTTAAGCATTATTTGATAAATAAATTGCTGATGTTGTATTTAAATAAGATTTATAAAAATACAAACATTCTCAGTGTCAAGATTGGCAATGAGAATTTTTGTACGGCCCACTAATACTTCATTAGGGTCTGGGTTTTGTGAGACCGAAGAATCTCACGTAGTTCCTGATAAGTGATACCCAAGACACAATACTCGATCTTAGTGTGGGATCAGGACTATTTACGTATGCATGTGGCTGTTGGGTGCTTATAATTCGTGGATGTATGGAAACACCGAACACCGTGAAGTCAGTGGTGAGGTTATGCAAGGTTGTAGCATCTAGTTTCTTTGCTTTCTCATGGAAGTGGCAAAGCCTTAAATCAGACCAAGATAGACTTGGTAAATAGACAGGGTTGTCAGGTAGAAGCGTATTATTCTTCCCAAAAGAACTGTTTCTTCCAACATTATTATTCGTTACGTTACTATTTGTATTATATATCGGTTATTATTTCGGTTAGGCTTTGGGTAACAGTCTCTAGTAAAACAAAATAAAATAAGTAGAAAGCGCGGAGCTCAGTTATTGGTCTCTCATATGTGAGAGGCCACCTGGGTAGGTTGTCACCCCAATGTCTATTTCATCCGCCAAGCAGCAGTATAAATATATTTTTGTGTTTCGGATTGCAGGACGTTTTAGCCAGAGTAATTACTAGACATATTGAGACTTAACATATTATGTCTCAGGATGGCGAGACATACAATGCAAAAAAAACAGCAAATATCTAGCCGTAGCAACTGCCGGTTAGTGCATCCGACGCATCAAGTAAGTGGATTAAATATAAAGTTGTCGCAATTCTATCATGGATTCGAATAAGCGTCAATGGCACTGTAATCATAACTGTACTTTCCACAACCATCGTTACCACATAAACCAAACTTAGGTTATTTTTTTATCTAGTGTTATGGGACGATTAAATAAGGTATATCCAGACTGCTAGCGAAAACGAAGTCGGGAGGTAGTTATGTGAATAACACAATGCAACTAAAAATTTTGTAAAACGCGGTAATTTTTTTGAAATCCGTAGTTTTTGCTATTATAATAATACTTTGAATACTTACGAACTTAAGAGTTTTTAAAATAAAAAGGTGTACATTATTATTTTAGGAAAAACTATGTATTTACCACCCAACACGACTATAGAAGAATAAATAAATAAAGATTTTTTTCAGAATGTTAAGTTCTACTGTGTGAAGACACTAACACTATGACCTGGATTCGTTTTCAGTCGTAGTCTGGATATACCCTGTACTATCAATGAAATGTGGAAAGACTCTTGTGGTCAAAATTACATACAAAGGAGTCTTAAGTGAAGCTTAAGTATCTTGATTGTTACGCACGTACAAAGTTGCAGTATAAGAAACGTCAAGAAGTGTCGTTGGGATGGTCGCGTCACTATATGATTCGCCGGTGAAAGACACAAGACCAAGCTTTTCGTAATATTACGAATCCTTCAAGAAAACTAACGGCTTTTAAGGAGGGGCCTACCCATGACAATGTGAGCATATTATAAACGTATAAGACAAAAATAGCAGGTACCAGTTTTGCCTTGCCTCTGGCAAAGCAGAAGCACACGAGTGGCTTGGCCGCATATCATCAGTTCTCGTTTGCCTACAGAAGCAATAAAAATCTCATAACACAATAACTGTAATACTCTGTCCATTATACAGTAACTTAAGCCTAAACCTAGCTAAATACATATTATTATAAATTGGGAGGTCTTTTACGTTAGTATGGGCCCAAGAAGAGAATAAATCACATATAAAATAAGGTTCTTAAAATGATTTATATTATGGTAGAGCTTCGTCATCTGGATTGCCTTATATGGGCGGTTGAAGTTACTGTACAAAATATGTCACTGAACCTAGGTGTCTACTATTCCCACAGAAAACAGCCATAAAGTGTAGCAGCATAGTTGTTGTGTTTCGTTCACTGAATGAGGTTGCCGGACACACAAAAGTCGGTGGGAGAATATTAGTGTGTGAGCGAACTACGTTCACCGCGCACTATGGTGAAAAACTCGTAGTAGTTACCCACGCAAATGTGCCACGTTTCGGGTTCAGCTAGTGTAAACACTTTAATCGTTGCGGGATATAGTGTTGATACATTTTCAGAGTAATATTTTGTGTTTTTTCCCGTGTATGACACGATCACGGAAATGATGCATGATAGCAAAGTCACTATAATATGTTGTAGCAGGTTAAAGCGTTCGTGTGGAAAATTGAAAACAAATGTGAACAAAAAGAATTAAAATTAGTAATATTGAATTTATAGGGTTACAATAAGTAAAAATCATAAGTATTTTAGAAATATAAACTCTTAGAGAAAAACGCAAGAGTCTTTTTTGTAGCTGGGTAGGTGTGACGCATTGTTTAAATTAATATCGGTGGGCATATAAATATGTAATAGGAGCCGTTATATTATTTCTTGAATGGTATGAGGTGCATTTGAACGTAGGTCGGTGCATTAGTCTAAGTCAGGAAAGTTCCTTTCAATAAAGTTTTCCCGCCGGAGCAGCGGGAACAGTGTAACGAATTAATCAAAATTTCACCTCGGGGCCTAATATGAGTCATGATTTCTGGCGCTGAACAATAGCCGTGAAGGCGCACTCAAATCGAAGTTGAATCAGTACGTATAGTGGGAGAGTTCCTTTGTTACGGAGCCGAGTAATGAAAGCGTTGGCTGATAATAATTTACGAACAGCAGAAGTGTCGCTGTTTAATGGCGAAAATAGGGGTCCGAGAAGCATTCCAGTGGGCGAGAGAGGCGAGAGAGGCGAGAGCGGGCAGGCGGCTGGGCAGGCGGACGGCAGGCGGCCGCCGGCGACGACTGACAACCGCGCCGACAGCAAACTAAAATAATTATCATCATTGTCCCTGGCCACGGCGAGCGCTTTAATTGTTCATTTACATTTGCAACGATGATACCAGTTCCGAACTATTTCGCTCGACGTTTATTTTACTCTCGCCGGTTCCGGTGCCGCGTTATTGTTCAGGGTTAATGGTCTGAAAAATAGAAATGAATCGCAATTTGTATCGTGTTATTGTTACGTACAAGTCACTGCTACAAATTAATTTATTGGTCTATTAAATGACACGCCATATTTAACCTTTTCGCTTTTCTTTGGCCTGAGATGTAGTTTGCTAAAGTCAAATATATCAAGCAAAGTACACAAGGCTATGAACGTAACGGTTCCATACGACAATATACATCACAAGTTCAATTCTTTTGCGCTATTACAACTAAGTGCGACATCAGAATTATTCTTTTTGGATTGTATAGGTATAAATACATAAATATTTATGGTAGATATAATACAAACAGATAGATGATTACGGGTTAGTAATTTATGTATTATCTCTTAGATTTACGTGAATGTTACATATTGAAATAAAACTATTATTTACGGATTTTATCGCGAATTTAGTTTAAATTTTTTACATTTCCGCCCCGTGACCACGAAAGCTGTAAAGTAATCAAAACGTCGGGAAGTCAAAAGTGTAAAAAAAAATAAACTAAATTCGCGATAAAATCCGTAAATAATAGATTTATTTCAATTATGTATTATCATTTCTTAGATTTGGTCTCGAGCTAGGTGAAGTGAGGATCTGCAAAAGGTTGCTGGCAGATACTGGATACAACAAGCCGAAAACAAGGGGAAATAGCGCAGTTTTGGGTCTATGTCCAGCAGGGGAAAATAAAAGGCTGATGATAATGAAGATGAGATAGGTCTAGATTTTTTAAAATATTTTATATCAAGTTTATATTTCTAAAGTCCAGATATTTACACTTTGGCAACATCTGATACCTCTACACAGTAAGTTGAATACTTTTGACTAGTATTACCTGATGTACGAATTGAATGATGTTGCATTGTCTAGAAAGTGTTATATTTCTTGAAGTGTTATACACACGCCAGCAGAATTAGAGGAACACGCGTTAAATATTGAATTTCTTAGAAAATATTATAATAAATGAATGTTTTTATTTTTAAATATTTAAAGTGAGGTAAAATGTATAACAAATTACTATAACTGAGTTAAAAAAATACTTTAATTAATGACGCAAATGCAATTAAACAGAAATACAGTAAAATGAAATTTCTGTATTGTCAATGTAATCATGTATTTTAAAAACTCACAGCAATAATTTAAGAAAACTAATCATGCGTATTGCTACCACGGGCTCTGATAAGAGTCTGGATATGATCCTTCACGCTTTTAATGACGTCATCAATCATTTTTTGCGACAAATTCTGCCACTCTTGCACTAACATGAATTTTAATTCTTGGACGATCTTAGGAGCTTGTTTCTTCCATTTATCTTTCTTCCGATGACGTCCCGTACGTTCTCTATCGGATTCATGTCTGGTGATCTTACTGGGTAATCCATTTGCGCGATTTGGGCCTGATTTAAGTAGTCACGAACCATTTGCGCTGTGTGGGGTCGCGCATTATCGTGCATAAATAAAAAAGATTCGCCTATGCATGGTGCAAAAGGCAATACATGGGACCCTATGATTTCTGAGACGTATCTTTGTGCAGTTAAAGACCCATTTTCTATAAGTATTAACTCCGCGCATGCTTCCAAACATATACCACCCCATACCAAAATTGACCCTCCGCCATAAGACACGTCTTTCAGTAAAGTTTGCTCGATTATCGTTCTCCTCGATACCTCCAGATCTTCTCCCTTCCTTCTATGTAATTCACACCAAAACTGCTTTTATCACTAAACAAAACTCGGCTCCACTCATTTGTCCAGTCGCGGTGTCGATGAGCAAAAGCTTATCTGGCTACTTTATGTACCACCTCAAATTTTGGATCTTTGGACGGAACGTAAGACTTCAGTCCAACTTCATTTAAGCGTGTTCTCACTATGCGCTCCCTGATATTAACATTACAGACTTCATGTGACATGTTTCGGGCCTGAATAGCCGTTTGACGACGATTTCTCAAACTTTGCAGCCGTATAAAATAATCATCCTGGTACTGGTTCACCATTTTCTGTCTTATCCTGGCTTCCGCACATAAGAGCCTATGTGCGTGTAACGTTTAACGTTGAGAAAGACGACAGATACCGACACACCCAATGCGCGACTTACTGAACCCTACCGTTGACAATTTTCAATCATTGTTACCGTTCTGGCAACTTCAGTGGAAGGTAAGCAACTCATTTTATATCCTACAAGACAGGTACTCTCAAAACAATAACAATAAAAATATCTTAAGTGACATAAAATGAAATTAAACAACATTTTGTGAAGGTGAAAAAATTTTAAAAACACTTGAGAGCGTATAATTAATGATAAATCTCTAAATATCCAATAATCTTTTTGCATCATTTTATTTTTTAATGGTGCTGAAATATAAATACAAAGACCATTTATACAAACAGCAAACAAAATTAAAAAAATAACTAATTTTTGTGCGTGTTCCTCTAATTGTGCCGGCGTGTGTATTTCGGTGGTTTTCAGTAATGGAGGCTGATTTTTGCCGTGTATAGATGCAATGTAAAATATATCCAGATTACATATGTACATAGGTCACTGATATAAAAAAACAATCCGAAAAGTTCTTGTCTTTGTTGCTCGTTATCTCCATATTATAATTCCACATTTAATATACACACTAGGGGCCATGCTTGGCTTCGCACGAATGCAGGTACTTATTGAGTCTATTCCACATCAACAAAATATTATTTCACGTTCTAAGTATTGTATATTACAATTATATATCCCGTTCTGTTAGGAGTTATTCTGTCAGCATGCAATCCTGTGCTCTCCTGTCCTGTGTCATTATTTTTAATGTAAAATAGCACAGCAAATATGTTTATTTGTATTCCTTACTCACCCCACAGGAACACATTTTTTTTTCGGGACGGATCCTGGATTAACACATAGGCTACTTTTTATCCGCTACCTCTATATCAATAAAACTAATACAGTAAGTAGTTTTTTTGTGCTGGTAAACTGACTTGACGCGGTTGCCGAAATGTTCACGGTCGTCGCAGGTTCAAATCCCAGAGACCACCTCTAACTTTTCGCAGTGATGTGTGTATTGACATTCAATCACCACGGACTATAATGTTGGAGGAAAACATCGTGAGGACACCTGCATAGCTATTTGTAAAATATTTTTATGGTAGGTAAAGTCTGCCAACCCGCACTAAGCCAGCGTAGTGGACTATATGGCATAACGCCTCTCAATCGTATTCTCGATTGCAGAGGAAGCTCGTGCCCTGCAATGGGACGGATATAGAGTACAGAGTTTTTGATAAAAAGTTTTTGCGTGGAAGAGTTACAATCAACTATACATACATCCATATATACAAACTTTAGCGTTTATGATCATAATTATTGGAAAGGAAATAAGGATATTTTTAAAAGATTTCTAAATCGTCAAATATGAGTACATTAAAATGTAATGAAACTTTCTCTATTTAGATTTTTTTCTTGGCTCGACAGTCATCAAACCGATTCTTAAGGCAACAGCTGGAGTCGAAGCAATTGCCAACGACCGATTACGACAGTGAGTTATTGGCTTTTTGTTTCGCATTTGACTTTGTGGTTTCGATTCACACATGCCAAATATGTGACTTGTATAAAATATATGTAAATAGTATTCATAAACACAAAAATGATATAATATAATTACTCCGTTTGGGGCAACGTGCTAAAAAACTCAAGTGGAGACTTTTAGCCAGAGAATTACTATTAATTGCAATTGTAATGCACTTTTCGATACAGTAATAGACACTTAAACTTTATTTTTTTATGCTAGATGTAGTGTTATCCTAAGCCCTTGACTTTCATTTGGTATTTTTCCTAATAATAAATATCTATCCATATAAAAATAAAGCTGGGATGGACGGCAAAAGTATTTAAGAATTGCTACATTAATTGCAACATTAAACAAATAAAAAATTCGGTTCAGAAGTAATATACTTACGACAAACATCTTCCGCAAAATTTTTTTTAAAGATATAAATTTGTAATTACTACTATGGTTGCTTTTTTAGTTTGATCCATTACGGAGAACTCATCATTTATGCAAAATCATTATCTTTATAAAGAAATAACCTTTATGTACGGTATATAAATGGAACGGTTTTGGGAACATTCCCGCTTCTGAAATTTTAATTAAAAATATCTTCTGCGATGTTTCACTTGTACTTATCCAGTTTTTGGTTAATTTAGTTAATATTTTCACTACTTCTATAAAGCTAGCAATTAATAGTCTATTGAAGTCATTTTTCGTATTATACAAAAATCTTAGTGAAACCACAAACGTGTCTCGTGTATGAAATAAATATTAAATAGTTTTTATATGTAGTGAGTATAATACAACAATAAATATTATAACAATTATAGTTACGACAATTAATACAAAGATTTAATGTGAAAAATAATGTAATTCTAAGTGCTGTCTTTAACAATACTTGTTTTCCGCTCAAACGTCGTGAATGGAAATGTATCAAACAGATATATCTCATAAACAAAACAAAGCCATAACGGCAACTATTAAGCACGTAGAGTGTTTCACGTAGCCATTGTAATAACGTTTTCTCTCGCTCGTAGGGGCACAGTGGTATTACAAAATGAAATTACAAGAGACGTTCGCGGAGTCCTCCCACGGCATTAATTTGTATCAAGAATTTGTAGAGATTTAGCTTGAGCCGGGACAGAGTGTTCATCGCACCCGGCGAGCGTTAACACTTATTAAGGGGGTGCATCCCTGCGACAGATGTAGGGGAGGTCCCGCCATTTGCGTAATGTCAGGAATGGTTACACTCGATTTAATAAAACTCCGACAACATTTCATTCTGAAGAATTTAAGAGTCAATTCGTTTTAAACGCCACAGCAGCATAGCGAGAAAAAACCGTGAGCCGAAACGTGCTCGGAATACATTGCCAAGGCTTGGATTTCTTATCGGCAGCAATTGAGATGAGTACTTATGGCTTTTCGAGTGGCTCGGCTTCGTTTAATTTGTTGTTTCAGCGTGGAATTTTTATTAACGTCTCCCCTCACTTTACATTTTTAGGGACGTGGTCCTTATTGGCAAGTCAAGGTGAAGAGAAACTTTCACTTCTTCTTTTTTCCTTTGAGTTTGAGTACATCGGAAACGAGGGCGGTGAATAGTAAACAGATCGATGACCATCCCACTGTGCTATATAATTTGCGGTTAACCTGTTGAGTGGTTGACGCTTGTACATCTGCAGTTAGCAATGTACCGACCGTAACCGATGCCGATTAGTTATCCCGTCTGTCAAATCCTTCGCGCCATTAATATTCCCAACTCAATCAATTATATGCGATATATCATCATTGATCGCACAAACTGAAATAGCGCTGAATCAAACCAATCAAAGTTTTAGCCGAACAGCAAAAGTTTATCCACCACAGATCAGGCGAAAGAAAAAAATATATATTCAGCACCGCCCTCCCTACACAAAGCCAGCGAAATTAGACTGTTAGCGAGTCAAAGCTTTTTAATGTGATGACAATTGTTGCCTTACCTCCATACAAGGACAAAAGGCACAGTGTACGCAAATCTATTCGTGTAATTTTTATAACAGTGAGAAGTACTTTCTTTGTTAGAAAGCAGTCTTTTTCATTTATTTGAAATTAAATAATTCAGAACATAACCACAAGACAGTAATCGGGATTCACCTCAATAAATCTCATCGACGGATTAATAAAGTTTCTCACAGGGATTTTTCCTGAGTAGATATTATTGCATAAAATTATAGTCTTGAGCCCATTTTACTTGCAAATACAATTACATTTTGTCCAAGCTTTGTGACAGGGCTCAGAAATTAATAGCAACACAGAAGCGTGTGTCATGAACGGAAAACAGAAGGGGACCACTCAGCAGATGCTTATCTGCACACACGCGTTCTGAATCTAACGTTTGTGTTACTACGCGCAAATGTAAATAGCTTCTTATTACTACACTCATTTATTTTGCTTCGGCATGATAATCTTGATGAGCATCTCCGTGTGTTTGTTTTGCACACCGCGCACTTAACTAATGTTTTCGCTTATAGGTTGGCAAACGACATTTTCGTACAGTAAAATTACCTTTACATTGAATTTAATTACGCAAAAAATTACATTGACGTTTTTTTTCATACGTTAATGCAATTTTATGCGTACTATTTATACAAAGCTGTGTGACTGTGAGGCTAATAACTCAATGGCTAACAACGGGATGTACAATCACTACAATCAATTGATGTGGGTTTAAATACCAGGCGGTGACTGTTCATGTAGTGCGGTCAAAATGTAGGGTCACTTGCCGTTAAGGAGTATAGCTTCAGCTCCTAACGGTTTTCCATGGTAAAAGCTGATTGATAAACTTAATTGTAAATAATATTTTTAGAATTGAAATCTTTCCCAACAAGTCGAACGAAGGTTGCTAAGCTTTTTTTTCTTGGCGAATTATATAAGCCTGCGACGATATGTTATTTTATTAGTTAGTTCTACTTACTATTATATATACATAAACTCACGCCTTGTTCCCAGAAGGGGTAGGCAGAGGTGCGAGGGCACCCACATTTCGCCTTGTATGTTCCGTCCCGCAATGTGATAGGTGGCGAGCCTATCGCCATATCGGGCACAAATTCCTGACTCTGGGCTGATACTGAATAGAAAAGTCCAATATCACTTTGCCCAACCCGGGATTCGAACCCGAGACCTCAGCTTTATAATCGTATCGTAGCACAACTACGCCACCGAGGCAGTCTGTCTGTATCAGCCCATATACGTCCCACTGCAGGGCACGGGCCTACTCTACAATCGAGAATACGATTGAGAGTGGTTAGGCCATATAGTCCACCACGCTGGCCTAGTGCGGGTTGGCGGACTTACATACCATAGAAATTCTTATGAATCCCTATGGTATGCAGGTTTCCTCACGATGTTTTCCTTCACCGTTTTAGTGCGTGGTGATTGACTATCAATACACACATGACTCCGAAAAGTCAGAGGTGTGCCCTGGGATTCGAACCCGCGACCACCGTGAACATGTTGGCAGCCGCGTCTAGTCCGTTTACCAACAGGCCACCACGCACTTACCGAGGCAGTCTACTATTATTATACTACTTACTATTATTCTATCAAATATTCGTGAAAACCTGTAAATGGCCACATATTTTTAATATTTTCTATTGTGACAAGTAAGCTGTTGGTTTTCCAATAAATGTAAATAAAATAAAACAAAGTCTCATAACTTCCGATATTTACGAAATAAGATTCAATTAACTGGAGTCTTTAACTTGAATAAATGCTCTATGTTTGTATGAAACTAAAATAAATACAACAATGTAAACTTCTGAATACAATTAGTAATAATACAAGCGCGTAAGATATTATTTACGAGGTAACGTGCGGAGTAACAAACGGTCGTCAACAGTAACATGTGGCGCATAAATGCAACTAAACTTAATTAATGATCGATTGTAGCTCGTCGACCGTGGAGAATGGAGACCCTCCGCAAATCTTTACCGGCTCAAATAGGAGTCCCAGGGGCACTCCGCGCCTTTTAATTTGCGAGTGTTAGGGGTGCACCCTGCGTACCACATGATGTTTTTTATAACCCGAGCTCTCTCATACATACTCTCGTAAAGACTGCCTTGTTGTTCAATAGAATATTATATTTTGTGACAGTAAAATATGACTACAGGATGCTACTTATTTGATTTCTTGCTAAGATTGAAATATTTTTTTATTAAAAGTCATTCTTTTTTTTACGAATCAATTTAACACAATTAATGTCTTTTAAAATAACTTTACAGGTTTGGTAATAATTTTAACATAGCGCTTAGAAACGAAGTAAAGACATCATTTTATTAAAACCCTTTAAATCGATACCAATATCCATCAGTTTAGAAGTTATATGCCACAGAGCTATACCAAAAATACCAAATGTGTTTTTTGTAGTTAAAAATCGAATTTAAAAAACAACGCTAAAAAGTAAAACAAAGTTTTCTCTTTTCCATACACTCAAAAACTTATCATTCATGCTCTGATGTAATAAGTTTTAGTAATTCCTGCGCGCATTAAGAATATTGATATTAATAATGTAAGGCCTGTAAGCGCAGCGGTAGACATCACTCAAACTTCGATAACATAGGGAGTGTGGTTCCCCTGTCGAATTTTTAATCGCAAACCGTTGATGTCGTTTGTCTGGCGCGGTGGTGCCCGGGGCTCTCGGTAGCCATCACAGCGTCGCACCCCCACATCGATTTAAAATTCATATCATACGGGCTCTGTAAATTACTTTTCTCTGTTCACTACTCTCGGTCGAAACTTAGAAAAAACTAACAGCCTTCAATGACCGCTGGGAAAGTACCGACTTATCGAACTTTAAGATTTACCTATGTTAACTTATAAATTACTCTATTTTTTATTTTATTTTAATGCACTCAATGCCGAGTCTAGCTTGCCATTAGCTTGATGGTAAACGACACTCATAAACAGTAGCAAAACCAAATACTACAAAGCCATGCTGCAATCCCATTGTGCTCGCCATCCTGAGATATAAGATTTTAAGTCTCAATATGTCCAATACTTATAATAGTTATATTAGTAATGTTTTGGAACGTGTTCGTAAAATTATTTAAACTGTTTACTCAAGTTTATATGAACTAAACGTAATTCAATGTAAGAGTAAAAAAATACAAACTTTAGTTTAAATTGGTCTCAGCTGGTTTGATTTAATACAGGGTATATCAAGACTGCTACCGAAAACGAAGCCGGGTGGTAGTTTAAGCGACTTCAGACACAATGCAACAGAAAAAGTTGCAAAAAAAAGCGACAATTTTTTTTTGTTATTTTTTTTCCTATTGCCATATTTGGGTGGTAAATACATTTTTTCCTAAAATAATAGTGTATGCCCTTTTATTTATAAATACTCTAAGGTATAAAAGAGTTTAAATAATTATTTTAGCAAAAACTATGGATTTACCACCCAAACACGACGATTTTTAAAAAATCATAAAAAATAATTGTCGCGTTTCTATGCGAAATTTTTAATTGCATTGTGTTTGTAGCCACTAAAACTACCACCCGGCTTCGTTTTCGGTTGCAGTCTTGATATACCCGGTATGTATTTACTTGTCAACGCTTCATACTTCTTAACCACAAAAGAGTTAAAGCCGAATCGGGATGTATTATGAATTTGTTGCAGGGTTATACGAGTATTACAATAAGAATATAGGAAAATGTGCGACGCCTATGTATATTTCCAATCGTAAATCAATTTCGGACACCAAAAAGACGGTATCAATATTGGGAAAACCGCAGCGGCTTTCCTGGCATAATACGAGACGCCAAGTCCGGCGTAATGTTTATTTGATACATGTAATCGCCACATGATGTATGGAAAGGCAGGAACGTATTGGGAATGTTTTGTCAGAGGGGTCCGATTAACAATAAATGTTTCTTTAAGCGCCTGGCTTATTCGAGATCTATGTGAGTTATGTAACAGATTTACGTACTGAAAGGCGTGCAAAGCCAGACGGTTTACGAGTTTTATAATGTGATTTTACAAGTTGCTTAATGCGTTGCTAATACATCGGCTAGGGGAGACTCCACTTTAATAGAAACTATATACTACGCAATACCGCGTTTGCAGTTTGTCCGCCAAAAATCGAAAAATATATTTCATAGTTTAAAATGACTCCGGATGATTAAAAAACAACTGAAGTTTTCATTGACTCATAGTGGTTATGTTGCAGTATACTATCTTCAAATCTTTACCAATCGCTACTAATAAGCGAATTTTTTAGCATTTCGAGATTACTTTTACGATTACAAAACACGTCTCGATATTAGGTAAATTATAGTCACAATGTCGTGCGAATACATAAAAACTTTTTCGATTAGCAGACTACTGCTAATCAGGAATCGAGCAATCACATGCATTTGTACTTTCAATGTGTGTTTTCCGTAGCCTTAATTGCCTACCTGACTACGATAGAGGGCCGATGGTGATCATCGCCACTCACTCATCCACGGACGAACGAAAGGTTTATGATGATTATTCGATCTAAATGATGATTTATTAGGGGATTAGGCAGCCACACGGCGCACTGAGGGGGCATATTGGCTTTATTTATGCCATAATACCATCATCACATTAAATCAGAAATAAATCGGCTTAGCTTAATATTAATAGTCCTTATTTATTAAATATTCCAAAGGGGATGCTAGGGTGTGAAAAATAATAATCGATTGGTCCACTCAGAACACGCAATTCTATGGAATTGTGTCAGTAATACTCCTATAATCATGGTAAGAATGCTTAGAAAGGCTATGATGGTTTGAGTATAAAAGATAAACGTTTATTTGTATTATTATTTTTGTTACCCAGGAGGGAAACTTCGTTATCCTGAGGTAGCTATTCTTGAAAATAAGTAATTTAATATACCTTCTTTCCAAGATTTAAGAATTTAATATTGGCAGCAGCTTGCTTAAATGGAGGGATGCTTTTTTTGTTACCATAATTTTTAAACCCCGAGATAATCAAATTATGATTCAACAAAAAACGAAGACTTAAATATGAAGGCAAATTTACTTTTTGGTATTGTAAGCGGTACTTGATATAATTGAATATTGTTTGATTGTTCTACATAGTGATAATTAGGTTATAGGTAATGACAGACATATTTATTGTTCTAATTCATTTTTAACAAATATTTTAAACTCGTTAATAAATGTATGTGTTTAAATAATAAATGCTGTGATACTTCGATTTCAGATTTTGACAGGTCCGAATCTAGGTAGATAGACAGACCATGTTCCCAAAAAGTGCTACAGAGGACCAGGAGTCAGCGAACATATTTTTTAGGGCTTCAACACATTAGAATGCACAAATATAATGTTTTTATGTAAATTATTTTATCTACTTATGTACAATTATAATTACTTTACAAGTTCATACGAATGTCACCTAATTCACTGGAGTACTGAATTGTTAAATAAATTAGACAATAGTATTTGTTGCGTATTCAGTTAAAGTGCTGACGAGTTAAAGAGTGTCCGCGGTGTGGAATCCGCATTGAAACAAATCATTGTGAACACCACAAATATTTGTTTGGTGTCTATATGTAGGAAGCACAAATTATCTCTAATAGGTTCTGAAGAATATCCACAGTGAATTGAAAGAAAAGAAAGAAAGAAAATTATTTATTTGTAACAAGTAACACTAACAAAATCAAAATATTATAGTATAAGTAATACAAATAGTGCTCGTTACAAAAACGGACCACACTCAGCATGTGCTGGTGTTACCAGCGCTGGTCTTCCGTGTGGCCGTGATGTGATGTCACGGGCGTCAAACAAACAATATATATTATGTTCATAACTATCTTAAGACAAATCAGAACAAAAAGAAAAAAATAATAATAATAAAAATTAACAAATTTTGGTTGTCCAATACATTGAGACAACACAAGCGTAGTACAATACCTGCACCAAGAAACCTCAAACTTGAGTACACGTTGCCGTTGCAATGGAATTGGAATCCTAATGTGCCGTAAGGATTCCGAAAATAGTTAATTTGGGGTATTCTTTTATTTATTGTATTTAGTACTAGTTATCACCACTAAATTAAAGCAATTTGCATAACCACTCTCTGAAATAGATATTTCGTTCCAAAAAAAAAACTTCATCTAATTTTACAATTACCCTGATTGTACTAAACATGGCTTTGAAAGTTTAAGAAATAATGTTTTCCGTTTTTCGCCGCGTAAAAATACGAAATGCATAACTCCTAACTACGACCAAAGAACAACAAAGACGCCATTTAAATTGCTTTAATACAAGTTTGTTTCTTTGAATCGCAACAGTGAGGGGAAATTTTCGGAATTTATTTTAAAGCATTTCTTGCAAAGAAGCTTCCGACGTTGCCCGGAGTTAGACAGGCCACAACATGTAAAAAGTTAAATTTATAAGACTGCGAACAGAGTTCTGGCGGCCGCGTGACATCAAGCTGCGACCACGCAGCCTCTTTGTGTATTCATGAAACTTGTACCAAATTATGTGTCCGCTCACTTCCTTTCAACCAGCACTATCTATGCTCAGAGATTCAACACCCAAACACAAGTGTATCTCGCATCATACTCCACCATCTATTTAAAATGTTATTTGTTTAGGGTAAAACAAAAAGAAGTGTAAAACATTATACACCACCGCGTTCGGAATGTATCAAAAAAGTTGCCAAAGTGCAGTCTGGGATAATATAGGTAACATGGCCCGCGGCGACCATTGATTCAAAAGAAAGACAAGTAGAAAGTTTCCCGCCGAAGACATGAAATCATAGAACGATTTCTTTTACGACTTCGGTTTCAACTTCATAGCGATGAATTATGCAGAAAGAAGAGAGATTTCCTGCGATAAAAGTCGTAACACCCAGGAGTGTTCTAAAGACACCCTTAGGGTGTTATCATAGGAATATACGTTTGATTTTTATAATTCGCGATGGGTAAAATATATTCCAACTATTTTTATTTGCGAATGTTGGCTAAATGTGCACTTACAGAGGGCTTAAAAATATAATTGCAAGGTGTCTTTAGGTTCGAGTGTCGTATGAAATAGGAACAATTTAAATTAATTAAATCAATAGGCGATTTAGTAAATTAAAAAAAAAACATAAACTTAAACATGGAGTAGATATCGAGGTGAAAAGTAAACTGTCAAACTCTTAAAACTTGGAGTGTTTGTTCGTTTTCAAATGTTTGTAAAAAAGTGACAAACTTGTTTTTGTCGAATTAGTTTACATCATTTATGGTTCGGGTATAAAAGTTGCTCTTCTACGTCTGTATTTCAAGTGTAAATGTTGGGAAACATTTCTGAGAATTTATTGAATAACGTGTCAAAAATTATTTAAAAAAAGTATTTAAAACTTAAAGTAAAAAATGTAAGCCAGTGCCAATTATGGTCATAATAATTTTGGAAACGGTTATTTATTTCATTTCATCTCATTTCGTTTGGTGAAATGAGAGGCCGCGGGTTCAATCGGCACCGAGTAATGTTTGTGAGGCCCACAAGTATTTATCTCGGGTCTCGGTGCTGGTGAGACCAAAAAGTATCCCGTAGCTTCTGGGGTTACTCTATACTCCGACACGAAGTTCGATTGTTCGAATGCAGAACGTATTAGATAAAAAAAATCCATTTCTAAAATCAATATTATTCTCTACTAGCGGTCGGGCCCGGCTCCGCCCGGGTGCATACACGTTTTAAAATGACGGTCTGATTTAATTCTGACTATCAGTTTAGAATATCGACCAATCGGACCACGAAAAACGAACAAAATTTCCTCGTATTTGCTAGAAATATCATTACTGCTTTCCTCCTATAGGTCATAGCGTGATGGTATATAGTCTATAGCCTTTCTCAATAAATTGACTACCCAACACTGAAAGAATCATTCAAATCGGACCAGTAGTTCCAGAGATTAGCGCGTTCAAACAAACAAACTCTGCAGCTTTATAATAAACTCATTTGCAAAAAAAACGGGCACCTAAGCATGGAACCATTTCAAATGTTACTATTGGTTTGTTTGATAATTATAGGTAGTTTTACTTTCACAATTTTGTAAATTAATAAGCAAGTAATCGTTTTCGTCAGTATTATCATAAAATTTTGATAAAATTTATGTGTTTTAATGCTAAAGTTCACTTGTAGTGTATGCTCGCTAGTAGTGCATATGCTCGTGAAGTAAGAGTTAACAAAGATTTTTGTTTGTTTTTTTCTTTAATAAAGTAAAAGCAGATAAATGTTTAGTATCGAGTGTGACCCCCTCTAGTTGAAATCACAGCTTGAATTCGTCTGGGTATCTGTATCAGGTATGCTAGCGAGGATATCCCGGATACTTGCTTGCGGAATACGTTCCCACTCCGCGGTAATCACATTCTTCAGCTCTCTGATGGTCTGCGGAGCCGGTTGTACTGATCTCACGCGTCGTTTCAGAACGTCCCAGACATGCTCTATAGGATTGAGCCTGGTTCTGGAAGAAAACCATGTACCCAACCACGGGATGATGATCATTTCTTGTGAGTCGCGCATTGAGAAATCGCAAGTCTTCGTATGTGGACCTTAAGAACAACCTCGAAGAAGTAAGAAATGGGCATATTAGTCTATGGACGGTCAGGAGGCTTCTCGCGGCCAATATACGCAGTCATCGCCCGGCCCGCGGCCCTAAGTTACTCCGTGAACACAGAGTTGCCAGACTTAGGTTTGCTCGAAATTGTGAGTCATGGACTCAAGAAGACTGGGATAGGGTATTGTTCTCCGATGAAGCCAGGATATCTATGTTCGGTGAAGATCGACGCCGGCGAGTGCTACGAAGACGAGGAGAACGCTTTGTAGAGGCTTGTTTTGAAGAAATCACACCTTATGGTGGGGGCTCTGTTATGTTTTGGGCAGAAATAAATTCAATGGATCGTACAGAGTTAGTCTTCATTGAAAACGGCTCACTGACTGGACATCGATACATAATGGAAGTTCTAATTCCTCATGCACAACCCGCATTGACCACTTTAGGCGAAGACTCAATTTTTATGGACGACAACGCTCGAGGCCACCGGTCTGGCGATGTGGAAGCGTATGTGCAAGAGGTCGGCATTCGTCGTTTGGATTGGCCAGCTCTAAGTTCCGACCTCAGTCCTATAGAGCATGTCTGGGACGTTCTGAAACGATGCGTGAGATCAGTACAACCGGCTCCGCAGACCTTCAGAGAGCTGAAGAATGTGATTACCGCGGAGTGGGAACGTATTCCGCAAGCAAGTATCCGGGATATCCTCGCTAGCATACCCAGACGAATTGAAGCTGTGATTTCAGCTAGAGGGGGTCACACTCGATACTAAACATTTATCAGCTTTTACTTTATTAAAGAAAAAACAAACAAAAATCTTTGTTAACTTTTACTTCACGAGCATATGCACTACTAGCGAGCATACACTACTAGTGAACTTTAGCATTAAAACCCATAAATTTTATCAACATTTTATGATAATACTGACGAAAACGATTATTTGCTTATTAATTTACAAAATTGTGAAAGTAAAACTACCTATAATTATCAAACAAACCAATAGTAACATTTGAAATGATTCATTGCTTAGGTGCCCGTTTTTTTTGCAAATGAGTTTATTAGTATAGATGAAACTTATCACCGACTTCGAACTAAGTTTAAAATTACGACGTACAATACAGGATTCTTTTTTTTTTTATACTGGCCTGGCATAGTGGCGTCATTGCACCTGATGGAATGTGCCAATTCCGCCCAGGCAGAGTATCCATTGGCATCGGACGGCAGTCCCATGCCAATGGAAACAATTATGCCGGCCTGCTAAGGTGCCTCTTCACACCGCGGCGGAAGGACCCAGGATTGTAGGAAGGAAGGAACACGTGCGCCGGCAAACAATTCCACAGCCTGACGGTGCGGCACAAAAACGAATTTGAGAACCGTTTGGTTCGCGCCGGGATGGTGTGGACCGTCAAGCTATGGCTTCGCAAGCCAGCACGCGTGGTTCTGGTTAGGAATGGAGAGGAGGGGAGCAAGTTGAACAATTCTTCAGAGCACTCACCGTGATACAGGCGGTAGAACACGCTTAGAGAGGCGACATCTCTCCGGAGTTGTAGCGACTCCAAGTTGCTCGTAACGTCTGCATCATTCACAATGCGGATGGCCCGCCGCTGCAATCCATCCAAGGCATCGAGCAGGTACTGGACGGATCCATCCCAGAGGTGCGAGCAGTACTCCATACCCGGCCGGACCTGCGCTTTATATAAGCGACAAAGCTGACCGGGCGTGAAAAACCGACGCACCCTGTTCAGGACTCCAACCCTGCGTGATGTTGCAGATATTACGCCCTCGATGTGATTCCTTGGATTGAGATCACAGCGGATATCGACACCGAGGATACTCAGGTCATTCCGCACTGAGAGGGGAGTACCCTGAAGAATGGGGAGGGGAGAGAAGGGGGTTTTTTTTGCACGTGAACGCACACACCTGGGTTTTCCTGGCATTGAACTCAACCATGTTCCTGGAACCCCATGTAGAAATGAGATCCAAGGTTCGGTTGAGTTCAATGACAAGATCTTCGCGTCCCTTCACAGTTTCGACACGGCAACCTGGAGGCCCGCAGTGGTATCGCCCATGAACCGTGCTGTCATCTGCATAGCAATGAATGTTGCCAAGCGACAACATGTCATTGATATGCAGAATAAACAAGGTGGGCGACAGCACGGAGCCCTGAGGAACTCCGGCATTTACCGACATGAGCGCCGAAGCGTGTCCGTCAACGACTACACGTATTCTACGCCCATGCAGAAAGCCGGAAATCCACGAACACAGGTTGCCGGGTAGACCGTATGCCGGAAGCTTGGACAGGAGACCACGGTGCCAGACCCTATCAAACGCCTTGGCAATGTCGAGGCTCACAGCAAGAGCCTCGCCACGCCGGTCAATCGCCTCACCCCAGCGATGCAGGACAAACGCTAGAAGATCACCCGTCGATCGATTATGACGGAAACCGTATTGCCGGTCACTGATCAACGAGTGATCCTCCAGGTAGCGGATCAATTGAGCGTTTATGATCCGCTCCATGACCTTACACATCACTGAGGTGATAGCGATAGGGCGGTAATCGGTAGGGTCCGACCGGTCACCCTTTTTGGGGATCGGTTGCACATTGGCCTCCCTCCAAGATTCCGGCACAACACCTGTGCGGTAGGATGCTCGGTAGAGGCGAGTCAGTGCTGGAGACAACTCGGCTGCACAAAACCTCAAAACCACCACTGGTATCCCATCCGGACCACTGGCTTTCCGCACATCGAGAGACCGTAACTCACGTCGCACATCACACTGCCTGATGCGAATATCTGCCATTGAGAAACCGCAATCAGGCAGCGTAGGCAGCGACTGGGAACCATGGCCCTCGAGGCGGGAATTAGCCGCAAAGAGATTTGCCAGCAAGGCTGCCTTCTCTTGCGGCTTGTGGGCCAGCGACCCTTCTGGGTACCTCACCGGCGGCAACGATGGACGGCAGAAGTTTGAACGGCCCTGGCCAACCTCCAATAAGCACGACTGCTAGTTGGGTGATCGGCCAACGCACGCCCAATCCCGCTGGGCATGCGCCCTAAAGTAGGCCTTCTTGCAGGCCTTGGTGGCACGGTTGTAGGCTTCTTTGAGGGAACTGATATTCGGATCCTTCATGGCGCGACCCCTGATCCAAGCGCGATACGCCGCCTGTTTGTTACCGTCAGCATCGGCGCATGCACGATTGAACTAGGAGCG
Source organism: Hyles vespertilio (assembly GCA_009982885.2). NCBI lineage: Eukaryota > Metazoa > Arthropoda > Insecta > Lepidoptera > Sphingidae > Hyles > Hyles vespertilio. Next base: position 12,340,666 of record CM042808.1, on the reverse strand, counting down.
TCCACGGCCCTTACTGGCGATCTCAGAGGAAGGAATGTAATATTCCATTCCAAGTCTGATCTCGTCAGCAATAGCGTTGGCACTCGCTGAGGGATCTTTACCCTCAAAGCAGCGCTGCCTCCAAGAGATGGATGCGAAATATTCCCGCATACCATCCCAATCTGCCGACAAGTAATGCCAGACCCTTCGCCTCACCTGCACCGGACGTGGAGGACTAACGGTCACACGATACCCGGCTGGGTGACTCGCCAGCAGAAGGTCCAGCAGAGAAGGCGCATGACTCGCCACATCCGGGATCCTGGTGGACTGGTTCACCAGTTGTGTCAAGTCATGAGTCAGAGCAAATGCATGGGCAGCTCTGCCAGCATGATCAGTCTTAGAGGAGCCCAGCCACAGTTTGTGATGAGCATTGAAATCCCCCAAGACCACCATTTCGGCCGACGGGAACTGCTCCTGCGTGTCATCAGCCGCCTGGCTAAGATACCTGAACAGCCGAGTCGTCTCATCGTCCCCGTTGTGAGACCTGTAAAGGCACACGTAGATGCGGCTCAAGGAACCTAGATCCACGTGCACCCACAGAGCGGAGAAGGAGGGGTCCTCCATGCGGTGCAAACGGCGACAGCAGATGTCCGACCGAACATACAAGCATACCCCGGCTTTAGGCTTGAAGTTTACTTCAAGCGAATAACCGGGATACAACAAGTAAGAATTATCGGTCGGACAACGAATCTGCGTCTCCGTTAGGAAGAGCAAAGCAGGCCGGGCTGTCTCGAGATGGTGGTGGACTGCATTGAGGTTCGTATGGAGTCCACGGATGTTAGTGAACTCCATAGTGAACGCGGTGGTGGGGTTAAGCACCGCTGAAGGACCTGCTCTGTTTGGTTGGTAGATTCGAACATTTTGTAAAATATTGAGGCATATTCGTACAATTTTACGGGCGATGTTCGAAAATTCGTCGTTGTGTTAGAGTACAGAGCACAGAATACTAACAGAAGTCAAGCTTGTGTATGTACTTCACTTTTGTTGCCACACTCACACTACGCTCGGCGTTCGCGCAAGGGTTGTTAACTCTGGCTTATGCGAAAACACGTATCGTGTTAATAGCACTCATATAGTTTGATTGAATTTTTAAATAAAATATATAAAACACAATAATACAATAAATAAATTTAATTTTTATTTATGAACTCGCTGAGAATTTGTATGTCATTATTCTAAATTTTTTTTATTGTTTTTTATAATATATATTTTTTTTTAAATGAAATTTATTTTCACTTATTATAATCTGGTGTTTTATATACAAGTGTAATAACTTTTATTCATTTGCTCCATCTTTGCACAAAACGTCTCACTATTTGCGTTACCGAAGCGGGTGACACTCGCGCGCGCAGTGGTCTCGACTGGTTTGAAATATCGTGTCGGTGAACGCTGTCTATGTGTGCGTTGATTTAGCGCGCTTTGTATGGAGCTTGACTTCTGTTAGTTTAGTATTCTGTGGTACAGAGAAACCCCCCTAATATCCACGATACAAGATTTAATCGATTTCAATCTTGGATCAGGACTATGTATTATTTGTTTATTTATACCTAGAAATCGATTTAACATATAAAGATTTCATATCAATTTTTGTTAAAAAAGCCCATTAATTGTATTATCTGTTTATATTTTTAAGGCTTTTCAATTTACTTGACACACCTTAATCACAAACATGTACATTTTAAGGGAGCTTCGATATTACTACTGAATGGACGAAATCGTATAACTATTTTATGTACTTCATTTAACATTATTCCACTTACTGTTTAAAATTATATATCAAAGCAATTCTTAATGATAGATATTGTGTATTTCGTCTTATAGAAATACGAGTAGTCGAAGAAGGTATCATACCGTATGTATTTGACTATAAACTGGGTCTGTTGTTTAGTAAATAATAAAATTTAATAATTTGATTTGTACCCAAGACGAGCACTTCTACACAAATAACACAAGCTAGGCCATGTTTCTGTTTATGTAAACAGAGTTTCTGTCACCGTCACTGCTTTGATGTATGTTATCATAATATAGTATAGTTATGAAATATTTTCCATTATAATTAAAAGAATTGCTGCAGCGTAATTAACATGAACGCTTCATCGCCGGAAATTCACGATTGGGAAGAGGGTCATTTAAATATCTGGTATTATTATTGGTCTAGTGGTATCGTACCCAGGTTGTGTAGTTTGGGATTTTAAGTTCGATTTCCAATTCGAGTGATTTGAGTTTATTGACTTACTCATTTTTCATATGCATGAAGTTTTTTTATTGCATTGAATGGCGAGACACAACAGTGCATTCAACTGCTGTTTGGTGGGAGAAGTAGACATTGCGGTAGTACCTACCCAGGTGGTCTCTCACATATGAGCAGTGGCGTAACAATAGGGTGGCATAGTGCGCAAAATGCCACGGGCCCCCGGCCTAAGGGGCCCCCGGCCCGGCAGGGCCCTGGTCCGACATGGTCACAGGCCCGACAGGGCCCTAGCCCGATAAGGCCTCGGACTCTAGTCCGAAAGGGTGTTACCTTAGAATCATGCAATTTTAATAACGAAATTAATAAGATTAAACAATTAACTACATTTAAAACAGGAGAAATTATTTTTGTATAATCTTAATAAGATGCCAATAAATTATAATTTAATGAATATTATGGCAATATTTTCTAGACATTATTAAAGGGATAACGAAAAACGAAAGAGAAAGAAGGAGTCTAAAAAAACAAATAAAAAAATTATCTGAAATAAGTCAGTACTTTCGGAACGAGTAATTTATTGATGAAAATGCGAGTAAACAGAATCTCGGAAATGAACAAATGAGCAAATGAAAAAATATATATATTCTAGCAAATCCAGACCCAAAACAACCATAATCAAGTAAGAATAAACATGAAATTGAATCATAATTAGGAGTGGAAAGTATTAAATCTCCATCATTATCTGACGGATAAGTGTAATTTTAAAAAAATCGAATTGAAGTCGATTTATGAAAGTCCACTGTAAGCCCAATGGTCACTTCTTAAGAGGCAGTGGCAATAAATAATAAAATAGTAAACAAACGCACCTACGTTTCGCTGACAACATAGTCCTAATGGCGGAATCGCTGGAGGAGCTGCAATATATGCTGGACAGTCTGGCTTTAGCCTCACAGTGAATAGGACTTAAAATTGACTTCGATAAATAATAATAAATCAATAAATAATAAAAAGTAATGATCAACCACCACCTTGATCCAAGACTTGTTGCTGTATGTGACTATTAGCTCAAAGTTGTTTTAAACATGTGGTAGAAACAAAATTGAGAAGGAGGCTACGAAGAGAATCCAGCTGGGCATTTGGTAAACTACGTCGAATATTCTCGTCACCTTTACCACAAAGCTTGAAAACGAAAGTTTTCAACCTACGGTGCTGAGTCTTGGAAACTCACAGTACAACTGGTCCACCAGCTTAAGGTCCCTCAGCGAGCTATGGAGCGTGCTATGATCTCTTTGAAGGATAAGATCCGTAATGAGCTTATCCAACAAATAACCAACGTTATAGACATAGCAAACAGGATTAGCAAGTTGAAGTGGCATTGAGCTGGTCACATATGTCACATAACCGATAACCATTGGACTAAAGGACTTCTTGAGTGGAGACCGCGTCATGGCTTACCTAGTCTGGGACGCCTTCCAGCTAAATAGAGTGATGATTTCCAAAAGATTGATGATTTTAAAGGCAAGTCAGACATTCCCGGAGACTCGCCGAGCTTCAATGCTCGGGGTCATTATAATGCGTATCACTGTTGATCCTGGCTTACAGGAGTTGCAATGGCGGGTGTAAGGGCAGGACAGTCTCCTAAAAAGAAGGTTGACGATGCGACAAGCCAAAGACAGGGTAAAATATCGCAATTTGGGGGAGATCTATGTCCAGCAGTTGCCAACAAAGGGCTGATAATGAATAAACAAAATATTTGAGTTGCTTATGACGATTGAAAAATTGTAAATGCGATATGGAGGCGCGAAACATCGAAAACTCACTTGGAATCGTGTCTTTTGCATGAACAATGGCGGTTACACTGGAGTTAAGAAGAGGGGCAACAATCCATATAAAGAAATAATAAACACTTTTTGAGATAGCTGCAATAAAGGAACTTTTTTATCAGCAATATGAGTTCCTAAGAAAATATGATCCTGATTTTGAGAAATTCTTAAATAAGCTAAAGGGCCAAATAAAATACTTAAGTCCGAAAATATTTTTAATAGTCACAGTATTTGAAGATGGAATATATTAAAGAGTTTTATATTTATAATAATTAAGAAAACGACCTTTTCAATTTCTTGTAACATAAACGCACTAAATCTAAATAGATGGACAGGACGCTATGGTGGCATTTTTGCGTCAAAAGTGCGGTTTCTCGCACATACAAGTCTCACTGTACGGCACGGGCCTACCCTACAATCAAAAGTACGATTGAGAGTGGTTACACCATATAGTCTACTGGTATAGTATGCTGGCCTAGTGCGGGCTCTCGGGATTAATGTACCGTAGAAATTCTTACAAATCACGATGGTATTCAGGTTTCCTCAATGATGTTTTAATAAAGATGACGCATATTCATACTGCGTGACGTTTAAAAACTGTACTGCTATGCATATACATACTCATTTGTTAATACTTTATGACAATTTTAGTGAATGAACAGATCATACAGAAAGTACGAGATGAAAAGAGATAGCATTGCGCTATCCAAACATAGAATCGAAGCGATAGAAACAGAAGGGTGACGATAAATAAAACTACCTATTTGGTTTTATAAGTATATAATATATTAACTTTGAGGTTGCTACAAGAGTCTACCTGTGTTATGCCATCCTGAAACAAATATATTTTTATTTGCACATAACTTTGATAAAATAAAAAAATAATAATTGATTGCTGTTTTTTATATAAGTTTATGGTAAGCATGCACTGAAAAATCGATATCTTATTAATATTTTTTTTTTGTTGTAACGATGGCAAGTGATACGACCGCTCGTGGACATAAGCGAAACCAAGACACCTTAAATTACAAAGCAATGCTTGGCATTCACTGTGCTCGCCATTCCGAGACATAAGATCTTAAGTATAAGTACAGCGATTACTCGGGCGAGAATGTCCTTTGGATCGGAACATAACATGGCATTTAAACTGCCGTGTGGCGGGGGAAATAGACATTGCGGTGGTACCTACACATGGTGGTAACGTATGAGCGACCTGCCACTAGTAAACAACCGATACTACAACCGATGGTGCAGGTTTTGTTAGGTAGATATATATATTTTCGTAGTTGTATATTTTTAATCATAATTAAATGTGCTAAACCAATATTAATCAGTTTTAAAGGCATCCAGTCACGATCTTCTCTTTTTGTCCGAGCTGTGCTTAGTGCATATCCATTTACGTGGAAATCTGGAAACATGAATTAATGTTATATGTAAATATAGTTATTCAAAATATATGAGGAAGCTAATGCATTTTGTAATGTTCGTGGTTGGATTAAGTTATTTGAATTGATTATGAAAATAATTCATAACAAATAACTTAATTGTTTTAAATGTGATTGAATTAGAAATAAATATACAACTATCCAAATCTATTAAAACTTTCATCGTCAATTTTCTGTATGATCGGTTTCGCTTCTGACTTGTTAATCTATGACGTACGCTTTTTGTCCCTATCGCACTTCACAATCTTTGTATTACGCGATCCTTCTTACACAATTGAAGGCGGTGTATACTAATTTAAAATAAAAATTAAATTTTGTGTGGTTTTTATATACTTACGTATGGTGTGTAGGTCCCATTTAGTTTCGTATTTTTGCACCATTGTTTTAACACTTTTAAAACACACAATTCGACACTTTAGACAATATTTTCGAAATAAATTATGTTGACAGCACTGAGGTCTTCCCTCTGTCGCCGTTGCTATGCGACTAGATGAAATTACACCAATTGCCCGAATTTGAACGCCTCACTTTTGAAGTGCTAGTGCGATATCTACGTCGTATTTGTATAATATATCATTGGGTTTCCTGACGATGTATTTCCTTCGCTGTCATAATGCGTGGTGATTGACTGTCATGTCAGTAGTAGAAAAGTCAGAGGTGGGATTTGAACCCGCGACCACTATGAAAAATGTTGGTCGCCGCGTCTGGTCTGATTACCATTAGGCCATCGCGTACCTTAGAAAAGATCCATAAAAACGAAATTACAGTGTTATTTTTTTACATTTACGAAGGGCCCCATTTGATGAATTTTGCCACGGGCCCCCGATGGGGCAGTTACGCCTGCATATGAGAGACCTACCACTAGTAAAGTGTCTAAAAAAGTTTCACACATCAGACGTAAATATAGGTAAGATAAGGAATTTAAAAAAACATTGAATATAAATTATGAGCAGTGTAAGTGCATTATGTAGTTTGCATTAAATGGACAAGTTCAGTATTTTTTTCCAAAATACCTGATTGTTCGTTTTAATTGCGATTGCAGCATAGAATAGAAGAGAGAGCGAGTTGAGTCCGCATTCGCTAGACGCAACGAGCGGGGTGCGCCGCGCGCGTCCTGAATACCTAATTGACTAATATTAGTTGTTGTGAGGGGAACTTCCTTATAGGTAAGCGTAAAACTTGAGACAAAGAACACGTACGAGCCTTGCCGGGGCTACTTTTTCACTTTAATAAATTTTACTATTTTTGGCCTTAAGTGGCGGTTAGGTTACGTTTTATCGTTTAAAAGTTTTTATAGTAACAAGCAAAAGTTATCTTGCTTTAGAATCTTGCTTTAGGATCGTCTCTTTGAATTTTCTGATCGAGTCATACATACGCTGTCTTCCGAGATGGGTAAGCAGAGGTGCTACCAGGACACTCAAGTTACGTCTTGTGTATTCCGTGCCTCGATGTGATATGGGGTGAGCCCATCGTCATACCGAACACTTTCTGACTCCGGGCTGAGATTGAATAGAAAAATCCAGTACCACTTTTCCCGACCTGGGTTTCGAACCCGTGACCCCAGCTTTCTAATCGTAGCATAGTACAACTGCGCCACCGAGGCAGTCTGATCGAGTCTTGACTTCATTTTGTAATACTTGCGAAATTTCAATTTATTAAGTTATGTAGAAAAGTAAGCGTTGTCCAAGAAGTACAAAAACATCGGATATGGAAAGATTTCATCAGAAGTTTTTGCCAAGAATATTTTTTTAATCTCTGCCACTATCAGTCAAAATAATTCTGGCAGTAATTTTCATAATTTGTGTGTAATGTATTTTACTAATATCGAATTGCAACGATAAAATCGAGTAATAGTGGAATTGAAAGCATGTTTTCAATTGTTATCACAAAGGCGGGCAGTACATATTTTGCGACGGGAACTGTGTATTGGGCGCAGCGCTGCACTCGGATCGCGCAGCGTGAACTCTACTCGGCTTGGGTTTGAAATGAAATAAATTCCATTAGCGTAATTGGTACCAAAGGCGAGTTATTGAGGCCCGTCTCGTTTTCTGGTGGCGGAGCAGACGCGTGCCTAAACTTCCGACTGGCCAGATGCGCAAAACTGACTTCCCTCGGAGACACCGCGCTGTAATACCGTCATAATTCCACTTAAGAAATACGCGTTGCGCTCCCTTTTAAACGTGAATAAATATTATCAACACAAGATTTTTCACTTGCGTAAGGCGACGCATTCCCTGTACACAGTCTCAGCTTACTTTGTTATGCTAATCTTCATAATTCTTCAAGCGGGGGAAGTTCCGTACAAGTTACTTTTTTGAAAATAACTTGTAATTCAGTCGTAATTTGTAATGTTGTTGAATGCTTAGGTATTCAGATGAGTTAAAAAAAAACTTGTAGGAAGTAAGACTTCGAGGCGAGTGCAACATGACACTTTTATATTCGTGTACGCGCGTGCGAGTTCATATGTACATAAATCAGATTTTAATTGGCTCGTAATCGTTGACGCGTATAACATAGGAAGTTGTAACTGATCATGAACACGTTAATTATAAACTCGGCAATCAGCGAACATTGTTCCCAAAACTACCCTGACAGTTTTGTAACGCCACTGCCTTGTTCAAATTAACGAAGAAAACTTCTCGATCAAGTCCGTCTACCTGAAAACACAAAGTAAACTCCGTACCTTCGCAACTTATCCATTAACTTAAGTAGAATCTGTAGACAGCACAGGAGAGAATAGTGCCTCCGTCGTGTTAGAGATAGTTTGAGCGTTAAACGAAATTTATGATGTTAGATTGATTGGCGAGTTATTCGCTGTTTTTACTTCAATGTAAGCTTGTGAAAGTAATCGTTTTTTGCTTGCAATTTATCATGTACCTCTTATGAAAAGAAATGTCGTACCTCTGGGAGAAGGAGAAAAATCATGAGTCACTTTACACATTACCGAGCGTGCAGTCATGCATGATACGATTTATTCTACCTATATTTATAAACTTATATATTGATAAATATTATCTTGCAACTTTTGATTGCAATCGTTGTCATCCTAAAAATGCGAAAATGAGAAATCAAAGCACAATAATTAATTTAAAACTTCTAACAATCCCCCCTTTGAATCGGAATCTAAAAATGAAAAATTATTTTTTGAATTTTTACTTCACTTAAAATCTGCACAATGTTGTAGTCGACGACCGCTTTATTATTTATGACAAGGAACACGAAACTCATCTCGAGTTATAAACTTCTTGGAATTTCTCCTGAAGTAATACAGAGCTATTATTATGATGTCCCCACAAAAAATATTCGTCGTTCGGCGAGCCAGGGTCGGAAAAGTCGAGGGGGTGCGGACGGGAGCGACCGTGTCTTGTCGCTTGTGAGCGCGCTCACCACACAGTCAGCCATCGGCCTTCATCGAGGATGGACGTATTTTATACGACTATTGCGCAATCCGATACGATCTACTTAAAAATATTATACGGTTTTTCCGACATAATTACAAAATATAATAATCTTAAAAATGTAACGCACATTATCCTCCAATCCAGTTTAAAAAAAATGTGCATAAAGTAAGATAACAAGTCTTTATTGCAATGATTTCAGTAAACCATTTACCTACTAAACTCGTTTATACTCGTACTTACGGAGGGAAGGGTATTCAAATACGTTCGGCTTGTCGATCCTTTTACGACGATTTCACAATCGTAAATTTTATCACCATCCTCAATTTAGAAAACAGTACTTTTCTTTATCAGAATTCTATATTGTCGTACCGTGATTTACTTGAGACGTACCGTGATATAAATAAGAATTTTCAATGAAGAATATTTTTACTTATAAGATATATTAAATTCATATTATTGATGCATAAAAACCCCGGAAATTACGTTTTGAAATACATACATACAAATTGTTTCGTGATTACATAATAATTTGATTTGGTGTTTCTTTGGCATACTTAAACTACTATATTTTCATTTAGTTAATCTTGGCAATATTAAATTTACTTCAGCAGGCAAGTATTAGCTATTCTGTTTTAAGTATAAAAACAATGTTTTAATTCAAAATGTGGTTTCAGCAACTGAGCACGTATTTTGTAATAGTTTTATAATCAAGTTTTTATCCCTGGGCTCAAAAGTTAACCAATATCATTTTCAATTAATGCACAAAACAAAAGTCGAAAGTAACATTTGGCGTGATTGATACAAACGTACGTTTACCTATACAAAAGAAACATGGCTTAAATGGCTGAGGACAATAAAAAAACTTTTTGTGATGTTTTTCTTCCAAACCACTTAACAAGCTTGGCGCACGTAGACATGTTTGTGTCTTGCTTGCATTATGACACCGGGTTACAATAAGATTTAGAGGGGACAAAGTGAGGAGACTCGGTGGCGCCGCGGACTTGTCATAACTACCGCGCTGTAAGTGCCGTGTTCTAGTCTAATGCGAACGATCTATTCTACTCATTGGGCCATAAAAACTATCTGTAGTCCCTACACCGTGTAATTGGAATGTCTTGCTATTTACATCCTCCAAAAATGTATGTGTTGGAGTATTAAGGCAGTACTTATACCAATAAACACGGTTTTTCGCGTTGGTGAAGGTGTTGTGATAGAATATTTCGCAATGTTTTTGGGAAATACCTATTATCCGGATTAATACTATTTTTCGAGAGATGCTTCTTGGCAATAATTGTCCTTTATATAATACATCGTCCCAATATGAGTCGTGTAACTATTTTTATTACTGACATGGTTTATCTACTGTTAGAAAATTACATTGAATATGAATCAGTGATGGGAAGTGGGTCATGTGTATGGTAATTAAGTAATCGTCTTTGTTCATAAACTTAATCTCACGATTTTGTTTTAATACTTTTTACTTTAAAATCAAATTTGGAAATACAATAAAGTATTTTATATTTACTCAATACCAGTTTATAACTAATATACAAAACATTTAAAATACTATAACACAATCTCATACACATAAAACAAACAGCGTCTTGGTGATGCAATCAATAACACAATTGATACATTGCATAGTAAAACAGAAATATGTCGGATATTTAGCTTACATACACCAATCAACTTGAAATTGTTCCAAATTGATGGCCGTCTATTTTTTCACAAAGCTTTTCAATTCTTTAATCCGGTTAGCCATCCAATTGATATGATAGTCACTGTCGAAAAATCCTCTCTGTTTAATAGTACTTACGCATGTAAACTTTTTGTGTATTGCGTTTTTATTGCGAATGGAGTCATACAATTATAGCTTCCCATCTGAAAGATTATGAAGAAAGGCGCGCTCTTTACCTATTCACTCATTACAACAGAGACCACCGGCAGGTTGTTATCATAAAGTTAACTGCTATATATGCTTCCTTTATTTGCAAAGTAAACTTTTAACAAGCCACGACGTCGTAACATGTTTTGTTTAAATTACCGCAAAAGCTTTCAACATATTTTAAATAAGGTACTAGTGTTGCACAACTGCTTTACATAATTTTGTTTTAAATGAAATTTAGTTCGCCGAGAATGAAGGTTTCAACCCTTTTTGTTGAAACTTGATAACAATTCAAATGAACACACTTCTTTATAGTCTGGTTATTTTTTATTGATTTAGGCGTAATACTACTTTGAATCAAATAACTCGTACACGTCATAGTTCCAAATTAATCATATGAAACTTTTCTTGATGCTGAACTTTTCTGGATGCTCAACATCGGGATGGTTGGCGCTTGTTTGGAGAGGCCTAAGTTCAGCAGAGGACGCGGATAGGCTGAATTTCTTTGTGTTTATAATCCTTTGTTTAGATAGGTTTAACGCTAGTGTTCTAAGGTTATTTAAGGCTGTAAAATCTGTGCTCTTAACAGCGTGTAAGTGAGTTGGAGGCACGCAGCGGGTGATGTCCCGGCGCCGCGTAATATACGCTAACGGTCCGGGACAAGACAAATGTGTTTTCTCTCGCTTGCTATTAGTCGTTTTCCTGGGCTCCGCTTCATGCGCCCCCTGGATCTTGATTGAATACAACAGCTTATTATTAGATTTAAGGATACTAATATAACTCTTCTGCAACAAATTAATACTGTTGATTTGTTTTAGTCTAAATTAATCCATTTTAAAACCATTTTAATTTGTTACTTTTTCTACTTTTTTTTAAATTATTATATTATTTTAAAATGCAATGATTTATATGGATTGTTTAAAATTGAAGACACATAATTACAGTTGGCTTCATCGCCAAGCATAGTATTGACTGCCTCAGTGGCTTAGTTGTACTGCGGCACGGTTCAAAGCTGAGGTTTTGGGTGCGAATCTCGGGTCGGGCAAAGTGATATTGGATTTTTCTTTTCATTATCAGCCCTAAATCAGGAATTTGTGCCCGATATTGAGATAGGCTCGCCACCTATCCTATCATGGAACGGAATGTACATGGCGAAATTTGGTTGTCCTGGCATCTCTGCCTACTCATTCTGGGAAAAAGGCGTGAGCATATGTATACAGGGTATATCAAGACTGCTACCGAAAACGAAGCCGGGTGGTAGTTTAAGCGACTTCAGACACAATGCAACAGAAAAAGTTGCAAAAAAAAGCGACAATTTTTTTTTTGTAATAGTTTTTCCTATTGCCATATTTTGGTGGTAAATACATTTTTTCCTAAAATAATAGTGTATACCCTTTAATTTATAAATACTCTAAGATATAAGAGAGTTTAAATTATTATTTTAGCAAAATCTATGGATTTACCACCCAAAAATGACGATATTTAAAAAATCATAAAAAATAATTGTCGCGTTTCTAAGCGAAATTTTTAATTGCATTGTGTTTGTAGCCACTAAAACTACCACCCGGCTTCGTTTTCGGTAGCAGTCTTGAGATACCCGGTATATACAGGGTATATCAAGACTGCTACCGAAAACGAAGCCGGGTGGTAGTTTAAGTGACTTCAGACACAATTCAACAGAAAAAGTTGCAAAAAAAAGCGACAATTTTTTTTTTTATTGTTTTCCTATGGCCATATTTGGGTGGTAAATACATTTTTTCCCAAAATAATAGTGTATACCCTTTTATTTATAAATACTCTAAGGTATAAAAGAGTTTACATTATTATTTTACCAAAAACTATGGAGTTAACACCCAAAAATTACGATTTTTAAAAAATCATAAAATATAATCGTCGCGTTTCTTTGCGAAATTTTTAGTTGCATTATGTTTGTAGTCGCTAAAACTACCACCCGGCTTCGTTTTCGGTAGCAGTCTTGAGATACCCGGTATGTATGTATGTATGCATTGTAACCTGTATAAGTTTATAAATGTGTTCTCATAGCCTGTTTTGCTAATCGACATTGTCTGTAATTAAAAATATTTTATACTAAAAATACAACTTTGATTGGACAAATAATAATCGATACGCCAAAAACCTTAGTTAAAATATATCCAAAGCGAAATATATCGCAAGATTTAAATAGCAGATGCGTATTAGGTGAAAAGATTTAAATTATGAGATATAATATAAAGACAAGGTTGGCGGCATTCATGTCGGAGCTAGTTAGCAGCGCAAACTGGCTCGTCGACGGCTTTCGCGCAAATTGAATTTGTCTCGAATGCTCTGAGTGGAGCTGAGCGAGCGTTGGACGGTGACCATCGCACCGTGCCGTACCCTACACGCTCGCTTCGATTATTGTCATATTTATTCTTCTATTTGTACACGTCCGAAATAACATATTAGTACAAGTCATATCGTATTAGAGCTAAGTATTCAGACTCGTATGCATAAATGTTTTATTATCTTTAAGATTTTGTGTTTGTGTGTTCGCGTTTATTACATTTATTCTTTATTGTATTACATTTATTGTTTATGTATTAGGTACATTTATTCATTACATTTATTCTTTATTGTACACAAAAAATGGTGTGTAGAGATGATAAAATAACAAAGTACAAATGGCGGTCTTATCGCACTAAGGCACTCTCAACCAGACAAAAATTGGATGGATGTGAGAGAAGGAGAATGAGAGGGCAGGGTAAAATAAAGAGAAAATCAAATGCTCAAATAAATAATACAATTTATACACATGAATACAAAAAAAAAACATATTTAAAATATATATAGATGGCTATCAAGCTAGTCGTTAATGTTATTACAATGTAAGTTAAATAAATAAGTAAAACGATTATAGAAATTCAGTATTACTCGTGAGATCAGTTTTTAATATATAAGATGTATATATACGTAAATATAATTAAATAGGTAAATAAACATAGAACTCTGGATTTGGTTTATACCATAATAGCCTCATTTGCAGTATTGTAGATATCAGTTGCATTCAGTGGGGTGCTGAGTCGAATTTTCAAATAGGTAAAATCGGTTTACCTGAAACAGCGGGACTTATCGTACGAGGCAGGCAGGTGGGACGTTGTATAATCATACGCCAAATATTACCGTTTGTGGGTTAAGATAACGGTATATATTTACAGAGGAAATATGTTAAATTTATAATAAACTATAACAAAGATGTAAGGCTACAACCAATGTCATTTGTATTTTAAATTACATTTTGGAGGTTAAAGGTATGGGTCTTGAAATGTCTCGACGAGGGGGAAGTTTCTTACAGTAATTGTTCTCGAGAGACGCAAACCTTCTTGCGAATTCCGAATGGACTTTACTTTTTAGCGAAAACTACGCTATTGTCGATTTGTTTTAAAAATATATTTCGGTTAGTAAAGATTACCCGTATTTTCTTGAAAAATAGTTATGTATAGATACATAATGGGTGTTTTTTTGGAAAATTGAGTTGATAATAAAATAGTCGTAACCACCATCCTGGGTGTTTTCTCGGAACTAGAAATGACCAACACTGAGATATTAGTACTCAACACACTGCCATATTTAGAAGGACACTGAAATGTGATGTAGAGAATTCGCATACCAGAAACAACGGCGCAATAACCTACCAGAGCTCATTGAGCTTTCCAATTTACATAATGCGAGAAATCTTAGTGGAAGTATTCATTACATTTGAAATAACTTTGAGAATAGGAACCTTGTGCTATCCAACTTTCATTTAACGCTCAACTTAGATATTACTCGTACTTTAATCAGATTTAGTGCATATTTTTTTATCGTAGTGTTACTGATTCTCAAACTCGGTAATATAGTAAATAATAGATTACCACCGTCATGGTCGTACAAAAGTATGTTTTAAAGTCATTCCAATGTACTCGTAGTTTGAAACAAATTAAATACTTAATGAATATTATTCATTAAACGTTTCACCATAAATTCTGCAAGCACGATATAATCCCAAAATATGTTAATGTAACATTCAATTTTTAATGTACAATAAAGCTAGGGTAACTATTACATTGTAGCATGACTTTGCGCTTTATCGAGTGTTAGCGAGATTAATGGCTGGCTTGTCGCGCGTTCGCGGCAATTACACGCGCAATGTGGCAGGGCCCGTGTTGGCAATGTTGCCATCATGGTTTTGTTGCGTTCGTCAGTCGAACGAATGACGCAGCCGGAATTCCGCCCGCATTTGGGGATTATGATGCTCGACCGCGCAAAGAATATTTAGAATAAACAAGTATTGCTAGCCTCTCGTGCCAGATATTACTCTATTGTGCACTCATTTTAATCCTTTTGTTTTAGCTTTCTCTTTGATTAAAAATTAGTGGCTACGTATTGTGAAATTCGTTAAATTAATATATTTCATTTAAATTGATCAAATTGGTCTTTGTGTTGCGTGGTTGTTTTGTTGTGGCCTACTTTTGATTTTTGTTAACAATTTATTCGTTGTTAAGCTTAGGTGATATAAGATCCCATACTACCAAGCCTTCGAAGCGAAGGTAGCGATGCTTTTTTCTAATAATATCAGAGCATTATAAAGTTTGTTTAGACTACGAAAGTATTATCATAGCTACATAATATGTGAATTCAATAGCTTCAAATAAGCATTTTTTCTCTACGAATCAATTTCTATAAACTGATATTGAATAACCAAATCAGAAATAAAAGCTGGTGAGGTCATTGCTATTTAACAATAAAATATTCAACGAATAATGACGAAATAAAGTCTTTTATCGAGAGAAAAGTTAGGTAGCATTAATGACGGTAAAAGAAAAATAAGATATCGTTAAGAACGTACCTTTTAACGCAATATAGTTCTCTGCCCACGCTAATGCTAAGCTGGCGTGGGTTGACGAATATATGAACTATATAATATTCTAAGCGTGCGTGGTGGCCTGTTGGTAAACGAGACGCGACTACCAACATTTTCACGGTGGTCGCGGATTCAAATCTCAGGGCACACCTCTGATTTTTTGGGGCCATGTGTGTATTGATAGTCAATCACCACGCACTAAAACGGTTAAAATAAATAAGTAATAAGTAACACCCAACAGTCACATACATAGACCTGACCCCATACTAAGATCGAGTCTTGTGTCGTGGGTATCAGGAACTACGAGAGACTTTTCGGTCTCACAAACACCCAGACCCGGAAGAAATATTTGAGGGCCGCACAAACATTTCTCTCGGTACGGGGATCGAACCCGCGGCCACTCGTTTCATATGCGGCGTCTAACCAACTGCGCCACGGAGGCTGTCATGAAGGAAAACATCGTGAGGAAACCTACATACCATAGCGATTTATAAAAAAATCTATGGTATGTAAGTCCGCCAACCCGCACTAGGCCAGTGTGGTGGACTATATGGCCTAACCGATCTAAATCGTACTGTCGATTGTAGAAGAGGCCCGTGCCCTGCAGTGGGACGTATATGGGCTGATATAGATACAGATATAATATTCTAAATGTGTTGGAAATTACAAACTTAAATCCGAGTTAAATTATTTTTTTATTATTTATTTATACAATTCCAATGCGAACAATAAATCATTATACCTATAAATCCTAAGAGGTTCGTGTTCTGTAGTATAGAATCTGTATCTGTTTTAGCCCATATCCGTCCCACTAAAGGGCAAGCGCCTCCTCTATAACCGAAAATACTATTGTGAGGGGTAAGGCCATATGGATTACTACGGTAAATTCTATTATGCTGACCTAGTGCGGGTTCGCGTGCTTTACATATCATAGTTTATACAAATCGGAATCGTATGCAGGTTTCCTCACGATGTTTAGTGCGTGGTGATTGACTAACAATAATACCGTTCATATGTAGGCACTCGCGTATGGTCTTTAACAGGTCACCGCGCACTAAATATAGAAAAAAAGACAGCAATAAATAACTGCACCCATTAATAAAACATATTTTTCTAGCCTTTACATTTATTTGTGTTGCGGGTATTAGAACTGAAATGTTTTTTTTTGGATACGTTATAATATGAACTGGTTGATGTACATACGCATCCTTGCATCCTTTGACACGTATTACGGAAAGGTGACGAGAATCTGGAAAGAATTACCATTGTTGGCAACACCAAAGGCAAAGGTTTCGAGGCCGAATGTCAACCCGATGGACAGACCATACTGAGGAGTCATCTAACACAAGGTTCAACAAACTAGTGGAAGAAACGATAAACAGAAACCGGTGGAGACAAATAATCCGCTCTAAATACGGTACAAGGTGGTCCGCGGGTTCGAATCCCAGGGCACAACTCTGACTTTTCGGAGTCATGTGTGTATTGATAGTCAATCACCACGCACTAAAACGGTGAAGGAAAACATCGTGAGGAAACCTACCTATCATAGCGATTTATAAGAATTCCTATGGTATGTAAGTCCGTGAACCCGCACTAGGCCAGCGTGGTGGACTATATGGCCTAACCACTCTCAATCGTACTCTCGATTGTAGAGTAGGCCCATGCCCTGCAGTGGGACGCATATGGGCTGATACAGAAATGCGGTAGATCCAACGATGAGCACGATACTTACTCATGAGGGACCGACTGCAGAGAGAGAAAGAGGAAGAGAGAGATGTACACACAATAAAGATTTCGTTATCAAAGTTAATACAAATTTCAAAGTTAAATAATTTGTACAAATTTAACGCGACGACAATTTATATAGGTAGCTGAATGTGCGGAAACTGTTCTCTACAAAATACGTGCTCATAGAGATTGCAAGTTCCTTCTATTGACCAGAGAAAATTATTATAGTACCTACACATTTCTCTACTTTAGGATTATTGAGTATACATTGTATGTAGATATATACAAATTCTCCTACACACTATTCTTCATTAGTATAATGTAAGGCCCTCGGTTTGAATTTAGGTAAGCGATTCAGATTAAATAAGGTGTGCAATCATTATACAGGGTATATCAAGACTGCTACCGAAAACGAAGCCTGGTGGTAGTTTAAGCGACTTCAGACACAATGCAACAGAAAAAGTTGCAAAAAAAAACGACAATTTTTTTTTTGTAATTTTTTTCCTATTGCCATATTTTGGTGGTAAATACATTTTTTCCTAAAATAATAGTGTATACCCTTTAATTTATAAATACTCTAAGATATAAGAGAGTTTAAATTATTATTTTAGCAAAAACTATGGATTTACCACCCAAAAATGACGATATTTAAAAAATCATAAAAAATAATTGTCGCGTTTCTATGCGAAATTTTTAATTGCATTGTGTTTGTAGCCACTAAAACTACCACCCGGCTTCGTTTTCGGTAGCAGTCTTGAGATACCCGGTATTTAACTTCATCGTGATTGCTGTAGTCAATTAATTTACCCATCAAATTGTGAAATTAGTTGACACATCAATTCATAAATAAATGTTTTCGTACAAACTTATTATGTATCCTACATAAGTTTTGTGGTAAAACTATACAGTGGATAACTATAAGTGGATACCATTTAATATAATTTAATAATTGTTTGGTGTACCAACTGCTCATCAAGTCTCAACCGCTGTATATAAATAATGATTTCCACTGTTAAATTTGATACATTATTACTGAAAAATAGCGTTTTTAATTTACCATTGAATTAAATTATTAAAAACGTTTTAAATATATCATTAAACATAAAAAAAAAATAAAAATCGTTCTGTGTTAATTAGTGAAATAAAAGCGCGACAGCGCAAACGTATTCATTAAAAGTGCTAATTCATATAATTTTCCTCTAGTAGCCACGTTCTCATACATATGAAATGTTCATAAAATATTCAAAACGATTTCACGCTTCTTAATTATCTGCGTTTATACGACGAAAAGTTTCATATGTTTCACGAAATTTAATACCTCTCGCGGCGTATGGTTTCCTAGTCCCACTGAATACTAAAGAGTCGTGACTATTTCGTAATATACTTTTTTGTTCTCGCCACTGGCTTGTATCGTCGTACTTACAGTTGTACCTCACTTTTATCGTTGCAATCAAGTCTTTACAACCTGGTGATTAAATATTTTAATTGAGCATACAGAAATTTATTTTTCGGACACAAAAGATTTGATATCTATATCCAAATTTTATTTATCATTTCTGTTTTTGTTATAAGGAACTGCAGTAGAAATATGTAGTGATGTAAGTCGCGGGTTCCGATTACGCGCGGGGATAAATGTTGACGCCGTCAAGCCGTATTTGCGTTGAAGTTTAGTTTAATGGGTCTCTAAACTTCATGCTTGACATTCACGTGCGGATAATCCCCGTTTGAAATTGTATATGTGATCTTTGACACTATTAGCTAATAGTTGCTTTCGATTACTTATATTTATACTGTACATTTGTTATAGTTAGACTGCCTCGGCATAGTTTTACTACGGTACGATTACAAAGCTGAGGTCTCGGGTTCAAATTCAGGGTCAGGAAAAATTATATTGTATTTTTCTACTCATTATCAGCCCCGAGTCAGAAATGTATGCCCAGTATGACGATAGGTCGCCCCTATTATATCGTGGGATAGAACATAAAATGCAAAATATGGATGACCTCGTAGTACCTCTGGCTACCCCTTCTGGGAAAACGGCGTGAGTTTATATATGTTTGTATACTTTTTGGGGAACTCGAGAGAGAAATAAATAAAGCAAATTGCATTTGTACTCCATTTGGTCGGCTTTTAAAATATAAATGAGATTGAAACAAAAGTTTTTGTTTAGTTTACTTAGTGTGAGAGCAATTTCTCGCAACACAAGTAGGCACATAACGAATGTTTGCTGAAGTTTGGTGTGTAATGCGCGCCGGCGACCTCCGCGCGGAGTGTGGAGTGTCGCGCTGCGCACAATGGAACCGTTGAATGCTCACAAAATCGCTGCTGCTAACTGTTAATGGCTTAACGAATTAGGTGACACTCGCCGCTTCCTCCAAAGAGGTTTATCTTAGCTGTGTTGGCAAATGCATTAGTTGATATGTCTGTAATGTATATACGTAAAGTTATGTGGATGTTTTTTCGAGTGGCGATGCAATTGTGTCGGCGGGAATTGTTCATTTCGTTCCGCGGCGATATTTGTGTAAACTGAAGTTTTCCACGAAGTGCGGGTAATAATGACATGGCCAGGTTGAGTAGTTTATAAATTAATGGTTTGTGTTATGTTTTTAATGGATTTTTTTTCATATATTGTGAAATAAGAATTGTATGCTCGTTTTTTTTCTTATATGTTAATGTTTTATAAATGGTTGCATTAAATACAGAATCTTTAGTATCGTATTTAAATTTAAATAGATCAAATTATTATTAACTTAATTCACAATCAATTATCTGATAAATATTTACGTTTCAGAACAACATACACATAAATACTTTCATTGTAGTGTCAACCAAACCAAACTAACATAACCGTAGCTATATTGGAAGTGATACAGCTACAGCTTATAGACGTAGCACGAGCGTAGCTCGTAGCGGCGTCGCCTCACCACGTAGCACGTGTCGACACGGTAGCGGCCGCGTCAGCTGCGCGTTGCAATTACGCCTCAAATAACGTACAACTAGTAATCTTGTTTGCCTCTACATTCGCACACATGCATCCATCGTTTCATATGAAGCCAATTTTAGTTTGAGCAAAAAATCTACACAAATAACAAAAATAAACATAGTATAAATATAATAGAGTCGTATTATTTAAGCGTGTGGCGATAACTGGCTTTCAATCCCTTTCAATAAACATTTCAGCTAAATCTAAACATACGCTTGGAAAATCTGCTAATAGGCCCATCTCGGCGGTACGTGACTGAATCAAACCGAATTTGTCCCAGTAAAGCCGTAGCTTTCTTCACACTTTCGATGGACAGATAGAGATAGTGGTCCCTTCCAACGAATGGCCGCACTAAATCCCTAACACTCAACTTCACCGTGACTTGCACCACATTTTTATTTACAAGCGCCGAATAAAAACCACTTGGCAGTGTGAGCATTTCTAAACTGTTTATTTTGTCTCGATCGTATTTTTGTGCAAAAAAAAGATAACAATCTTATACATTTTTTAATCATGTCATATCATTGATTGTCAATACTGAACTTATAGATAAAAAGTATACATATTTTTTTATATTTTGTGTGGCACGATCTTTATATTCGTTCATAGATATCATCATTACTGAGGGTACACTTTACATCAATGATAATTCCAATTGATTATAATAAATTAAATGGCGGACGATCCCGCCAAGATAAATTATTCCAATGCAATTATATTATTCCGGTTTCTGAGGTTGCTAAAGTTCGACTGAACTCGTATACGTCCGACGCAAACCCTTACACCGTCCGAGACGACTCGCCATGTTCGAAACGAGATTATGCTGCACATTTTAATACTGCTTTAATCTATTACGAATCTATAAGTTTATGTGCGGTCAAAAAATACAGCGTGATCATTGTATCTTCTATATATATAAATAAAGTTGAAGTAATGGTTTCTTAGATTTACGCGAATGTTACACATTGAAATAAAACTATTATTTACGGATTTTTTCGCCGCGATAAAATTGTAAAATTGAAGTGTCTGTTTACAAAGTGAAATTAAAAAAAATGACCAACTACATATCGTTATACAGGGTATATCAAGACTGCTACCGAAAACGAAGCCGGGTGGTAGTTTAAGCGACTTCAAACACAATGCAACAGAAAAAGTTGCAAAAAAAAGCGACAATTTTTTTTTTGTAATTTTTTTCCTATTGCCATATTTTGGTGGTAAATACATTTTTTTCCTAAAATAATAGTGTATACCCTTTAATTTATAAATACTCTAAGATATAAGAGAGTTTAAATTATTATTTTAGCAAAATCTATGGATTTACCACCCAAAAATGACGATATTTAAAAAATCATAAAAAATAATTGTCGCGTTTCTAAGCGAAATTTTTAATTGCATTGTGTTTGTAGCCACTAAAACTACCACCCGGCTTCGTTTTCGGTAGCAGTCTTGAGATACCCGGTATACACGATACCTATAACGAAAAGGACCTTATTTTTTTTTGTCTATCTGTCTGTCTGTCTGTTTGTTCCGGCTAATCTCTGAAATGGCTGATCCGGTTTTGACGGTTTTTTTTTGTCAGGTAGCTGATATAATAAAGAGTAACTTTGCTTGTGAAAATCTAAATTAGATTATTTTATATGAAAAATTCAGCATCCATACATGTATAAAATTCATGAATGAATCTTAACTAAAAACGTGACGTTTTGTTTTATAGTTTAGGTGCAATGTATGTATTACTGAATGATAATTCCTTATGAACTGGCTACTACTTACTACATAGATAATATTGTCATCAGTAATAAATTATTATACTTATATGAGATGGTTACAATGCTTTATAAATTTCTTATTTGAAATGGCGTATAGTGCAGCGGATGAAGTAAAAACGAAATATGATAGTAAAAAGTGTGTGCAGGCGCAATTTACACAAAGCAGAAGGGAATCTTTAGATAATTAGCCTATGAGAGAATAAGACAAATATAGAATTTGAAAAAAGCACCTAAAAAGACAAACCTACGGGAATTCATAAACAGGATTTAGTCTACGAAAGAATGAGATTTAATAAAATGCTTTTATTTTTCATATTTTACATCAAGATTTTTCATAGCAATTATATCAATAATTAAAACTCCAAAATAACAGCAAAACTATTCAATTATGGGTATTATTTTATATCTCATATCACTCACCAGAATCTCGCTTCTGATGCTGGCTGAACACTGACAAAACAGTGGTTACTCTAGCACTCAACATTATTTGCACAATATTCTTGACAAAACGATCAAAATTATTCAATAACTAGCGCAGCAGCAGAGCACGCACTAAGCTCTTGCAAAGACTTACATAAAACTAAACAATTAGCCTGGAAAGATGACATAAGATAGCTACAATAACTACCCTCCACTAGAAAATATTTTTGTCACAAATACTTAATTGAAAATATACCACCACCCATGAAGAAAACATATTTACACACAGACGAAGCTGGGCCGGGCCGCTAGTATACAAATAATATTAAATTTATATCAACTTAATCATTTTAATTTCTCCAGCAGTGCGGGTGAAAATATTTAACACGATAGGTAAACACAGATTCCCGGGGAGTTATGAAAACGCATCGTCAGTCCACGTACTAGGCAAACACGGCTCGCGAGGGTCTCGCCAGGTGCAAAAATGTTCCGTGATTTAATTTGGGACTTAGGGATCTATTCTATTGAATTTATCGAACGGTGCAATCTATTTATCGCACTCGCTTCCGCGAGCTTGTACTTTATTTCCCCATATTTCTAGGAAACACAATTATCGTCGTCAAACAAGGTCTTTATCGTAACACAAAATCAGAGCGAGCGTTGTCACAATGGCGACTGGCGACCGTAGTGCATAGTGCGGAGTCATGATTGAACATAGCGCACTCGCAGCTATATTACTTTATTGCGGGTTGCTGATCAAATATCAGACAACTGTTTTATTTCAGGACAAATAGCTTTGGAAACGTTCAAATAACCACTGAGCTCACAGACACTGAACAAACGCACAAAAACAGAATCACGCATGGTTGGGCACGCCGCGAGCCGCCGGAAAAATGAATGGATATTTTGCTATAATTGCAACCTCACCGCACCGCGCACTTAAATAAATATAGCAATGCGTTAATAACTACGTTTTTCCGATCAATTTTCAATGTTATAGCATTGCCCATTTCAATAAACAAACAGTCGATTAGTGGTTTTAAATGTTTTGTCTATTATTTCCGAGCGTTCGATAGTTTAATAAAATGTATTGATTGAGAATTCGTGTACTGTAATTGATTTGATACGATTCCGCGAATAAAATTAATGTTGGACGTGCGCCTACTCGTACGTGTCGCAGAGTTATTTAAGCTGTTTCGTGCTCTCATAATGAAAATAAAAATATTGTACTCAAGGCAATTAGCAAAGTGAATAATAAAGTTGAGAAAGCATAGTTCTGTTTTGTTTCGGAGTGTGTTTGGCAACGTTTCCCGGCGAAGTCTAGTAGACAGTAGAACGCAACAGCTAATGCCGTGCTGGAGGCGCGAGACATTCACCGGGCGGACAGCGGCTCGCGCGGAGAATACCAAGCAGGCCCGCTTCGCTGCCTCTCGGCTAATATTGTGCTGACTCACATACCTTCTACTAATGTACATCTTATACCGTTTTATTTCCTTTTTACGTCACCGCCAAAAGATTTAATTAACTCCTACGTGATGGCATTACTGGCTGGCCAGTGCAGTTCAATTTGATCGGAAAAAATCGTGTTTGTCGACGTATCAGATAATTTAACCTCTGTTAGTAAAAATATCAAATATTTGTATGATCCACAGGTATTTGTTTTGGGTCTGGGTATTTGTGAGACCGAAAAGTCTCTCGTAGTTTCTTATATCCACGACACAAGACTCGGTCTTGGTGGAGAGTTAGGACTATGTATGACTGTTAGGTGTATTTATTTATTTTATTACAACACACATATTTAAAATAATTAAACACGACCACCATTTATGGTTCCAAACAAAAACATTTACGTGCAATTTGGACGCGGAATTTGGACGTACTATGAACATTCATGTGCGTGGTTTAATGCATTATTGCATCTTCCGTTGATTCACTATGTAGTTGTGGTTGAGAGCTCGCATTCCGCACTATGAATACGTACGTTATAATGTTATTAATACAATGGTTAGATCATTTCAGGTGGCATGCATACCCAGTACGATAATAAAGTTTTAGTGTGGTGGTTGAATGCTTCTGGATAGCGACCATGGTATTTTTTAAATTCTGCCGCTGCAGTGTGACTCCATTGCACCTGGTAGTAAGTGCAAATGCCGTCAGATAGAGTATGGAATGACATCAGAGCGCGGTCTCATGTCATTCGATACAATCAAGCCGCCCCACGATGCCTGTTCACGCTACGGCGGATGGACCCAGGATTATAAGATGGAGGGAACACGTGTGGTTTCCAACCTTTCCACAGCTGTACCTATTTTATTATATTGAATGACGAGACGAGCATGGCATTTGCTTTTTGGTTAGCGATATGACCGCACATGGACAGTAGCAAAACAAAACAATATCATAAATTACAAAGCAATATTCTGCTCTCTGCATAACTGCGCACGCCATCCTGCGACATGAGATTTTAAGTCTCAATAAGTAACTACTGGGTAAATAGTTACCCTGGCTACAGTGCCTTTAAAGCAGACCACAATAGTGAATATACACATTTGTTTAGCGGAAGAAATCATACACGAGAGGCCTACCACTAATAAAATGGATTTAAATAATGTAGTACCTATATTATTCATTGTAGATTATCATTATTTTATTTATGCCCTTGAGTGCTCTTTCTTTCTCCTATTTAAATATCCATCCCATGGTTACCTGTAAGAAATTACCTAGTGTGATAAGGCTGCCACTTGTATTATTATTATCGTGTGATTTCTTTGTTGTTTCTCTGTACAGTGCAAAAAAGAATTAAATAAATAATAAATAAATTAATTAATAAATGTATTAGTCTTATAGCGGCTAAAATCCGTCTTAGCGACATACCCAATTGTCGCTTTTCGGGCTGAGCCTGTGTATATCTGAAAGTTGGCGTAATGGTTGACCTTCAAGAGATAACCAGTCCAGTTGACACATATTTAATTCAGAATGCGCTGCATTGACCATCGTGTGGTTGGTGTCTTTATCGTGCCGATATAAAAAACAGATAAGTTTGGATGTTTACTCACATCATATATTTGTGCTGATGTTCTTGTTTTTTCCCTAAGGGCAGTTTACTGAGGTTGTAAAGGGTTAATAAGCGTTATTTGGTAGTAACCAGATCTGATATAAACTTATTGCAATAAAATAATTATAGCTTTGTTTGCAAATCTATTAATGTAGGTGTTAACTTGTTTTCATACAAGTTGACTATCACTCATATTCTATTGAAATATAAAACAGACATAAAAGAACAAAACTTGATTTAAGAAGCGAACTTATTTATATAGCAATAATATTTGTACTTATTTACTGTTGTATGATAGTAGCTAACCAAACTATATTGAAATTCCGGTACCTTGAACTCATTAGTTAATTTAATAGTTCTATTCAAGTATAATTTCACTTTATTGATACAGCAGCACATGTTTGAATATTCAAACGATGTGATTATTACTCGGAGTGTTCGCTATGTACATATGTATCTGTGTATGGGATATGCAATAATAACATTGTTAGCGGTTACGTACTCAGGTATGTCGTAGAGTTGGTATTAGACATATTACAAATACGAAGACGTCTTGATCATTACAATGATTCAATCCTTTCTAAAGAGCTGCTCTTACGTTTTTAAAAAGAAGGAACGAAAAATAGCATCGAAACCAAATGAGTATGGGTTATGGCCAATCTGGAGTGGAGCGCTCGATAAAAGAAACGTCTCTAACCGTGCGTTAATCCCAGCGGGAATATAGCCTGTGTGTAACTTCTCGCTTCTTTATCGTACCGTTGAAATCGTACTTCTTTGTGAGTAATCCCTCCACGTTTCGGCCATGTCGCCGACGAAGATAGAGCACGATCTTTACAAATAATGTCACATGCGATTCGTTTCAACCGACGTGACTGGCATCACCGCGGTTGCCTGTCGTGCCGTGCATAATGGGATAAATGTGCTGCGGTTATGTGCCCACACATGGCCCTCAAATTAAGTGAGCGCTATTTACAGCACGTGGCGAAACTTCTTTGCCCGCTTAATTAACTAAATTGTGTTTAGTTTAGTGCCACCTTATTAAACGGGGCTTGTTTACTACGGGCGAGTGGAATTCTCTCGCCGCTGCAGACGGGTGCATGGAAGGGAATTACGGAAAAACAAGTCGGATGAGCTGGGATATCCCCTTCATCAACCGACTTAATGAGGAAGTAATCTATTTTAATAACACTATTTGCAACGCGGCAATGTACGTTGAAAAAAAAAACATTTTTTAGGCATATATTTTTAAATTTAAGAGTGGTTGCGAATGCTGTGATACGATATTAATTGAAGCCCGTTTTATCGGGATAACTTTAAAATAGCTTACATGTGGAAGCCTTTTTATGTAACGCTCATTTCATTTGCATCTAGTCAAGTACTACACTCAAACGTGCGTGTGATTCCTGAAACGTCTCAAGTAAAATATGTAATTTGAGATAAAGCGGCATCCCATTGTAGATAAGAACAAGCGCGACCCACGTCGAGAGCCATCCGACTCGTTACGAGCCGCCCGAAGCGAGGTGTGATACAAAATCATCAATCTTTCCCGAGATTGTACTATTAAATGCCTCTTCGTTCTTTTCCCTCGAACTCGAGACCAGAAACAAATGTAAAAAGTGTGTGATAAGTTCAATTTGAATTTGTAAAGCCCCTTTCACCGTTTCTCGCCTGTTTATCTCGCCGAGAAAAGAGCGAAAAATACAAAAGTAAGAGATAGGAAATGAAGAGGCGGAAAAAAGTGTCGGGCTCGGAACAAACGCGGAAAACTTGGCGTTATCCGGGAGACAAGTTAAATCGCAATTTATTAGGGAGTACCAATGGGCTTAGCACCTTACCAGAGGGCGCGAACGATCCGCGACACAGCATTCACTCGCGCGTTGTCTCCGCGCGATCTAATCACCTGGTCGACCCACAGGAACAATACTCCAACACTCGATATTACTCATTTAACAAAGTGCATTTAGTTAATCTGTTTTTCTATTTATTGTTGTTTCTTTTCAATTGTATATAAAGGCTTCTAAGAGCTTTTTCGGTTTTAAACATTTTGTATGCATAATAATTGTTTGGCTTATTATTCAATTTGAAATAAAAAAAAAGTTAATTATGGAAAGAATTCAATTATACGCTCCGTTGTTGAATTAAATATTCAAACATGTGTTAAACGTTCATATTCTCGCTTACAAATGCTGGGTTTTTTATCTTCGCTAATTGCAGCAGAGCCTAATCGGATCCGTTCCCGTGTGCAGATTTCATTATCTGTAGGATCGTTTCTACGGCCATACATATTCATACGGCGGTGACGACTCCCACGCCTACACGACTACGCCAACCTCGTTATTAACTTATTCCATTCTATTTTTTCCTTCGGATTTATTCGTACAAATCAGTATCTAGTTTATTTCTGTATCAAATCAGTACCGACTTCACTTCGTCGCTACTTCTACTCGAAAGTTCTCCAAACAAACTTTTTAATTAGTCTGCGAGGACAAACAAGCTGTGTCTCCTAGTTTCTACGATACATACGTACGCAGCTACTGCTATATCTAAATACAGATCTACCTTCGGTTTATTTCAAGTAAGTTCATTGAAAAAATAAAAATACTTTATTAATTACATTCAGATGCTAATTAACTTCCATCCATCAGCCAAAGGAAGTCCACTGCTGAACATAGGCCTCCCCCAATGATTTCCACAGAGACCTGTTGGAGGCAGCCTGCATCCAGCGACGTCCCGCGACCTTTACCAGGTCGTCGGACTATCTTGTGAGTGGACGTCCTGCGCTGCGCTTTCCGCTACGTGGCCTCCATTCGAGCACTTTCCGACCCCATCGGTCATCAGATCTCCGCGCTATGTGCCCTGCCCATTGCCACTTCAACTTGCTAATCCGGTGGGCTATGTCGGTTATTTTAGTTCTCCTACGGATCTCCTCATTTCTGATTCGATCTCGTAGGGAAACCCCGAGCATAGCCCTCTCCATAGCTCGTTGAGTGACTTTGAGCTTCCTAATAAGGCCCATAGTGAGAGGCCACGTCTCGGTGCCGTAAGTCATCACTGGCAACACACAACTATCGAAGACTTTCGATTTAAGGCACTGAGGTATTTTGGACGAGAAGACGTCGCGTAGTTTCCCGAACGCTGCCCAACCGAGTTGGATTCGACGATTGACCTCTCTCTCGAAGTTGGACCTGCCTAACCGGACCACTTGTCCTAAATAGACATATTCGTCAACAACTTCAAGAGTCGAGCCCCCCAACACCGATGGGGGTGGGCACAACATGGACATTCGACATGATCTTCGTTTTGTCCATGTTCATTTTAAGACCCACCTGTTGGGAGACTCGATTGAGGTCTTCGAGCATAGTGCTAAGGTCTTCCAGCGATTCTGCCAAGACTACAATATCGTCGGCAAACCGAAGGTGAGTGATATACTCGCCGTTGATGTTGATGCCGAATCCTTTCCATTGCAAGAGCTTGAAGGCATTTTCCAGCGCGGCAGTGAACAGTTTCGGAGATATGACATCTCCCTGTCTCACGCCTCTCTGTAGTGGAATAGCCTTCGTACTCTGATCTTGTACTCGGACCGACATGGTGGCGTTGTTGTATATACACTTCAACACTTCGATGTACCGATAGTCGATATGGTACCGCTGGAGAGACTGTAGCACAGCCCAAGTCTCGATCGAATCAAAGGCTTTCTCATAGTCCACAAACGCTAAACAAAGTGGCAAGTTATATTCCTCGGTTTTTTGTATAACTTGCCGAAGCGTATGGATGTGGTCTATGGTACTAAAGCCTTTTCGGAAACCGGCTTGTTCGGGAGGCTGGAAGTCATCAAACCTGCGTTCGAGACGATTTGTGATGACCCTCGAAAACAACTTATAGACATGGCTCAGGAGCGAGATGGGCCTGTAATTCTTCAGCAAAGTGTTATCACCTTTTTTGAAGAACAGTACCACCACGCTCCTGCTCCATGCCTCTGGCGTTGAGCCCTCGAGGAGAACGGAATTGAAGAGCCTCTGAAGGACTTTCAGTACCGGCGTTCCGCCCGCTTTCAGAAGCTCCGAAGTTATTCCGTCCTCGCCCGGCGCCTTGTTGTTTTTAAGTTGCTTCAGGGCCATCTCAATCTCACACAGGCTGATGTCCGGGATATCATCGCTAAAGTGTCGGATCAACTCGGCTCTCGGGTCTTCGGCCGAGCTAACAGCAGGTTTGGCAACCGAGGTGTAAAGCTGTCCGTAGAACCTCTCGATCTCCCTTAATACCTCTGCCCTCGTCGATACCACGCGGCCGTCTTCCGTCTTCAGCCTAGACAACTGGCTTTGCCCAATAGACAAGTCTCTTGCAAACACTTTGGAGCCTCCGTTTCGCTCAATTGTCTCCTTAATGCTCACAGTATTTTGAGCACGGACATCGTGTCGCAAGGACTTCCAGATTTGTCTATTGAGCCGCCGATATGCTTCGGCGTCAACGGAAGACTGCAGCGCTAAAGATCGACGGTCGGCCATGAGGTCAAGAGTGTGGATCGAGAGTTTTTGTGGTCTATCTCTACGGCGAGGTCTAAAATACTTAGATCCCACCGTATGGACAGCTTCTACCAAACCGCTGTTTAGCTCGTCCACTGCAAGGTTTTCTCCTAGACAATCAAAGCGATTTGTCAGCTCGAGTTGAAAGCTCTCGGGGTTTTGGATATGGGCGCGAATAGGTCGGAGCGTAGATTTCATCAAGCGACGCCTTTCCGATTGGACATTGATATTCAGTGTGCCCCTAACCATTCGGTGATCACTGCCGGTTTTCACCCTGTTGATCACAGAGACATCTCTGAATATCCGTCTATTCGTCGTCAAGATGAAATCTATCTCGTTTCTCGTAGAACCGTCAGGACTCAGCCAGGTCCATTTCCTGTGAGGCGGCTTCTGGAAGAAAGAGTTCATCGCAAAGAGTCCCTCTTTCTCCAGAAAGTCGGCCAGCCTCTGACCCCTGGGGTTCCGTTGCCCATGTCCAAATTGCCCCACTTTCAACTCTGCATCGCTTCTCTTGCCCAACTTTGCGTTGAAGTCCCCCATAACAACATTGAAGTAGGTTTTGGAAGTATGTATGGCCCGACTTATGTCCTCATACATCTCCTCTACTTCTTCATCTGGGTGTGACGAGGTCGGCGCGTATACCTGTATGACCTTCAACGAATATCTTTTGGATATTCTGAGTATAAGGTATACTACCCTGTTCGACACACTTTCGATGGATACGATGTTGTTGATGAGAGACCTGTGGACGAGGAATCCGACACCTCCTCGGGACTGTTGGTCGTCCCCCCGGTAGAAGAGCAGGTTACCAGACTTCAGGGTTATCGTATCCTCCCCGATTCTTCGGACTTCCGATAACCCCAGAATATCCCAGTGTAACCCGCTCAATTCTTCTTCCAGTTCGACAATCTTCTCGTCTGTCCTCAATGTGCGAATGTTGTGTGTTACCAGGGCCAGTCGTCGTCGGGGGTGGTAGCCGGGGCCAACCCGGGGATTCTTAGCACCCCCTGCCCCACCGTAACCATGACTGCTACCATAGCCAGGAATAGTGGGGCTGCCGGGGACTGGGGGCCTGGTCTCAATATGTGTCGCCATTAAGGGGGGGTATTTGCCAATACTCGCCACGCTTGGCAGGCGGGTTGGCGAGCGCAGTAGGGGACTGGTGTTAATGACGCTGCTGCCCGCCATTAACCGGGGAAAGGAAATAGGATTTGTGGTTAGAGGATGTTATACCGGGTATCTCAAGACTGCTACCGAAAACGAAGCCGGGTGGTAGTTTTAGTGGCTACAAACACAATGCAATTAAAAATTTCGCCTAGAAACGCGACAATTTTTTTTTATGATTTTTTAAATATCGTCATTTTTGGGTGGTAAATCCATAGTTTTTGCTAAAATAATAATTTAAAAGCTTTTATACCTTAGATTATTTATAAATAAAAGGATATACAGTATTATTTTAGGAAAAAATGTATTTACCACCCAAATATGGCCATAGGAAAAAAATAACAAAAAAAATTGTCGCTTTTTTTTGCAACTTTTTCTGTTGCATTGTGTCTGAAGTCGCTTAAACTACCACCCGGCTTCGTTTTCGGTAGCAGTCTTGATATACCCTGTAGGAAAGGAGAGTATGGCCTGAGGGAGTGGATACTGCAGTCACGGACGGGAAGTTAAGGTGACTGCAGTAGCTCGGGGGCCGAGGTCGCGTACTCGTAGCACCTATACTAGGGCAGGCCATGACCAAAAAAAAATTAACTTGCCTACATTTAATTATGATACCATGAAGTAAGTATCCACACGCATTGTACACACGCTTGTATATGATTAGCTTTGACTATGCAGTGAATCTAATAACATAACAGGATTGTTTGTCTTCTGGCGAGATGCTTTAATGAATAGTAAACAAGCCGAGAGCGTCACATTGACTACGTACGTACATCGTAATTGTTTTATCGCCCTGTAACAGCGCTGTAGCCTGTATGCATCACACTAAACACACAACAAAAGAACCTCGATGACAGAATATAATAATAATTAATTAACAATATTTGGTAACGTAGAATAATAATAAGTAAAAATTAATAGAAAGGGAAGTGTTATAATTACAGTGTTAATTTGGCGGGTGTCGACGGAGTGGCGCGTGGCGCGTGCCGCGGAGGCGTCGCGTCGCGCTTCTTGTCGCTTGTCTGACACGCGTGCTGCTATAAACGTGGCGAAGTGAAGGATTTATATGCATTAAAATTGTGAGAATATCCAAGCACGGTTATGCAGATTTTGTACCACCGCAGTGTCTTACAAGAAATAAAAAAGAATTTTGCATTTGGAATGATACGGATTTTATCTTTGATGTCGCTGGGAAAAATAATTATTGCTACTTCCCCGCCCTGTGAGGAGGTAATATGTGTGTGCCTAGTGCAGACGGCTGTACATAGTTGGTTATTCATCGCACATTTTACACAGGTGCTCGCTAAAACATAGATAATCTGTGATCACCTACAAAAGTTGGCTGAAGCGTTGTTATGCTGTGGCCTTTATCTAGTCAATTATCAAACCCACTGTCCTTTAAATCAAAAGAAAAAGGTATATTCAGATTGCGACTAAGATGAAAGTCAGTTGGTAGTTTTAGTGACTACATAAACTATGCAACAAAAAATACGTTATAAAATTCGACAAAAAACCCTTGCATCTCTAAAAATACATGATAATAGTTAAAAATTACAAAAATAGTCGTCGCTTTTTTTGTTTAACTTTTAGATGCATTGTGTTTGAAGCCACTAGAAGACCGCCTCGTTTCGTTTTCGGTCGTATAATAGTTGGGATATACCTTGTACAATGAGGTCGCTAATAACTGAAGTATTTTCCAACCTTATTTAGATCTGAAGAAAATGTTCTAAAATTACCATTATTATTTTAGTTTGGCCGTTACGAATAACTGTCATAAATATCCAGCATAACACCACGCGCACAGTGCTAGTTTTTATTGCAATGTATAATTTTAATGGATTGTAACTGTCGCATAGATATGCTATCGCTCGCGTCGCTCACCTGGGACGTAACGTCAGTGTGGGCGCAGACCGCGTCTAGCAGGCGCCACAATTACACAAGCCTCCGTAAATCATAAACATCAACCCTCCATTTAATCCAAATAGTCAGTCGTTAGTCGAGCAGCCTGCGTCTAATTTGTCTCCTGTAACTAGAGAATAATTTATTAACATTAATTATATGACAATATCCAGCGCGAGTTGGCCCTCGTGGCGGCATTATTGTGTTTATTGACAAGCGCGTGTATGATTTGTTGTTGTATCATTCTTTGCCATTTTGTTATTGAATAGGTAATTGACTATTTGTTTGGTATGTTCGTTTTTTTATCTCGTGTTTGTGTTTTATGAGTGTATTTGAATAATTTCGATGTACTAAACTGCCTTTTGCGTAGAAGGTACAAGGAAAACGGTTAATAAATATTCAACTTTTGATATTATATAACATATTTTTTTCTAAGATGTCTGAATAAAGAAATACTACGCACAAACTAATAAGTCGTCACTTCAATTCAAAACACTACTTCAGTTTTAAATATTTTGCGAGTATGTTCATAGTGGCAAGCTGTTGCTCATGTAAATATTACACCGACTATGAACATATTTCAAACCATACGGAAGCCAATTTCTCTTTAAAATAAATGTTGCATCTGAAATTGTATATCGGTTTACAAATTTAGAAGAAACTTTTTCCCTTTTTCACTTTACTTAACTAATAATATAAAACAGTTGAATGAAAAGTAATAAAATCAATTTTATTATAATTAATGCAAAATTGAATTTCAGGAAATATTCGAATATCGACAGATAGGAAATGCAAATGGTGTCCGCTTTATAACAGCGCTAATAATGAATATTTTATTTAATCTGTATAAAGGTGCAATAAATAATGCTGTGTGAATGTGAAGTATTTTCACTCGGCAGCGGAAAATATTTTCAAAGTGCCATCAATACACTTCATTCAATTTGCATGAATTTTAGTCCACTGTGGAGAGTTGCAGCTTTTATCTATTTTTATTGCCACCTTTTAGCTACTGAAGTTTTGCCTTTTTGTGTGTTTTATCATTACCGAATCATAGTTACTATTGTAGAACAAAAATATTTCTTGTAGAATTTCTCACGGCGATGTTTTATCTATGAGGTTATACATAAGATATGGCATCTTCAAAATGTAATTACAAAATCTAATTTCGGTAAGATTGTTGATTCCTGAAACATATTATCAAGGAAACTAACGTAACCGCAATCTATTACATAAATAATTATATTTTGCGTATTTTAAACAAACACCGAGGGCAAAACAATGTTGATGGGTGTATGGGAAGTTGTGGAAAATTGCTGCGGAAAAATTACGTAGAGATCCGGGCTCGGCGGCCACATGGCGCACGACTATACGCCCTACATAACTGATGACTTTTCAATGGCCATTCATTCGCGGACACGCCGCCACCGGCCACCACCCGCCCTTAGCACCATACATAAATTTACGGAATCGCTCGTGAGCTCATGTGTAAAACAATTGCAATCTGTAGTGACGATAACACACATCGTTTTGTTCTATTTGGCTGTTCGGCTGTGTGTACCCTCACTTTCTATGCGTTCGATATTTGAACAAGGCCATGCTTTGTTACGTGCTCCTGGTAGAAAGCATTCTATCTGATGCAATTTTATCTCTATTAATTATAATGTTTGAAATTGAATATCATTCAGTTTCAGAACAAATTATTTGTATAATTTCATTGTTTCATTCATTCTGCTTAGTTTGTTGTCCCTGCGGACGCTGAAGTTATTTGCTATATTCTAACACAGATTGCTTCCTCCCAGGAAATGAGTGGCTTTTGTTCAACCAATATTATATATGTATATGGTGAATGTGGGGGCTTCAAATTAAAACTTGGTCTTTTATGGATACGAACGTTGGTTTGGAAGTTCTAAACTTTTTATTGAGTGTGATTCTATCTCAATTAATCATAACACGTCTATAAGAAAAATAAACTTATTTTCATACCTGTGTCAATACGGAGCTAAAATGCAGTTATAGTTCTTGCGGCTCCCACATTTGGCCAATCATAAGGCAGTCTCAATGTTATATGACCATGACTTCCCCATACCGGAATCAAATTCTGGTGAGCAAGTTCTATGCGGTTTTTTAAACTGAAAATTGCGCATAAAGTAGATTGGCTGTCCTGGAAGTTGAAGCTCATGATAACTACTCCATCGTGCAACAATATGACAAAAAAAAACACTAAGTTTCTACTTTTATCATCTTTTCGTCAACATCCCGATTTTGGTGGTCTAAGTATAGTGATACTAATGATACAGAGAGCAGAAGTAACAGGTCTCGTAGTCAGCGAGATTAATGAATGCTCAACAATCGTCCCTCTGTCCCCGTGTTCCCTCTTATATTCTCAAATGCCGTCAATTCCCCTATGATTTCTTAAGTGTGTGGGTGTTCCACTCAGAAAAAGTGACTCGCGTGGTCTTTTCCGGTTGTAATGTTTATTGATAAGAGCATAGTTTTAAATAAATTCACGATGACGTATGAACGAATAATTAATAATAAAACAATTTGATGATTTTATTCTAAGGACTCAGTGCTTCTGCTTATGACGGATATTACGCGCGGCAATAAGGTATTACATAAACACTGTTGCAACGCGTAGTCTAAACAAAATCACCGCAAAACATAATTATTAATTACTAAAAAAGTTGTCTGTAATTCATCCAAAAAATTAATTCTCGCTCAAACATTTATGTAGTTATTTCAACATAATTTCTACGATAATACTACTATCTTATTATCGTGAGCATAAATAAAGGATACGGATCTTTGCATATACAGCACACAGGCATGGGCAAATATTTGCGAATCACACAAGTTTTGCTACTGAACGATTCGGATTCAAACATTTTAGAACCAGATCTAGTTTTTCCCGGCTTGCCATATGGCATGAAATTAAATATTTAATAACTTTTTGGGAAATAAAAATGGTCTGTAGGAATTGTGTGATTAATAAATACATTGTACAATAAATAGAAATAATTTTAGTATAAACGTGAGTTTTATAATTGTATGGGGTGTACAGTTTGACAATTGAAGATACGAATAAAGTGAATAATTTATTTTACAGTTGTGACGTGTTTGAACGAAGTGAAACATGGGAGATTCACTCAACCAAACAGTGGCGTACAAAGCAAGAGCAGCGGCCATTCACCCGCTCCGTTGCACCGTTTTTCCGCTTCTCAACCTTTAAATTGAAACAAAATCGTACCACCGTCGAAATTGCCTTTATTTGCGTACCTGCGTTAAACCGAGCACACTTTAATTTGGACGATAATGATAACTTCGATTCGTTTGTAATTATAAGCTAAGTTTGCTCATGTGTGTCTAAAATGAGTTGTTTTCGAGTGGCGTGCGACGCGGCCGCCTGCGTCTCGCAGAGGACGCGTGTCTCGTCAGTGACGTGAAGCAAATTGTTATTCAAAGGTGTTAAGTAGTAGGGAGTAGGGAGTGTAGTCGATGTGCTGCTCCCCCGGGACCAACACGCAAGCGATACTCCTCTGATAAATATTTTATGCTCTTCGCGACTCTAGCTACTAAAACATATAGCTCGAGATATTTCTTTCTTGTTTAGATTAAAATAGTTTCTCGTCTTTTCTTTTACGTGCCCCTTATTTATATTCGTCTGGCTTCTTTGTATGTCATATCAATAAATCTCTGCTGAATTTGATAGTTGGAAAAAAGGCATGATGGGTGCGAGTCCCGAGCTGTGACTAATATTCATATGCTATTTATTCGTGGACGCATGCCTAATATCTATGTAAATTATTTATTGAAATGATCTTATAAAAATATACCTCAAAAAAGAATACTTTAAAATCAGTACTAATCCGGGTTTACAAAGTCTGGTGATTTATATGAACTTGTTTTCAAAGGGCAGGGAGATTACAAAAACGAGAGGGTAAGGTTGAAAGCAGACCGGATAAAGAAAATGTGCCGTAGCGGAATTTTGTAGCGAAGAGGGTGGCCAGTGGTTTCTTGTTGTACAAAATTACACATTATCGACGTTTCCGAGTGAAGTGAAAAAAGATTAAATAGCCCATGTTACGACGTCGTTTGCGAATTGAACTTATTTTACCTTCAAGTTCAATCGACAAACCAACGGAATTAATAAGATGTTTGCTGGAATTATTCTGTAAGGTTTTTTCTACTTACTATTAATGTTTGTATTTGGAATAAAAACACCATTGAATAACTTAACTAATTTCTACCAAAGGTTACTCGGTAAACTATGCAATAGTTTGCTAATTCTAATATATGGGGATTTTGTTTTCGACGAGTTTCCGCTAACAGTTAAATAAATTAGATAAGGCGGGATACATGCCAACGCAGGCACTTAGCAAGTTTTTCGTGTTGTCAACACATTTATGTGTACTGATTCGACATTATCAGCCAAATATCTACGATTGTGCAAGAACCCCCTAATTACTTACTATATTCCGGATTTTATTGCATGTTAGAAAACAAACTTATTTACTAAGTTTTAGTTCCTTTAACCTGTATATCTAATACCAAATGCCCGCTCGAAATCTTAGCTAAACTTATTATATTAATATGCAGTTATAAATATATTACACGAGAACCCATATTATGTGTTAATTTATAAAGCAAAATGGGAGATAGTAAAAATTAGAACATGTAAAAAGTCAAAGTATAAAATATATACGCAATATGTTATCGCAATATATATATAAATGGGACGTGTACCGCTGTTTTGCATAAATGAGGAAATGAAAGTAGCATTTTTCTTTTTCCGGTTTCCTCTAGGAAAGTCCACAAAGCTAAGTAACTACAGTGGTTGCGGAGCAAAACGAATTGTTGCCAGCATTTCTAAGCTTCTTGGATGCTTCATTTAATCAAAATCGTGTTCTTTGACTGTTTATTTGTTGAAGTATCAGCCTCCAAGCTTGCAGATAAACCGGATATTTATCCGTTCAATTTGTATTCCTTTTCACATAAACTTGTGCTATATTACAGATTATATTGAAACTGCTTTCGCATTACTTTGTGTAAAGTTATTACTTGTAATTTAGGCAATATCATAGAAAAAAACGAGTTACTGGTAAGGAAAGTTTTAATATCTATTCTGATTAGATTCAATGTCAGGAAAGAACGCAGATAGCGTCGGCGGAGTTGGAAGGAAATATTAGATGGATCGGGCTTCGAATACAAATATGGGGAGATAGGGAAATCCGATTTGCCAGTAGTCCCAGACGTGTCGTATTATCGGACTCTTTTTGTGAAACATATCACATTTTAATAAGACAAGCTTTCCAATAAGATATCTTTCATAACCGATCTTGTCCTGAGAAATAAAGTGAAACATCGCATGAACTAAGATATCAGAAGTAAATGTCCAAACAGAACACATTTATTCAACAAAAAATCGAATACCGTCGCAAAAAGATACGTATTTTAATATTCTTTCAGATCTTTGTATTACTTCTCAGTATGACTTTATTCTCATTATCTTATTCATTAAGATGTCAAAATACGTTAACGTCCAAATAATGTAGTCGAAAATAAATATCAAAAAAGACTAAGTTATATAAAAGGATAGAGATAATGAAATATTATTTTAACAGACATAAGGTAACGTGTGCTATCGTTACGTGAGATATTTCATACCTTATTACTTTAGTTCGTAGTTATTCGTCGGATAGATTTTTCGCTATAAGCTGGGTTATGGCGGAGTATCTGAGCCATTCATTAGGTTAGTAAATTAGGTTAATGAGCGCCGGAATTTGGAAATGAACGGGGCCGACATGTTCACACGCTATGTTTCCCGATATGTTTCTCTGGAATACGACGCGACTAAAAATGGTGGCTCGTGACTATGATCATTGCACATCCGTTTAAATCTCTCGCCATTCGTTTACCAAAATATTTTTTAACGAGTAACATTTAAAATTGATGTTTTTAAATTGAACATATACACAAATTCATTACGATTGAATAAAAAGAAAAACTAGTAACGCCATTAATAAATTACTTAACATTTTTAAATCTTCATTGTATTGCATTCATTGCTTGATAGTTGCCTCGCTATGCGACACAGTGTGTTCATGCGAATTCATCGAGTTTTCTAGCTACAAACTTAAAAAGTTAATATTAGCGCAGGAAATAATGATTTTTAACAGGCATACATATAGAGCGGGTTTGTATTAGGGCTGAAGTACAAGAGTCGGAGTGGTCAGGGCGCGGGCTCGGGCGGCGGGCATGCCGCTACGGATTGTTCTCTCACTAATTAAATCTCGCCGTCGACGACGCGGTTTCAAACCGACAGCCTCTTAATTATTGTTCCGGCTCTTAACATCTGCCTTAATGTCACTTTAAATTTAATTCAGAAATTCTTTAGCTTTGGCTATGTTATAAATGTTAATTTTCTTACATCCAATCTCTATTGTCATAATTGAATAGCTCTGTGTAACTGGCACGGTATTATCGGAACTGTATTTCGTTGAGGATAACGTCGTCTATGGCTCTTTATGAGAGCATCATTAGCTTCAAATCGATAAGAAATATTTCTTATTTCAGTTTAAAAATGTATTGAATGGCATAGTACTGTAGCTAGCGATTAAAAAGGTTTTATTGTGCCAAGAAGGTAATTCCGAGTACATCCGGAAGTTTTTAATTTTCTTACTGGTATACAAATTGGTTCCTGTATCTACAAAAGGAGCATACGCCCGCCTCTCCCGGCTGGGCCGAGGGCCGAATACAAATTAAGAGGCAGACTTCGTTCTCGCAAAACTAGTTAATGTGTGCAACGTCTGGATTTCAGATAGTTGGAAAAGCATAGAGACTTCTTCAGAAAACTAATCATTTAATTCATTCAACATGTTCTGGCTTCCATTAAGATACTACTGGAAATGTATTTTATTTACTTAGGGCTTCCACTGGTTCTTTAATGTACGGACTAGTACTCGTAGGTTTCTTTCAATTATTATGCGTTGAAACCACATAAAGAGGGTTTAGTTTTTAATTTTAATTGGCTTGTTGTTAACTGTTGGTATGTCCGAGGGAGTCACGTAAATACGTTTCGATTTCTCGTGAAATATTTTTGAGCATATTTAATGTTACATACATTTTAAAATAATGAAAAGAAAAGAATCTAATTAGCACTTAATTGGAACAAGTAGCGGCTGGCGGCGTCGAACTCGAATGCTTCTTTAATTATTTATGCGCTGCAGGCTGAATAAGGAACACACTCCAGCCTCACTGCGCCAAAATTAAAAAAACTAGATAAAAGTGTGTGATCTGCGAGCTGAATACGATATTTATTAAAAAGTATAACTTCGCAGTCTGTCTTTAAAGAGTATAATCATGTAATAATGAAAAACTCATCACAGTTACCCACCAAACTCTGTCACGTTTTTAATTTTGTTTTTCTACCAGATCGTCATTATTATGTCGAGTAGATATAAATTGCATTGTAGTTATGATTTTTAATATTGCCGTCAGAGCGTAAAAAGTAGATAAATAAATCTAAATGAAAAGTTAAACAGACGGTTTCTGTTTCAAAACTAAAAAATCAATGAACGTGTTTAAGAGTAAAGTCTAGTCGGTTATATTATTAGTGATCGAACTGGAGATTATTTTCGCTTGTCCAAGTGCGTCAACACGGCGCGAGGGTGCGTCGGGCGCGGAATGGGGACGACTCTAAATCCATATTCGATCACTACAATCTGCACTAAGCCGATCTGACAAGCTGCCGATCTGTTTTGCATTTATATAAACAGCTCTTTACCTTCTAATATCTTTACGTTTCCTTGAAGTGACAGACCGTTCCTGACATTTCCCTCCCTCTTATTGCCTATTTTTTATGTATGAAGCATATTATGATGTTGAGAGTTTTTTTTATTTATATACTCTGTATAAGAATTGGCGTATGGAGGAGTTTTAATATACA
This sequence comes from Hyles vespertilio, assembly GCA_009982885.2. Classification (NCBI taxonomy): domain Eukaryota; kingdom Metazoa; phylum Arthropoda; class Insecta; order Lepidoptera; family Sphingidae; genus Hyles; species Hyles vespertilio. The sequence continues at coordinate 12,299,520 of CM042808.1, read as the reverse complement.
TTCCATATTAGTTTCTAGCTTTCGCAGCCAAACATAAAGAAGTTCTCTCAACCATTTACCTGAATCATCTTCATTATCATCATTTTAGCCACAGGTAGTCCACTGCTGGACATAGGCCTCACCCAAAGATCTCCACATCGACCTGTATACCTGCAACCATAGCTAAATTTTATCAATAGTAATTTGATTATTATCTACGCTTCTCCAATGCAACAGTGTCAATTCCGTTTCACGAAATCTAATGACCAACACCCATTAGTAGGAAGTTTCGTGCATATTAATAAAGTAAACGTTTGTTCAAATATACGATTATTGATTTATAGTCAGTGTTAATATTTTAATGTTGTGATCCTCTTACGTAACCCTCTGACAAGACGTAAAGGGGAATTCGAGCTTAGTTCAATCATAATAATGAGTAGACAGGCTGACTTTCTCCGCTACTTGTTGAAAATATGATGGAATTATAATAAAAAGTGTTTATTTTATTTCTCTGCCTATTTTTTCCACGTACTATATAAAAAGTGTTCTGTTAGTTAGAATAGATGTTAGTATATTTATACAAAACACCAGCAGCAATATACGCAGGCTCTGGTTTATGTGTTGAGTGTTGAGCGTGACGTGGAGAGCGGGCCGGGGTGCGCGGGCCAGACCTTCATCAAGCGGTTGACTGCTATTAGGGTGTGCAATTGTTCCACTGTGCCGCGTTTCACACTTTATACAATACGCATTTCACTCTACCATTTTACAAATTAGCACCCATGTCTACAGTGTGCTCGATTCATTAAAAACTTATCATTAATCTAATTAAATATGTCGCGCTTTACAAAACCACATAATGTTTTGTCCGTTCAACAATTACGTAAACTCGTAAATTGTAGAATTCCCTTCCATTGCGTATCAGAGCAAAAATTGTTTGTTTGAGGTGTAATTACGGAATCCTTCGTGCAGTGAATTTTCCAATGTTTTCGCGCTGAGTGGGTGTGTGAGTACGTGTTGTAAAAATAATTCGACGCTCCCAGGGGATCGTTTGTAAAACGTCACGCGTAAAACATATTATAAAGCCAATAAAACGTGTTTACAGGGGTGAGTAGAGCTCGCCGTCGTCGGCGCGCGTTTCGTTTCCGCGTGATATCCGTAAACATTTTAGCACTGCAATAAATTTAACATTATCCAAGTCGCGAGACATTCTGTTTTCTTCCGTCCCGGGATCAGTTGGTTAACGGTTGTAATCTCGCTGTCTCGGATTTTCTGCTCTCTCGTAACCGGAATTATATAATTATGTGGCTACCTCGTGTTTCTTCTACTTTAGTTTCGACGATGTCGTATGTGCCTTTTACATTTATGCGGATGTCGCGGTGAGTTTCAAAATTGTGCTGACTAACCCAATTAGGCATATTAAATATTTTGTGAAGGATGTCGTAAAATGAACATTAGATTATAATGTGTTGAGTAAAGATTTCCTTATTATCTTTAAAATCATGTTATCAAAATCTTTACTATATTATCCGTCCCTTAATGAGTTTCCTGCAAGTGAATAGTAAACATCCACTAATGTTCCCTTTATTAAATGTTATTGCTGATGTAAACTTTAACCCCTGAATTCCGGCCGCCGCCGCTATCCGGAAAGTTACCTCAAATTAGTCGGAGAAAATAAAAGCCTCCCGTTTTTCTCGGTGAAGTTGACAGCGGTACGAGTGTAGTGGCCACAAAGGGAATACTGTTTTGGCCAGTGGCCGCCCATCTGCTCTCATTATGTCGTGAAAACACTTGCTCGGATTTTTATGAGATTGGTAAATGTTTAACTGGGTATTTAGATTGCAAATGTGTGTTTTTCGAGTTGATTTTCCCTTTAATTCACGGTGAATTAACGGCAATGTGACGGTTTGCGTTTACATGGTTTTGTTGAATAATTGCGTAGTAGACTAGAAGTCTAAATTCTTCTTATTTTAAACAAGTGTCCTCAACTTTGTATATTGAATTAAATATGTCAGAGCATGATTATTCGAAGTAGAGTTTCTGTATCAGCCCATATACGTCCCACTGCAGGGCACGGGCCTCCTCTACAATCGACAGTACGATTGAGAGTGGTTAGGCCATATAGTCCACCACGCTGGCCTAGTGCGGGTTGGCGGACTTACATACCATAGACATTTTTTAAAAATCGCTATGGTATGCAGGTTTCCTCACGATGTTTTCCTTCACCGTTTTAGTGCGTGGTGATTGACTATCAATACACACATGACTCCGAAAAGTCAGAGGTGTGCCCTGGGATTCGAACCCGCGACCACCATGAACATGTTGGCAGTCGCGTCTAGTCCGTTTACCAACAGGCCACCACGCACTTCGTAGAGTTTCGGTTTGGGATAAATATTTGGGCTGGTTATACGACATCGACCTGTAAAGCTAGCCAATTACGTCACTTTTTTAAAAGTCTGATACCTATAGTAAACGGTAGACGAAAATATGAAAATTAAAAAGATAGAATTTTTCAAAAAGCTGTTATACGCTTCTTGCTATAATGCATCTCGCATTAAAATTATAAAACTATTGATGATAATATTGATAAAGTGCAATTAAGAAGGTAATAAATCGGCTCAAATTATAGATATCTTAGATTGCTAATGTCCACAGAGCTCGTAAAAGAAGTCATAAAAAGTATTTTGTTCTCCGAGGAGCGTATCCCGTATTAATCACGTTATATTAATCAGAGACATGTCTTATCTGCATTGCAATGCCCTTTTGCAACGTCGATCCACTTTTCTACGGATGCGAGATTAAAGGGGAGTGTAACAAAATGAGAAATGGAACGATTTCAGGACGCATTGTTAGACGGCTGCCCGTTGTCGGATTTATGACAAAGAACAGCGGATGATTCAATCAGGACGGTTCTTTAGTTTGTTATATTCATGTAACGGGCCTCTATGAATCTTATTGTTACGGACTCGTTGTCTTTTTGCTCCATTTGTTCATTTCTCTCTTTCATTTTTATACTACGACCGGCTCGGGACACAATGCCGTTATTAGTCTTGAATTTGAAATCCAATTTGCGAGATATCTAGAATTTATGTCTAAATTTTAGTAGGTACATTGCTCTTAAATGATACCGGCTCATTAAAATAATAATTACAATATTAATTAGCAATTTACATTGATTGTAATTCTGTTGTTTGTATTAAAATATATGTTAACTGGTGGCGCAAGTTGGCAACGGTTGTATAAAAGAGCAAACTTTGGGCAAATAGGTATTCAGTGCAGAGTACAGCAATTTACAATTTAAATATTCTTAATGTCTCCAAGTTGTCGCAGCGGGAGTGGATCGAGGGTCGTGGTGAGGCGCGACGCCCGCTTCCACTACATCAATCACCCGGCTATACGCCTCAACATTTCTAATTATTTGCCTCACGTTGAATTCCAACAATATTTACCATTAACACTTTTGTGCAAGACTTTCACGATTTATAGGTTATGGAAACGTCACCGTGTACAACTGTGCTCGAAAATGTTTTAAAATTAAATAAACATATTCTGCCGTACAATAAAAATGACATGTTGTATTTAATTGCATGTTCGTATCCACGGAGTGTTGTGGGACTTAATTTGTCGGAGCGCTGTGTGCATATTTTGTAAGGAGTGTGTTTGCGAACAAATGTCGTGGGAACGAGCGACTCGTCTCGAGTGGCCCTTGAGCTCGTCAAGGGCTCCGTAAGGTGACAGCCGCTGTCTAATCTCTATAGACTTTGCATTCCGTCCCATTGATACTCTCGTACATTTGAGGACACTCATATCATTAGTAGTTTCAGTAGTAGGTTGTTTGCATGTTAATTTAATTATTTTTCTTACGGCTGTATCATTATTTATCTTTCATTTTGTGTGTTTTGTTTCTATTAGTTTGTTCTTACAGAATCCTGATCTAGATATATCAGTTTGTAATTTAGTTTGGTAATATGAGGCCATTTAACGATTTTTTTAGCGAAGTAGATGGCATATTATTTCAGTAATAATATTTGAATATTTTATTCCCTGTAATTTAAAAAGTTAAACATTTTGATATTTTAGTCTGCCGGTTCTTAGTTTGTTAGACGACACAACGGCAATTTACAAAAAGGCAAAAGCAATAGCAAAACAAATGAGTTGTTTTCTGAACGATCTTATTATAAAAGCCATTTCATAATTTTAATGGGCAATTTTCATTCAACTAGACTAGACTCTTAAACTAAAACTTTTCGCACTCTTAATGTGTATATTGGGTGTCTAAGCACGCGTAACACAATGCGGACAAATAATTATTCGCAACATTTTGCCGGCGCTGGGTGTGGGAGCTGCCAACCCGTCTGCGACACAATGGATGTGTTTACAGGAAATCAGTGTGAACTGTAAACGTCTTCTCAGCCGCGCCGCACTCGCAAACATTTCGTTTACAACTACAACACAGCTTCTTATGCTCTCAGGATGTCTTGAATAAAAAATAAAATATATTGTACTTATGAGTACGCTTCTCTAAGATGGTTTAGTGGCAAATTGAGTATGAGTAGTGAGTACTTTGTGCTATCATACCGAATGCTATTTAAATGATAAAATGTGCTAATTTCAAGAGTTCAAATTATCGATTTTTAATTTGTTTTAGCAATATCCTAGTAATCGATACATTTTAGAGATCATACAAATTGTAGTAATGTCTCAATGATTTACGACTGATTTGGGTTCCTACTGTATTATGGTGTGATATAACAATGTTATTTTTCCATGCGATGAATAATCAGGGCATACCCTTCACCTGACGGTAAGCAATAGGACCCCATATTGACAGTAGCAAAACCAAACAACACTATGAAATATTAACCAATCTTAGGCATTTTACTGCGCTTACCATCATGAGACATAAGAGTCTCATTATGTCCAGTAGCTACTCTGTATACAATTTCCTTTATAACGGAAAAAACAGTGCATAGGCACTATCGTTTGGCGGGAAAAATATTTTTTTTTGTCAAGGAAGGTGTTCAAGCCAATGGTGTCTCTATATAGGATACTCCAAACCACACCACCACAACCTCCAAACCACACGGCTAAGATTGAGTAGAAAAGCGGACGCTGGCACTAGCTTTGATAAAGTTTGTCAGAAAAGAACATCAAATACCAAAATATTTTAGGGAACAATAATCGGTATCTACTGCATAACATTCAGAATGTTGATTTTTCTAAAACTATGATCCTTAGCAATGGTGCCAAGTTAGAAAATTTAATTTTTATTAAATAATTAAATGAAAATTGACTTATAGTTTTTTTTAAGAATATAGAAGATATAATTCACAGAACAAGGTAGTCAAAGCATCAACAAGTAACTGTTAGAGGCTATTCATTCGCCGCAGGGTAATTGAAGTTATTCGCTACAACGCAGGCGACGTGCTGCTGAGAACTATAAAATTATTACGAGCTCAAAGTGGGCTCCGATAAATCTAGAATTCCCTGAATGTCGAACGTTCATTAAACGGAACTGTAAGAAAAAACCTTTGCGGGAATGTTAATAGGTTTTGAATGTAGCGGTGTAGACACGGCTTTGTATTCATTGAGAGTTGTAGCAGACGATATGAATAAGTATGCCATGCTGCCGGTATTGTGTATTATGTACGTGTTCGGTAATGTATTCAAATATGTATCAAGCCCCATCCGCACCATGTTGTCGTTGTTATTTTATTTCACACGCGTGACGCCGCACCAGCTTTATTTTTTCGCAGTACAAGGATATCATATTGTCCTACTGTTGACAGTATATTTTTTCATCGATGTGAATGAATGGCGCTACGGGTGTCGATCTATAATAAAAAGGGGGTTTGGAATGCAGAAAACGTAGCATTCAAACTGAGTTTATATAAAAAGTTACAGCTTCCCAGCTGTATTCTAAGCTTTAACTATATATACCTTTATAATTCAATATTTCGTTTCATAATATTCACTTATTTTTTATGATAATATATAGTCAAAATTATAATGTAATTGCTTCAATGAATGAATATTTGAAACCAATAAAAGTACGTATTAAGCTAATGTGTTTGTGATGTAATAGACCCAATATTTACTAAGCACGTTGTCAAGCTGTCCACTATTTCATAGGAGGGTTAACAGTATGGGCTCGTAATATAGGTACATAGAAAAATTGTTCCACACAGGACAACCCTGTCTGCGCTCTCAGCGTTCAACGGATATTGATTACTTGTCTGTAAGGAATACAAATGTATCAAGGAAACTGTGTTCCAACGCTTCTGCGAGCGCCATTCTTTGTACTGACATCCAACATTAAACTTCATAGCAGGCCTCGTGTTTCGTATTTGAGTGTAGTTTGTGCCAAAACAGTGAAACGTCGAGTCTTAAGTTCATTTTTCTTCTTAAAAGTACTCAATGAAACACGAGATATATTTTATACAGGGTATCTCAAGACTGCTACCGAAAAATAAGCCGGGTGGTAGTTAAAGCGACTTCAGACACAATGCAACAGAAAAAGTTGCAAAAAAAAGCGACAATTTTTTTTTTGTTATTTTTTTCCTATGACCATATTTGGGTGGTAAATACATTTTTTCCTAAAATAATAGTGAATACCCATTTATTTATAAATAATCTAAGGTATAAAAGTGTTTAAATTATTATTCTAGCAAAAACTATGGATTTACCACCCAAAAATGACGATAATTAAAAAAATCATTATCGCGTTCCTTTGCGAAATTTTTAGTTGCATTGTGTTTGTAGTCACTAAAACTACCACCCGGCTTCGTTTTCGGTAGCAGTCTTGAGATACCCGGTATGTTCTTTATGGAACGAGGAAGCGGCCAGCCAACATTGTAGGAGCAATGAAAGCCCGAGGCGGCTAACTAGCAGGTGCACGTTACCAAAGAAAAATGAAATAACGCAAAAAGGAGAAGCCGACTCGTGGAAGGGGGATGGCGAAACCGTCGGGGAGCTTCTTTCGTGGAAAAGCCAGTTTCCTTTACTGGAAACAGATAACGATCCGTTGCCGACGACAGAATACGTAACTGCACTCGCCGAGCATAGATCTAACTTCTTAAGACGTTTTTAGGGCCTAGCTAATATAATATGCATACATTCATTTGCAAGCAATCACAAGTTTAAGTGTACATTTTCGAATATTTAGTAAATACTAATGACGCACTAACGCTTTGGTAGAGCAATATATTTAGAAAGTGGTTCAGTTACGTGTGTGTGATTTGCTACGGTCGGCGTCCGCACGAGCAAGCCTCGTGACCTGCATCCATCGGGCTATTGATACACGACGCAGCCTTTCATAAATATGCAACATACTGGTTTCGTTTAGCGCACAAAATATATTTGGATACTGCATACACTCTTTGACAACAAATTTAATTCAGGCAAGATTTAATGCTATACATTAACTGTATACTTTTGAAAGAAACATTTTGTCAATGCATACATTTTGTCGATGATGTGCAAATTGATCTTAACCGTCCATTAGTACTATACACATTTGCTTAGTTAAACATGAGAGACTAAAGAAAAATTGCACGCCGCGCGGTGAAAATTAAGCTAATTTTAAAAGTCGTGAAATTAAGTAATAGGTAATCGGTAGTAAAGCGGAGGGTGAACCGCCGAACGCTCGCTGAGCGCTGTGAGCGCGTTTAATGGGCGGCATTACCATTCCAAGTCGGTAGGTGAGCGGCAACGCTAACTCGCCCGACCACCTTGTGAATATGCAAAGTGAGACAGGTTAAATATTGTACCGCCGCATTGTACCCCAAACTCAGCTTAATTACACATCTCTTTTTATTTAAGAGGTCGACCTCTTAACTACTGTTGATCTTGCTTCCTTGTTTGTTTTTAAAGGAACAAAGCCTTCGAAGACAAAATATTGTTAGTTTGTTGAAATTGGCACTTATGTAGGTATTTATAGTAAACAAAGCTAGTACAGAATTATGTTAGAGAAGAACATCATTAAAAATTCTATAAACGTTATTCAGAGTTTGTCGAAGATGTTCAGTAAAGGAGGATGCAGATAAAGTTTGGCTGCAGTTTCGAAGACGTGTGCACGTTGTCCGATGCGTATTTGCCTCGCCACCTATCACGACTGAGAGCAAAATAAATCACCTATAAACCTTAGTTCCGTGTGTTAAAGCGCTTGCATTTCTCCATTGTGTATGTCTAACGCAATAAATTGTGTATGTGAAGCCGTAATTTTGTTTACAAAAACTAGTAGCGGTTATATTTTATCGATTCGACTAAAATGTGGACTAAAATGGACATCGTGTCCCTGAAGTATTTTCATAGAACAAACACTCCACTGTTTTTTACAGTAATGAAATGTGAACATTTCTTGTTGCTTGATTTTTGTTTGCATTCACTGTTTGGAAAATAGTATCGGGTCAATGGTATAAAATTCAAGGGAGGGAGTTAGACACATAAATATTTATATGGTGTAAATTTCAAGAATTTATTGTAGTCCATGCATTAAAATCTATCGTGTATCTACTTACGAAGGCTGTTGTATAACCACAAATACTTACGAAAACTAGAAAAATAGTAGGATCCTAGTTTAAAAAAATAATGTTTTCTGTTCCCTGTTTGTATGTATGCCAATATATATAAAACTACTCATCGTTGTACTCACCACTAGTATACTCATGCAATTTTCATTTTCATTAACTGAATGAGGATTTAATATTTTTAAAAAATGAATCTGTTTATTAATACACTTTATTGCATACAAAATAATATAAACAAACATAAAAATACAATATTGGCAATCTATTTGTTAAGTTTATATTTTAAAATGATTTGAAATTTTATAATTGTTAAAAATTATGATTGCAATATTGGCTAATATGTTCTATAGCTACATAATTTCAAGCCAAAATAAAAAAGAATTTCAGAGAGTTGCATTTTTTATTTGCTATTTTCAATAGCTTGACTCTACAATTTCTCCGTCCACTTTACTTACGCTCACTTTTTCGCATTGAAGTATACCCCAACTCAACGCTGTTGTTTATTATTTTCTACACAATCTCAGAAAAAATGTGGTAACATTATTTAAATACTAGCAGTTCGGCCCGGCTCCGTCCGGGTGCAGATACACTTTTCAAAACGGCAGCCAAAATGTTCAAATCTGACTATTTTTTTTTATTCTTCGCATATTTCTTTTCATAAAAAGTAGGTACCCTAAGGTATGTTACTCCTAATATCTCCAAAAATATGTGTACAAGGTTTCATGATGATCGCTTAAATAGTTTTCACGTAAAAGCGTAAAAAACAAACTTACATTCACATTTATAATATTAGTAGAGATTCTGTGATTGTGCAGATATTATTTTTATTGTTCTTATGGATTATTTAAATTTTATTCAATATAGTTTATTCAATTATAATTATATTTTAATTGGGACTACCATTAACATAGAATATGTCAGATTGAATCTATAATTGATCTTTAACAAAGTTCTACAACATTAGGAGATTGATATATTTTCCATCTATTTGTTACTGGCCCCTGTTTCTAAACTCGTAAAGTAAAAAAAATTAGAAGAGTATTCTAATTTTTAAGACGTATTACTTATTCCGTAAACTTTAAATTTTCATACGCTTTAAAGGTTTTTAAATACGATAATTAAGAGATATGGTACGAGCACGTAAGAGATTAATTAATTACAAATTATAAAAAGTTTCCTCTGAGATTTATGGTTTTGAGTTCCCTTAGGCAGAATCTCAAACGATATTTCATTATATACGAGCTCGCTATTCGAATACACGACGCGAATATAACGTGAGGAGAATATAATAACAGAATATCCGCATAAAATATTCCTCGATGAACTGATAAAAAGCATATGCTGGCATGTCAGAGCAAAAATTGCCAGCGGTGGGTCCCTCGCCGCGGCGCATTGTGCCCGAAATGACACGCGAAAGGCGTCGAGTGCGGCGCGCTCCAACCTTTACAAAAGGCTTACAGATGCGAACACCAGAAGATTTTAATGAGGCAACGACTCTATGTGATTTTATCGCGTGTGCCGTAATGAGAAATAACCAAGCGCATCCTCTTTGACTGCGCTCGTATGGAGCTGCCTGCAAAAATGCTATAAATGGCGTCTATGCCTCCCTAATTTATATGGCCGCTATCTGCAGGGAAAATAATCCATTTTTAATAATAAAAAACTATATGTAATGCAATGAATATAACGCCATGAATATGCGCTACTATAATATCAACATATTATGTAATTAAATAAAACACAACGCCTCGTTGATGCGTTAAAAAATCGGCGGCTAAAAATATATTTTGGTCGCTCATTAGCCGATGCAAACAAATGGCAGCGATAAAATCGTATCAGTTTTACAAACGTAATAAAACAAATTAAGCGTCGACAGGAAGGATGGCGCAGTGGGTACACTGGCCAATTTTCATCAATGCAAATCACGTTGTCGACTCGTCAACCCAATTACCAAGAAGTGAATTTAAATAAAGATAAGTATCGCCCTCGAGGAGACAATGCTAATAGGAGTAGGAGGCGTGATAATAGGCTCCGACTGGGGCCGGGCGGTTCGGTTGTTCGGCGCACCGCCGCACCGCCACGCCGCGCCGCGCCGCGCCGCCACACCGCGGTAGGTGCTTTAATTACATCTCTCGACTTACGCCCGTGAGCCTCAAAACGCTTGTTCAATTAGTGATTAGCCTTAAGAAACATTATTATGCTAACTTTTATACCGTTAATTACTGAAATGTTTGCTGTTTGTGTGGTCCGCCCTGTTGCTGATATTGAAATACTAGTTACTATTTCAATTTATTTCAATTTATTATTGAAATACTAGTTACTATTACTATTTTATTGTAGCACTAGTGTTAGTATTTATGTTATCGTCAAAGCATTCAAATTATATGCACAATATGGAGTTTGTTTGATTAATATTTAATATTTTTTTACAAAATTATACGGTTTTATGCATGCATGAACGCATGCCTTTCTCCAAGAAGGGTAGGCAGAGGTGCAAACAGGACATCCACATTTTACCTTGTATTTTCCGTCCCATGCTTCCCGTGCCCATGAGCTTGTCGCCATATCGGGCAAACATTCCTGACTCCAGATAAAGAATAAAATAATCTAATATCACTTTACGATTTTATACAATTAATGTTCCACTATGAGAATGTCAAATCTACTGAAATATTTCAGGAATAAAATGAATGAACTTATTTTTCTTCCTGCTTATGATGTTCAGCGGACAGAAAATTTTATGAATGAATAAACGGACGAGCTTTCTAGGGAGCAACCGTAAAAACATAGTATTGTTGATTTTTCATGGTTCAAAACTCTCGATCCCTGATATGGTTAAAGATATGATTTATTTCTTGGCTGTATAATTTAACTGTATAATTTGTGTAACCTTTATTTAAAGAATTTACTTAGGCATTCAATTACTTATGCATTTGGAACTAAAGATGTCCACTTCACATTTTATTGTGAATGTCACAATGGAGTATTTCCATATAGTGTATACGAAGAGCAAGTTGTCCTACAGATGTAGGATCCGAATATTTTCACACCAGTTGTTGAATAAACATAGGATCCAATATAATCAGGCCCCTTTTCTGATTCTGCAAAACACATCCCTTTATTGGCATATTTGAGTTCCTGAGCCTAATTATAATTAGTACGGTTGGGAAAAAATGAGAATTATTCGATTCGACAAAAATATTGATAATCTCATAAAAGCCTTAAAAACATGCTATGGCAGCCCCATGAAAAGTTGTCTAGGCCTCTAGGGGGTACGGAAAATTAATTTGACAGAGGAATTCTTACAAATAGTTCGATTAATGGAGACAAAAAAATGCTATTGACAGTTCGTTTTTTAGAAACTTCTAGTCGATCTAAAGCTTTATATTAAAAGGTAAAATACTATAAACATGTGAAGGATGTACATTTATGTAAACGGAGATATTGGCCGGTGACAGAAGTGAACGCGTATTCCGGGCGTATCTAAGCTTGTCTGACAGGCGAGCGTGTGATAAGAGGGGTGCCCGCGGGGTGTGCGGGGCGCTGCGGGTGGAGGGGCGGAGGGGGGCCGCGCTCTGTCAACATCTGGTTCCACACTTCCGCTAACTGACCGAGACATGACCGCCGACCGCGATGACTTTACGATATTTTGCTTTTATGTATTTTGATGTTGGAAAATGTTATTCCGATATTGTGTCTTTCACGTTAACATTTCTGGGTATTGTTGGTGTAACTTTTTGTAATGTTTGTGCCGATGGTTTTCTATGAATCCCTGGTTTGTGAACATGCATTATACGTTAACAACATCATATTTATACGTTATATCCTACTTCTCTAGCACTGTCAATAATAGTGGCAAAGCTTGGTCCCTTATCATCAATAAATGGTGACCTCAACCCACGACTGAAATTGCTAGTTGTGAAAATATGATTTTAATATATGAATACAAAGCACTATGGTAAAAAATATGTGTATTATTTCATATAATAGAAACCTAATCGTTGAAGAATATTATACATTCTGATGAAGTTTCCAGTTCAGTTAATTATCATAGGTTAAGTGCCCACTATTTTCACAATCGTAATCACTGAAGTTTATTTTAATATCAAATTTAGTTTTACTCTTAGTCTAACCAACTTCTGAGAATTTAAATACGTAAGTATCTCACCGCATAATTACTTGCATGTTAACTTGGCGAATGGATTTTGTTTTATTTTCATTTTCACCTCTTAGCGTAAATTGTTCTTATAAGTAATTAAGTTTCGTTGCAGCAATTATAATTGATTTAACTTATTGCGGGGATGGAGAATAACCAAGCAAATATACAAGGCGAGTGTGGATGGAAGAGTCAGTAGGGGTTTACCTTCCGAACCTACACAATTCAAATAGATGATACCGTCAACAGGGATCAGGTCAAAAGTACCTTGTATGGACAAGAATGCATGAAGAGGTTGATGAAAGGGCATTAAACGAAAGTAATATGTCAGGATCGAGCAAAGTGGCGAACTTAAAGTCTCTGTCTGCCCGTATGGGATACAGGCGTGCCGATTGTGTATGTATACGTATATATAAATACATCATCGGCGTTGGCAGTTTTAGGACTACTTATGTCTGCCGTAACAGACCTAAAATCTATTCACATTATGATTAAAAATCCTGTGTTTACCTGACACAGTAAATTATTCATAAAAAGTTACAAATTACACACTAAAAGAACGACGAGTACAAAGCGTGAAAACTTATGGTTCAGTCGTTCAGATACGTGAAAAGTGTATGACAGTTTAGAATGTGGGCGCTGCACAGAGTAACACACTACATCAGACAACCGGTACGAAAGAATGTTTCTTCTACACTTATATTGTTCAATTTAGAAAAGTCTTTCCTATTGTTCATAGCTATTGTACACATTAGAGAAAATACTATGTATTTTTCTCAATTTCTATACTCTTTCTAAATATTTAAAACGATTTAATATTACACTTCTTTTTTATTAAATAATTAGAAGAGCTGAATACTTTAGTAATACTGTACAAAATGATCTTAGAATATTGGTATAATTTCTTAAAATAACCTAATTCGCTAAAGAAACATTGTTTAATTGCAAAAAGAAGTAGTGTCCTAACAGGCGCCCCTAAAAGATAATATGTGTTACTTTATTTCTATTTTCTGTATTCACTCAGGGTTTATGTATCTCGAATAGTCACGTCCTCGTCCTAGCGAAGGGTAAAGCATACAAATAAGTGAAAGTCCGAACCGCCCAAACACCCGACGCCATGTTCTTTATCTGCGGATCTCTTAAAAGAATTTGATCGTATATGAGAATATTACGAGCAACATCTGTGACATGGGACGTATAAACTTAAATATTTGGCCACAGGGCCGCGGTTTCCATAAAGTAAATCAGCTGCGCGGGAAGACTTTTTGTATCATATTAACGAATGCAATATTGAGGTCATTCAACTTGTGCGTTGATACATTGTTTTATAATACAGTTTGCGTATATAGATACTAGATAGCTAGTACGCATACTAAATAAAACCTAGATTAAAAAGTAATGTCTGTAATGTCTAAAACATTAAAAAATTGTCTTTTGTGCTGGTTGTACGCTGAACAAAAGTGAGTGTTTGTGGGGCTCAAAACATTAGGACGGCGGAGTGATACGTTATTTGTCATCGGCGTGCCAGTGGTATTATAACGAGGTGTCTGTGTTGCCGCAATCAATTTTGCGGCACGGACCCTGTCAATTTTGGATGGGGAGTCCGCGCTCCTCGTTGCCTACGACGCGGCGACTGCCTCTCCACTGAACCATTATAGGTTGAATTCTAAAACAAATTCCCGCGACTTTTTCTCTTCATTTTTTATTGCGCACCAATATTTTTCTACGCTTGTATGCCTCAGAATAATAACAAAAGTAATTCTAGTAATAGTTTTAAGTTGCGTGTGGGTGTGTTAGTCATGAAAATCTAAACGTTTGCAAAAAAAAATAATTTATAATTTTAAAGTGACTTGATGGATATTTTAGGTTTTCTATAAAATTTGGAGGCCTTTGTTCAGCAATGGACAAATTAAAACGCTGATGATGATGATGAAATAAAAGATAAACTTCAAGTATTCGAGAAAAAAATATTGTGCTCTACATTTTAAACCAATTGGAGTATACATTTAGTATAATAATCATCATTGTTTAATTGTATTTCCCATGTCCATTCTCATTAAACGCTTTAAAATAAAGTATTAACTATGATTTTTTTTTACCTAGCAACCGCTTACTTGAGTTCCAATTATGTGGGTTTGCGGCTAGTGGCAGTGGTATTGGAAATTGTTCCGGTATTACTCGCCCCACGCGTCCCATCCGTCTGATGACTTCCGAGTGACCGCATCGCATTTGCATAAGGGCCAGCTTTAATATGAGATTATTCTCGAGTTAGGAACGTCTGACGGAGCGTTCCAATTCATTATTAGTTTTGGAATATTTAGTCGTCCCTACCGCAGACGTAATTATATTAACTTTTAATGTTATTTCACAGGACTGCTGTCAAAATAAAGTATAAACAATATATATCTATTTCATTTTTTTATTAGTTAGAATGATGAGACGAGATAGTCGTTCGCCTAATTGTAATTATTATTCAGCTGTGCATGGTTTTACAATGCTTTAATCACCCTGAGATATTAAGTTTTAAGTATTTAATGTAATTAAAGACTTAAAACAACAAGACAAAAAAAAATTAATATCTCATTAATAGCAATTAGCTACAAGGCATTCAAGCAGGAACACAACATTACGAATACTCTGATTTGCCACAGAATTACATACTGCAGTAACATGCATGTTTTAAGCCACTTACTAATAAGTTTTACGTGTACAAGACAAATTGATAGAACTAGGAGTGCGGTAACCATGGCAAGAGAAACGTCTTGCTATCGGTGACAAAGGGATTACCGATCCCCCACCTCCCCTTGTCTGCGGTTTCTTAATTAACCCTCAAATACCCTGCGCTCGCCGCAGCGCCTCGTGTGGTATGTAAGATTATTGCCAACGTTACCCTTGTTAATTTTAATGTACGTTAGAGAAACAAACACGGCCTCCGTCTGTCGAGGTACTATTAACTCGAAAACATCTACTTGCGTTGCATTGTGTCATTATACTCAGCTTTGCGGAGTTTTTGATGGTTGTTTTAATGGAATTATTTGAATTTCTGTGTGTTAATTATTTATACATAAATTTTGTAATGGTTAATTAGTTTTGTTGGTTGCAATCAACTGATTGATCAATCAAGTCTAATTAGATTCACGTAGTAAAAAAAAAGAAAAAATAATTTCATTTTTCTTTTTATGAATACCATATTTTTTCATTTTGATGTATTTGCTTTTTGCACATTTTTTGCTCTTTCGTATGGAAAACGTGTTATTCACCAATACAGAACAAGTCTACTGGCACAAATTATCCCAGTGCGTCCTTTAATTAATACATTTTCAATAATAATTACGTAAATAAAACGTACATCTGCTAATACTCGTTAGCCATTTATTTACTGTTACTACCGCATTCATCCCAATGGATTTTTAAAATAAAATGTATCTATATAATAAATCTAGCTTCCAACTTCACAAAACGAAAGCATCGTCGCAATATAACATTTCTAATAAAGAAGCAAAATTACTTACATCATTGCATTTCTCCACCAATATTATGAAATAACTCGTTCAAAGCAGGCGGACTTCAGTCACATTTTTATTATCGCGTCGACACACCGCTAGACACATGTGCCACTACGCTCTAGCCCATTAATTAGTACACATGTCGGTATTGCGAAACATGCCACAAGATATGTTTTCATTAGGCATTATATGTGTTACTTCAAAGAAGAACCTTTTACTTTGAGACTAGATTTTGCTTCTATCTCTCAGACCGTGTTCTGTGATTATTTTTTGGATAAAAAGTAACTTAGGCCATTATCTAACCTAACAATGTTTCTGCACAATATTATGAAAAATGGTTGGGTAGTAAAGGATTAAAAGTTAAATAAACTCACTGATATATTTATAAGCCGCTTCGCACCGTTTTAATAATACTCATGGTCGTCTAAGAAAAAAGAAACTGATGACCGTAAATTACATATTTCTTCAAAAAAAATAGTATGGCATAAAATAGTAATCGATATTACAATAAAATACTAATAATAAATTAATATCATGTATTATTGATTGACAACAAATATTTTGTAAATTGAGATTATGTACTATGCTTTTTTTTATTTATTTGGGAAAATACAGTAACAGTTACACGTTGTTAAAAATGAAGGAACCTTAACCGTACTAGACCAATAAATAAATTTCATTTCATAATACTAGTAGGGTTTACCCAGTAGTTTGCGAAATGAGATTACTTATAATTTGCCGCTCGATCCTAATGTGAACTGCACGCGTTAATTAATTAAAAGGAAGCACAGAGGTACAGGTGGTAAATGAATAGTTTCACGCGTTGGTAGAGAACGCATACACAGCTAATAGAGCGCGTTGTAGATGGTAATGCCCGATTTACATCAGTTGAGTCAGGAGCAACGAGGTAGAAAATGGAGCGTCGTGTTTAGAACTAATACGATCAGGTGAGCAAACACGCAACATACGAAGCTTTCATCTTCAGTCGAGTATCTCGCGCAGCCATGCTCACAAACATAAATATAAATCCTATTGGATTGTGGCGGCATTAGACGCACAAAAACATGTTATAAAATATACAGTTATTAGATCAATTTTAGATTGTGATACTAAAATGTATTTTGGTCGGTATTTAATGTTTGGCTTAATTAGGAAATTTGATGTAAAACATGAATTTATTTATTATTTATTTATTTATTTAATCCTTTATTGCACAAAAATAAAATACAATGAAGAAACAACACAATAATAAAAGTACAAGAGGCGGCCTTATCACTCTAGGTAATTTCTTCCAGGCAACCTTTGGATGGATATTGAGATAGGAAAAATGAGCGGGCAGTCAAAGGTATATAAAATAGTAATATATATATATATATATATATATATATATATATATATATAACTTTGCCTCGGCAAGGTCCTTGCGACGGTTACACAATGTTTTACCCATTGCCACGAAAATTTCACTTGCGCAAACTCTCCTTCTTCCCATCCTTGATTATGCGGATGTCAGCTATCTTGATCTCACCGAAGACCAACTTAATAAACTTGAGCGACTTCAAAATTTCTGTATTAGATTCATATTTGGACTACGCAAATATGATCAGGTCTCTGAGTTTCGTGCTAAGCTCAAGTGGTTACCTATACGCCTTCGTCGGAATACTCACGTTCTCTCACTCCTTTATAATATTTTGTTTAATCCTCTCACCCCATCTTATCTTAAAGAACGTTTCACTTTTTTCCATGACTCACATTCGAGGTCCCTGAGGTCGTCAGAGAACCTTAAGCTGAGAATGCCCGTACACACAACGACATTTACTGGTAAATCGTTTGCTGTTGAAGCTGTCCGATTATGGAACGCGCTTCCTGTTGTGGTTCGACGGGCACAAACCTTGTCATCTTTCAAAAGCTGGTGAAAGCACACTACCTTTCTCACTAAACAGATAAAGCATGGTATTATTTCCTCTTTTCGGATATATTTTTAATTTGTAGTATAATTATAAATTATTATAGATGTTTATGTAATTATTTAAAACTGTATGTATGTATATATGTATATATTATATGACGTATGTGTATTTATTATGTCATTTATATGTATGTATGTGTAATGTTTGCATAAAGAAAAACACGTATTCATTTTAATACGTTTAATACATGACTGACACTATGTCACAATTATAAATCGAACTACCGTTAAAGTACTACAGCCAGTGCAAATAATTATACAACCTATATACTACATTTATTTTCCCCTCACAAAAATAAATTAACATTTAAGAAAAAGAAATAAACAAAAACAACACCCGAGAACTTAATTAACAATTAAAGAAATAAATACCCTAAAACTTATACCTAACAATTTTTTTTCTACACTCTCTACGAAGCCTGCTTAGAACTGGTTCAGGGGTGTTTATCGGAGCCAGAGCAGCGTCTATATTACGCTGACTAGTGCGAGCAGTATCCGCAGCTTGTTCTTCATTTTAATACGTTTAATACATGACTGACACTATGTCACAATTATAAATCGAACTACCGTTAAAGTACTACAGCCAGTGCAAATAATTATACAACCTATATACTACAGTATGTATGTATGTATTTTTTATGATTATCTATTTTATAATTTATATCTATTGGAGCTTAACTTATCTTTGTTTTACATTGCCCTTTCTTTTTCCTTCTTTTATATCCATCCAAAGGTTGTCTGGTAGAGATCGCTTATTAGCGATAAGACCGCCTTTTGTACTTTTTATAGATGTTACTTCTTTATATTGTTATGTTCTTTTGTATGTGTACAATAAAGATTAAATAATAATAATATATACAATTTACCATATACATAAATATATAGACCTATCCTAAAATTTACCAAATAGGCAAATGGACAAGATATTCCTCAGCTATGCTCTAGTTGAGAAAGGAAATGGTCTTTAATCCTTTTTTTAAAAGACGACAGTGTTCGTGCCCGTCTTATCTCGACTGGAAGTGAGTTCCACCAGTCGGACAGCTTGGACTGCAAAAGATTTGTCCATGAAAACTGTGGAGTGCATGGGCATTTTTAGTTTCAGGTTCTCCGATGACCTCAAGGATCTTGAATGTGAGTCCTGGAGAAAAATGAATCGATCTTTCAGATAACGGGGCGTGAGAGGATTAAACATTATATTGTATAAAAGTGAAAGAATATGAGTATTCCGACGAAACCGGATGGGTAACCACTTGAGCTTAGTACGAAATTCAGAAACATGGTCATATTTGCGAAGGCCAAATATGTATCTTATACAAAAATTCTGGAGACGCTCAAGCTTATTAAGTTGGCATCGGCATAATCAAGGATGGGGAGAAGGAGAGTTTGCGCAAGTGAAATCTTCGTGGTAATGGGCAGAAGATTGCTTAACCTTCGCAAGGACCTTGCCGAGACAAACAGCTTTCTACTAAGTTCACGAAGCTGCGGGCCCCAAGTGAAGGATCTATCAATGAGTAAACCTAGATTCTTAACTGTGTCGATAAATGGGATGGAAGTGCCATTACAGTAGACGGATGGTAGTTGGTTCCAGTTTATATTTGAGATTAATCTGGAGCTGCCAATAACAATGAGTTGTGTTTTGGATGGATTGACCATTAATCCATAGGTTTTGCTCCACTCACAGATCAGCT
Organism: Hyles vespertilio; assembly: GCA_009982885.2. Lineage (NCBI taxonomy): Eukaryota > Metazoa > Arthropoda > Insecta > Lepidoptera > Sphingidae > Hyles > Hyles vespertilio. The sequence continues at coordinate 12,279,697 of CM042808.1, read as the reverse complement.
GTATGTCAGAGTTAATTCTCGCAATAGAGTCAACCATCTTATCCAAGGGCGCCCGGGTGTAAATTTGGAGATCATCAGCGTAGAGGTGGTACGAAGAACAGAGATTATTGGTTATGGAATTTATAAAAACTGCGAAGAGTAAAGGAGACAACACGCCGTCCTGTGGAACGCCAGCAGATACAGGGCACCAAGAGGAATAACTATCCTCAACCCGAATGCTTTGCCGGCGCTCAAACAGGTAACTACGAAACCAATCAATAGCCATTGGAGATATGTTAAGAGAACGTAGTACACCAAGTAACACATCAAAATCGACAGTGTTGAAGGCGTTGCTGAAATCTAGCAATGCTAGGACTGTCAGCTGGCCTTGCTCCATGCCCGCTCTAATGCCATCCGTAATATGAGTCAGAGTGGTAGTTGTACTATGCCCAGGACGAAATCCCGATTGGAGAGGATTTAAGAGGTTGTTACTGGAAAGGAAATCGTTAAGTTGGGTATGGATCAGGCGTTCGAGGACTTTGGACAGGAAAGGTAGAATGGCAATAGGGCGAAATTCAGACAGTATAGAGGGCTTAGGTTTTTTTTGGAATGGGGATTATGTGGGCTTCTTTCCAAGCAGTAGGAAATGACCCACTGGAAACGGAATAGTTCAGGATGTGGCAAATGACGGGAAGGATTTCGTCTAGGATAGGAAGAATCATATTACGGCTGACACAGTCGCTACCCATGGCATTTGATGAGATAAGAGTAATGGTTCTCCTAACATCACAAGTGGCAAATTGTTTAAATTTGAAAGCTGAACATTGAGGAGTCTTATGGTAGAAAGATGCTTTATAGTATTATCTTTGGTTTTCCTGTCAAAAAAGATGCACAAGAGAAGTGATTGTTTAAGGAATTTAAATCAATGGATTTCGGAATTGAGTCTTGTGTAGGTTTACCCACTCCTAATGCCTTCAGAAATTTCCAGACTTTAGCTGGATCTCCGTTTTCAACTGAGTTGTGAATATGTCGGCGTTGAGCATTCCTACACACCTTACTGCAGTGATTCCGAATGGCAACGTACTTAAGCCAATTTGATTCATTGGGACGACGTTTATACTTGGACTTGGCTGAAGCTTTTTTAGACAACAGATCTTTTATTTCATTGGAGAGCCAAGGTGACGGAAGGTGTTTTATTTTAATTAACCTAACAGGTGCATGTTTGTCGAAAAGACTAGTCAATGTCCTTGAGAAAAGGTCAACCTTGGCATCCACACAGTTCGACTGATAGAGAGCACTCCAATCAATGGCACTGGCATCCTTGCAAAGATTAAGAACGTTAATGCCCCGAAAATTTCGCTGCAGAAGGATTTTGGGTGATGGTTTAGGAGTACGAACACGATAGGATAGGAATAAGAGGTCATGGTAAGAAAATGCGTTAGCAGAACATTGACCATGTTTTGCCACGTGGTTTACAGAGGAGACAAAGATGGGTCATACACATACGCATGTTCAGAATGAATATTATCTTCAAATTTCTGGATTGATTCTCTGACTTAATTTTGGTAAATGACTTACAAGTATTACTATTAAGACATATACCAAATAATGAATTATCTTCAGTAATGATTAATATAACAACAAAAATTTCCTCAAATGTCCCCTTCTGTGGACTGTTCGTAAACGCACTTGGCATATTTTGATAGATATTTCTCATACTTGATATGCGTTATCTATTTAAGTTATATTAAATATCATTAGTATATATACTGACTATTAAAATTTTACTGAGTAAATTAATATATGTTAAAGTGACTCCACAAAAATTTCAATAAACTGTTGGTTACACGGTACTGCGACTTTTCTGTGGACCTTAAATTCAACCGAATCAATTGGCCTGAATAAAATACTATTTTACAAAAAAAAAAAAAAAAAAACTGGCCACACTGACGGGTGGCATCGGTCACGTTGGATTTAATGACTGAGCCCAGCGTAGGTTGTTCATTAAGATATTGAGATCTTTAATAGTGTTATTGTCAAAGATCGGTGCTTCTTTTCTGTTCCTTGTGTACTTGAGTAAATAATTATTAGTTTTATTAATTCACATGCTGCCGAAATAGCTTAAGGGGAGTAGTTGTGGAATAAATTTACCTACTTGGCTATCCTCAAAACTAAATTAGCATTGCTAATTTTTTTTAAGAATGTCCTTTCTGTGGACATCTTTTCTGTGGATTTATAAGTCCACACGAAAGACAATGTCTACAGAAAAAATTAAGTAATAATGATTTAACAAGTAAAGCAGTATTTTGCTTGCCTGTAAATGTAGACGTGGAGTGCTGTGGGCTCGATAGTAATGTATTTAGCTTATAATAATATTAAATTATTACTCAGTATCGGAATAAAATCATGTTCCATATGATAGCGAATTATGTGATGTCCGTTCATCATTCTTTAACTTTAGTGATTCAGATAACTCAATTGCACCATCGAAAAAACAAAAATAAATTCAGCGATGGAGGCACTTGCTTTGTAACTATTTTGATATGTTTGTTCTTTTGTGTAAACTCAAGACCCTTCTGTGCTCGAAAAAAATATATTATAATTTCATTTTTAGCCTAATCGAGGAAACGATCTTGTTTTATGTTTTAATTTTAATATTCTGATAATATCATATTAAATGAGACTGTATTTTTGTAAAAATCCCGACCATGTTTTTTTTATACAATTTTTCGCCTCGTTTTGTGTATGACCCAGATAAGGTCTAGGAGAGAAGGAGTGCAGTTGGGAAGGAGTTTATGTTGCAGTAGTCTCAATGTAATATTTAAATTCAATAGAAAAAAACTAAAGATAAATTAGGATCAGATTATTTTTAATTCTAAGAACTATTTCGAAAACCTGCTGTTGAAACGCTGGAATTAAAATATTGTAGAATAGACATAATTCTGAATTTTAATTTTTTATGGTACGTTTTGTTGTTATGTTCATCAACATCTATTGTGTTTGTCATTAAATCGTCAATCCTAATAGCCTATCCTAATAGCACGATTACACCTTTAATAGCACTGCTGGTATACTTAAAAAGCCGTGCACGCGTCCTATAAGTAAAAATAGAACTAAAAAAACAAAGAGTGCCAATTTGGCAAGTCGAAGACAAACGCATTTAAAATGGGTAGAGCAGAGCAACGGCCATCTATCTTGGAGCTTGATAAACGACGACATTATTCCTTATCGCCCACTCAATTTGTTTAAAAGCGTTCTGCTTTGATAATTTGAAAATTACAAATCGTATCTTCTGACACAAAATGTTCTCATAACTGCCAAGTCTTACCACCTTCTTGATAACGCCAGTCGGAGAAATCGGACCAATTTGTACCATTCTATGTATTCTCACTTCTCAGTACTCTTACAACGAAATGATACGTCCACGATAAATGGCAATTATGTTTCACTTTAGCGATACGTTCTTTGATTTATTTGTTTGTTTTTGTAAGACGCAAACTAACAACCATATTAGATTAATAACGATGTATATTCATCAGATTAATTTAAGCATGTATCCTATTAAATATAGTGTAATCGTGGGACAAATGAAAAGGATAATTAATATATATTTAATTATTACATAATATACTTTCAGTTTGAATATAGGTTTACTAGTAGGTCTCTCATATTTATGTGAGAGTCATCTGGGTAGATACCACCGCAATGTTTATTTCTTCCGCCAAATAGCAGTGTAAATGCACTGTTGTGTTTCGGTTTGAAGGACATTGTAGCCAGAGTAACTAGTGGACATATTGAGACTTACCATCTTATGTCTGAGGATGGCGAGCGCAGTGGAATATTGCTTTGTAATTCAAGGTATTTGGTTTTGCTACTCCATCCATCCATGAGCATGAACGACATACTCATCTTGCCATTGCAATAAGAAAACATAGATGATAAACATTCTTCAATAAAGTAAACATAGTGTTTTATTGTTTCAGTGGTGGAGGAGCCCGAATTCACGGATGTCATTCAGAACGTGACGGTGCCGGCCGGCCGGAGCGTGCGCCTCGCGTGTTCTGTCAAGAATCTAGGCTCCTACAAGGCATGTACTTCAATGTTTACCAAACATTTTATATCGATATATAATATGAACTCTTTTAGGTTATATATTATTTGAAGTAGCTTCGTCACAGTATGTAATTCTTTTAATTTTAATAATACTCTTTATAATAATAGGCCGACGAAATTGTGTTGATCGCTGAAAGACAATGATATTTCTTGCTTGTCGGTACTTGGACCGCGCTATATTTACCAGTACGTGTGAATGCTGTCAACTTTCATTACGATTATAAAAAAATAATAAAAATAAATTAGATATACTTACACTCAACAAGGGTCATGTCAAAAGTATCCTGAATTGATGAGGCTAGGGACGGAAGAAACAAGGCAAAATATAGTGTCTGCCACCTATAGGAAATAGGCATGAAGTTATATATATTTATTAATAGTGTCGTTAATAGTTCTAAACACGGCTACTTTGCCACGAGAAGCAAAGAAGGCAATATGCGTGGCGCGACGGAAGGAAATATAAAATAAGAAGCATTTTATCATTTGATTTAGAACGCGCCGTCGTAATAAAGTGTCCATATAAAAGGATATAATTTACAGCTCTAACGTCGAGCTTTCACCTCCCTCATAGACGGTATACGTTAAAAATCACTGTTTAATATTAAAATCAAATTTTTGTACACGAGTATATTTTAGGCTTCATGTAGTTGTCTGTTTTGTGAATGATTTCAATATTATTATTTATTGTTTAGTAGATCAATCCAGTAATAATAATTTATGTCTTAAATTAAATTTACATACATAGATTAACTCACGTAATATTGTTGGTATTTCTAAAGCAAGCGAAATATGACGAAGTATTTGTTTCAACTTTATAATTCAGTTATAGTGGAGCGCTTGTCGTTGATTCCGTTTCTGGCTAGCGCACTATCTAGAGAACACGTCTGACTTGATTGTTTTCTTATCATTTTTTCCTGATTTTGTTTGTATTTAAATAATATGCGTTTTTAAGTGATACAACAGAAATTCCCTTTTCCAGCCAGTCTTCATCCAGATGTTAATTGTGGTCTGTTGTAACTTACTTGTCACTTATTGCATTTGTTATTTATAATCTACATAAGCGTATTGTCCCGAATGGCATGTTTCTAGCGTTTTTTCCTACCACACACGTGTATGCTGTGGAATGAACTCACTGCATCGATGTTTCTTGAGCGCTATGACCTGTCCTTCTTCAAATGAGGCTTAAAGGGAGTACTCCTCTTAAGATAGCCAACGACTGTTGTGCTGAACCCCTAGCACTGCGGATATCCAAGAGCAGCGGTAGCCTTTTACCATCAGGAGGGCCGCTAGCTCGTCTGCCTATAAAGGCAATAAAAAATCTATATGTTATTCCGTTATTCGAGCTATAATGATATTATGTGTCATCTAAAGCCTATCAGAAGTTTTTACATAAAAGAGTTACAAACATTGTCACAAACGTTCACATTGATAATATTTATGGGATTATTAAAATTATTTTATAAAAAAGCAATAAATATAAGCGTCCAGAAAATTACTTTGAAAGATCAAATATTAAAGCAGTCATTTAGCATTCCAACGTAACTAATCTGTGTAACGAGCGAGGCAGAGTAGTTAGTGCGAGTCTCCGGAGTAGCCGGCTATGCTCCGGTTCGGACGGCGACGAGCGTCGACAGCTGTCGTGTCCGGACGATAAGCCGTAAGGTGACGTCGATAATACTAGCATCGTTCTTAAATCAAAGGTATATAGATACTGAATACGCACAAACATGTAGAATATTAAATGAAAGATCAAACATAAGAGCAGTCATTTAGCATTCCAACGTAACTAATCTGTGTAAAGAGCGATGCAGAGTAGTTAGTGCAAGTCTCCGGAGTAGCCGGTTAGTCGCTCCGGTTCGGACGGCGACGAGCGTCGACAGCCGGCGTGTCCGGACGATAAGCCGCAAGGTGACGCCGGCGTCGGCTAACTGCCGTGACCGCACGCTCCATTCACCAGGCGCGGATTTAGTGCTCGCCGAATCTTTTACATTTCACACTCTTGCATGTGCTGTTAACAATACCATTTCATACATGCGTGTTGTATTTATTATACTTATCAATGTACTTATCGATATGTGTTGTAATTATTATCAATGTAATTCTAAGGTGTTAATTTTTATAATTTGTAACTGTAAAGATCATCCTATATAGACCTTGAAGGACCCAGGAGATCTTGATTGTACAAAGATTCCTTCTTTCTTTTCGAGATAATAAATTAACCTTGAATATGAATATTGAATAAGAACCAAAACAGTCCGAAGTCCAGACGCCCTGGATCTATAAAGTGTATGCCGAGTTATTATTTAACCACTTCTGCACTGTGTACAGAGTAAATATTTTAGCTCTATTACGCTACGGCTCTACGCATGTCAATCACGTAGGTACTTGTTACAACTCCGTTCCATGTTTCTCAATACGTATCCTTCACTGTATAAGTTTTCCCACTTGGAAAGCACTACTGTTGGAGATCCAACGTTCAACAACGATGCTAACATTCGAATACTTAGAAATTATTACCTTTAGTTTTCTTTTATTTATATTGGAAGAGATTTACACTTTAACACTGCTAAATCTGCCGTATTCAACTGTGGAAATACCCTTCTTTCCCACCTAATTCTCCATTATAATGGGTGTATATTAAACGACGTATTTCAATGCAAATTCGTGACAGACTATATCTTCAAAACAAAACTTTCTAATACGCCCAACTATTCGAAAGACAACCAGAAACGCATTTAGAGTGTAGATCAATTCGGTGGCAATATATCCGTCCAATATATGTGTATAATTAATCCCATCAAAAACATCCTGTAAAAAAATTCCAAGTCTCGCAGTTCAGGTTTTCTACCGTAAAAAGTTGTGAGATGCATGTAATACCAAGTCGATTAAGTTATTTAGTCCTTAAGGGACCTTCTATATAAAGTTATTACGTTAGTTATTACCATATCAATATTAAAAATTCTTTACGTTTTAAATAAATGGATCGACTTGGCCATCGCATGAAAACATAATGTATCGTACAATTTATACATAATGCTGCTGGCTAAATAACTTAATCGACTTGGTATTACATGCATCTCACAACTTTTTACGGTAGAAAACCTGAACTGCGAGACTTGGAATTTTTTTACAGGATGTTTTTGATGGGATCTCACGTCTTTTTGTAGAGTCCTACTTTTTCCTTTTCGGTACTTCTTACTTCTAGAATATCACTAACGATTTTTCTTAAAGCCTCTGTCTTATGGATATTTCTTATTTTTGTAGGTATCAATTTATCACAAATATAGCGGATTTGATTATTAATGTTCTTTCTTTCATTGTAATTGATATTTTCGAGCTATTTAGTCTATTTATTTGCAAGTTTTTCTTCGTCATGTTTTTCTAGAGGAATGTTATACAGTTTCTTGGACTGAATACACCATTTCCCTCTCTATATCCCCTCCTGTTATGCCTCATATATATAGATATCTATCTACAACTATTATTCCATTATATACGGGTACAATGATTCATTAACTGCAAATGTAACTTTGTAATCCTATACATTTATATGGGATTACAAAGTTATTCACGCAGTTGGTCTATCTAGAAAACTAGACACAAATTATGAAATGTTTGAATTTTCCCTTACTTTAGACACTAAACACTAATTATATTCTAAATTTGAAGGTTCTATGTCTGCTAGAAGTGCCTTAGACTTTTGATGATCGGTCAGTCAGTCAGTGAGTGACAAAATTAGGAAAGTTTGACTAGTTACAATTCTTAAACTACTGATTCAAATTGAATGAAATTTTAAATATACCGTGTTTACACAATGCCTGCTTTGTAACTGAAAATTCAGGCTTCTTGCTTTAACCACAACGAAGTTATAGGGGGTTGAAAATGGTCTGAATTGCTTCGAGAAAAGGATGTTACGGCCTATAGCTCGACTTGGAGGGGGCTCGGCCGCGCCCCCAGATAAGATGCTCTGCCAGCAACAACTGAATCTTTCCTCTCCTACCCGGTTGGCTGGAAGAGATCGCTTAAAGCTACACGTTCGCCAATTACGTCACCATAATTCTGTCTGTTTTTTTTTATTGTTCTTTCATTGCATCTTCTGTTTTTTTGTAGTATAATAAAGAGTCATATTATAATTATATTAATAACAAGACCTAGTGAAAAGCAGCATCAGTACTAAATATGTCTACAATGTATAATCATTGAACCCAAAACAATCATATCATACGCATAGAAGAACCAGAGAAATACAATTCGCTGACTAATTACGAAATCTCAGGAACTACAAAGCCAGCGAACTTGAAAATTTGCAGATTGGAATGTAGGCATCCGCTAAGAAATGATTTTCCGATAATCCGACCCCAAAGGGTAAACTGGGGTTGGGTTCTATGATTTTACAGTTACGAAATACGAACTATTAAACCAGTTATTATTATTTATATTCATACCCTTAAACAAGACATTAATAATGCATGCAACTGTGGATACATTTTTAGTTTTAAATAAACACTGGGGCGTATCGTGTATATTTATACATACATATTTAGGCGTGTTCAAATACATATTTTTTAAAACATATTTGTAAAAATATAAAAATTGGACTTGCTTTATTGCCAGAACATTAGATACTATTATTTATGAATCTCATTATTATTCTTCATATTAGAAGTGTCTTGAAGGCGGCATAATATAATATAAAACGTTCGACGCAATTTGAATTATTAATTCATATAAAGCACATTATTATTATTAGGTCACCTATTTACCTACGAAACATCCAAGCACTTTATAACTACACCTTGTATAAAAATGTAACGTATCAAAAAACCATCAAAGTCAGAGAACATATATTGGCCATCGATTTCCATTTGCTTTACGTTTTTCACTTCATTTTATTGCATTTACTGACGTCTGAAGCTGTCTGCGGTTCGTGCAATAAAAGCTGAGATAGTGTACTCTTACTTGTGAAATAAAGGCTTAACAGGGGGAGCCATCACAGTTGCCCTGTATTGACAACAAGGAGCGGATTTTCCCGAAAGCCTCGCCTGTGCCATTAGTTTCCCGCATCGGTTAAAGAGATTTGCCTTTTCAGCCGTATTTTTTTTAGAATTATTGACTCATGCAAAATATTATGATGAAATAACAAAATGCGTTCTGCGTTTCTTTGTATACTGTATACTGATTCCATTAAACTTCAATAAAAGCTTTTCAAGGGGATATTTGGATGTTTTCTAATGTGGGCGGAATAATTTTTGATAGAGGATTTGAATGTTATAAGCATTAGTCAATCTTGTATTAAAATCTTTGGTGAACTAGCCACTGTTTAAGAATATTACATTAACCCTGATAAGGTTGCTGCTTGGGAAAACATGGTTAATATTGATATTGGAGATACTATGGAATCGTTAAAGAGAAATAAACATCCGTATTGTGTGTTCGTATTTTACATTTTGTATTAGATATATAGATTTTGCATTACATTGACAGCCTCCGTGGCGCAGTTGGTTAGACGCCACCTGTGAAACAAGAGGCCGCGTGTTCGATCCTCGCACCGAGAGAAATGTTTGTCTGGGTGTTTGTGAGACCGAAAAGTCTCTCGTAGATCCTGATACCCACGACACAAGACGCGGTCTTACTGTGGGTGCAGGCCTATATATGTGACTGTTGAGTGTTGGGTGTTATTTATTTATTTATTTATGCAAACTGATATTAAAAAGTTGGCAAAAATTGATAGCTCTTAAAAAATTATATACATACATAGGTACATAACCGCGCGCCTTTTTGCTAGAAGGAGTAGGCAGCGGTTCCAGGACACATACATTTCGTCTTGTATGCTCTGAACCACGATGACGCTGAACCCCTATGAGTCTTTCGTCTTATCGGGCACAAATTCCTGATTTCGAGCCGACAATAAATAGAAAAATCCGATGTCACTTTTCCCGACCCGGGATTCGAACCCGAGACCTCAACTTTGTAACCTTACACTAACACGACTGCGCCACCAAGGTGGTCTTAAAATAGTTATAGAAGTAATAGTTATAGAACTTAAGTTATACAATATATGAACTGGGACATCCATCTCATACAAGAAAGATACTGAAGAGAATAGAAATGAGTGAAATCATAAACAATGGTATGTGAATAATTGTATTCATAGCACAATACAATGATATTTTGTATTTTATGCAAATGTGGATAAGTATGCGCACGTAGCCGGTTCATCGACATGAAATGTCAGATAGTCGGCAGTAGCACGTATGTGGGTTTGCAATAACATGCCACAACGAGTCGCAGCAATGTTACACTCGCGCCGCATGCGAGCGCCGGCTGTTCAAATTCTGGCATATTTCTCGTGCCTTAATACTGGCGCCCGCACCACTAAACTGAGCCCAAGATGAGGGGAACCGAGAGCACTTATTTCGACAATCACGTCGCTGCAACGCTCGGAATGTAATGATCGTATTCCACCTTGATACACTTGTTATGCGGACTCATGTTATAATTAAAAATAACTAATCCCTCGGAATACCTTTAACAATGCACAAACAACCATACTTCACATATATTCCAACTTTCATATTATAACATCGAAGTTAACCATTAAAATACTTTAGATTAGCACTACTTACATCCAAAAATAACTTATTGGCAGCGGATTCCGTGGAAACTTCGAGAACCCTTGGCAAAAATCCGTATCTGAAGAGATCTTTAAGTGGGCTTTTAAGTAGTAAGCTAAGCCGTCTCGTGCAAGATGTTCACTCATTTCTGTCGACGCTATTACGCTAGTGTTTCTACGTCTTATATTATGTCGGATACTTTGCCGAACACAACTTTGTTATGAAAACACATCTCTTCCTTCAGATTTGTTACTTCAATAATATTTTCACACAAACATTACTTTTCGTATCTTAATGGAGCTTTTATTAAATAAAACCAATATTTTGTTTTATGTTGTGCGTATGTGAGTAATAATGCAGGTAAAATTAAACAACACTTGTATAAATATACATATTATGTACATACATAAACTCACGCCTCCTTACTAATAGGGGTAGGCAGAGTTGTTACCAGGACATCCAAGTTTCACCTTGTTTTTGCCGACCCATTATGTGTGCTCTCGTTTCATTACTAGCTTCTGTGAATTCCACCAATGAGTGAACCAAAATCAGCCAAATAATCTATTCGAAAAAAGCAAATGAAAAAAACTCACGTATTTATTCAAATAGATCTGATACTAATCTCCGAATGTACAATACGTCTCGTCCCTCAGTATAATAATAAAGAGCATGTTAAGTAGGATTAACTGGCAACACTGGCCACGGGATACATCTGCTCCGCGTATTTTAACGGTTTTAATTAATTATAAGTGCAGTAAGATAAAAATAATTAGTGAAACGTAAACCTTATAGTATAACGTGACTCCACAAGTGTTATCTCATAGGGATTTTCGTGAAATGTACAAAAAAATCCAAATGTGGGACTGTGTTTTCAAACACCCAACTGACTGTGAAACAAGTTTTAAACTCTAACTAATCGGACATTAGTACAAAAGTAGTAATACAAACTAAGTGATAGTGAAATTGTGAACATTAACCACGACAATTAGTGATAAAACTGTGATAAACAAATTACCGACGGTTGACACAAATCTGCAAATTTTTAAAACACTGACCTTTGTACTCTAACTGACTGCCACTTAAAAGATACGACATTGCTACGACAAAAGATCAACTATTTCGTCAACTTTTCACTAGGCGTCCGTGGCCTGATCAATAACACTGCACATTCAAGGGTCTTACATTTGGCGGAGGTTCGAGACCCAGCAAAAAAAGGACTTTTTTTTCTGTTTGTGCTAAAAGATTATTAAGTAAATATTAAATTATCGCATACTGAATAGAAATTCACTTGTGGTCTTTAAAAATGAATTTCTTTGAGAATATCACCCTACGCAGAACAAAAAAACATTCATTGACAGACAGTAATGATTCTCCAAATTCGACACTAGATGGTACCTCCAGTAGTCTACCGAACTTATCTGATGACGACAACAATGAAACACGCGATCTAAAGCAACAAATTGAAAAATTACAAATAGAGTTAGGAACAGCTCACGAAGAAATAAACAATTTATCGCTAGAAAACACAGAACTTAAGAAAACAATTAAAGACGTCACCAATAAGTATGACATGGTTATTAAAGCAACCAAAAAACTTACAACCGAATTAAATACACCTAAAAAAAATACACCCAAAAAAATTTTTCAAACCAAAGAATTGCGTGACTCGCTAACGGCAATGCGAAACAAACAATCATTAACTAAAACACAAACAAACGATTCGTTGGAAAAAAAGAATTCAGTGCAACTTACTGAAGCAAACCTTCAAACATCGCAGAGCTATAAAGACTCTAAAAATATTAATATAACAAATAACCAAAAGCAGAAGCTTTGTATCATAAGCAATAATAAACGCAATAACATTTCGAAGATTGCCGAAAAGACCTTTTCAAACTACCAAACCTGCCACTACTTGACATCAGACTGCGGTATACGACAACTTATGAAAGACGTTGACTTGAAATTAAAACATTACACAAAGAATGACTACTGTTTAATATTTATCGGCGAGGAAGACTTTAGACAAACAGAAAATTATTGTGATCTGACAATTATTATCCGTGAAACCCTATCAAGAATACAGAACACAAATATAATAATCTGCGTTCCTACTTATAAGTATGGATATATGGTATACAACTGTAGGGTGGAGACGTTCAATAACTTGTTGTATTTGGATAATTGTACTCATCAATATGCTACAGTATTTGATTCTAACTTAAACCTAACATGCGACTACAAAACATTCTTTAAGAGCAACGGCGCTCTTAGCAACCACGGCATGAAAAATATTTTAGAAACTTAAGCCTAAGCATAAATAAAAATAATTGTAATGAAACTAATACATTTATAAATAATAATAGTAGCATAAATCAACATGAAATTGAATCCACATGTAAATCTCACTCAGACACAAATAACTTGCTTTTTCTCGAACAAGTATCTTAGTATACTTCACCAAAATATAGCTGGATTAATTAATAAATCTGATGCTCTTGCGGTATGTTAGAAGAGTTAAACGACAAAGAAATAAATGTTGATATTCTGTGTATTACTGAGCATTTCATAAGAGAAGGCTTTGAAAATCAAATACAAGTGCCAAATTATTCATTAGCTGCAAGTTATAGTAGGCAAGACAAAAAAAGAGGCGGAGCATGTATTCTTATAAAAAAAGGACACCTATGGAAAGAAATTACACATATTGCGAAAATGTCTAAGTCTGGTGTTATTGAATGCTGTGCGGTTGAACTTACTCAATATAAAATAATTATAGCCTGTATATATAGAGTACCTAATATCAATAATATGAATGATTGCCTAAATACACTTGAATATCTCCTACGAGAAATATTTAAAGCAAAATGTAAAAAGGTTGTAGTAGCTGGAGATTTTAATATTGATATGCTCAAATCCAATAACAAATCAAATGCATTAGAATGCCTATTTTTAAATTTCAACATGAAACTAGCATTTAAACAACCCACTAGACTGGCCAGTATGACATGCATTGACAACTTTGCGCATAATTTTGGTAAAAAACTGTAGGACGGAAGTCTTTGAGTTTGCTCTGTCAGACCATACAGCACAACTATTGCAATGTCCAGTACCAAACTTGTGTCCTATCAATTACTGGTATATAACTAGGCGCGATTATAACAAACAAAATATAGCTAAATTTATAGAATGCATGAAAAATTATCAATTGCTGAAATTTATGATACAGATGATCCCAACACTGCATACAATTATTTTGCTGACATTTTTGGACTTTTTTATAGGTTATGTTTCCCTGCTACCAGAATAAAGAAATATTTAATTTCAAAACCGAAATGGGTATCTAAGGGTATTAAATTATGCAGTAAAAAGAAGAGAATTCTATTATGGCAATCAAGAAGTAAACCTAATCTGTCCAATAAAATAAACTTTGCCAAGTACTCTAAACGATATAAAAGAATTATAAATATGACCAAGAAAATTCAAAATATAAATAAAATAAAGCAGTCCAAAAATAAATCAAAGGCCATTTGGCAAATCATAAATCAAGCAAAAATGAATATTCCTAAACAGCAAATTAATAAAATCATGATAGGTAACCTTTCTATCACAAATCCAGTTGATATCGCCAATGCTTTTAATAATTACTTTGTAGATAAAATCCAGCCGAATGTTAACCTCCACAGTGTGATTAAAAATAAAATAAATAACTCGAAACTTAACTCCATGTTTATGGCGCCTTGTACGCCACATGATATACACAAAATAATCATGACATTAAAAAATACTAACAGTGTGGATATGATGGGATCTCAACAAGGATTGTGAAAGCATCGGCTAATGTTATATGCGGCCATATAAGTCATTTGATAAACCTCAGTATTTGTGCAGGTGTATATCCTGACGCATTAAAAATATCTATAATAAAACCGCTATTCAAAAAAGAAAACAGAGAACTACTAGAAAATTATAGACCAATTTCACTCATTCCAGTGATATCAAAAGTGTTTGAAAAATACATATACAAAGAATTATATAATTATATTGAATGTAATAATATACTGTGTGACGAACAGAAGGGATTTAGACAATTTAGAACAATAAATATGGCAATATATGATTTCATACACAATATTCTAATTAACATGGACAAAAGAACACCTGTTTGCGCTATCTTTTGCGATATGACTCAGGCTTTTGATTATGTCCACTATGACACTCTCTTAAACAAATTAGAAGCATACGGTGTTAGGGGTAATGTGTATAGTCTCATTAAATCATATTTAAATAACAGAACTCAAATAACCGAAATTAATAGTATTAATATTAAGACAAAAACCGAGCAAATATTTCGATCAGTGGAACGTAAAGTTCTGTATGGCGTACCACAGGGAAGCGTTCTGGGACCACTTTTGTTTATATTATACATCAATGACATACCTAAATGTATTAATTACCCTATGACACTTTTTGCTGACGATAGCACTTTGACAATTCCTTGTAAACATATTGACATATATAGAAATGAAATAAATAACTCATTGACATCTGTGATAAATTGGTTGGTCAGTAATAACTTAAAAATTAATCTTAGTAAAACAAAAATAGTACATTTCAGTCAACGAATTGCCGACAATAATAATTTAAATATTTGTTATGATAATAACACTATTGAGGCGGTAAATAGTACAAAATTTTTAGGATTAGAAATTGATAAAAAACTGTGCTGGAAACAACATATAGAAAATCTCTGCAAAAAAATAAGTAAATCTGCGTATGCATTGTATATAATGTCATCAACCGTCAATACAGATGCAATTCTCACTGCGTATTATGGGCTAGTCGAATCCCATTTACGATACGGCGTTATATTTTGGGGTAACTCAACCGACAAAGACATTATTTTTAAAGCCCAAAAGCAATGCATTCGATCTATGTTTCGTCTAAAAGTAAATGATAGCTGTAAGTCTTTCTTTAAACAATTTAAGATATTAACATTGCCGTGTATTTACATATTGGAAATGGCGGTATTTGTGAAATCCAATCCGAGTCGTTTCAAACGTCTGGCCGATACTGTCACCCGGAACAGACGCGACAATAACAGACTCCGCTTACATACTGCTAAAACAGCGTTAATGAGCAACAGTGTCTATTGCATGGCACCCGTCATTTATAATAAATTACCAAAAGAATTAAAAGAGTTGGACATATCAATATTTAAAAAGAAGTTGAAAAGCATTTTAGTTGATAAGGTGTATTATAATATATCAGAGTTTTTAATGGAATATAAATGACATTTCGGTACTCTCTAATGAATTGACTAAGGAATTGACATTGACATGAACTTGACTTAATAAGATTATTTTAATTTTTAATGATGACAAGACTATGTACCTACTTAATACTTTATTTGTTGTATTTTTGTATAATTATTGTTCCATTGAAATTTAATAAATTCTAGAGTTAATAATAATAATTAAATAAATTGTAATGCATGTACATAATAATGCAATTTTGCACACCAACTTTTGGTTAAATATGGCTGTACTGTATTTCTTTTTTGTATATTGATCTGTATTATTACCCATATTTGCAAAATAAATATATCTTTATCTTTATCTTTATCTTTATCTTCGCAAACTTTTATACCTCTATTTTCATGTTATTCTATTTGTTGGATCATCTGGTATAAGTTAAATATAACATTGAATTTCATTTGTAATACGCGTGTTTTATGTAAATAATTTTATGTGACATGAGTATATTCAGTTAGGAGACATTATTCAAATACATTTGTTACGACATTTCATCTGAGACATTTTTATTCGTATTAAAGACGTTCTAATAATTACTTCAATTCTTGATTTTAGTGAATAGAAAAGCATTTGAATTGCAGTTTCTATTTAAATTTTGATGCATGGGTAAATGTTTGTAAAGTATTTAAATGTAAAATTAATTTTGGCGCTTGAACTTCAATCAAATTTAAGATAAACAATTGATGAAATTATTGAAAGATGAAATGTCTTTTTTATCTTGCGTTATAGTTTTTGAGAGAAGCTAAAAATCAATGACATGACATATAATTAAAATAAAGTTATATATTTACGATATAGAGCATCAGCACACATAAAACGTACCACAACAAAATAAACGTTAAACAAGAAGTGTCCAACAACTCGAAACAAACAAAGTGAGGGTAATAGCGTGAGATGAAGCTCCTTAAACGTTCCATAATTAAATCTGTCGTAATATTATTAAACACGTCTAGGAATCATCTCCTGCGGCAATAGGGTCCGTCGTTAAAGAGGTTCGGTGCGGTGCGCGGCAGAATGGGCAAAGTTTGCAACGAGTCCATTATAAATCAAACGACGCCTTCGAGGCATGTCCTGAGGGACGCGAACATCTCCCGTCGTGCCCCCAAACTTCAACTTTGCCTCCTTAATGCCTCAACAATTAAGATAAAAAGAAAGAAGGGCCTAAATTAAAGGTGGTTAAAAGATAACAAGTTAATAGAGCGCTGTGATACCGCGCCCTCGGAACGCGGATTTTAGAGCAAGAAAAATTCGCAAATTATTTAAATAAGCCACCGTAAAAACTTCTTATGAAACTCGCGGTCAATTTTGCATATTTCAAATAAAAGTAATGAAGCGACCAGCGGTACTGCGATACCAGTTACTTTAACGATGTTGTGATCTAACAACGTTAAGATCTGCAGACGAACCAAATTAACTAGCTGCTCGAGCCATTACGAATATCATATTTGCGTCTGCCACTTCCGACATCTTCATTTCTCACTTGCCGGGGAAGTAGATTTAGAATTTTTACTCGAAGGAATTCTATTTCTGTCTTTGTTATATATAGCCTCATTATAACATGTAGGTATCATTAAAGTTACGATTAAATTCAGTACATGTTTAATCTTACGAAAGTTAGACATCATATCAATTACTGATAGAGATCAGGCGATTCGCATTAAAAATATCTTTAACACATTACGAATAGAAGTGCTCTAAATGTTGAAGAAAACTTATTCCGTAGCACCCTAAAATCACACGATGATATTTGAGAATTCCGTCAAGTTCAGCACTCAACGCTTATCTTATAACCGCTTATAAAATTTTGATTCCTATTTAATTTTATCTTAATTGTTTGAGCAGTAAAAGTGAAGTTTGAGAAGTAACCTTTTGGCTTACAATGGATTTGAGATAAGGGTATTTAAGACGCGGTCGGGTATAAAGGGTTATGGATTATTATTTGGCATAACGTGGTTGTGGAAGGAGTGTTTGGAAGGAATGCTCTGCGTCCGTCCATACGGCGGAGACGCGGCGGCGAGCGCGGCGGACTGGGATCTGTAATTCAATCAGTGCGGTGCAGAGGGACACACCGCCGTGATTAGATTAGACGCCGGCCACAATTACGCAGATCAGATTTACATCCACCGTAACTGGTGCCGTCTACGAGTACTAACTAGAAACACTACACTCCACACCATTACATGTGCACTTGTATTACATATGTCAAATGTCAATTATAAGCATAATTTATAATTTGATTATTCAAATGTTCATTCCAAGAAGTTACTTAATTTAGAAATTAGAATTGAGATCTGTTATAACTTTGTACATTTAAATATCTACCTGCGACACAATCGAGCTATTATTTGAAATGTTTTAGAATATATCTTTGGAAATGTAAAGTGTTGTTTAATATCGGTGAGCCGCAGGTTATGCGGAGGAGTCAGGTCGGCGTCATTAGAGGGGTTACCGTCCCATTGCATAATAAAATGGCCGAAGTTTCCTCAAGTCCATTATAAATTAGACAGCGAAGAGCCGCATCACTTAAGATAGGTAAGATGTGACCCGGCACGAGTTTTAGCTATCAAACTTCCCCCTACATTGCTTCCACAATCTTGATAAAAAGAACTACCCATGATTTAAACTTCGAGCTGGCTTAAGAGATAAAGGGTGCTCGTTCAACTTTGGGACCTCGGACCACATCCAACTCCGCTTTTTTATGATGGCCGAACTTTAATTAATTCCGCAGGTATATTATTAGGTAGCCTCAACGTCCTTTTCATCTCGACGTTGGGTCTGAGCTATGACATTAAGTTGATACAACTAATTAGTTGCCGTGTTTGTGTAATAACTAACCGTTTGGGTCTTGAATATTATAAATTATTCCATTATGTAGGAACATAAATATATAGAAATAAACTCTCATTTATTTTACTAAAGTTTAACCTTAAGTTGTGCGACATAAAAATACGGAGAAAACCTTTCACAAAAGTAATGAAAGCAGCGTTATTTTTATTTACAAAAAAATATATTCGCGAAGAAGCGACGTTTTCTTTAATTTCCGTTACGTCACTCGTCCAATTGGGAGACCGATTGGAAATCATTGAAGCATGGCATTCCCCACACTCGCCTTATATTTTTACGGAATTTTTGCAGAGGTGAGTTGAAATTAAGTTTTTAAATCCATTTGCAATAAATCATTCTTATTCAAGTGTTTAATTTGTAGAGTCACTTCGAAGCCATTATTTTGAAATTCATATAGATGGAAAGATATTTATGAATGATTCCATTTAGTTAAAACTGAGGCTACCAAGAGTGATCAAAACTTCAATGAATACCTTCAACTTCGATGAAAACTACAATTACAAGACTGCCTCATTGTAGTTGATTGCTTAAAGTAAGTTTTAAACAATCAACTATATTAGAAGACTAAATTAGAAGAATATTTCTTCTAGAAACTGTTACCAACATTCTTTGAAACATAAATACTTAGCGGTTCGAAGCAATATAAGCCTGCACATTTTCATGAGCTTCACAACAAGTTAAAATAATTATGTTTGTTGGTATTGCCAACGTTTTTAAGCAAGCAAAAAAGAATTAATAAGTAAAAGTTATAATTATCGAAAGCTTGCTCGTTGCTCAACTCATTGTCATCAAATATGGACTGGTAAACAAAGCTGAAATTCTAATTTCACACCCGTTTTTCGAATTGAAGTAAAATAAGAGTTGTCTGTGCTTGAATAATTTTCAGTATAGTTTGAAGCTTAGTATCAACAGCTGATTGCAATATTTGGTCGAACATTTTTTTTCTTTCCTAATCTTTGGTTTGACTTGTTCGGTGTTAAATAGTTCACATGTCTAGAAAGGCTAAAAACCGTGTATATAATGTCAGGCTTAACGGTATGAAAATAGCATTAGAAAATTATTGAAAATTATTATAAAAACGGCTTGAAATCTATACCCGGGCGAAGACAGATCGGGGCACTAGTTGTGTGCATAAATGCAAAGTTTGAAATAAACTAGTACTTACGGATTATATCGCGGTTTTGGTTAAATATTTACATTTTTTTAGCTTCTCGACGTTTCAATTACTTTACAGCTTTCGTGGTCACGGGGCGGACTCAAATAATAGTTTTATTTCATTGTGTAACATTCGCGTTAATCTATGAAACTATAATGCAATTTTTTTGCTGGTGGTAGCTAGGTCTCTCTCATTGTGAGAGACCGCGTGGGTAGATACTACCGCGTTGTCTACTTCTCCCGTTAATCAGTGTAAATACATTGTTGTGTTTCGAATTGAAGGACATTGTAGCCAGAGTAACCAGTGGACAAATTGAGACTTAATATCCTATGTCTTAGGATGGCGAGTGCAGTGGAATGTCAAGCATTGCTTTGTGATTCAACGTGTTTGGTTCTGTTGTTTATCAGCGATCGTATCGCTTACCATCATGCGGACGGCACGTTCCTCTCGCTATTCATTGCAATATATTTTTTTGTTTAAAAATTCATAATCACAGTCTAATCATTCTGTGCTCAGGTCGCCTGGATGCACTTTGAGCAGTCGGCGATACTGACGGTGCACAACCACGTGATCACACGCAACCCGCGCGTCAGCGTGACCCACGACAAGCATCGAACCTGGTTCCTGCACATCAGCGACGTGCGCGAGGAGGACCGCGGCCGGTACATGTGCCAGATCAACACCGTCACCGCCAAGACGCAGTTCGGATATCTGCATGTTGTTGGTATGTGAGGACGTGAAAATTCATCAATTAGAAATAATTACAGCTTCTGTCTATTTACGATTCTCTCTAATTTATTTATTTATTTAACTTTATATACAAACACATTATACATAGGCGGACTAAATGCCAGTGGCATTCTCTACCAATCTACCTTGAGATGGTGCTGAGATGGCAGAGGTGGGAGGGTAGGAGGATAGAGGTATATATATATTGCAAAAAATATATACCTATATAGAAGCGTAACTAGACTAGGGATGGAAATAAATCTAATTATTAATAATATCGTTGAATTTGACTATTATAAATGCTTTACATTAATCACAAAATGTTGTTAAGATGATAGTTTAATGATTTCTTAGATTTACGCGAATGTTACTCATTTAAATAAAACTATTATTTACGGATTTTATCGCGAATTTGTCCGCCCCGTGACCACGTAAGCTGTAAAGTAATCGAAACGTCGGGAAGTCAAAAATGTAAAAATTAAACCAAATTCGTGATAAAATCCGTAACTAATAGTTTTATTTCAATGACAGTTTAACCTTTTATGATAGTACAGAAACTAGTCCTAAATGACATGCGAGTTGCGACGCATGCTTTTAAATGGAACGCAATCTGTGTAAAACCTATTCTCTATTGTATCCTATCTCTATTGAGAAAATTATGATAACATTATACACTTAGTAATATGAAAACATGAAGAATCTGGATTGACATCACAGGACTTTTTGCCTTTTGTAAGATAAAATGTTTTTTTAGATGCAATGGTTGAGCAATTGAGTCTAAATCTTGTGTAGTTTTTGAATGTTTCTTAATATTTGTACACAATAACTTATACCAACCAAGTGTGGTTGTTAACGAACGGTCCGACTATTCATCATCATCATCATCATATCAGCCACAGGAAGTCCACTGCTGAACATAGGCCTCCCCCAATGATCTCCACAATGACCTGTTGGAAGCGGCCTGCATCCAGCGACTTCCTGCGACCTTAGTCAGATCGTCCGTCCACCTTGTAGGCGGGCGTCCGACACTTCGCTTGCCTGTACGTGGCCTCCACTCGAGAACTTTTCGGCCCCAACGGCCATCGGTTCTACGAGCAATGTGCCCGGCCCACTGCCACTTCAACTTGCCAATCCTATGGGCTATGTCGGTAACCTTGGTTCTCCTACGGATCTCCTCATTTCTGATTCGATCTTGTAGGGAAACACCGAGCATAGCCCGCTCCATGGCTCGTTGAGTGACTTTGAGCCTTTTAATGAGGCCCACAGTCCGACTATTATTTGAATGTTATCAAATGAAGCGCATTGTTAATTTAAAGTTGGAGTGCGCGTCAAGTAGAGTGGACTCTGTTTGTTTACAGTGCCCCCGACGATTGACGACTCGTTGAGCTCGAGCGATGTTATCGTCCGGGAGGGAGCGAACGTCACTCTGACGTGCCGCGCTAATGGCTCTCCTAAGCCCACCATAAAGTGGAAACGAGACGACAACTCAAAAATCTCCATCAGCAAGGGACACTCCGGTAAGATACTAATCAAATTTATAAATGATCGGACAGATGTTTTGCAGACAAAGATTTTTATCTCACCTTTGGGTTTTGCCAGTTTCCGAGTGGGAAGGAGAAGTTTTGGAGATGGCGAGAATATCTCGTTTGGACATGGGTGCCTATCTTTGTATCGCCAGCAACGGAGTGCCGCCGACTGTATCGAAACGGGTCAAAGTCAGCGTAGACTGTGAGTTGATATCAATTTGTTTCTTGAATTTATTTTTTATTTTTTTTAAAATACAATTTTGGTTTACAGTCCCGCCTATGCTATGGATTCCTCATCAGCTGGTCGGCGCTCCTCTGTATTACAATGTCACATTGGAATGTTTTACGGAAGCTCATCCAACGTCTTTGAATTACTGGACACGAGACGACGGTCATATGATACACGAAAGTCCAAAATATCACATGGAAAACACAGTCGGAATACCAGCTTACAAAACTCATATGAAATTGTTAATCAGACATATAAATACCGAAGATTATGGAACTTATAAATGTGTAGCTAAGAATCCGAGGGGAGAATCGGATGGAACCATTCGATTGTACAGTAAGTATCTACATAAATACAACTGCCTTCGTAATCCAAAATGAGACAGTTCTTAAACTAAATCATATTTACAGCTTCATCTCCCCCTACGACTACTCCAGATCCTCGTGCCGTGACCATTCCACCACCCTCACGACCACCTCGTCGAGACACTCCGCTCACAGACAAAGGTATAACATCTAAATTCGTTTATACGCATATTGTATATGTGCACGAGACGCTAATCTCTAAAATGTCCAGCTATTGCGTAATAGTTGTATCAACATTAAATGATGATTTATTGAATGCAACGAGCTACGCAGTACGCACATAACTACAAGTGCCGCTGATATTCGAATGCATACGTACATTTCTGCGCATCGGGCGCCACAGCAATTAAAATAGCTATAACAAATTCCGTGGTTGAATGAGTTCATCAATTCCAATAGCGTTGCCGATAAAATGCATTGAAACAACATTTTTACGCGAACGATTCCGTTTATTAAGAGATAATATTACCTTTACGAGTTGTATCCCCGCGTGATCGTTTCGTTTGTTTTCATTGTTAGCTGTTGTTTCAGTTATTATTAGTGGCAGTTATGTTTGTTTATTGATCATAAACTGTTATGACGATCTGCTTGTCGCCACTCGCCAGTACCAGGCGGTAGTTTGTTATCTCGCCTCAAATGTTACGGCCACTCGTAAAATATAAACAAATCGTTCAGACATAAGCAAAACGTTTTACGAACTGCTCTATAATGTGTTGTTCATATCACGTCCTCATAAAACATGTTTATGTTAATAGTGTAATGCTCACTTTAAACAACCAACATAACATATGTTCGTCAATAAATGAGCCTACAAATCTACTCTATTACGCTTTACTGGTCACTTTCATTAATGTCGGTTGATTCAATACACTTTTATAGATACCTAAATTGAAAAAATACGAGAGTCATAAGGCGGGCCGGGTTAATATTTATAATGCGACGTAGTCATAACAGCTTGTTTGGTTCGCGTCATTACTCGTCCGTTATTGGCAAGTTGGCCATTTTCCCGGACATGTCGTGGCACGTCGGACAACATCTTGCCCGACAACCTATTACCGCCAAGTGCTCACTTCCGCTTTTCTTGTTACAAACTCTTAATAAGCTTTGTGAAGACAAACTTTTATATTATACCGATATTCATATAAGAATTTCAGAATTTCATGCAGAGCAGTCGTGTTATAAAACGGCAGGGATTTTAACGTGCTTCGGAACTTGAAAAATCCATTTAGTTGCGATGATGCCAGGGTATAAGTTTTGCGGCTGGTTGTTTTTACGTGGAGGGCGTCGGCGGCGCGCCATCCCCGTCGACCTTTGCCACTGTTTTATTTTTTTCACCCATTACAAATTTACGGCTAGTCCGGCCACTCGACAATATTGCGCAACCTTTCAATAACTGTTAACTTGCGCACAGCCGCCAGTTGGTCCCTTGCCATATTGAATACTTTTACCGACCGAGTGTTGTGCACAATATTAACCAACATTTTTATTTAACAGGAAATAAATACCAGTCCAACTTAAACGAAATAGACAAAGGTAAACAGAAAACAGATGAAGGCGGTGGGAAGACACATTTCAACTGGGTGGAAGGCGCTTCGCAGGTTACAGGTAATTTATTTTTAAATGTATCTCGATAATGTATCGTGTTACCTTTGCTTTATGAAAACTTAACACACTTTTAGTGGGCATTCGAAAGAGGACGCATTTAATTTCATTGTGAATTTCATTTAATGGGGGGTGCGATTTTTTAAATTTTAAAATATCAATAAAGGTAAAAAAGGACGTCTGATTTAATTCAGGCAATAAAATATACTTTATGCAGCAAATATTACAGAGGTCTTTACATATAATTTCCTTTTTCAGGTAAAGCAGATTGGAGGAGGAGCCACCTTAGCGTCTTCATAGTTATCGTTTTACCGTTGTTTGTGTATTAACGTATATCTGGTGTTAATTACTTTCAAAATAATCCAAAGCAGCTGTCCATTTTATATAGTATTTTAGAAAAAAATATCGGATTGCACACAATCACAATGAAATCAATGAGGAATATAATATTATCGATAAAAACATTGTATCGAAAATTATAATATAAAATCTAAAATTTTTATATAATTGGTTACAAAGCTTGAAATATCGTACCGTTCAGAATTTTAAGGTAAAAATATGCATTTTTTTTACGGCGATGCCATAAGTTTTACGTTATATTGAATAACGATGTTTATAGACATGTTTTCCCCCGGCTTTGTTTATGAATATCTAAATTACTTTAAACTAATAAATGCAATGACCTGGCGATTCACACCGAATACATTATAAGTGCATTAGATTGAGTATAATTTAATAGAATCAGAGCTTAGGGCTTTTGACCAAAATCAGCTGTCCGCAAACAAATCATGTTAAAAGAATATAACAAATTATAGTTATATAATTATTATACTTGAAAACAGGTAAATTAGATTAACAAATATATGAAAATGTAGGCACATCATTGTAAGGTTAAGAATGGTAAGTAACATAACCAAACGATATCCATACGTACGTTGTTGTTAATTATACATATATTATAGGTATTATGTACAACAGTTCCTTGAACTAATGTTGCCGTTCGGCAGAATATCATCCACGATTCATATGTACAGACGTGTTATAACTAGCACTCGACTAGATATTCTGCTCAACGGCGAATAGTAAATCACTGCACACGTAATATTAATACATTTATAATACAAAGTGCACTATTAACTATAGTAATTTTATTTTAATATACAGATAGAGTAAGACTGAATGAATTTTAAAATGTGTCGTTAGAGAGTGAATACGTATTTCAAAGTTATTTTACGTGCTTGTAAACCTCGTGTACGCTGTGATAAAAATATTCATTGAATTGATGACATTCGAAATTTAGACGTTTGTGATGAGAGTGGAGTGGTTTGTTTTGATATTATTATACTTAATGTTTCTCTACGCTCACTACGCTGCGAGTATCGATTTGCGTTGCGCTTTTCATTTTGCGTACTTGCGTAGGCATTTTAATATTTGCATTTCAACGCATTGGTTGTGTATTTCAGTAAGATTTATTTTATAATATGATCTTGTATGAATATTTTGCAGAATCCAAGTATCTTCTGTCAATTATAGTTTATATATAGTGTTGTATGTAAATGTTAACATTTAATCGAGTTGCCAAAAACGCTATCGGTAAGGTAAATGCTACATAGATAGAAATATTGTAAATATATTCCATAAGCCACAGCAATTGAATGTGTTTTTAATAACAGAGTATTGATTGTTTCAACTGTGCGTTTATTGTATGAAGTATGGACGATCTAATGTACCTTTGTATCTAAGAATGAGTAGGATAAAATTAAATAAAGCTTGTTTTGAACATTCTTCTTTCAATGCATCCCATCACGGTTATTACTTTTTCATCACTTCTCAGGAAAGACTAAGATTACATTTTAAGAAAATAGTTACAAACATTTACAAGTATTCCAATCCACGTTGGTTTGCATTTTCAGACATCCAATTATATGTTTGTTTAGGTTTGGAATATAATAATTTATGTAGAAACGGAAAGTTTTCCCCCGTCATATTTTGATGGAGCGAAATGCTCGCAAACAATCTGCGGCAAATCTTTGAAGATTAGGGCTGGCTTTGGGGCGCCGAAAAGGCTCCAACTACGTATGGCCGATCGCCAACTCCTGTAAGCCAATCTAACTTCTTTTAAATGTGTTTTTGATGTAAAGAACACATTACTGTACGCATCACTTTCCGACTTCCAAATCTTGAGCTAAATTAGCTTTTGATTTATAAGACTTTAAGTTTCTTCTTCAAACAAATAGCTCGGCCTCCTATCAATATATTAAATGGATTTTAAATTTATGTCTTTTTATCCTGATTATATTCTTCAAACTTTATGGTATTGTTTACACTTATAACAAAACAAAAGGTAATGGAATTCCATACGTAGATAATTTTAATTATTTAATTTAAATAAATTAAAATGATATGTAGTTTACTAACTCATTGATAAAACAAAAAATAAGGTTTTATAGATATTTCTTTGTAACAAAAGTGATTAATTCTTTAAAACAATATAATTTTATCATTAATGTAATATAATTTTTTACTTACCTTA
Source organism: Hyles vespertilio (assembly GCA_009982885.2). Classification (NCBI taxonomy): domain Eukaryota; kingdom Metazoa; phylum Arthropoda; class Insecta; order Lepidoptera; family Sphingidae; genus Hyles; species Hyles vespertilio. The sequence goes on along the minus strand of CM042808.1, from coordinate 12,252,698 downwards.
CAAAGTTCATCAAATAGTCCGACGACCGACCGTTGAAAGTAAGTAAGTACCTACAGTCCAAATTAAAAATCCACAGGCGAGAGACAATTGGTTCTTGTCTTTTGCTATTCAAGCCAATGAAGCCAACCTGACTGAAACCAGATAGGTACACGCAACTTTTACCCAAAACACCACCTACTTATGTGGGTCTTTAAAGACGGACTCCGTGGCGCAGTTGGTTAGACGCCGGCTGTGAAACGATGGCGCTGGTTTAATCCTCGCACCAAAACAAATGTTTGTGTGGACCACAGGTAATTGGGGTCTGGGGTGAGACCGAAAATTCTCTCGTAGTTTCTGATACCCACGTGACGAGACTTGATCTTACTGTGGCGCTAGGACTATGTATATGACTATTATTTATTATTATATATACTATAATTTATTATTTAAATAATTTATGACGGATTTTCTACTATCTAAACGTTGGTTACTCTCCGAATAGATACGATTCGCCAAAAGAGGGAAATCATAAAAACGCAAATACATGTGAAAGAGAAACGTGTGAAAGCTGTAATCTGTCATAATGTCGCGGCAACTACACATTTATTCTTTCCGGAGGTTCGCCGTCACTTCCCTGTCTGTTCTATTTTGTCAGATCTACATCAGTCGACATGCTGAGAAACATGGTGAACGTGTCTTTGTTAATATATAAACTGGATTTTGCTCGTGGCTTCACCCGCGATTGTATATCTTTTGTCAATTAAATTTAGATTGTATTTCGACTCCGTAAGCCGCTAATTTGTTTTTATATTCCTTGATAATAAACAGTTTTTCAAGACGTACCCTTGGTACACTAAATTAGATGTCCATCCGAGATGAGTCACTCTAAAAAATCATTTAATGATCGGTTGAGTAGTTAAGGCAGACGAAGCGTTAAAACAAACATTCGTATTTATTATGGTAAAGGTTTTTTATTGTTATTATTTTGCTGTAAAGTTCCAACATTTACACATGTTAATGCATTGCTACAGTTCCCCTTTCAGAAATGCATTGTTGTAACAGTAGCTTCATTACTTAGCGGTAGGCGTGGACTTCCGAAACCGGATATCGCAGGACGACCCAATGAAATTACACCTTAATTGGACGCTTCCATTTTCGCTCCGAACTATCTTTGGAATTGCTTCACAAAAGTCTGATTGGTTAAATGTTAAGATGTGCTAAATAGAGCGTTGACAAATCTTTCGAATTTATTTTCGTAGGAGTTAAATGCAAACAAGGGGTTTTAAAGGTTCAGTTTTAATAATATTTCATTATGTTACTCGGTCGAATCCGGTTGATAGGAGTTCAGTGATAGGTGTTTGGGTGGGATAATAATGTTTATTTTAATTCCATGATTAGTTGTTTTTTTTCTTTAAGTGTTTTTATTTCCGGGTGTTTTTTTTTCTAATTGTTGCGTACTTCCTGTAACGGGTATATACATCAGAAAGCAACTTGTAAAAATAGTATTAATTGTAATAAAGTAAATACCGTTAGATAACCTAAATTAAATAAAAGCTAGAACTCGGAAGGTTATTCAGAGTCTCAAACTCTATTATTGTAAATGTATAAAAATGTATTTTGTAGCTATTTTTCCATCATTTACTAGACCTAAGAGTTAAACCTAGAAGATCATAATTCTGTTTAAGCTACTAGACAAATGAACAGTTCCGGCTCTTAACGTAATGAATTCCATCGGTCTACTAGGTTGATTCGGATTAAATTATCCTCCGTATAATCTGTACTCGTATAATATATTAAATGACAAACGTAGCAAGAACTAGGGATACTTTTTCCTTGCCTACAGAATTAATTGAGCACCATATCAGCCTATAAATTTATTTTTATTTTTTTATTTTATTTTTATTTTTTTGGGAATATAAACAATTGTACATTATAATTTAAACATAGTAGTAGATTAACATAGGAATATAGGCAAATATACAATTCACAACATTTTCCACGAATTAACAAATACACATTAAACAATGAAAAAGCACACTACAGTGTAATTAATTTGATTACGACTAAAATTGTTTAAAAATAAATAAAAAATGTCCCACTTCAAGGCCAGACCTCCTCTACAATCCAGAGTATGATTGAGAGGGGTTAGGCCATATAGTCCACCACTGCATCAGGCCATAAAAGTCCTACTGCAGGGCACGGACCTACTCTACAATCGAGAGTACGATTAAGAGTGATGAGGCCATATAGTCCAGCACGCTGGACATGATTTGAGTGCCGTATAGGTTTTAAAAACTTTTAGTAAAACTGTTTACTGTTCTATTCACGTAGAACGTACTTCACTACCTATAGTGTGTTAATTGTTTACGATGGGAGGCAGATCGGCCTATACAACGAGAGTACTTTATATCGCTTTACAACCAGTAAAATGGTAAAAAAAACTTGTTCCGTGATCTACATTCATATAAAAATAATACAGTAGAAAATAGAAGGCTAATTACGCAGGTTATAATGTAAAATAAATATTTAGTTATTTTTAATTAAAAGAATACAGTTTGTATATTAATATATTATGACGATTTATTTACACGCCCCTTAGTGGAATCACATATTTTGACAATTATCTATTTTTCCTTTATTAAGGTGAGATTAACATAAAACTGAAACGCGTAAGCCAACGTATACTCATTCTTCTAAATTGAATGACAATTCAATAATATTGATAAGTATACTTTAAACCAGTTTTAATAAGAAAATATTCTATAAGCGTTATAATATTCAATAAAACGACATATTAAAGACAAACTTTCCCACCGGGCAAGTGAAAACAAAGCAATATTCTGCGGGCGGGTGATCGTTTCGGTCCACATGGAGTCCTCCATAATTTTCAAGAGGCAAATTAATCCGAGCACGGCTGGCCTGATCGGCGTCGGTCAGCGCGTCCTCGCATACTAATGCTATTGTTTATCGAAGGGGCTAATCTGTGCGTACCAGCCGTCACTGTCCACCCTCCAAATTATAACGGATCACTTTCGGCCTCGTCTAATCCGGCGTCCAGCTCGTTCGGCTTACGTGCCACCTCGGCTCCCCACCGCCACTCGGTAATTTCAATTCTTCAAAGTATTAAACCAAACAACACACAGATACGTACAGTTTCCCGACGACAAATTTGCGAACGCGTTTATCGGTAATCCCCATGGAATATATTATACTTTTTATAATGAATTAAACACATTTAAAATATTTAAGTTGGTAAAATAAATTAAAATGTTTTCGTAATAGACGCCATAAAGGGCTGTATCGCTTTTGTATAGCGTGTAAAGTTGTAAAAAAGTCATCTTCCACTGAGTGATAATAAAGGTAACCCTCAGCGGCACCTTTATTGTTATCGAATAAAAATAATCCCGGGATTTTTCGGGATGATCGTAAATTATAAAGAGATTCGGTAGGGTAGCCGGGGAAAGCTTTCGCGCGACGCTACACGATATTACGGTTTAGGTTAGCGCCACTCTACACTGTTACGGTTTCCGCCTACAACTTGAGCAACCTCTTTACTATCATTACATCTATATGGCTTATACTAGTGTCTCATAAAGATGATTTATCTCTTCGTATTATCTTTTATTCCATATAAAAACATATAATTCTATTACTCCATGATTGCTTTAATAATTATGCTACTGAACTAATTACACATTTCCTATCGGCACTGGTGTTCATTAATAGTGCTAAATAATGCTTAACGGGTGCCTCTTTCAATACGCTATGTAGGCGTCAATTATATAATTACCTATTTATATAGATACCACACCACTGGAGGTAAAACCCGACTCAATTCAGACAATTTATTTTGAATATTATAAAAAAAAACAGGGTAGTGTGATTGAAGATTGAATTCAAAATATCTTTAAGCCTATTAAACTCATGACAAAATTTTTCGCCGCTCTTTATTCGAACTACTCCATGTATCTAAAATTGCGATATAGACGATCCTAAAATCCCGTTAAGTTCATTACTAAACTTTCCGCTACTCTTATTCAAACTACTTCAAGTACCTAAAATACCATTATGGTAAAATACAATATAAAATTCATCATCGTTATCATCTTCATGCACAAGAAGTCTACTGCTGAATATACAGGGTATATCAAGACTGCTACCGAAAACGAAGCTGGGTGGTGGTTCAAGCGACTTCAGACACAATGCAACAAAAAATGTTGGAAAAAAAAGCGATTTTTTTTTTAATTTTTTTTATATGGTATTATTTTTGTGGTAAATACATTTTTTCGTAAAATAATAGTGTATACCCTTTTATTTATAAAGACTATAAGGTATAAAAGAGTTTAAATTATTATTTTAGCAAAAACTATGGAACATCCAAAAATGACGATACCTATCTAAAAAATGATAAAAAAAATTGTCGCGTTTCTTAGCAAAATTTTAGTTGCATTGTGTTTGTAGTCACTAAAACTACCACCCGGCTTCGTTTTCGGTAGCAGTCTTTATATACCCGGTATTTACTTCTTTAAAATATTAATTTCGAGGGATTTTGCAGATGGACAAGCGCAGTGTAAAACTTCTTGCACTGATGGCCGTGTTGCCAATCATCAGACTGTAATGTGGCTACACTTGCGGCTAGCAGGATTCACTATAAGCTAGTGAACTTGACCTGAACCCCCGAAACTCATTGGTTGGAGCTCTTTACTACATCAAATTTAACAAAAAATGGTATCTTAAAAACAGCCAGCTAAACCCACTGAAGATAAAAATGTTCTACCCGCCGAACTGCAATGAATAATTTACAAATGTTTCTAAACGCCACAACACATTTAAAATGAACGAGAGTGTAAAGAGTGCCAGTCTAACAATAACCAGCCCCTCAACGCATATTTTTGACGGTGTGAAGCGCTGAAAATCCACCGATACCAACAAAAGTGGCAACTGAAACTAATGAATTATTCATACCGGCGGCGCGGTGCATGTTCTATCACTGTTTTATCTATTGCGGGGCTTACGGTGCGGCCGCGACCCGCGCCCCGCACGCTCGCCGCGCCGCGCCGCGCCGGCCCCGCGACCGCGCAAGGGTTAACTACCTTACAACCAACCATTTTACCACCGTTTGAGAACAGATAAGCTTCATGATGCAAATAAACATTACCTTAATGCGCCGCCGGAGGCAATAAGTGTTAACAAGGGCCTTCTGGTTTACTTAGCTACCTTTACATTTGAAAAATAAACGACATGATTTTTAAATTGCGTGTCTTATCCTGCGGGAGTAAGGTACTGGAAAATTAGTTTGGTCGTGAAATGGCACGAGGAGAATAATGTTCACAGAGTACTTGTAGTACTCCGTTTTTAGATTTAATATTCGCAGTCTACTATACCGGGTATCTCAAGACCGCTACCGAAAACGAAGCCGGGTGATAGATTTAGTGACTACAAACACTATGCAACTAAAAATTTCGCATAGAAACGCGACAATTATTTTTTATGATTTTTTAAATATCGTCATTTTTGGGTGGTAAATCCATAGTTTTTGCTAAAATAATGATTTAAACACTCTTATACCTTAGATTATTTATAAATAAAAGGGTATACACTATAATTTTAGGAAAAAATGTATTTGCACCCAAATATGGTCATAGGATAAAAATAAAAAAAAATTGGTCGCTTTTTTTTTGCAACTTTTTTTGTTGCATTGTGTCTGAAGTCGCTTATACTACCACCCGGCTTCGTTTTCGGTAGCAGTCTTGATATACCCTGTATAAAGTAAGAAATTGGTAAGTTTTGAAAGTATGGTACATAGCGTCTAGCGTGTATTATACTCGCGCTAGGCACCTTAATGCAACTGGGCAGACGCGACGACGCGACGCCTCGGCAGCGCGCGGACCCGCTCCCGTAAACAAGATAAACTTGGGCACACAGCGTACAGGCTCGCCCCTTGTCGACATTGTATTTTAGCTCTGTGTCGTAGTGTCGACGATAAACTAATAAACGAGAAGTATCTCACTCGCTGAATAGTTTTCCTTCTAAAAATTCACTTACGCATTATGAAAAACAAAATATATTCTTATATGTCTGGAAAACACTATTGTATGTCTTCTAAGCATAAATCATGGAGTTAGCTAAAAGGATTAAAAAGTAAGTAGTCTAAGATTTTCGGATGTCCATAAAACTGCTGTCTGGTAAACTTATGACAGTTTTTTAGACAGCGCAATATTCTTAAGTAGCTTTTATGGTAATATAAAAGATTACTCTAATGAACTTCTTTTGAAACTGCGTAGAACTAAAGCAATCATTTCACGCGAATTTTATTTTAATAAAAAAGAAGCTGCATTAAAAAATTACGTTTAACTCTAAAACGAAATTGTTGTAAAGTGTAGCGTTGTGTGTTGTACGCGTGGACATACTTTCTCGCAGGTAGCAGTTTAATCTTGACGATACGACAGGCGCCTTACAGCGACACATAAATCTGCACAGATTTCATTGGCCACATCCGCCGTACCGCGATCCCGGCGTAATCTTAGCGCGGATTACCTGTGTACATTTTCTTTTAAATGTTGTTTCTCTAACATAGTTTCAAAAGTAATACGTTTAAAAAACACTACACGATTTTGGAGCGCTTGGAAAATTGCTATTTTGTTTGATGTTAATACGTAAAGCTATTTTGGCGTCAGATATGTAATTGCACTATTTGTTGGATTATATATGAAATGTAGGACTCGTTAGTTTGCTGTTACAACGCCTTTTTAAATAACAAAGGTTTGAAAAGACACTGGTTCGAGTTCAATATGAACAAGATACTATTTTTTATATGAAAAATCGCAAATCATTCCTAGTCTCGAGGAACTTGCAAGCTGTACTCTCCTGTAATTAAAGATGCACGCAGAAGGATAAATATGTAGTTTTATATATTTATATGCTATGTGTTGTCTTCGTTGGAGATTCTAATAAATAAAATAAAAAAAAATATAAACTTGTTAAGCCACCTGCTCTGGTTGTTGATTGTAAATGAAAGATATTCTTAATTATTATCAGCGTTCCGATGAATGCACTAAATATGTTACACGCAGTATATTATATTCTAAGCACCCACTAAGGCCAATTACTGTGCTTGTTCTCTCTTTTCTCTCATCTCCATCTAAAGGCTGGCTGTAAGAGATTGCCTAGAGCAATAAAGCCGTCTATTGTGATCTTACTTTAAATACAGCTATAAATGTGTTTTTGTATGAATTAATTATAAACAATATAGAAGAAATGCATTCATAAATAAGGTGTCTCGGACTATTGGGGTAGATATTGAGCGGATGGCATGATGTTTCAGAATATGTACAGTATATATTTATCCACAGCCTCCGTGGCGCAGTTGGTTAGACGCCGCCTGTGAAACGAGAGGCCGCGGGTTCGATCCCCGCACCGAGAGAAATGTTTGTGCGGCCCACAAGTATTTTTCTCGGGTCTGGGTGTTTGTGAGACCGAAAAGTCTCTCGTAGTTCCTGATACCCACGACACAAGACTTAATTGATCTTAATGTGGGGTCAGGACTTTGTATGTGACTGTTGGGTGTATTTTATTTATTTATTTATCCATTAATAAAATTACTGGTATACTGGTAAATATTAGTGGCGGTACTTCCATACCATCCCAAAAGCTTGTCCTACTTAATACATACATACTAAATATGCGATATTCTATTATTACACTTCATTTTCCTGATTGAATCGAGAATACATACATATATTCCCGGACGAGAGTAGAAATCGCGGAGCAGTGCATACGAAATTGAATAATGTTATTGAAAGCGAATTGAATAGTTGTTAAAGAGTGAATTGTAATTGTCTGATCGACTATTGCTTCTCCAGCTCGAAAGACCACATTGCAAGAGTCGCCTTGCCGTCTGCGCACTATAAACAACTTTCGCAATTAAACTTTTATTCGGGGATCGATATTACTCAGCTCCGGAGCTATATTTTGCTTATCAACTAAGTACAACTTCGGTAAAGTTATAGAAGGACGACTACAAAGTGTCTCCAAACTTCTCGTACATATCTAAAACCAGCTTTGACTTACTTGGAAATACAAGTAATTAATTAAGTATGCACATTGTACTTACTGCGTCCAAGTATTTAAGTTTACAACTCCTCTCGTGTCTTCCACGTATAATGAATTTAATTTAATGAGTTAGTGATGAACACAAACAATAAACATATTATAATAGATTAAAAGGTAAACTTGGTTGTAAAACTGACACACTTTGGGTATGCAGACTTTTAAAGATAATACTTTGATTATGGTTGCATATGTTTACGTGAATATGACACATTGAAATAAAACTAATTGAATTGATTTTATCGCGGATTTGGGTTGATGTCTTTTTAACATTGCAGGTGACGCAAACTTGTACGGTGCCTAGGCGCGGTCGTTAACTGGGTCCTAGAACCTTAAACTCAAGAAATGCAATCGCGCAATGAAGCCCCATATTCTCGGTCTCAGGCTGACCAACCGCATCCGAAACGAGGAATTGCGCTGTTCCCAACTCGCATTGTGGATGTAGGGCGCAAGGCTGATACGTTAAAACAGTATTGGGCAGGATATATGACCCGAATTCATCCCAACCGTTAGGCCGGGCTGGCGACAAGCATGATTCCCGCGAATGGCCGAGAAAAGACCAGTAGGGTGAATCTAAACCAAAATGGCAAGAGCTTATCGAGGGCAGGATAAAGTGGAGGAATAAAGGAAAGGCCTTTTCCCAGCAGTGGGACAAAATATAGGTTCCAACAAATGGTCACGAGCGAACTATTAATATATGTTACTGATATTAGTTACCTACCACCCAGTGATTTTTACAATGACTGCCTTCATTTTATTATGACTAAATAAAAATCTGGGGGCACAGCAGAACAGAATTCTCGGAATATATTGTCAATAGCGTATTTATTAAACTTATCAAGTTTTAATTGTACAACATTTATAATTTAGGTTTCATTGACATCTAAAACGGTAACATCCTAAAACTGTACTTTTTTATATCCTAAAAAGCTGAAATTTGTCTGGCAAGTTAGTATCAGTAAAAACAAAATAACAATAAAATTCTAAAACTTTTAACTTTTATCTCCCAGTCTTCCTCCCTTTCGTTGCTACAAGAACTATTGTAATGAACAGTGAGAATTTTTTCTAACAAAATGGCTAAATCATTTTACTAAGATAATTAGAAGGAAGTAGATTTTGGGAAGTTTGGCGGTGTACCTATTTAGGGCGTAAAATGTTTGGTTCTAGATGAAATTTGATAACATTTTGACAGTTCGAGACATATGGTCTCGTTAATGCAACATTCTACGTGAAAAATCTATTAATGAGATTTTTTTTTTTCATTAATTGGTATGATTAAACGTTGGGATAATTATGACGTACCCTAAGAATGTCAAGAATTTGGCAGTAATTTATTAATTTTAGTGATAAAAAAAATGTAATGAAATTGGATTTGTTATATAAGCAGTACTTACTACTAGTCTTGATGTAACCAACATTATTTTATAACTTCAGTTCCTATCTTTAAACAAGACATACAATGTGCAATTCAATTTTAGTAATACCTCAAGAATATTATCGAATGATTTTTACATAATATATAAGAGATGCGAACGAAAAATATGGTAATAAGGTGACGGAAGTTATAAGAAAATCCAAATGAAAATCTTTAATTTAGGCAAAATAACTGGAGAATTATGAGAAACAGTGATAAAAGGTATTTTTTTCAATGGTTAAATAATACGAGCGCACTGACACATGTTGGTAAGGATAATGTCACAGTCCGAATGGATAGAGTGCCCTTGACTAAATTTGGTAATCGACACAATCTTGCGGACTTATTTAGTCCACGTACCTTATTTTATTATTATTGTAATGAATGGCAAGACACGCTTGCCGTTCGCCTGATGGTAAGCAATACGACTGCTCATAAACAATAGCACGACCAACCAACACCTTTAATTACAAAGCAATGCTTGACATTCCACTTCGCCCGCCATACTGAGACATAAGATGCTAAGTCTCAATATGTCCAGTAGTTACTCTGGTTATTATATCCTTAAGTCCGAAATACAACAGTGCATTCACACTGCTGTTCGGTGGTAGTAATATACTCCCGCCCGTGTAGGTACATGGACGGCCTCTCATACATGAGAGATCTACCGTCAGTACCTAAACTGAACCGGAGTCTAAACAATCCTACTGTAAATATGACAGGATTTTCACAATTGTGTACAGTTTGAGGGACCGGAAAGTTCTCGTAGATTCTGATACCCACGACACAAGACTATGTACAAGTATGAAATTTATGACTATTGAGTGAATTTAATTATTTATTGTTTATTTATCTTTATCCAGTAACAGTGCGTGGTGGCCTGTTGGTAAACGGACTAGACGCGGCTGCCTACATGTTCACGGTGGTCGCGGGTTTGAATCCCAGGGCACACCTCTGACTTTTCGGAGTCATGTGTGTATTGATAGTCAATCACCACGCACTAAAACGGTGAAGGAAAACATCGTGAGGAAACCTGCATACCATAGGGATTTATAAAATTTCTATGGTATGTAAGTCCGCCAACCCGCACTAGGCCAGCGTGGTGGACTATATGGCCTAACCACTCTCAATCGTACTCTCGATTGTAGAGGAGGCCCGTGCCCTGCAGTGGGACGTATATGGACTGATACAGACAGATACAGTAAGATGCGATTATCCCATCACCAACATTCGCCAGGGTTGGCACTTAAAACCACAGCAAAAACTCCACTCATGTGTTATTTTCTAATGTGCACATATCCGAACATTTTAGAGGCTCTAGTTACCAATTCAATTGATAAAGTTTGCTTATTACAGTTTTATGAGAATATGTTCGGAAAGCCACAAACTTGTTTACATAGAATTCAAATAGAGTTTTTAGTTTGAATTATACAGTCGCAGTTGCTGCCAACTGAACAAAAGCAATAATGCATCAGTAAGTGCCCGCACAGTATCTGGAGCAAGTTTTATGGATAACCAAATGATATCGATTAAGCCGACATCACCTAATTTTGGGTATATCCTACGGTTCGAAGGAGGAAAACATTATACGGAAAGAAATAAAAATGACATAAAGTGTATTGCATTCCTGGTTCAGCCTATACTACGTATATCACAGGTCGCACTGACCAGTGTAATAATCGATCGACGAGAGGTAACAATGTCTCGGTGATGGATACTGTTTATGGTCTTCTACCTGCAATGAATTTTCCAACAAGTTAATACTAAATAGTATTTATTTATTATTTGTTGAAAATCCACAGCACTTAATGCTATTTTAATTCTTTCTTACATGTGTGTGTGTATGCGTACGTACATTGCAGTCATCAAGTAGTTTTATATTTTATCTTGCTATCGTGAAAAATATAAATTGAGAGAAATTTCTCATTATAAACTCTTTGTAAGCAACTTACTATTGAATTTTGCGCATAATTCATAGAAGAGTGAGGGATTGCAATCAAACTCGTATTTCGTGCTAGATTTTTTGGAGAACAAAAACAGTAGTTATAATAGTAGTCATTTTGTTTCCTTAATATTTAAATCTTCTTTTAAATACTTTTGGTTGCGATAACAAATCGGTTGGTAGAGTAACACACTTATGGGCAGTAAACTCTTATTGAGAACTCTCAAGTATGCAGAATTCCTCACTTCCTCACGACTTTGTATTTCACCGTTAAAGCAAATGTAGTTAATTAATACTAATAACCGTTGTCAGTAATTTATGCCCAGAAATTAAACAAACACGCAATTGAGCTATTACTACGATTCCTGTTTAAAAACATAAGAACATTTTCAAACATAAGAAATAAGGATTTTTGTAATATTCAATCACAGATAAATATCTACATAATTACAGCAAAATTTATATTCCTTTCGCCAGTTATGAGTTAAGTGAAACGCATACATTTGACAAACAGTAATGCCGCAGACAGATAGAGGTTTTGCTATGTCCGTAGTGTAGGTTAGCGAGACAGGCGCTCACTGGCCGCACATAAATCTCGCCAGCAATATGAGACGCCGCAATATCACAATAACCCTTCCCGCAGCGATGCCATCATCTCAGACATGAGATACGCTCAAATTGAAATTATTATAATAAGAAAACCTACAGAGGGGAACTATATTATAATTCCAAAAATATATTATATCAATAACGCTAGCATAGGCCGCATCAATGATAACTATTTATATTTGTTAGCCGGGATACGGATTTACTTAACTTAGCGTGACGTGTCCGAATGTCTGCGTATATCCTTTAATCCGGTATTGATATCAGCTATGCGTTTAACAACTGAATAACTTCCATAGACAAAGGCTAAATGGAGACTGAGAGGGCACACGTTCTCATTATTCAAATGCATTGGAGCAAATTATGGTAATCTGGGAAAGCTGTTCTGTTTCAGTAATATTAGTACACAAACATCAGAGCACCTCTGGACTCTGCTCGTCGTGCGATTCGTATGGCTTTGTTTATTCGGAAGTTTCGAGACTAACCAATGCGACTGTTCACGAACACCTGAGAATTGGCGAAAACTTAATCATAATAACGACACTAGGTATGATAATCTTGCAATATTGAACGTTTGCTAATTGAAAATTACTTTTGTATGTTTGGAATTACAAAGGCGTAAAATTAATGATTACCAAATTTATTGAAATCATCTTATGTACGCAAAAGAAAATAAAGAAAACTTTAATTACACTAACGTATTGAATTTCAGTTTATTGACTTTTCAGCTATGAGTACACAAGAAATACCAAATATAAATAAGTTGAAACAAAACAATTACTTTTACCAGAAATATGAACGATCCAAAACCGTAATATTGGTACAAAATGCTTAAATCGAAATATGTTTAATGTTTTACAGATTTTTATTACAGGCGTGTTTCATTTATGGAACTCATCAAAAAACGTGAGCGGCAGCTGCCAGAATTAAATAAAGCAATACTATTTCCCCATGTCACGTTACATGTGTGACGTGTTCATCGACGTGGCGTGAAACACATGTATTCGGCGCGGCGACACGCGGCCTCACGCGTCCGCGCGCGCTTTACCCGCGGCCGCGACGCGGCGCGGCGCGACACGTGTCGACTCACCTCGCCTGTCGCCCGAAACTACAACCAACGTTTGTCCAACAATTGCGCTTCCTTTTCGCCTTTTTATTTTGCCATATTTCGCAAAACACGAACCTTTGGCCTTAACAATATAATTTCGCCGATTAATCTCTGTCTAGATTTATTTACGTTATCAATCGAAAAATCTTGAAAGCCAATCTTGTAACGTCGGGCTCATAGTCAAACAATGTAAAACATTATTACTACGAGCAGATTTAATCTACTTTTTAAATTAAAATAAACGCTCGCTAGAATCGGAACACTCGCGTATTATCTTTGCTTTTTAAAGGTTTTTTGAGCTATCGGAAATTTCATGTGGCTAAAGTAATTTTCCGCGAGCATAGAGCGGAAATTACCACATAGTGTAGTGACGTGTTCGACAAACGTCACGTAGCCGGATCCGAGCGCGCAGATCCTTATATCCAATTTCCGGCCGTTTTTGTTGGAAATGAGAATTAGCTGACGTGACGTGACGGAAGGCTAAATATCAATGTCGACTGAATCGGCGGCCATCAGCTGTCTGCGTCGCGTCGACTTAATCGATATCATAACTGCTAACTACTTCGAACTACTGATATACATTTGATTCCATGCATACGCTGACATATTTACGCAACGTAGATATAAACTTGTAAGCATCAAGCATGAAGGTAACTTATTAATTATTAAAATTGAAGTTATAAAACGTTTTGGTAGTCTACTATTCAGTATATTAAACAAGTCTAGTTAAAAATGTATTTAAAGAAGCGTAAAGGGAGCATGGAATAGGAAGTTAACTTTATTATTCCAGCCACTAGACTGCACAGTGGAAACAGAATTAACGATAGACCGTCCCTTGAAGAAGTTGAAGAAAAAGAATATTTTCCGTCCAAAAATCCAAAAATGTTGTTATATAGAAAAGTGAAGTGACATAACGAGACACACTGGAAGCAGACCCACAAAAATTATAATCATGTTCTCGCAGACTTGTTGAGTTGAAAAAGGTGTGTTTTTTTATTTAATACATTTTGTGGGTGATATTCGCTGTTGGAGGGCCGACGACGTCACTCGCGGAGTCAGTGGAGCGCGCGTAACGAACTCGCCCGCTGCGGCTGTGCGCCTCTGCACCTCGCTCAGACCTCACCCCTCCTCCTCCACTCCGCGCACCCCTTACACCCGCGCACCTCTCGACACTACTCCAAATACCTAAGTATTTCATATAATTTAGTATTCCACTCCGTATAATTTCTAGTCTAGTTGGGGAGGGTCGGTAAAGATTTTTTATGCAAATATTTCTGATTGGCTTATCCCGACTTGGATATTGGAAGAGTGGTTATATCGAGAGAGAAGTTAAGTATGGTGATAAGAACTTAACGCTAACATTTCTTCGTATTTTATCCAAATAAGCCTGTAGATAACTTACAGAATGCCTTTATTATTTTTAAATTACTTAAAGATAGTGGATATAGTCGCATACAATTCTACTATAGATTAACGCATATTTCATACAGCAAAGAAATCTATGCACAAAGTAACACGTAACTTTCTATTTATTTTAAAATACCCATTCAATTTATATATGAATTCAACATTATTTAGATGTCTTCACTTTTTAAGGGGCATACCTAGTGTGAAATTTTCAAAAAATCGTTTTTTTTCTTTTTCTCCAAGTCGAGCTAAAAAGCGGCACTGTCGTACCATCCTTTTCTCGAAGCAATTCAGACCATTTTCAACCCCCCATAACTTCGTTGTGGTTAAAGCAAGAAACCTGAATTTTCAGTTACTAAGCAGGCATAGTGTAAACACAGTATATTTAAAATTTCATCCAATTTGAACCAGTAGTTTAAGAATTGTAACTTGTCAAAGTTTCTTAATTTTGTCACTCACTGACTGCCTGACCGATCATCAAAAGTCTAAGGCACTTCTAGCAGACATAGAACCTTCAAATTTAGAATATAATTAGTGTTTAGTGTTTAAAGAGAGGGAAAATTTAAACATTTCATAATTTCTGCCTAGTTTGCTAGATACACCAACTGCGTGAATAACTTTGTAGGGTATAGAGAGGGAAAGGGTGTATTCAGCCCATGAAACTGTACAACATTCATCTAGAAAAACATGACGAAGGAAAACTTGCAAATAAATAGACTCAATAGCTCGAAAATATCAATTACCATGAAAGAAAGAACATTAATAATCAAATCCGCGATATTAGTGATAAATTGATACCTAAAAAAATAAGAAAAAACCATAAGACAGAGGCTTTAAGAAAAATCGTTAGTGATGAAAGGAAAAAAGTAGGACTCTACAAAAAGACGTGAGATCCCATCAAAAACATCCTGTAAAAAAATTCCAAGTCTCGCAGCTCAGATTTTCTACCTCAAAAAGTTGTGAGATGCATGTAATATCAAGTCGATTAATTTATTTAGTCCTTTCTTAAGGGACCTTCTGTATACAGAACTTTATAAAGTTATAATGTAAGCTATTATCATATCAATATTAAAAATTCTTTACGTTATAAATAAATAGATCGACTTGGCCAGCAGCATTATGTATAAATTGTACGATACATTATGTTTTCATGCATTGTGTACAGTTTGAGGGACCGGAAAGTTCTCGTAGATTCTGATACCCACGACACAAGACGTATGTATGAAATTTATGACTATTGAGTGAATTTAATTATTTATTGTTTATTTATCTTTATTCAATAAGAGTGCGTGGTGGCCTGTTGGTAAACGGACTAGACGCGGCTGCCTACATGTTCACGGTGGTCGCGGGTTCGAATCCCAGGGCACACCTCTGACTTTTCGGAGTCATGTGTGTATTGATAGTCAATTACCACGCACTAAAACGGTGAAGGAAAACATCGTGAGGAAATCTGCATACCATAGCGATTTATAAAATTTCTATGGTATGTAAGTCCGCCAACCCGCACTAGGCCAGCGTGGTGGACTATATGGCCTAACCACTC
The DNA here is from genome assembly GCA_009982885.2 of Hyles vespertilio. Lineage (NCBI taxonomy): Eukaryota > Metazoa > Arthropoda > Insecta > Lepidoptera > Sphingidae > Hyles > Hyles vespertilio. Next base: position 12,236,590 of record CM042808.1, on the reverse strand, counting down.
TCAATCGTACTCTCGATTGTAGAGGAGGCCCATGCCCTGCAGTGGGACGTTTATGGGTTGATACAATACAATACAATACTAGGTGTGCCCCTTAAAAGTTACTCAAACGAAGCTTTTGAATGGTGGCGGGAAAGTTAAATAAAGGTAGTGTTCGGTTTCGCTCGCTCTTTTACGGGAATCAATTATAAAAATCAGCGCACAAGAAATAGATTTTTCTAATTTAGTGCTAAAACTCCGACAGCCTCCGTGGCGCAGTCGGTTAAACGCCGCCTGTGTAACTAGAGGCCGCGGGTTCGATCCCCGCACCGAGACAAATGTTTGTGCGGCCCACAAATATGTCTTTCGGGTCTGGGTATTTGTGAGACCGAAAAATCTCTCGTAGTTCCTGATACCCACGACGCAAGACTCGATCTCAGTATTATTATTAGCTCCATAGTTAGTGAGAAAATTAAAATATAGAGTAAATCGGTAACACAACTTGTAGTCAACTTCTTATTTGTACAAGTAAGAACATAATAATCACTTGTGTCGAGAACCAAAAACATGAATAAACTTAGGCCTTTTACCGGAAAGGGTAGGCAGAGGTGCAACGAGGACACGCACGTTTCGCCTTGTATTATCCATGATATCGGGCACAAATTCCTAACCCCGGCCTGTCAATGAATAGAAAAACCCAATACCACCTAATAACCCGAGTCTATAGATTTGCAATCATACCGTAGAACAATGGATCCCCCGAGGCAGTCAGTCAGGTCCGCGAACCAGGTCTTTCATAGGAAATATACATTATACCTAAACAATAAACGCCTATTCCGTAAAACCAGGCCCAAACCCTCCTTTTCGACTATCTATACTAATATTATAAAGCTGCAGAGTTTGTTTGTTTGAACGCGCTAATCTCTGGAACTACTGGTCCGATTTGAATGATTCTTTCAGTGTTGGGTAGTCCATTTATCGAGGAAGGCTATAGGTTTTATATCATCACGCTATGACCTATAAGAGGAAAGCAGTAGTGATATTTCTAGCAAATACGAGGAAATTTTGTTCGTTTTCGTGGTCCGATTGGTCGATATTCTAAACTGATAGTCAGAATTAAACATTTTGACCGCAATTTTAAAACGTGTATGCACCCAGGCGGGGCCGGGCCCGACCGCTAGTTTAAAAATAAAACTGCTGGTCAGCTCTACTGTAACTCATGCATTCGCATATTTAAATAAATAAAAGCCATATCCACTCCCACCAAAGAGGAGAGACTGGCATTTGTTAAAAGGAGTCGCTGTTGTCAGATACGACAATGGATTTCATCATTCATCATCACATTATACCTAATGATTAAAAATCGACAACAAACATAAGGACTAAAAACAAATAGATAAATTGTATCTCAAAAGAACTACACGTGCGCTCGCTTGTGTTTTATTGCGTGCTTTGCGAAAGCGTTTCACTTTCCCTATAATTTCTTTTTTTCATTCGATTATATAAACCTAGTTATTTTAAAGTTATTGCTAATTTTTGTTTCTTTAAAATACTGTCATAAAAATCTACATTTCAATCGTTTTTTCTCCCAAAATGTGACATCTTTTTTTATAAAGTGCTATGCGATTCCTCAAATAACAAGCTTCCTTAAATTATACAAAACGTATTATTTTAACTATTTTAATTAATGCTACAAGATTTAATAAAAATAAAACAGGTATAAATACGAAGGTACGCAAATATCTAGACGTCAATATAAGCACGCAGACCATTAAAATTTGTGACTGTTACGCATAGAATTGCTACCTGAGCTGGCACTCCGTCGGCGTATTATTGAAAAGCAGACTCGATTCATATGAAAAATTACTTTTCGTTTGGTGCCTTACGTTCTTTGGGCTCCCTTTCGTTTCTGTCTACGGTCGGATGCAAATACGAGATTCCTTTACTGGAACACAATAGACGCAATGTCGAGCTCCGCCACTGGAAAATGTTGAGATAAGTTATTTGTCTGTTAGTATTTTATACGAGTACATTATGATGCTGTCGACTCAACTCCATATAATATACATTTGTCAACACATTTCTCTTTCCTTATTTGTATTGAATTGGAAAATCAGAACGTGGTGTGTGACTGTTTGCATGCAAACTACGTGCTCTTGTAGTTCACACTTGCTTGTTATAGCATACGAGATTATCTTTGAATAAATATTCTATTTTTAGAAAATAATGAATTAGTTTAAACATTTACTTTATAATTTATCACACTCACGTAGATTTAGCAGAACTTTTTTTTTAATTTCCATTCTTTTAGAAAGAATACGGCTCACCATTTAAAACCGACTATGCTAAAATAATGGTTTATGTTATAATTCAGTCAAACATACATGAATAATCTTATAGAAGAAGTTTAGGAAACGGGAATAGATATGTACATTCAAGTCCAGAATGTTAAAAATCACATTGCGTCTAAGATACCTCTAAAGTTGAGATTGAAGGATAGTTTATTTTTCAAATACCGTACTAATAAATCACAGATCACAGGTTTTCACTAAGGGTTAACTAAGCTCGCTAATCTTTATCGCTTCAGTTATCGCTATAATAAACAATGCCTATATGCCTGATTATTTACATATGTGAAAATGAAAATTATGGTCTAAGTCACTTGATTCAACCGGGCCTAAATATGTAGGAAAATGTTATGGAAACATGCATAAAAATATATTAAATCTACCAACCGCATTTAATCGGCGAGGTAGTCCAAAAAAGGCTTACTTACAAAAGGGATGTATTCAGTAGGCGGATTAAAATAATCAGCAAAATTATACTGTAACACGGCCAAATAGACATGTTGCACATAACCTATGAATGCTTAAAATAAGAACCGACGAAAGGAGATAGATATGTTACAATAAAAATACATAAACCCACGCGTTTTCCCAGAAGGGGTAGGCAGAGTTGCTGGTAGCAACCAGTACACCCACGTTTTGCCTTGTATGTTTCGTCCCAGGTTGTGATAAGTGCGCTAGCTTATCGCCATATCTGGTACATATTGCAGACTACGAATTGATAATGAATTAAAAAAAAACAAATACACTATCACTTCCCAGGATTCGAGCCCGAGACCTCATGTAATACCACATTACAACTACACCATCAAGGCAGTCGGTTACTCGATAACTAAAACACTTTATTAATATGTATTTATTAAATCAACTTTAATTATAACGCGTAGTAAACTACTATATTGTTTTCTACGTATAAAAACAACCTTTGGAACAATTTATTTCTATATCAACGCAAACATATCTTTATTAACCTTAAAAAGTCCTACGGAAGTTAATTTTCAACAGACTTAAATTCGTCTTACACAAGTTAAACAACCTTTTTCCAATTCAATGTCACGATATCTAAAAGTACGTCATATAATATTTAACAATGATTAATCAAATGAAACGCAGCTATCACGTTTCTTACTAAACCTTTACTTAATACTATACACTAGGGTGTCCCTTATAGCATGAAAAATTATTTTTTTGTAATATTTGAAATGCATACCCTCTCTCTCTATATATATATATTTTTTTATAAATGCTAAAACATAGTTAAATATGTTTTTATTTTAATTCTAGCTTGATTGTAACCCGTGCCGACCGAGCTTCAAAGTTTATAAGAAATCGTACTATTTCGTGATATTTTCGCCTAGTGTAAAAATTATATAAATGCAATATATAATGACTTTGGGAATAATAAAACAATATAATCATAAAGCTTTATGTAAATACACAAAATAATAACAATCAGCCAGTATAATTCAAATTCTTTTAAGCGTAGATTATTTACAATCTGGATACAAAGTTCTGTGTTCTTGGACACAGCGCAACAATAATTGTATTTGCTCTTCTTCAGCAGTAATAAGTCAATTTAAATCTTGCATTAGTTGTCTTATTTTCTTTCGGCAGTGTCATTTACAACATTCAAACAACTTATTTTCCATTTAGATCTCAGAAAATTTGGGTTATCGCCCCAAGAACTTCTGAATGATGATGACTTCTTCGTCATCCTTCTGGAGAAAACTGTCGTCGATCTGTAACCGAGATTGAAATTATTTGCTCATCTCCTAAAGACCTAAACGAATTCATCAAAAGATTTATATGAATTTAAAAAAAAACAGCTGATTAAATAACAACAAAAACTTACCAAATAGCTTTTGGGGTAGATCTTCCTCGGTGAGACATAGCATTTGCTTGAATGTGAGATATTATCTCTTTTTAAGTTGGCGATCATTTTTCTTTTAGAGTGATTGTCAACTTCATTATCAAAAATATAAACAAAGACTGTCTCCCGCATAAACGCTACAAGTAATTGCTAAACTTACTTATTGTTTAGTTTTTCGTAATCTTTGAAAACTTTCAAGGAGCACCAATCTTGACTAGGTGCTTTACTCGTAATCGCCACTGTGCATTCGAGCCCAGGTTTTAACATACAGTGTGACGATAAACAAACATCTTGTAGAGCATTTTTGTCCTTTGCAATCATTCGGAATTGTGACTAATGGAAACATATTTTTAAAGAGGCTTTCGTTATCCATCGTACCTGATGCATAACTTCAGGAGGCCTGAGTTTTAGTTTATTTGTTGGATCACCTCCCAAAAACATTACACCTAGTTCAATCAGTTTGTTAAATTCAAATTCAATCGTGTCTTATTTTCTTTCCTCTTTTTTCTTTTATTTTTGTCCACACCACCTAAGCATCCCGATCGACCTGGCTCTCTCTGTTTCTTCAAAATACTTTGTCTTCCTCTATTTTCATTCTCTCAAATTCGCAATATCGAATAGTTTTTTTTAGGTATATTTAAGTTATTGTCACGGTGGTTGAATATTTCGTGAGTCTTGAGTCTTCTTAATTATATATTTTTTTTCATTTCTCCAAACGTGATACAAATCAGTAAGTTTCTCCACACAGTTAGGTAATGCCTTTGTGGGTATTCTAGCTTTTTCCCAAAATATTATGCACTCCCGAATCACAAGATTTGCACTTTCAAACGAAAACTTGTCAATTTTGCACCATTCATTTGATGGCTGAGCGTTCCGATTAGAAAAATATTTATTTTATCACCTCGTAAATCCACTGACATCATTATTAATGTAATAAACAATAAAACGCCCACTCACAATCTTAAAAATCTCGCTTAAAATGACAAAAGAAACGTATAGTTATAGGTCGCTGTCGTACTCGCGTAACTTGTATGGAAACCTTTAAATTGCAAGTCGGCACGGGTTATTGTTTGTAAAATGGGCTTATATTTTTTTCTATGCTATATTGGGTTAATACGAAAGTTGAAATATATTGAACTAGAAATTTAAGCGACACCCTAATACACATAGAAATCTACATGAGTATACTTACAGTATCATAAAATTTCATTATTTTTAGGAGGATTTATTTCGTTTACCCAATAACATGCCCAACAGTCACACTTTATACAATCCTTAACCCTCACTCTCAGTCTCACACCAATAAACATGTTTTTGTCGTAACTATGAAAAAGTACAAGATAATTTCCAGTCTGAAAACAGTATGAATAATAAAATTCAACAAAAATGTTAGTAGCAATTCACGAGATATTACTTTAACACATAACTTCCAAAAGATTTATAACCGCCTGACGTGAAAATATGTGAATGTAGTTACGTATGTTTATACAAAAAGGAACACTGATTGTCGCAGTATGTAACATTACTCAATTATGGTGTGAAGTAAAAGCAAGTTGGTATTATGCTTGTGGAGTTGCGCGCCAGCGGTTAAAGCCGGCGTTGGTTAGTTAATGTGCTAAGGCGTAGGAAAAGTTTCAGGTAAGCGTCTTCTTTTGTGGAACGTGATCAGCCTACTGTATGCCGAGTTTTACGTGTGTTCTTGTATTCCATACGTACGCTTATGTAACTGAAAAAACGTCTCTATACGTTAATTGTATCATCCATACAATCTTGCATCAACTTTATTTTAATATTAACATTTTGGAAATTTATCGTCATTGTTTTACGGTTGTTTTAGTACTTTGGAATTCTTAATAGAGCTGAAGGTCTCAAACCTAGAACGTCTGCGATAAAATAAAAAGTTATCCAATTTTTTTTATCTTTTTAAAACTACTATTAGGCGGGAGATAATGAATGGTGAACGTAGTTACGAACGATATAAAACTTAGTCTAGTATCCAAAAAATAAAGTCTCGTCGAATTTGTAAGGGCTACAACGATCACTAATGAAACGTCAGCAAAAGTGGCTTACAAGAATCGCAGCGCAAAATTTAAGGATGAACGTACCTAGCAATATTATCTACACGCCACAATTCGCTGTCATGGGACCCACCGAAGATGAAAATATAATAATAGAGGCGCATCAAACGTGATGTTATTAAGGGCTTCCGTGACCGGGGTTGCGATAGGGTGCGGGCGGCGGCGGCTGCTCGGCGCGCACGCACCACGCGTGCACCGCATACCTACCCATTCACATGCTAAATCTGCTGCTTATCAATTCCTACGCGACATTCACAAACCAAAGTGTGCCATAAATCTACCCATACGCACAAGTGCATAGCTACCGATTAAATTTCTTTATGGTTCAGCCTATGAATGTCGGAGGCGATTTATTGTGTTAGGTGCCGAATATAAGATATTACCTACATTTATCTTGTTTCAATGATCTTGTGTGTTGTTGAAGCGGTTATTTTTATTGTGATAGTTGTGTAAGTATGTATTGCATATAAAACAGCTACGTAATGTTAAAACATCGAAAGAATACATGGCAAGCGCACACGTGCACATCGCACCAAGATAGAATTCTTCCATCGGCTTGCAGAGTAAAAATCTTTTACTTGTTATTGAAGAAAAGCAACGCCCGTCGGCGCCTAATCAAGGAGTTGGCCGGGACTTGCGCCGCTAACGAACAGGTGTACCTATAAATACTTTCCGGGGCGATTGCTCCAGGCTTTAATCAGCGCCGCGGCACCACTTTACCGCTTTTCATTGACTCCCGACTGACCCGCTAGCGCCGATTGGAAACCTACACTCCGGGGAAATACTGCCGATGGAAAATTTACGTGCTATTTTGGCTTCTTCAACACTCCCTGTAACATAAATAATAGCGTGTCTTATTAATCCCCAGGAGGACAGTCGGAGGACGCATTCTTTGCTTGCGATTTAATTTGAATAATATTACATTTGAATGGATCTCGAAATATCTAAAGAAGAGTTACAATTTAGAATTTTTTTCTGATATATATACTTCGAAACGCAACACTAAAACGGTGAAGGAAAACATCGTGAGGAAACCTGCATACTATACCGACTTATAAGAATTTTTATGGTATGTAAGTCCGCCAACCCGCACTAGGCTAGCGTGGTGGACTATATGGCCTAACCACTCTCAATCGTGCTCTCGATTGTAGAGGAGGCCCGTGCCCTGCAGTGGGACGTATATGGGCTGATACAGATACAGATATACTTCAGTCATTTCAAATATGGTGGGATTACTTATAACATCATTCATAGGTAACTGTATGAAAAAAAGTATTGTTAAAAATTTTAGTACGTACCTACATATGTACATAATCGTCACGCCTTTTTCCCATAGGGGTATGCAGAGGCTATGGATCGCTACTTTGCTCGATCCTGACATATTACTTTTGTTTCATCAACTAGTACCAACCTCGTCATGCATGTGGGTGTAGGTTCGGTGAGGTCGAGCCCTACCATCACTTCCATTAAAATTAATGTAGAATAAACAATTTATTAGTATGTACTCGGAATAATTTATAGCATTAGTCATTCGCATTTTAATTCTATAATTGATAATCTAAACTCTTTTATTTCCATGTTCTTAGTAATATTTTGCATTTTACTGACACATTTTTAGAATCTTATAGGTTTCAACTTTCAACCTTTACCTAAACATGTGCAATAATTCTGCAAAATAAGAATTTATGTACCGAAATAAATTATTGGCAATGGATTTCTATTTTGTACAATTAATATCCTACTAATATACATTTAACTAAAAGCATCCTCCTAAAACAAGAAAAGTGAAAATAACTTTAGGAAATTAGTCGTTAAAACCCACTACATAGATTTTTAAAAAATGTAGAGTCCATACATGAAACTTTGAATAGCAGTAAAACCGACTCGGTAGCTGGAGTTCATCATTATTTTAGAGTGATACGTTTCTAAAGCAAAGGAAAATAATTATAGTGTCGCCATTAAATAGGCCAGCCGTCGGCTCAGAGTGACGTATCACACTTGTGCGAGCACACATCACGTCTGTACGTACGCCGCACCGTTCACAGATTCAATAGGCAGTAGATTCCGTTGCTTTTAATTGGATACACGTCGCTTCTCACGGTTTATCCTCGCCACAAGACCGCAAAATGAACAACTTTTGAAAAAACTGTCGCAATTAAAATTCACAATCGACGTACGAGGTGCGGCCTTGAACGAGTTCACTCACTTTGTGTCATTAAAAGTTGCGTCGACGAAAACAATGTCAACGTTGTGATGTTTTCGAGAATACACGGTTTGTGTAACACAGTCGCTCTTAATTACAAGACGTCTACAAATGCACACACATCGCTTACAAAAATGCGCAACAATTCCTATTTAAAAATACAGAGACCAGGATACAATAATATGAAACAAAATCCATGAAATCCTAATTCATTTCTTTCACAGTTAAGTAAAATTGGGGTATATAATTGAGACTGGTTTTTTTACACCAGTATAGTGTAAACACCACAGACTACATTTTATAGTAAACACTGGTAAAAGTGAGGTGACAAAAGGCCGATGCTGTAAGCAAAGCTGTGTGTCACCGTCAATAACTGCGGACACAGTAGCATTCAAAGTCATAATAAATAATATATTATCTTCTTAGTCTTATTGAATTAGACGCAAGATTATGTTTGAACAACTAAATGCAAATTTCTTCTTGACAAGAAAAATAGCTAATTAAAGATAAGCAGACATTGCTACACAGACGAATCCCTATTGGTAAGTTCCGAGATTGGTATGGTTGGTTATATTACAGGTTCACAACATATCTAACTACAAGAAAATAGCCAACTTGCACTAGGCCACAATGCCCTAAAGTCAAACACTCTTTCACTTGATGAAAGATAGATCTTATAAAAGTTTAGAACAACAGTGGGCGATACGGTACATAATTTCTTATAAGATTTTCGACTAATAACTTTTGTAAATTAATGGATATAGTATAGATATATGGTCTATTCGGAAAAATCCGAATGTCGGTGAATGCCGATAATCACTAAATTGTTATCACTAATACCGTCTCTAATCAAATCTAAGCCAACTGAAGACGGCAAGCGAATTGGCATGGCGGTTAGGTGAATGTTGTTGGAGCAAAATATATCTACTACCATATTTAGTGATAATAATTTGAATTCTCCGATTTATCTGAAAACACTATACAAAAAAAACAACAGGACTAGAAATATTAATGAAAAATATTTTCCCTTTATGTCAAAGGAAGAAGTCTACGTAGGTTCGACAATCCATATTAGAGCACAAAATCCACGATGCGAATTCAATCCAATACCACGTTTCTTTTTTTTATAACTAAAATCCGACAGTATAATGCATATGCTTACCTTTCCTTGCTTGATACTTTAACGGAACTTATTCAGTTATAATAATTTTAATTTTCCTTTCGAAACAGCGTTTGTCTAATTAATAAATGAACTCTGTTAATAAATAACAAATAAATCAATGAGAGAAATTCTGAAATTTTAAAGTTATTATTAATATAAAGTTTTGCAATCCTACCTACATTAGTATTCTGAGTACACTTTCATATAACACGGAAAGGAAAGATTTTAATGAAAGCCTGATGTGGCGGTAATTACATAGAGTTGTTAACTGTGCTTCGTGATAGTTACCTCCTTATGCAAATTAGATGTATAAAAGTTAACTTTAAAGTATTATTAACCTGGAGAAAAGTGTTGTAAGTGTTAGGATATTTTCATACGCTATAAAAATATCTAGGAGAGTGGTGGCTTTAATAGGTAGGTATTATGACAACAGAATGTCGCAATGTGATGATACCTTAGTCTATCAACACACATCGAATAGGTACGTTTTAATTTAAAACGAATAAATATTAATTTTGAGTTTTTTTAAATATACTTATCTAAGAATATATCCAAATGACGTCATCAAATTACATTCAAAAATCGCATCAATATAATAAATCGGTTTAAAAAGCAGAGCTACAAGGCCCACTTAAAATTAATTGGCTGTCACTATTGGCTTGTTATGCCAAATAAGTTTATTAATATTAGGGATAGCAATTTACAATACATAAAATAATTCACAATTGAAGCCTGTGTTGTTGTTTTGTATTGTATTTTGTAAATGCAGTCATGTATACTTTATTATTCCAACTCCTATTTATTTTTCTTTCTAATTAATTTCGTTGCGGGTTAAAGACGAGCTAGTGTCCGTGAGAGACTCGCCGAGCTCCGGAGCTTGGTGTCAATTCTTTGTGTGCCACTGTTGATCCTGGCTTACAGGAGTTGCAGTGGTGGGCGGGAAAGTCTATCTAAAAATGTAGTCACTCATAGAACAAACATGAAATACATATTCAATTAGTAAGATCATCAGCTCTATAGATATAGCGCGGCCTTCAGTGGAAGCGCAGAGCAGTAGCGCTTGCGGCAGATGCTGTTTCTTTAAGTACTTCAGTGGTCGACCGCCCATCGAGCTCTCGTTCTCTTTAATTATTTGCGTTTCCCATATTTCATTACTTCATTGACAATACTTCCTACAAGTTAAATTTTATGAATTAAAACGCTAATTGCCTTTGCATTGTTTCGCAGTTTCATAAAATTAATTGACGACAATAAAGCCGTCTACAAAACGTATTGGATAACATTGTGAGGAACGCACTACACAAAATAAAGCAAATAATTTCATTATTGTTTGATAATGTCAGAATCACACAATATTCACTCTCACGTATAAACTTTAACACATTATTGAGATTCGTATTAATTCGTATCGAAGCATTTCAATTGCATTATTTGTCAAATAATTTGCATACAATAAACTTGTGTTTCCCGAATTGTGATGTAGGGATGTAAATATACGTATGTGAATATGTGTTGAAATGTCCATGTTTCGTAGTTGGTTGTATGAGGCGTGGAGTATGGACGCTGGTGGCGACACAACGCAAGTCGTTCTCTGGCCTCATTAAATCTCGCTATTTGTTTAGGACCACAGCTCAAACACGACGTTACTTCGCCAAAAATAACGGATTTTGCGATTTAAAATATTTAGGGAGCAATTTTACCTTGGTGCGTTTATGACAACAAACAATCCTCGTTTTTGTCATTAAAGAGAATACCAACATTCCCGTCAAAGCTGTTGTGTACTCATGCAAATTAGAAAATTATTTTGTAAATTATTAACGAGGATATCATCCTCCTACCTGGCTCAAAAAAATATATATTTTGATACATGATACTCAGACATGGGAGAAGCCTACTCCCGAAAGAATCCATTTTTTTCGTTGAATGACGAGACGAGCGGGTTTTTCACCTGATGGTAAGCGATACCACGGTCATGGACAGTGGAAAACCAAACAACACTGCGCTCACCATCCTGAGACATAAGATGTTAAGTCTCCTTACGTCCAGTAGTCCAGTATGTCCTTCAAACCGGTACACCACAGTGCATTTATACTGCTATTTGGTGGGAGAAATAGATATTGCGCCGGTACCTAAAAAGGCGACCACTCACGTATGAGAGACCTACCACTAGTAAAATTAATATTTAGTTCTACCGCATTATAAACTACTGCTATCAGGGAGGCAGTTGGTCATTCAAATTTAGAAGCCAAAGCATACTGCCACTTGACTAAAAACATCATGTAACATTGAAGCCCATGTATGTCTAGGTATGGAAAAGCACCAAACAGAACCACTAATGAGTCCAGTCCATCCATCCAAAGGTTGTCTGGAAGATATCGCCGACTGCGATAAGACCGCCCATTGTACTGTAAATATAGGTTAAGATTTTTGTTGTGTATTTTTTATTTTGTGTAGTACAATAAAATGTAAGAAATAAATAAATAATGAAAACAGTTGCTGCGTGCGGGTCCTAATTCCTAAGGCATGTGTGTACAGTATATTTCCAGAATCCCCGTAAAGACCCGTCCACAGTACAGGCCCGAGAATCCAAATTAAGGTCTATCGCCCGAATACTCAAACTCCAATATTACGGTGCACCTATCTATGCAAGTCTCTCTTAAATGTACTGTATACGTGTAATATTTAATTGGCTTGTTAGTATTCAGGGATTAGAAGTAAATATGTTTAAGTAACGAAAAATAATAAATAGTTTCCAAGAAATCCTGTAAAATAAAGACGTCAGACTTTATTAGTTTGTGCTGTAGTTAGATAATTTATACTCCTTGCTGCCCGCACCTGCTGTTGAGAGCAAATGTTTTGCAATCCCCGAGGCAAATAATAATCGCCACAATAAAGCGATGAGTTACTAAACTTCGGTTTACAAAACTGTTGGATACTGAAATAAACTTGATCGGCCATTCGCAACCGTCTTTTGTTTTGCAGATTTTCATACTGTAATTTATTGAAAATAACTTACATTTACCTACATATTGTACCTACCTGAATCATTATCATCATCATCACCATCACAGTCTTGTAATGTTCACCGCTGGACATAGCCCCCTCCAAATTGAGCCAATTTACCCTTATACCAATATACCAGTATACCTAAATATACATTTAAATAAATATTATTATTTTTTGGAAATTTTGGTGTTCCGATAACACCAAAATTTCTTTTACATATTTTTGGCTATTTTTATATATAATGCAGCAATATTAATTTTAAACTCCTAATTATAGTTTATTTTATTTCAGCCGTATATTATATTAATTTATAACAATATGATCGTCAATAGTTTCAGTACCTATGTATACACACGTTTAAGTTGAAGGTAAGAGATCTAATCTATTTTTTAGCAGAATGTCAGAATCACAACAATCGTTCCACATATTACATTATTTAGTATATGTATTTTTCACTGGCCATTTATTTTTAATTAATTGTTTACGCACCTGACTCTTCTCATCTCTGCATCATCTTAGGTTCGACTGGTAGAGAATGCCTCGGACATTAAATCCACTTATACAACAAGTAAGAAGTGTAAATAACAGCGTATACTGAGCTATTCTACACGCATATTACAACAAATATTACTATGGGCCTGTTAACTGTTACCTTATTATTAACTTACTTGTTTTGATATTTAGTTGTATTGTGTGTGTGGAAGAAATAAATGGTTTTAACTAAATAAATATCGAAAACCAATCGCATAGTGCTAACCTAATATATGTATATAGTCAGTTGACATTTACCTACAGCGCCATTCAGTGTGGGAGCGTGGTTTCAAGTCAGATGTCACAATTACAATGCACGCTGACAGAGTAAATTTTCATTGCAAATTCTGTCATCGTGCTGTACACAGGGCAGGTTTACACAGCCAGTCACGTTGCAGATGTCAAACTTTAACGAACCGAAATCGACCTCATGTCTCCGAGATTTGTTTTATAAAAATACTATATTGTTTAGTTCAATGTTTACGTGTTTGATACACTAAATTACCTAAGGTACCTAATAGAAATAGTGATAGAGGTAGATAGAGGTAAAATTCATTGTTGTTGACCGTATAATAATAGTATCTGAGTGTTTTATTTATATCGGTACCTATTTAAATCCATAATATTTACGTTCTAAATAAAATTAAATCTTAGTATTGCGCTATGCCAACAAATACTCACCCCTCTTTGCCCAAAGGGAAATTGGAGATCGATTAAAATTCTTGAAGGTAAAATTATTCGTCCCGATTTGTGTTAATAATCTGAGTTAATAGATAAATATTAATTCCGATAAATATATTAGAATTAATACTGAATTCAATAAAATATACATTAGAATGATTTTCTGAAATAGAAATATAGTTTAATATTTATATTTGTTTTAATTTCCAGACTGTATTTCTCAATCCTCAACAGCAGATACTAACAATATTGAAACAAGAAACTGTACAAATTCTGTTAATATAACCATATTTATGAAACAAACCACAGAAAATCTTTAGTTATTCAAAAATGTCATGACTGTAATGCAAACTAGATTTTACATGAATAAGTGAAAATAAAAGACATTTTCAATCAATGTCTCAGCGCAGTGATAGGGAATATAAATATTCCAACGTCGAGAGGAATCCTTAACGAACCACGTAGGATATGTGTGTATTCCCAACGAACACGTTCTGATCCATGCCAATAAGATTTAACCATACATACTACGTCATACAATATATCTATTTGTCAGTTCGATTTACTTTATAAACATTAGTTTGTGCACTCTGTGTTTTTTTATACACATACATAAACTCACGCCTTTTTTCACTAGAAGGGGTAGGCAGAGGTGCTACGCGCCCAAGGTATGCCTTGTGTGTTCCGTCACACACTTCACACATTCACGATGTGATAGCGGGCGAGCCTATCGCAATATCGGGCGCAAATTCCTGACTCTGGGCTGATAATGAAAAGAAAAACCGGATACCATGTTGTTTGACTCGGCATTCGAATCTGAGACCTTAGAGATGTCATTCTACCGTAGTATAACTATGCCACCGAAGCAGTATTTTTGTATAATTAAGTACAAATAATATACATATTTGGTATGTTAATATAGTAATGTAACAAGTGATCGTCTGCATTTACTTTTCGTTCGTGTTAGTTAAAAACTTTAATTCGTAAAGAAATTAGGTGATGATTTGAATAAACAGGACTTTCAATTTGAAGCATTTTGTGACATCACTGACATGTACCCTTTAATGAGGTTTCTTAATTTGTGTGGTTTGTGATCATATCATTACAAAATAGCATTAGTAATTTGTATAGTTAGCAATTCACAAACTGAAATTAATTTATGTACATCATACGAAAATCATGTCATTCATACAAGTCTAGTTATTTTACACCTAAAAATATTTGGGACGAAATGTTTAAGTGTATTATGTTTCATATTTGTAAAAAGATTTTTTAAACTTTTGAAAAGTGTATTGAATGTGCAGAACAGAACAACGCTCGCTGTAGCTCGAATTGACATTCACAATAATGTCGAACCACACAATGTTACATGTGACTGATATGTTCTGCATAAATCATAAGATGTAACATATTTCCCCTCGGCCGCAGATACCACGCCGGTCATAATAATACATCTGTATTCATGTCAAGAAACAATTTGTTCGTTCTGAATTATTATTATGTCAAGTAACAATCTTTTGCAGATTACTGGAATAAAAGACTTATCCGGAACAAAGTCTTACCATTCTTATTATTTACGGAACTGTTACAAGATTTTAGTTAAAACAAAACAGTGTGTCTACCAACAGCAGTAAATAAAGTTAGAAAGGCTTATGAAGCATAACAGAGAGATTAGTGGAAGACAGATATGGCATATTGATCGAGTCACTGATGCGACATTAAATTTGCCGGTCCGCTCAACTCGAGTGCCGCTATGCAAATGCCCGCGCTCCATTTTACGCTCAGCTCAGTGGTGGTGGCGGCGGCGGCGGTGGCGTAGGGCTCGCGGGGCGACGCCCGGGGTGCGGAGACCAATGCATGCCGGATGTTTCGCTGTCGTCGCAGGAAATTGAGAGCGCTGCATAAATCCTGATCCTACAAACCAAAATTGATTCAACCTAATCCGGATATTGATACGAAACAACACAACTGACAGATGTACCGCGAGCGCTTACTCCGACATTTTTATACTTTTACAACGGACAAGCGAGGATAATAATTGAGTTTCCTCACATAAATATGTTTTGAGTCATTGTTGCGGAGAGGTTGCGACGTAGCATCGAGTGCCAGTAGGGTGAAATATAGTCAAGCAAATTGAATACGTGCAAACATTCGCTCGCGTTTCACCGGTTTTCGTGGAAATATACCTTGTAGAAGCGACTACCGATTAATGTTACATTCATGATCGCTTTAAACACACTAATCTCCCTTACATAAAACTCTAGGACCTTGTTTTTTACTTAAGCGTGCAATCGGATAAAAAATGTAATAAAATGTTTAGTTATACTAATCTTGTCATATTTACGTTTTTATACATTTTAAGAGTTTTCATTTGCCTCAACAAATCAAAGAGATAAGCCAAGAAAATTAATCCGTGAAAAATTGCCCGAACGAAACAAATATTTTCGTATTAAGAAAAAAGTGAGATTTGATAAAAAAATTCCAATATTAAAATTGCTCGTCGGTCCTTTCCACCTGTTCTCTGTGATTAAAGTGTGTTTCTTGCAAACACTCGGAACGAAGGCGACGCCAAATGTAAATGTTGGCCTAACGAAACCTTTTGAGGTGAACCAAAGGAAAAATTTACATGGTGGCTCCTCTAGTTTGTGCGTCATTTACGCGCCTCTGCTCCTCAAATAGAAAACATCAAACGACTCTTACTCAAAGCTACTCATGTTTTATAAAAACTCTTAACTCGCTTTAATGCAATCAGAGCCGCGCAACAGTATATTTGTAGTTAATTTACCAACACCGGTGTGTAGAGGTCCGTATACGTATGTCTTGCGGATCCGAGTGATTTTATCGTCACTGAATAGCGCTAGGTACGGTAAGGGTACATTAAATTCAATAACACGAGTTAGAGAGTTCGACGCTCGCTCCGACCGTCCTCAAAATAAGTAAAGAAGGAAAGTTTCGAAAAACTCCGTTCAACTTGTACCGTTGTATGTATAAAAATTTTGCAAGGCAAACTAAAATAATGAGTATTTTTTTTAATCATTTTATGAGTGGCGATACGATATCCGTATATGATGCAACGATGTATGAGTACACTTGACTGCAAATGCCTCGGCTCGTAACAAAAAATCTTTGGTATCATTACATACATTCCTTGCAAATGATATCGAACAAAAAACAAAGTTTTTTTATCTATACTATCGCAATATTTTATGAACATATTTTAAAATAGTTTCTTATATTTATGCGAATGTTACACATTTAAGTAAAATCCGCTAAAATCCACGACTAAAATCCGCGGTAAATAATAGTTTTGTTTCAATGTTTTTAAAATTTGCGTGCGTTGCGTTAATTGTTTATTAGATAAAATAGTTTTTAATTACAAGCACGTGCCTATACGGAAACTAGTAAGTGTCCTGCAGCGCGCCCTCTAATTTTGAGTAGATAGTAAACATGTTAACATCCCGTTGCAACTTCGGTGCTCGTGTCGAGTTTGCAAGTAAGCGGTCCTCGGGTGAAAGTTACTAATGATGCGCACGGTCAATATTTTGACCTTAAATGTTATTGAAAAATAATTATTCACGCCTTGGTGAATTTTACATATTTATTAAGTCCATTTCTATGTAAGGTGAGAGAGATTGGAATTAGTAGCAGAACTTATTGCCTAGATTAGTGGTCTTTCGGTTTAACAGTATTTTTTTCTATTTAATCGTCATCAAATTAAAACTCAATTTCAAATTTTACATTCAATTTTTTATTTGTAAAAAGAGAGATAGGAAAAGTAAATAAAACTACAAATTCCAACGCACCTATGGCGACAGATCAGTCGGAAATAGAAATAGTGCCGTTTTATTGTAAGAGCAGTAATATTATTATTTTTTTGCATTATGTAAATCTATAGGAATAAATATGAATATTTGTATGAATGTGTATGAATATCATCATCATCAATTTTGATTGATTTAGGTTCTCTCTAATTTCAATAGGCAGCTTGATGACTCCGGTAATACACTTGCCCGAAACCGTTCAAAATATTCACAAAACTCCACAATGATTACCTCTCCAGCATCTTTGTCCTACATATTTTTAAAGGCAGTATTTATGATGCAAGATTTAGCAGCTACTAGCGCGCGTGGTGAGGCCACACTCAGTACTCAGTGAGCACTGGGCAGGATGAAAGTGCAGCAACTGGCGCTCCTCTCATCAAGCAATCATTATGGAGGCGCCATGTTTTTAAAATGGCTTTGAATTGCGCATAGCCCCGATCCAAATTAATCCCCTACTACAGTGTTTTTACATAAAATTGGGATAATCTGTTTTGTGGGAAATATACTTTTTATAATGAAAAAACTTCACAAAGCTTCAATATTAATTATTCCGAGTTTAAGCTTTGCGTCAGGTCGTGACTTTCATCGTGATATTGCATATAAATTTCTACTTAACGAACGTCGTCTATCCCGAGCTATGAGACAAACAAAGAATAAAATAAAAAGAGTGGAAAATGTGCACGGTAAATTGCTGAGGTATTATGTTGCGCTTTCAGAATTTTCTGTAGGCGAGGAAGTGTTATTTAATGAAGGAAAAGTGAATATTAGTATTATGTTAATTCGGTATCGGGTGGGGTGGGTGCAGGGTAAATTCACGTGTCGTCGGTGGATCGGCCGGTCGGTTCACCAATAACCGGCACAATGCGGTACAGCTAACGACGCTGGATCCGCTCCGCCGCAAAATAATTACCCTTAGAGCATCACCAGAGGCAAACCTAAACAAATGTTTTTGAAAATCCTGCTTTATAATCTGTATGAACAACAGTTCCATTAGGAGCAGTCTTAAAGTAAGATCACAAATCTAATAAAGTTATTACACCATTCCTTTTAACTTCCAAGCTAGTAATAACTATTTAAAGCACAAAATCCCTCGAATACCTTATAACCCTAATTTCTTATTTAATTGGCTGAAGAAGAGCGTACGCCTCATTCAGTTTAAGCTTAATTTGGAGAAAAGAAACTAAATATAAGCTAACACTTTTAATTACTACATTTTTGTTTTAGATATTGATGCTGGTAATATAATAAGCGTACTGTAGAATCCTGAAATTATTTTTCAATAATTAAGTTCGACAATTTGAACTTTATTTAAATTCTAAATTACTTTAATATTTTCAAACTACGTCAATATTTGATTTTTAGTAGTGTAATAAATTAATAATAGGGTAATAAAGTAACTACTTTAGATACTTAAGAGCGTTTATACCCTGCACGCGCTTTTTGGCTTAAAAACAGGACTTTTCAAATGAGTTAATAGCCACCAATAAACAATTGAAAGGAAAAATAATTATTACTTATTTTAGAAAAAGTTGTCATCTAGGTATTTTGGTGGAAAACATTATATATTGATGGATAATTTGTGAGTACTATACGGATTACTGAACACAAGTTTCGTTATTTAGGCTTTAAATGGCAATTTAGAAGCTTAAGATATCCGAAACCACTAAATATAAGATGAAAATAAAATTATTATCAGACTAATAAGACCCTTATGGAGGGATTTTGCTGAGAAAAATAATCTTTTTGTGTTTAGTTCCTGAAAAATAAAAATTTAAACAATGCGAAATTATTCAGAAACTCTCGTCAAGAACATATTTTTTTTCACCAACTTATCGTCCATAATTTTTTACAGCAATTGCATATTACAATAGAAGAACATCTTATCAATAAATTACCATTATTATATTTCAACAAAATTAGTTTTCATGTTTTCTACAAATATTTTAAAAACCACTATAAAACACGCTGTCCGACGTGGATCAAATCAGACCGCCGCAAGGCCTTCTAGAGGGAGGACGTATCACTCGTCGCTCCGGCCTGGCTGCAGTCGATTATGCCGCGCGTAGTAAAAATAGCCACGCGCGGAATGCGATTACCACATCTTAGTACTTTGGTAGTAAAATATTTAATTATTTTAATTACCTACAATGATTTTGTAGTGAGTATAAATTATGTTTCAGGTAATATAATGGGATGTAATTCCGAGGCTAAATTATGTTATGTATTGTAATATAAAATTAAATATATTTCGTAATTGTAAGGGGTTGTAAGGCCCCTAACACTATTTATGTGTTCGAACACGAAATTATTAATAAAACGTCCGTAGTGTATACTGATTGAACACTGATTTGAATGCAACTTAACAATGTAATAATAACGAAAATATGATTAGTAATTATTCTTTGCTTGCACAGTAATATTTGTCTACTTATAATGTAAATAAAATATTTTTATGATATTATATTACAGTTACATTTCAATTGAATATTTGAAGCGCACGGATCAAAGTTGTTTGAGCCGATTGTATAGCGAGCCGACGCGGCAGCTCTACGCACACAGCTTTGGTCGCTGATGTGTGCGTGAAATTAACGAAGAAATACCTATAGTTGACTTTGCGCGCAAGGTGTATACGCTCTTAACTAATTATCTATAAATTTTGCCTAATATTTATTCCCAAAAAAAAACAATCACGACGTGTTAATATTTTAATCAAAAGGTAAAAAAAAGATAAACAACATTAAAACATGACACCCCATTAAAATACATCTCAATCATTAATTAACGTTGACAAGACTAGAGCATAAGAAAAATAAGTCTGATCCTAGCAGTCTGCGTAGTAAGGCTTCTGCACTAACTTTGTGCTGTGGCGTTTGCCACCCCGGCCTCTAAAGGGGTGGGTAATAAAAGCAAGCATTCCACTTGCAAGTCACGGACTAGATTACCGCCGGCCGCGGGACACACGCGACATCTTTTCGATGCGCCGCTCGGGATACGATTATGTTTATCTATTAACCTACACGCCTCATATTTATTAATATATTCTTCGTTCCTTGATATATTCTTACTTTATTCATGGAGTTATGAACCTATTTTAGTTATTGTTTTTTTTTTCTCTAACTGAATTTAAAAGTCGTTCGAAAGGAACAAAAACAATCGACAATAAAATAGGTTTATAAACTATTTAATGATTAAGGCTGTTAGTATTTTCCATAAAATCATTTAAAATAAGAATGTTCCTAATACAATAATTCATTTGGGATAAATAAATAAATAGCACCCAATAACCATATACATATTCCTGACCCCACACTAACATCGAGTCTTGTGTCATGGGTATCAGGAACCACGTGAGACTTTTCGGTCACACAAACACCCAGACCCGAAATAAATATTTGTAGGCCGCACTAACATTTCTCTTGGGGCGGGAATCGAACCCGCGGCCTCTCGCTTCACAGACGGCGTCTAATTGAATGCGCTACGGAGGCTCTCGGAAGATTATATATGAAAATAATTCCATTAAAATGTTCAACATTGTTAAGATTCAGTCATTTTTTGATTTACCACCCGGTTCGGAAAGCGGTTTTTTCTAGAAAAGAACGGGCAAGAAACTCTAGTGTTGCTCTTTCCAAAACATTTGCGGCTATACGAATAGAAACATTATGAAGTTACATCTTAAAAAGTGCAGTCGTAATATATTTTCAATATGAATCTTCCGAAATACCATTTTTCCAACGCAAAACCAATTGACTGAGTATAAAATAGAAACGGGACATATCAACAAATCAAAGTAGAAGTAACCAACAGAACACGATTTTAATTTTCCAACGCAAATATGAAACCGGCTCGGGGTTCTAGAATTTGTTAATTGCTTTTATAGGTGAGAGCGATAAACCGGGGCGATAAAACAAGACAACGAATCAGGACTACACTTTACCTCGGTCGTTCAACAAAACAAATTGCTATAGTGTCTAGATGTTCGTAAAATATTAGTCAATTGTCGAACTAATTCCGTGGGATTTGTTGGAAATAAAACATGAAAGATGTTGCTTTTTATACAGAGAAATGATTTTTTTAAAACAACGGTGTTTTGTACCAAAACTAGATGGTATTCTGGATGATGCAGTTTTTTAGTCTAAGTAAAAAACAACCACTATCAATCTCTGTAAATAAAAGAAGCTAAAGCTGATAAGAGTCTCTTACGTCTAAGTTTACGTTTGACTTCGACTCTTGAAGTCTTAACAAAACTTTGATTAGATTGTCACTAGAAAAGTAAAACAGAATCAGCACATAACATCGAAAAGCATGTTACAATAAAATTAGATTTCGCGACCGTTTTAACGTTTATTTGCAGTGCGCAAAACCAGGGCAAATTAAGAACGAACAAAGAATAGTATGTCCTATCAATAAGTGGCGGAGTGGTGAAGCTGGTAAATTGAATTGAATAAAACACACAAGTCCGCTAACGAGCCGGTGTTTACCCAAGTGGACACTAATTGGCTTAGCCAGCAGTCGCCACTGTCGCCCAACCACCTAATAATACGTAACTTTGCTTCAAAATGGACAAGGCAACGGCACAGCCTTCTAACTTCTAATATTTTATTCGAAATTCTTTAAGATATAACTTTAGACATTATTTTATATTTAACGATTGTAAAGACGCTTCAAAGTAAAATTAACGTGAAAATAACAAAAAAAGTACAGAAATTCCTAACGATCACACTTTCATTATTATAGTGCCTACGAATTAAATAATATTAATATGTTCTGGGTATACAATAATAACATGAATATATTACGTACCACATCCGCGTGTCGTTAACACTTTACGGTTCCGAATGGAACAAAATTCTGGCAGGGAGACTCCAGAATGAAGATGCAATCACCGCAGCAAGACGCACGCCGCAAATAAATCATTTCTGACCTTCCATGACACACTACCTTCCAAACAAATTGAACGCAAATATTTGTTATTACTCATAAGTGTATTTAATAATTATCAAAAAACTAAAAAGTAAGTACTATTTACATGTATTTTTTTAATGTCCATGGTAATTTTTTTTTGAGAAAAATTTTCAGGTATACAATATACGGAAATATAACATATAATAATACGGAAATTTGTGATTCAAATTTCAAACATACATAAAGAAAAAACAATAATAATTAATTTTAATCACCTAAAGAAATTTACGGTTAAAGTCTAGTACGAGCTCTTTATCTCTAAACTAATTTGTGTACAAATGAAACATATAAGCATAATAATCTAGAGGACGTAGTAGATACACTCTCCACTACTGTCTTCCTTATACAACTAAGGTAACTCAAATATTCTTGGCTGCTCATTTATAAATCAAGGTGCAGCATATTGCTCTAATATTCCAGTCACAAAAGTAATTTTAAGGCTATATTACAGGGAAGTGCGTCACGAGCTGGCAGGCGGCGGCGGGCGGCGCTGTGGCGATACCACACAGCGACATCAGTGGCTTGTATCTTGCGCACAATTTGCATATAAATTGTATCTTCTGGTCAGACAACCAACCAAGATGACACACGTCTATGATATTCCCGCGAATAGGGTCTACATATTTATTATCACAAGGTTTTCATTCAAACTCAGTGAACGGGAATTCTAATTACAATGAAACGGATAATTCAATTTTCACATTTCATATATTTTGAGATCATCATTACGCACGCAAATCTACATCAAACGTTACGAAGCGAAATTAACGGCTATATTAGTCTTCATCAACGGCGTTTCCCAAACGATGCGAGGCAATAAAACGACGAAAAGAAGCTAATTTTTCAGCAAATCATCTCCGGGCCCCATGAAGTCATCAATATTCATTTTACGGCGCGCCTCCAAAACAAACACCTTTCCGCAGGAATATAACGCAAGAAGGGAACTATGCCAGGGGGTGGCGACTGATGAGTGGTGAGTGGTGACACTGCAAAGAGGCTAACTCAATTTATTTAGATAATTGGGTCGTTTCGTCTACGTCAGCGACTAACCGTCAGCAATCAAATATATTCTACTTTATCAATTTCAATAAAATGTGGCAGTTCTTAGAATAGCCACATATTTCAATCATTTAACCATAAATATAACTCAACTAAAATGTTATAATTTTATTGAGAAGTTTTTTGTAAATTTGATATCAAATTCAGTGCGAGTCAACCATTTTATAAACAAAGCGGTAAACTGTTAGGTGTCTATGTAATTCGCGAAATGAATCAAATTATTGGGTTCCATTGTTTGTAGCCAGTTTGTGGTTATCAAATCACTATGCTATTACCGTTGAACCCATTAATATTCCGAATGGGGAGCGCAGTTGAATAATTTGAGGGTAAGTCCAGCGTACGCCGGGCTCGATACTATGCGAGTCCATCCGAATACTGTCCGTAGCGGTTCGTAGCACTTCGCAGCGTTGCATTAGCATATAAATTATGTCTCATACGTCGGAAAGAAACTATTTTAATGAACTTCAATTTCATAAACACAGTTATAAGTATTTTTGTTTATCTTTCACAGATTATTGAACAAAAATATTATCCACTGGTATTTTAGTTTCGTACTGAGAACATGTTAGGCTATTTTTTAGATTGAAGTATTAAATAGAGGAAAATGAATTTGGATGAACGCTAGTAGCCAATGCACGTACTCGGCCGCAGTGTCCACGTCGTAGCTGCGCCGTCATTACGGTGAACCAACGCCAAATTGCGATATCCGCTGCCTTCGCCGACGCCACGTCTCCCTTCTTACACAACTTTACAGTTACTTACGTGTATCAATCAACACTTCAGTGCCAATAACTAAAAATATCAATATATCTAATCCTTATGCATATATTCAATGTCTATTTCGATCGAATGCGTTTCTATTTAAATCCGTAGAACATTTTGAAAAGCAACGCAGTCGGAACAAAAATGTTCATCAAAAAAACGTTCACGTTAGTAGTCGATATGTATGCGGTGTTGTATATATTCGCAGCGTTCGTTTCACTGCCCACAGGAAAGTCACTCCTGTTTATTTTACCGCAATGAATTTCTTTGCAATATTTTCTTCATTTTTTAATTTTGAATACATTTGAACACAATTCTCCGTGGCGGTTGTACGCCCCCGGCAATCTCCAAATTGCCTCTTTATGTGCAGATGTTCCGACCCTCGGTTTTTCCGTCTTTTGAATGTCGTTTTGCTGTTAAATAACGTGCTTTTTTATTGTAATTGAGGTTTGTGAATTAACTTTCTACATCTCTAGGAAGTAAGAATTGCACTGGACATCATATTGTAAAGTACTGACACAAATGTAGTAAAAAATAGAGAAATTTAATAACGCTACGGAATAAATTAAACAGTAATTTATTCTCATCAGTTTCTTTCAGAGGCTATAAAGTCATCAAGTTTTGTAATCTTGGTTTAAAAAATTTGCCATTTTCAGATTAAATAAAGACCACAATGACAACACGGAAACTAAGTGATATTTATTGCTTGCCACTGAAGAGGGCTGGCATTCCTAAGACTAAGAAAGTGAATTAAATAAAAGTAATATATATTAAAAAATCTTTTTCTACAATATTACACAAGAAATCGCGAAATCAAAATCTCATGAAGAGTGTTCTCAGTACAAATGGTTCGCAGAATTACTTTTGTGGTGAGTCTTTTTAAATTTAATTTCGCAGTGCTACTAAAGATCACAATTACACGTTACACAAGATTCCAACTCATTTATTTTTCGAGCGAAGGAATTATTACTCGAGAATTAAATTAATTCCTTAGCATAATACTTGTTCCAAAATCTGAATAAATTTGAACGAGATTTCATAAAAATAGGCGGGCTTGAGTGCCCGCGGCTAACGCCAAATTACGTCTTTATTTACAAGTAGCTAAATATTTTCTTCTCACTGGGGAAAACGGCGGAGATAAAATATAAATACTTCTGAGTATTGCCTAGTTATTTGTTGGGCACAGCTATTTAATGTTGATATTTCGCGGCAAAAAACTTTAAAGCTAATCAATATGCTGATTTGAATATATCCCTGCCAAGGACATACAGGTATTGCAAAAAATTACAATAAGCTTAGAATTCCAATTAACAGTTTACCTCTAAATTATCTATTATACCGCCTCAGGTTAAAGCTTACTAATCATCGTACCAGTAAACAAACGACATTATGAACACAATTCTGTGCTGTGCACTGAAATGATCGATCTTCCTAGCTCCAATAAGCAGAATAAGCAATCGTAAAATTCTAAAAGGGACTGTTGTTCCTTTGTTAATGGAATTCATATGTTTGTGTGTTTGTATGTATGTCTGCTACTAAAAAGTTAACTAAAAGTTACTAAAAAGTTAAAAGAAGATAATCATGTCCATAAACTCTAATGCTGTGGGCTGCGATAGCATAAGCCGTCGCATGATTACTACAGTATTAGAACATCTCTCCTCTCTTTCCCACATTATTAATTTCTCTTTTAGCAGTGGTGTTTTTCCGTCCTTGTGGCGAAAAGCCTATGTTATTTCTCTCCCTAAAATTTCAAACCCTACTCTCCCTACCAGTGGCGGTACTTCCATACAAGCCCAAAAGCCCGGCTTGCCTTACTTAATACGCATATACTCAATCCTAAAGGCAAATTAGTACCTTAAATAAAATACATTCGTATATGCAAAACGTCTATCATTTTTAAATTTACCGCGCGTAATGGAGCCCCGCGCCTGCGACGGAGCACCCGCGTTCGCAGCGCCGCACGGCCGCACCCGGCAACTCGCCTAAGCGAGCGTCGAGGTCAAAAACTAATATAAAATTATTTCATTCAAAATCAACGCTGTTCCGCGCGTGACGCAATATCTTAAAAAGATGGAACACACCAGAGTATTATCTATCTTTTTCTCTCTCGTGTGCTTTTACCTGGCTTCTGGCGTATATTGCCCTCTCAGTCGCACCTATGGGTGAAATGCTACTACCATGACACTACGTACCTATACATATAGCTATTTGTTAATGCAATTTGTACCAAGCAAAATGCCCGGCTTCGCGGAGTGAAGTTGTGCACTTGACATGTCATATTATGATCCAAATTTATCGAAAAATATGTATGTTTTTCTACAAGTTATATTGGATAATATATAAAATAAAATTATATTTTTGAGACCGTATTATGATGTTCTAAATATTTTTATTAATATATAATTAGAATACTTAATTTGGAATTGTCCATCATTTATGACCTGTGGCTAGCTTCACGCTTATTATTATTCTTTCTTTCTGTCTTTCGAGCGGACGATTAACCAGTAACCACTGAACATCTACGTTAAGTTTTCGTTTAATTATAGTATTTTACGTTTATTACGCATAATAATGGGTGAAAATGTGCCTTGTGATGGTTTGAAGTGTGTGCAAGTGTTGATCAGCGAGGAAAAGGTAAATTCATTACATTTCGTAGACAAACAACTACTCGTATCTGGTCGAAAACCTACGTCTGATTTGTTGTGTATTTCTCGAAAGTAGTGAAAACTATAGAATACAATTTTATAGATCAGTGCACATAACTACATAGATTGCTGGATGTTCTCATAGTAATAAATTATACTGTCGGTGTTGTATATTTTTTTCGAACGATGTACTTAAATTCTTGGAATTGTTCCGGCTATAGTGATTTAAATAATTAAACTCGTACTTTTATAGTAATTGACAAAAACATTTGAATGCATTAATATATTTTCAAAATTCCGGTAAACAGCGTATAGAAACCTCTTTATGCGTCATATACATAATATGTGATGAGATTTCTTAACATTATGCTCGCGTAGACAGTAATCTTAGTGTTTTTCAGATATTCCTTAGCTTCTTAGAACTTTCTCCCTTTGAAGACCAAAGTAATGCTTGTCCAAACCTTAATCTTCCCTATAATTGACTATGGTGATGTATGCTACTACGACCTGAATGCAGATCTTCTCAACAAACTCGACCGCCTTCTAAAAAACTGCATTCGATTTATTTACAATCTTCGCAAATACGATCATGTATCTTCTTATCGTTCCCAACTTCAGTGGTTACCCATTCGTCAACGCCGCAGCCTGCGCGCTCTCACTACGCTTTTTTCTATATTAACATCTACTGCACCATCTTACCTAATACATCACTTTCAATACCTAGGGTCTAACCACGATAGAAATCTCCGCTCGTCTCATAGTCTCCTTCTTTAATGTCCAACCCCAACTCTGATTTTATACACTCCTTCACGGTGCAATCCATTCTTTTATGGAATTCCCTCCCACTCGAAATTAGAGCGGCCACTAACCGTTATGTGTTTAAGGTAAGAGTTCGGGAACTGTTTCTTCAAAAAAGTTGCTAAAGTGACAGATTAAGTAAGTTGTATATGTTGTTGTATGTATATATTTATATATATGTAGATATATATTATGTTGTATGTTTAATGTGTGTATGTTCATTTTAATCTTAGTACAGTGTACACTTATTTAAATATTGTACCATTTATTATTCTCCCCTATCTAATTGTTAATAAATCCTGCTGTACTCCATTTCTGTTTCACCCAAAGGTAGACTGTTAGAGAATGCCCCTGGCATTAAGTCCGCTTGTATACTGTTTGGTATATAAAGTTAATAAATAAAATAAAAAATAAAAAGTAGTCTAAGAAGTAGTTATTTAAACATTGTTATTGACTCTTTTTACGATTAATATAATTGTTAGGTACTTGTGAAGGATACGATTTATCGTCATACTTGATATCAACCAACTAACTTAACAATATTTTTCACCATGACTAAGTATTTTGCGAAATATAGTCCACAAAAAATAGGCATATTAATTGTGGGTTTTTATTTATTCTTTCGTATCTATCATTGCTTTAATTTCTTCAAGAAATTACAATTTCGAAATAAAATACGGTGTGGATGCATGCCATTTATTTCTTATTTACCATACATAGTGTTCCTCTCACTCGTCAGTTAAAATATCTTTAAAATAAGAAATATAACTGCAACAAATAAACACAAATTAGATAATGTAACCATGTATGTGAAAATGTTTACTGGTGGTAGGTCTCTCATATGTGAGAGGCTATCTGGGTAGGTACCACCGCAATGTATATTTCTCCCGTGAAACAACACTGCGTAAATGCACTGTTGTGTTTCGGATTGAAGGACATTGTAGCCAGAGTAACTACTGGACATATTGAGACTTAACATCTTATGTCTCAGGATGACGAGCGCAGTGGAATGTTGCGACTGTTTATGAGCGGTGTCGTATCGCTTACCATCAGGCGAACGGCTTGCTCGTCTCGTCATTCATTGCAATAATAAAAAAAAACCATGTCTTGCTTCACATAAATCATATGTTTAAGAATAACATAATGCTAAAGTGACCGAATTACAATTAGACAATCGTTTTCAGTTATAGAAATTTATAGTTTGGCAAAAGAGTCTGTTTTAATGAGGGCACTGATATTGAATTTAGACTTAACATGGTAACCCGATATACTACGACGGAAAACGTTAGAATACTTATTAATTTTATTAATTATTGTAATTTATTAGTCTGTTTATTATTTTAAATCACAAAACAAATAAAAACCGTACCAATATGTATAAAAATACCGGCGTATGTAATCACATTTTTAATAGTGTAGTTTAATTTGTAATAATTGTTTTTCTTTAATGCCACTTGCTACCGCAACGTGCTCTTTTTGCCAAATTATAAATGTCGCGTGTATACTAATACTTCAAAATTAATTTGCCAACAAGATTTAAGCGCAATTTTCAATTGTAAGAGATAATCTCTACCATCTTAAACATCAATTTATATTCAGTTAAGTGAGTTTGTTTTCAAACGTGTTATACTTTATTTTCATTGTGAATACAAATTACTTACATCTGGATCCTTTTCGTAAGAACATTTATGGACGTCGAATGCCCTCTGACATTTGTCTTTGTCTGGTGTATCTAAAAATAACGGAATAAGTAGTCACTCCTTTTATTATGAAAGTATGTATTATAAAGAGTATCCATAATAAACTTAAAAATAAACAATTCGAATGTATGATATATCTGATGCAAAAGCATAACAAAGTATAGCCACTGCTAAACAACCCTTCTTTCTGTCTCTGAAGATGATGATGATAATGTAATCTATACATATAAATAAAATTGAAGTGTCTGTTTGTAAAGTGAAAATAAAAAAAACATGTCCAACTACATATCGTTATATACACGATACCTATAACGAAAATGTCCTTAGTTTTTTTTTGTCTGTCTGTCAGTCTGTTTGTTCCGGCTAATCTCTGAAATGGCTGGACCGATTTTGACGGGACTTTTATTTTCAGGTAGCTGATATAATAAGGAGTAACTTAGGCTACATTTATTTTAGAAAAATAAAGTTTTTGTTTAATTCCACGCGGACGAAGTCGCGGGCACAGCTAGTTTATTTATAAAAGAAATGTTACATTTAATAACATTACCTAGATGTTTACAACCGTAGATCATACGTGAAGTTCTCTCAGCATATTCTTCTGGAATCAAACTGACTAACATGTCATAGTCAACTATTCCATCTTCATCGGCCTGCAACATATACAATACACTTGTTAAAGAGATTTTCTGTAGAACCCGCTACAGACCAACATGGTGAACTGGCCTAAATTATTACTCTTGGATTTTTAAGTGTTACGGTGCCCCATACTTAAGCAAAGTGTAATTATGGGCTAATACCGTGCAGTACTTGTGTAGATTGTGAACAATTGTTGTTTCTTTACATCAGTATTCAATAAACTTAAATGTAAAATCTATTTTATTAGACCTGCCCTTATATTGTGTGATCTATTAATGTGAAATAGAATACTAATAATAAAAATATCAGCCTGAATAAGTTCTACCGTTGGTACGGGCTTCATTTGCGGTTTAAAGTGATTCTGGCCTAGTGTACGTAGTAAAGTTTACATGCATTTGAAATTTAGTGCAAAACTCTAAAGATTACGAGACAACAATAGTGAACCAAAGCATTATGTGGATCTTATCGAAGGTCTACCAGTTATTTCTATCCACACATATCCCAAAAGAAGACTAGCAATTACGAGAAGAATGATACCTGTTCAATACCTGCAAATTTAGTAAAATCATAGATGAAATACTAACACTTATATCAACAAAAATCTAATTTCTATAAATCCTACAATGAGTGTAAAAAATGTTAAATGAATGGACCGTGTACAAACGAATGAATTGAATTAAAAATAATTTAAATGCCTGTTTGTATGTAATTTCGTGTAGCGGCAGGGGTGGAGAGAGAAACAAACAAAACGCAGATAACTCACAAGGCTCGCTTCCTCCAGAAGGCAAAACATATAGCACTTCAATTTCACGTCCTCCTTAAATATGCCGTTTTCGCAATTCGTTATATCCTCTGGGGGCAAGTAAGAATAAAGACCCTTTAATGTACGGGAACAGACATTATATTCGAAAACAACACTAGTTGAACGTAAGTAGGTACGATATCCTTTGATATCGCGTCTGAATTAAATAACATGTTGAAGATGTGCTTACTGAAATGGCTTTTTATTGGGATAGAGTTTTACAGTGATATTAAAAAACATGCCAAGTCTAAACATAGTGTATGGCTGTGATTTGAAGCTAAGCCGTGTCGATTGTTTCACGTCATTCGCATGCTAACATAGAACAAAGGAAAAATAAAACATTCTTTTGAATACTTACCCTCGGAGGCCCCGGTTTTACCGACACACGCGTCGTGAACACTTTGTATTATTTCTTTGATTTCTTCACTGAATACCTGAAACATATTTGCTTATTGTAGCCAATTTTATAATACCTAAGTTCACGGCTGGTTAAACACTCAGTTAGAGCAAAAGAACCTTTTGACATATCTTTTGAATAGTGACTGTGATATGAAATGTTAAGAATAAATTACAAGTATACTAAAACGTGGTAGAACTTAATAACTAGAAAATTAAACGAAATGTACCATGCTATTTATTTATTTTTTGTACAAATAAATGGCGATGTTATTTTAAATAGTACCATAAGGCGAGAAATCTATCTAATTAAAAATATCGATTGGCTATATTATTAAGGCAATATAAATATTTTTGATGCCAATGTTGACGTGATAATATGTACAACTTTTTAGCCTTTAAATAATGTGGTATAATATGTATTTTATGTTCGAGTCCGGCACCGAGAGAAATATTTGTAGAACCACAGGTATTTGTTTCGGGTTTAGGAGTGGGTAAGATCGAAAAGTCTCTCGTAGTTCCTGATACCTACAACACAAGACTCGATCTTAGCCTGAAGTCTGGAATATGTATTGACGGTTGGGTGTTTTATGTAACTTGTAACATGAACCATTTTATTTGTAAATGGCGGTATAAAAAAATAAAAGAAAAAGAAAGAAAAAAGAAGACAGTTCGTGTTGCTGAGGGAGTTTCCAGAGGAACCAGTGGTAGCAGAAAAGAACTATTCAAAGGATCTTGTGAAAAACTATTGGAATAAAGAATATTTTGATTTGATTTGATTTGATTTAAATAAAATATCATGTCTCCATAGCACATCATTTTGCATCATAAACTGATGAACCCAATATACACTTTCTACAATTCTTATGAAAAGTCTTTCTGACATTTTGAGCCGCATGCGTGCTTTTGTGAGCATCATTGGGGAAATAAGTCTCTTCAATATTAAAAATGAGATAACATTCTCAAAGAAAGTATTAAGTCATGATTCCACGGGGAGTAACCCGATGCGCAACAACTTGTATCATAATGTTAAATATTAATTTTAATGTCGCGAGCCTGTCTCCATTGTACTGTTATTTTTTATAACTTTAGCAATTGAACTTTCGGAACTATGAAACCATAACATTTGCCATAACAATTGTGACTCAACTTACTTTTTGAAGGTCACTTGTCTACATGAAATGTAAAGTTGTACCCGTGTAATTAAGATGTCTTTCTTACCAATTATGTAAGAAAAATAGTATATATTTCCACTTATAATAACAATGCTTTTTACGTTATGTTCTTTTTATATTTTTGTTCTTCAAAATATAAAAGACAGTCGTCAAGCTCTCCATTACTTATTGATCTTTATGCATTCAACTTTCATATCTTTGATGGAATCCGTCGATGGAAAGCGCTCTTTAGTATTAACAAAACCTTATACTTTTAAAGTAGTCTAATGCATTTGTTGTTGTGAAAAATATATAGAATGCATTTAAAGATTAATACAGCGAAATCTACATAAAGAATAAACAACCAATAGTTGGTAATTCCTTACTAATCGACACTGTTAATCTGGCTTGCTAGAAAAAGGATGTACAGCAGTTAAACCTACAACCGAGTACCTAGTTTATCTTACGCACTAATTACACTATTCCAATATTATTGTTTTTTATTGCAAGACCTATTTATATTGACAGAAGCAAAACCAAAAAACACCTTGAATTACAAAGCAATGCTTGGCATTCCACTGCGCTCGCCATTCTGATACATTAGATGCTAAGTCTCAATATGTCCAATAGTTACTCTGGCTACAAAGCCCTTCAATCCGAAACACAACAGTGCATTAACACTGCTGTTTGACGGGAGAAATAGACATTGCGGTGGTACCTACCCAGTTGGCATCTCACATATGAGAAACCTACCACCAGTAAAATACATATATAGTAGTATACATACAGGAGTCGCTTCCCAGGCTGATATAAACCTACCACCACCAAATCATTAAAATCCGACTGATAATCTTGACAAATCCGGCGCAGAGTATCGTGTGTCAGTGGAAATATGAGTAGAAGTGAGCGAACAGGCCCGCAGCTCAGACGATGCATTAGATATTCGCAGACGACACTGAGCAATAGCGGGGCTCCGTGCGTGCCAGGGTACACCGACACATCCGTCACCTCCATTCAGATGCCCCGATCCCGCCGCGTCTAAACACTTCATAAACTTCGCCGTGACAAATTATTTTTGTTCCTTTTTTGAGATGTGTATGAAAAATTACAAAATTTTGTGACGTATTTTAACGTTCATCTAAGTTGAAGATTAGTAAAGAGCACATTCAAGATTAAGTATTGGGTACTGTAAAACGTCGTCTATACTTTATTCAATTTTCCAAAGTTGTGATAACTGTACGTAATTACCAGAAAGAAACAAAACATTTATTTGTTGCAAGCAATTGGTTTACAATGGTTTACAACTTTAAGTAATTAATACAAATATAACAGTGCGTGTCAACAAAATGGCTCATGCTCAACATGTGCTGGGAATAAAACTAACGCTGGTCTTCCGCAAGGCCGGTAAGGGATGACACAAGCGCTAAAAACATGACAAAACAGCGAGATAAGTTGTTAACGAAACAAAAATAGCTCAATTTAGATACATCTCTTTAATTATTCAAAAGACTAAAATGAAAATACAGGCAACTTTGATGTCTGATATGTAGGGAGATAAGATTTTCATCTCAAAATAATATTTAAGAGAAAGGATAAGACAGAAGGAAAAAAATATAAGAATGAAATTTTTATACGAATACGATTGTACCAATAAATATAATTGTGATTTTTATGACATATCATTAATATTATCAATATTATCACTAAAGACATGAAAATCAGCTGATCAGCAGAAAAAATAAGTAAGCTATGGCCACAAATAATGTATAGTTTCCAGAATTACATAATTCTATTTGTAATTTATAATTATTGTTATTTTGCTTATAGTACCGCACTGAGAAATCGTGAAATTAGCACAAACATTAGAAAGGAAGTTCTATCATTATCCATTAGTCAAATTTCTTGGATTTCACGACTTGCTTCCTATAGCACTAAAACAAAATTGCTTAGTTTTAATACAAAATGGTTATTTTGTAACACAAAGTCCCATGCGGAATAAAAAAGGGGTGATGCACGTAAACTTGGACAATAGGATGACAGCAACAGGGTTAGATATAGGGATGCACGTTCCGGAATGTACGGCAAGTTTCTCCGGAAAAAGTTAATCTTTTGTAAAAACTATAACTTATGGACATTTTCACAGATTCTTTTGAATTTTAACCGCGCTGAATACTTGTAGTTTTATGTAAAACGTGACGGTTCTCTTTTACTGTGGAGATCATACTTTCATTCACTAACTTTATTTTTATATATCGTTCATTGACAGGCTTAATATTAATAGTCAAAGCTATTTAAATATTGGTTTTGATTATACTATGTAAACGAAGCAAAACAGAATGGAGAATATGTCACCTTTGCAGTAGCATAAAAGCATAATTTTGTTCGTTTATTATAGATCTCGGCTATTTATAATTATAGCAGAAATAAAATTAAAATAAAAAAATCTTACCGGTTTATCTTTTCCTCCATAGACAAAAGCGAGGAGTGCAAAAACTACATGAAGAGTGGCGGTGATCATTGCTCGCGGTAACTGCGTCTTCTTTGAATGAGCATTAATCCTATATTTATAGTTCATCGTCAAATTACAGAGTAAGTTATCCACTACGGCCAATTAACACTTCAGCAGTTTTGTTGCGACAAGCGGTAATCATGAGGCGGAAGATTCTACGAATGAATTAGTTAGCACGTGGGCACTGGGCAACTCGCAAACTATGTTTTTAGACGGTACTTTTACTTTGGTTTTAAATAATGTTTCATTTTCAGCCGCAATTGAAGAAAGTTAGAGATAAAATAAAACTTATAGTTTTTATTCTTTTAAACTTATCTATAGTTAAACTTTTGTTTCATTAACAGATTCTAAATTATCCATTTCATAAAAAAACAATGTGGAGTTATGTATATACACATCTAATCGGTCTAAGTGATTCTAAAATCGATTTCCAATTCAAGTATTCACATCTTGTGAATTTTTTTACTCAGCATACTTCGGTGTATGAGCGTGGTGTAAAAGTTGTTGTTGTTGTTAAAGAACCAATTGCGGCTGCCAACATGTTTATAGTTGTCGCAGGTCTGAACCTGGGACACCTCTGAAATTTTGAAATTATGTTTGTATTGTTAGTCAATCACTACGCACTATAAAGGTGAAGAAAAATGTCGTGAGAAAACCTGCATACCGTAGCAATTCGGAAGAGTTTCTACGGTATGCAAAGATCCGCCAACCCGCACTAGGCCGAACCTCTCTCAATCGTACTCTTGATTGTAGAGGAGCACGAGCCCTGCAGTAGGACGTGTACAATTGTCCTTTTACGAATAAAGATAATGTTGCGTATTGCCTGATCTTGTCTGATTAAATGCCTATGTTATTCTTAAAAAATATTTCTACTAGGAACAAATCACTCTCAATTAAAACTTGATACCCTCAACTAAGTATAGGAATGTTAAACGCTCCACTGTCATAGTATTAAAATTGCTCGTAATTATTTCATTAAATGTCTAGTAATTATGACAAATGTTATCTGTCATGAATCGCACGAGCGATGATAATTGAATATAACAACCTGACATCAAGCTCCACTCACAACTAGCAATTATATCACAACCACGTCTAACGATACACTATTATTCTAATCTTCACGTCACCTCATACGTATACTTTTGTTACAAAGTTACAACCATTGAGTTCAATGTCAAAAGGATTACTTTTGTAAGTCATTCTCAAACTTCGTTATTCATTGTGTTCAATATAAACAATGAGCAGGGTGCGTACGTCTACACAACCTTCATTGTACTGCATAATGATTAGTATAAAATTAATGTCATAATTTGCTGTGTTCGCCGGCGGCGGCCACAATAGCCGTCAAGCGATATCAGTCTTAATGATGATTAATGGTTTAAAGACATTTTGTAAATACGCGTACATGGTAGTCTAACAAATACAATGCTTTATTGGCTTGCGTGATTCTAGAAGACCTTATATTTATATTAAAGAAGTGGGTATCCAAACATTTTGCAAAAAATATGTATATTTAAAGACGAATACATAAGGTAGATACGATATAAAAATAGAGAAGTTATATGTACGTACCTCACTGAAATTGAAAGCATATTTTTATTATATTATTCATGCATGAACATTGAGTATATTGATACGAGGCCGGCGGAGTGGACTTAGGTTTAAGCCCTTTCAATCGCTTTTTTGCTTATAGAGTAATCTTGTGCTTAGCTGGCGATTGTGATTTGAAACAATGCAT
This sequence comes from Hyles vespertilio, assembly GCA_009982885.2. NCBI lineage: Eukaryota > Metazoa > Arthropoda > Insecta > Lepidoptera > Sphingidae > Hyles > Hyles vespertilio. The sequence goes on along the minus strand of CM042808.1, from coordinate 12,199,753 downwards.
TAGATACATATTTTTTTTCGTGATTTGTTAAAAAAATCGTCATATTAATATTGTGTTCCGGTTTTAAATTCATTGTAGCCAGAGTAACTACTGTACATATTGCGACTTAACATTATGTCTCAGGGTGGCGAGCGCAGTGGAATGCCAAACATTGCTATGTATCTCATGGTGTTGTTTGGTTTTGGTACTGCCCATGAGCGGTCTTATAGCTTGCCATCATTCTAATGACACCACAGATCACTTCCAATAGATACCGCATTACGATAGTTTTGTTTTGAACCGAAAACACCAACGAAGGGAACTGCGCGGGGGGTGGGCGGGTTGCAGCGCGGTCACGTGGACTTCACTGGAGAGATGAGGCATAAGTATAATATACTATAACATGCTAAATACTAGAAAGATCTTTAAGACAAAATTAAAATGGTGTCAAAATAATCAAGACCAAATAATCATGGATAAATTAGCTACGCACCATCATAAAAGCAATTTTCGTGAATTTTGGAAAAGTACCAACAACTTGAACGCTCGGACTGGCCTACCTGTGAGTGTAGATGGACTGACGGATGCTACTGAAATAGCGAACATGTTCAAAGACTATTTTTCTGTGAAGTCGCCACTGGGCCCGTCCTCTTCCGTGGTAGTCGATGAGTCAGCAGGAAAGGGAAACCTGACAATAAGGTACACCGCTAAACATGTGGAAAATGTGTTGTGTAAAATGAAGCGCGGTAAGTCACCGGGACATGACGGACTCAGTGTCGAACATCTGAAACATGCTGGTAAGCATTTGCCCAGAGTATTGGCGCTGTTATTTAATTGTTGCATATCTCATTCTTACTTGCCAGTTGATATGATGAGAACAGTGGTTACTCCTATTGTCAAAAATAAAACAGGCAACATGTCGAGTAAATCAAATTATAGGCCTATCTCACTTGCTACAATTGTGGCTAAGATATTTGATAGTTTAATTAATACATATCTAAATAGCACTATCAAATTGCATGATGCGCAGCATGGTTTTAGGGAAGGTTTGTCTACTGAAACAGCAATTTTTTGTTTAAAAAAGACTGTAAGATATTACACAGATAATAGTACTCCAGTTTTTGCCTGTTTTTTAGACCTTTCAAAAGCTTTTGATATGGTATCATATGATAGAATGTGGGTGAAACTTAAAGATGCGGAAGTTCCTATTGAATTGATTAATATATTTAAATATTGGTATAGTCATCAAATAAATTGTGTAAGATGGGCAAACGTGTTTTCAGATGACTATGTGATGGAGTGTGGGGTTAGACAAGGTGGCTTGACTTCTCCAATGCTGTTTAATATCTATTTGAATGATCTAATTGTCGAGCTCAGCAGCATGCATGCCGGTTGTTACATAGATGGGGTAGCTTTCAACAATATCAGTTATGCCGATGATATGGTGCTGCTGAGCCCGTCTATTGCAGCCATCAGGAGGATGATATATGTCTGTGAACGGTATGCTGAGGGGCATGGCTTGAGATATAACTCAAATAAGAGTGAATTCATAATCTTCGGATTAAAAAAAGTCTCTGACACTTTTCCACCCATTACCTTATGTGGCAATGTCTTGAGTCGTGTCCGTCAGTTTAAATACCTTGGTCACATTGTAACTGATGACTTGGAGGATGATTTGGATATTGAAAGGGAGCGGAGAGCATTGGCGGTGAGATCCAACATGCTGGTCCGCAGGTTTACTCGGTGCACACCTGAGGTTAAACTCACTATTTTTAAAGCTTATTGTCAAGTATTTTACACGTGTAGCCTGTGGATTAGCCATACTCAGAAAGCCATCAATGCTATTAGGATACAATATAATAATGGATTCAGAATGCTGATGGGCTTGCCACGCTTTTGCAGCGCCTCCGGGATGTTTGCAAACTTAAATACTGACGGCTTTGCGGCAATTAGGCGGAAGCGCTCGGCATCCCTATTGCAGAGGCTTCGTGGCAATACTAACAGCCTACTGGGTGTCATTATGGACAAATATGATTGTCCTTTAATAAATTCATTAAGTAAACTGCATTGTTAATTGTATCTACACTAACATTGTCTTCACACTATTTCTGTTTTTGTTTTTCTTTTGTATTAATATTGTTACTAACAAATTATGGAATGAGTTCTGAAATAAAGTTTTATTATTATTATTATTATTATTATTATAAGTCGATAAATAAAAAAATGTATCGATAGTTCGATTTGCCAGTAAGTTCATGTGTTATGATCGCTTCTATCTAGGGGCGCGGCCGAGCCCCCTCCAAGCTATAGGCCGTAACATCCTTTTCTCGAAGCAATTCAGACCATTTTCAACCCCCTATAACTTCGTTGTGGCTAAAGCATGAAGCCTGAATTTTCAGTTACTAAGCAGGCATTGTGTAAACACGGTATATTTAAAATTTCATTCAATTTGAACCAGTAGTTTAAGAATTGTAGCATGTCAAACTTTCTTAATTTTGTCACTCACTGACTGACTGACCGATCATCAAAAGTCTAAGGCACTTCTAGCAGACATAGAACCTTCAAATTTATAATATAATTAGTGTTTAGTGTCTAAAGTAAGGGAAAATTCAAACATTTCATAATTTGTGTCTAGTTTTCTAGATAGACCAACTGCGTGAATAACTTTGTAATCCCATATAAATGTATAGGACTACAAAGTTATATTTGCAGTTAATGAATCATTGTACCCGTATATAATGGAATAATAGTTGTAGATAGATATCTATATACATGAGGCATAACAGGAGGGGATATAGAGAGGGAAATGGTGTATTCAGCCCATGAAACTGTACAACATTCCTCTAGAAAAACATGACGAAGAAAAACTTGCAAATAAATAGATTAAATAACTCGAAAATATCAATTACAATGAAAGAAAGAACATTAATAATCAAATCCGCTATATTTGTGATAAATTGATACCTACAAAAATAAGAAAAGTCCATAAGACAGAGGCTTTAAGAAAAATCGTTAGTGATATTCTAGAAGTAAGAAGTACCGAAAAGGAAAAAAGTAGGACTCTACAAAAAGACGTGAGATCCCATCAAAAACATCCTGTAAAAAAATCCAAGTCTCGCAGCTCAGGTTTTCTACCGCAAAAAGTTGTGAGATGCATGTTATACCAAGTCGATTATTTATTTAGTCCTTAAGGGACCTTCTATATAAAGTTATTACGTTAGTTATTACCATATCAATATTAAAAATTCTTTACGTTTTAAATAAATCGATCGACTTGGCCATCGCATGAAAACATAATGTATCGTACAATTTATACATAATGCTGCTGGAAAAATAGATCGACTTGGCTTTTGTTAAATGTTAGATAATATTTATTATACCAACCGGCAATCGCTAACTACGAATAAAATAGGATTAAGATTTATACTTTAGTATGTAAAGGTTTTATTTCTATTATTCACCGAGTATTTTTGTATACCATAATGGCGAAATACCCAAATTAAGTGTTGATATAAAAGATCAGATAAAAATATGAAATAGTAAATAACTAAACCTTACGCCCTAAAGGACTACAATAACTTATTCCGTTTCTTGAATTCTGACGGCGGCTGTAGTAAATGTAATATCGACAAGTGACGATGTAACCCACTTGACGAACTATGAATGTTTTTGAGAGGATATATACAACGTATGTTAAAATTAGTACAATAGCTTGTGCTACTGATTCTCAATAAACTTAGTATACTAAAACTTATGATAAATAAATACCCTCCCATTATATTTGAAAACGTATACAACTAGAGGAAAAAAAGGAAATTTAATTACGCCAAAGATAAAAATAAATACAAAAATATTGTAAAAGTACCTTGTTAACAAATTTAACTATTTCAAATTACATAAAATAACGTAATTATGGTAATTTGCAATTTTTATTTAAATCAATATATATATTGTGACATTGTCATTTAATAAAACTAATTTACATTATTGTTTTACAATATCGATATTTCTGGGAATTATAAACATGCGTCAAACACTAGAAGAACGCGTTATTTCGCCATTAAAAGATGGCTTATTACGGTTCTTGCTATGCGAAAAAAAGACGGCTGATTTTCCATCCGAACTCGACTGTTTGACATTGATACATTAACCAGTATAAATTGAGCTCGCTCGGGACCAAATTAGTTTTCGATGAAAACTTATTGCGTTTTTTTAGATACTTAATTATTTTGAGTTTTTTGCACACCTTTTATTGAACAAATCATTTTTAACTGTAATATTATGTTCCCAAAATGTAATTTTCGCCAACGTGCGACGACATGTGCGGGTCCACTTACTTGGACGACACTGATGACGCGACATTTGGCATCGGTTTATATCTATCTGATAGCCTAAATGTGTGGCGCGCAACCGCTGCCTTGCATTAGGTATCTATTGGGAGTGATCTGTGAATGACACGCTCGTATCGCCATTTATTGCAATAAAAAATTACATTATTAAGAAAATTGCTGAATCATACATACTGGAACTAAATGGATATTTATACATATTTGTGATGGATACTAACTCAAAAATATACGGATTACATATGTAGGTATATCAACTTATATCACTTATATTAAAACCAACCAACTTGTCCGAGCAATATACGCAGACAAAACGATCAAACGAAATTTCCGCCAAAATACGTAAAAATATTTGCAAAATTTTGGCATATTCGATTATCTTGCATGCACGGATAGGTACTTATGGCGTGTTCAATCGACATGAAAAATCCATTAGAGTTGTTTGCGTCGGCAACTAGGCTGGCAGGCGGCGCCAGTGACCGTGCCTAAGCGGATTTGTTGCAAACCTGCGTCCTGCATCATGCATCTGTATATTCATTTACCTGGGCATGAGCTGTATGCAACCAAAGAGAACAGTACAATATGCAACCATCTTCCTTCATACGCAAACCCGATCGATCAGAATAAGCCACGTAGCATATTGATGTCCATACTCTGAGGGAAATATCTTGTTTCTTTAAGTGTTTTTTGTTGCAAATATATATGTGTATTCAGTAATAATAATTACTAATTATTGAAAAGACTTCCTTGACTAGAAAAAAGTAAAAGACGCAGGTACTTTCAACAATATCAATGAACAGGATAGACGATGAGTTTTCTTTGATGAAATCCTAATTCTTACAATATAAACTCTAACAATACCAGTACATTTTGTTCCCTTAACCCAAAATATTTTCTGTTTGCGAACGAAAAACAAACATAATAGAACGTTACGTGATTCTAATTTCGTGTCCAGAAAAATAGTCACGCTACTTCCGAATTTGGACGGAGAGATAACGAGTAAACTTGCACATGCACGTATGTGTAGCGTCATATCGTATGGGAAAAGTTTTGTACGCCCGGCCAAGGAAGGGAGGCACCGGCGGTCACGTCTCGTTAGTCACCCACTTGACAAATGCATATAGCCGCTTTTTAATATTCAGATAGTACACGCTAATCTATACATTATAAAAACATAGCCAACATTTCTTTCACAGTAAAAGAGATTCGTATTAAGCCCCAGAAAGTTTATATTCCGAATACGTATGTATGTCGCATGCGGATGTTGATTAAAATGTTTTAATAAGAGACATGAAAGAAACACCTGCACGAAGCGTCGAGTGTGGTATATGAAAGACATCGTCACATCTAACGACGATGGCGTTGCGGAGCTGAGTAATTAAAAGATGAAATGTCATTAATTTGCGAAGATATAATCATTTGAAGATAGTAAGGAGAGGCAGGAGGGAGTGACGTCATTACCGCAATCAAAGCATCCGAAGCCGCAGCACGCGCCCCCGAAAGCCGTCCGACAGCGCCCGCTAACGACGAGTACTCTCGATAAAAATTAAAAACACGTGCAAGCCTGAGGAAAGTTTTAATGAGAGTACACGGCGCGCATTCCACCGGCAGATATACTTACCTGTACATACGCTCGCGCTCACATTCAAATATCACCATGGGAATACATCTATTTTATATAGATACTGAAAATTAGCTTACACATTTTCCTTTCACTGATAAATTTGTTTTTTTTTTTATTTTGTGATATTTTGGGCTCATTGAGTCTCATATGTCAGGTGTGCTCCTATCTAGTGGTCATGGCCTGTCCTAGAATAGGTGCTACGAGTACGCGACCTCGGCCCCCCGAGCTACTGCAGTCACTACAAACATTCCCTTCCATGACTGCAGTATCCACTCCTACAGGCCATACTCTCCTTTCCCATTATATCCTCTACTCACAAACCCTATTTCCTTTCCCCCGCTGATGATGGGCAGCAGCGTCGTCAGCGCGAGTCCCCTCCTGCGCTCGCCAACCCGCCTGCCAAGCGTGGCGAGTATTGGCAAATACCCCTCAATGTCGACACAAATTGAGACCAGGCCCCCAGTCCCCGGCAGCCCCACTATTCCTGGCGATGGTAGCAGCCATGATTACGGTGGGGCAGGGGGTGCTAAGAATCCCCAGGTTGGCCCCGGCTACCACCCCCGACGACGACTGGCCCTGGTAACACACAACATACGCACTTTGAGGACAGACGAGAAGATTGTCGAACTGGAAGAAGAATTGAGCGGGTTACACTGGGATATTCTGGGGTTATCGGAAGTCCGAAGAATCGGGGAGGATACGATAACCCTAAAGTCTGGTAACCTGCTCTTCTACCGGGGGGACGACCAACAGTCCCGAAGAGGTGTCGGATTTCTCGTCCACAGGTCTCTCATCAACAACATCGTATCCATCGCAAGTGTGTCGAGCAGGGTAGTATACCTTATACTCAGAATATCAAAAAGATATTCGTTGAAGGTCATACAGGTATACGCGCCGACCTCGACACACCCAGATGAAGAAGTAGAGGAGATGTATGAAGACATAAGTCGGGCCATACATACTTCCAAAACCTACTTCAATGTTGTTATGGGGGACTTCAACGCAAAGTTGGGCAAGAGAAGCGATGCAAAGTTGAAAGTGGGGCAATTTGGACATGGGCAACGAAACCTCAGGGGTCAGAGGCTGGCCGACTTTCTGGAAAAAGAGGAACTCTTCGCGATGAACTCTTTTTTCCAGAAGCCGCCTCACAGGAAATGGACCTGGTTGAGTCCTGACGGTTCAAAGAGAAATGAGATAGATTTCATCTTGACGACGAATAGACGGATGTTCAGTGATGTCTCTGTGATCAACAGGGTGAAAACCGGTAGTGATCACCGAATGGTTAGGGGCACATTGAATATCAACGTCCAATTAGAAAGGCGCCGCTTGATGAAGTCTACGCTCCGACCTACTCGCGCCCATATCCAAAACCCCGAGAGCTTTCAACTCGAGTTGACAAATCGCTTTGATTGTCTAAAAGAAAACCTTGCAGTGGACGATTTAAACAGCGGTTTGGTAGAAGCTGTCCATACGGTGGGATCTAAGTATTTTAGACCTCGCCGTAGAGAGAGAACTCTCGATCCACACTCTTGACCTCATGGCCGAACGTCGATCTTTGACGCTGCAGTCTTCCGTTGACGCCGAAGCATATCGGCGGCTCAATAGACGAATCTGGAAGTCCTTGTCCCGGACATCAGCCTGTTTGAGATTGAGATGGCCCTCAAACAACTTAAAAACAACAAGGCGCCGGGTGAGGACGGAATCACTTCAGAGCTTCTGAAAGCGGGCGGACATACGGCACCAAGACGTGGCCTCTCACTGTGGGCCTCATTAAAAGGCTCAGAGTCACTCAACGAGCCATGGAGCGGGCTATGCTCGGTGTTTCCCTACGAGATCGAATCAGAAATGAGTAGATCCGTAGGAGAACCAAGGTTACCGACATAGCCCATAGGATTGGCAAGTTGAAGTGGCAGTGGGCCGGGCACATAGCTCGTAGAACCGATGGCCGTTGGGGCCGAAAGGTTCTCGAGTGGAGGCCACGTACAGGTAAGCGCAGTGTCGGACGCCCGCCTACAAGGTGGACGGACGATCTGACTAAGGTCGCAGGAAGTCGCTGGATGCAGGCCGCTTCCAACAGGTCATTGTGGAGATCATTGGGGGAGGCCTATGTTCAGCAGTGGACTTCCTGTGGCTGATATGATGATGATGATGATGAGTTTCGAATTTAGTAGTATTTACATTGTTAAATTATTATTTTGTTAACACCTGAAATTACGTAATAGGTTAGTGTAATTTGGTTATTAAATAACTTCTTTCAAAGTCTGGGCTATTAAGAATGCTAGGTATATGTGATATAACACCATTATGAATTTAGATTTAAATAATATTAAAACTAAAAAAGTTAAAATAGTTTACATGAGCAGCTCTACTGGTCGACGAGGCTTATGAGTGTTGCGTTATGAAGCTTTCTGCTAGACTGAACGATGATTACATCACCTATATAGATTGAGATAGCGTTCGGCCCTTTTAGTATTTGATATATTTTATTAATATTGGTCATAAAGTAGACTTTAATAGGAAATTGCAATTTTCGATTATAATAGTTTTATTGTTTTTATATGTATTCGCATTTACACACGCTATTTCCTACCTACTTACCTACATTATGTTCGTTCATTCGTTCGTTCATTTCAGCCACAGGAAATCCACAGCTGAACATAGACTTCTCCCAGATCTCCACATCGACCTGGTAGAAGCTGCCTGCATCCAGCGACGTCCTCCAACCTTAACCTACCTTGTGATGAAATATAAATTATGAAGAAATTTTGATAATATGAACTGGGTCTCAAAATACTATAGCGTGATATAAAATCAAATAATATTAAAACGTATTTCCTTTAAACCCTTTGGTTGCTTACAGAAAGCTACTAATAGGATTCAGTTACCAAAGCTTACTTACTCTAGCGACGTTGATAACACAATCAATTAAAAATCGGTGTCTCTAATTACACTTACTATTCTGTGCTACCTACATTTGAATAATAAAGGAAAAAACTACGTTCAGCGTAATGTACAATGTCATAATACTAGTCTACATTTTTTAATTTAATTGGATTCAAAATCCTTTATTTTTCCTGGCTCGGAATCATATGAATGAAATTATTCCACGACACTTCACGTCACATCCATCTAGTAATGTAGATTTTTCATCTAAACATATCTGTCAAACGAGCAACCGGCTCATCGAATTGTAAGTAGTTGTTGACGCCGATGGACATCTACGATACTTGGATCTAAAGGGAAAAATAACTGGAGGATAAAAGAAATATTGGGCCTCCGGTAACGATCTCCTCACTCAACGAACGAAACACGTCAAAGCCGTCGCTTAATGTAGGTTTCTGTAAGACTGGTATACCATCCAGGTACAGATACAAGTAAAAAAGTAAAATAAAATTAGATAAAAACGAGGGTCGATTTTAAAGTTTAAACAGATTTTCCTTGTAATAAAATGGATATATAAATTGGCTAAAAGTTTATGTCTTTAATACTCTGAAAACGATAAAAATAAAACTGATTTATAACGCATGAGTAAAATCCTTTTGGCAAGGTGCATTTTCCATTTTAACTATGTCCGTACTTTTTCGGGCTACATAAAAAATCCATTAGATTTGTGCATTGGCTTAACGAGTGACGACGGAAAGCGAACGGCGGGCACGCGTTCGCATCAAGGCTAACCTCAGTTGACCGTGCGTAAGCGGCTTTATTACGTACGTACCTACGTACAGCATACGTCCACAGCGCTCGCTGAAATACCAGGAACAGATGACCTGTTTTCTATGCAATTAATTTGTACGCTTTTATATTGTGAATAGCACAAATACTTATATTGTTGCGCCAAATCGCACTGGCCGTTATCAAAATGATAACTTAGGACTGTTAAAAATTACATTGACTAATTTTGATGAACATTCACAATTAATTTTTAAATGCGTACAAAAGCTTTAATTTGGGAAGAGAGCAATAAAGCAGATGTTTTTTTATTATTCTCAATAACCCTCCTTCTCGTTGTGCAGTCGGGTAAGAACGGGAATAAATTGTGAGAATCTTTGCAAAACAATAGTTGGAAATGGTGTACGAGAGAAAAAGCCGGATGCAAATGCCATTCATATTAATTAGCAAAGCGAGACGGGGCTTTTACGAAATTAGACCGTGATTTCAGTGAAGATTTATTGTTGTGTTTGAAATGGTTTTCGGAGCAAAGGTAGCCATTTAGACGTAGGCAAATTGGTGTTGTCAGAGTGGGCTTTAAATTGAATTGACCGAAGTCGCTTGTTTGCTTTCAATGGTGACTCATCGTAAAAAGATTAATACTTACCTACAGGGTTATTTATTGCCTCCATATACGATACGGATAATTGCTTTCGTGATACAATAGTTAAATTAATTTCTACGTGCTATCTGCAAAGTGCGATATACCTAACAAATAGTATAGGTATTTCGATATTACAGTATCGCAAAATACGTTATAATAATTTCAAAGAATTCGCAGAGATGCCAAGCGTTATCAAGAATTCGTCGAACTTGAATCTAGCCCACGGAGTGATAGGTTGCGAACCTACCGCCATACTGACCACAGATGCGATTAATCACATAAACTTGATTACTCTACTTGAGAATCGAATCAAACAAGGGTCCTGTTGATACTCGATTTATTTGGACTTAGTTTCAAAACTTGTTTATTAATAAACTCATTTGCAAAAATAACGGGCACCTAAGCAATGAACCATTTCAAATGTTACTATTGGTTTGTTTGATAATTATAGGTAGTTTTACTTTCACAATTTTGTAAATTAATAAGCAAATAATCGTTTTCGTCAGTATTATCATAAAATTTTGATAAAATTTATGGGTTTTAATGCTAGAGTTCACTAGTAGTGTATGCTCGCTAGTAGTGCATATGCTCGTGAAGTAAAAGTTAACAAAGATTTTTGTTTGTTTTTTCTTTAATAAAGTAAAAGCAGATAAATGTTTTGTATCGAGTGTGACCCCATCTAGCTGAAATCACAGCTTGAATTCGTCTAGGTATGCTAGCGAGGATATCCTGGATACTTGCTTGCGGAATACGTTCCCACTCCGCGGTAATCACATTCTTCAGCTCTCTGATGGTCTGCGGAGCCGGTTGTACTGATCTCACGCGTCGTTTCAGAACGTCCCAGACATGCTCTATAGGATTGAGCCTGGTTCTTGAAGAAAACCATGTACCCAACCACGGGATGATCGCTTTCTTGTGAGTCGCGCATTGAGAAATCGCAAGTCTTCGTATGTGGACCTTAAGAACGACCTCGAAGAAGTAAGAAATGTGCATATTAGTCTATGGACGGTCAGGAGGAGGCTTCTCGCGGCCAATATACGCAGTCATCGCCCGGCCCGCGGCCCTAAGTTACTCCGTGAGCACAGAGTTGCCAGGCTTAGGTTTGCTCGAAATTGTGAGTCATGGACTCAAGAAGACTGGAATAGGGTATTGTTCTCCGATGAAGCCAGGATATCTCTGTTCGGTGAAGATCGACGTCGGCGAGTGCTACGAAGACGAGGAGAACGCTTTGCAGAGGCTTGTTTTGAAGAAATCACACCTTATGGTGGGGGCTCTGTTATGTTTTGGGCAGGAATAAATTCAATGGATCGTACAGAGTTAGTCTTCATTGAAAACGGCTCACTGACTGGACATCGATACATAACGGAAGTTCTAATTCCTCATGCACAACACGCATTGGCCGCTTTAGGCGAAGACTCAATTTTTATGGACGACAACGCTCGCACCCACCGGTTTGGCGATGTGGAAGCGTATGTGCAAGAGGTCGGCATTCGTCGTTTGGATTGGCCAGCTCGAAGTCCCGACCTCAATCCTATAGAGCATGTCTGGGACGTTCTGAAACGACGCGTGAGATCAGTACAACCGGCTCCGCAGACCATCAGAGAGCTGAAGAATGTGATTACTGCGGAGTGGGAACGTATTCCGCAAGCAAGTATCCGGGATATCCTCGCTAGCATACCCAGACGAATTCAAACTGTGATTTCAGCTAGAGGGGGTCACACTCGATACTAAACATTTATTTGCTTTTAATTTATTATAGAAAAAACAAACAAAAATCTTTAACTTTTACTTCACGAGCATATGCACTACTAGCGAGCATACACTACTAGTGAACTTTAGCATTAAAACCCATAAATTTTATCAAAATTTTATGATAATACTGACGAAAACGATTATTTGCTTATTAATTTACAAAATTGTCAAAGTAAAACTACCTATAATTATCAAACAAACCAATAGTAACATTTGAAATGGTTCATTGCTTAGGTGCCCGTTTTTTTTGCAAATGAGTTTATTTCGAGATTGAGATTGGTTTCAAGAGCAGCCTTGCTGGTTTAATGAGAAGTCTTAGATCAGATGTTTTAAATATGGTAGAGCCACACTGTTGTCAACAATGACTCAGCATGAATGGGAAGGCTCGTCCGGGTTGGTAATACTGTCTCACAGGAGATCGACGTAAACAGCTTTCCTGTCACATTTCTTTCGGTGAGTGAGAACCCCTTTTCCTATTTCCATCTTCCTCCTCTCCCGATTTAATTAGTGGGCAACACATCTATAACCCCAGCGTTGTGGATGTTTATGAGCGACAGAAATCAATTGCCATCAGGTGATTTATTTGCTTGCTTGCTGGATCTATTGTATAAAAAAAGATAACCGATGATCAACAACGCATCGACAACTATTAATTGCAATAATACTGTTCCGCGATTAAAGATACATAACTGTTAATTGAAGCTTACTTTACGTTTACCAAAGTTATTACCTTTCGTATGTTATAAATTTGCACCAATTTCACAGTTATCGTCTATTAGGAAACAGTGATTTAAATTTTCTTGCCTCTCTTTTTTAGCGATTCTATGCCTGTTATAGAAGGAGTTTCAAACTTGCGGGTGGGCTGTGTCCAAGTGTACAACACCATAATCATCTGTTGTGTATAAAATGGAAGTACTCATTGCAAGATGTTTAATTGCTAGCCTTATTATTATTTTTTTATTTCAGACATTGATACATACTAAGCTACATAAAAATTAGAACTGTTTTCATATTTTATAATTATAGCAGCGATAGGATAGAAATTAAATGAAACCCATAATTTTTGCTATTAAAATCGTATTATTATTTTATATATTATAGTAGTATACGATCAATAAAGCAGCCGAAAGTTCGTAAATTGACCCATTAGAACGTACAGTAATGTATTAATATGTACAGTTTCAACAATTTCCAAAAAAATCATCTGTATCAGCCCATATACGTCCCACTGCAGGGCATGGGCCTCCTCTACAATCGAGAATACGATTGAGAGTGGTTAGACCATATAGGCCACCACGCTGGCCTAGTGCGGGTTGGCGGACTTACATACCATAGAAATTTTTATAAATCGCTATGATATGCAGGTTTCCTCACGATGTTTTCCTTCACCGTTTTAGTGCGTGGTGATACACACATGACTCCGAAAAGTCAGAGGTGTGCCCTGGGATTCGAACCCGCGACCACCGTGAACATGTTGGCGGTCGCGTCTAGTCGTTTACAAACAGCCCACCACGCACTTAACAGGCCACCACGCACTTCCAAAAAAATCATAATTTGGAATTTTATTTCAAGTATCAAAACCGAAAACAGTCTGCCTTTACGACTTTTACATTAATGGATTTTACACACATTTGAAAAAATCATAAATCCAAAAGACGCGTTAACTCAGGTACAAAATATTGACTACCTAATGTAACATAGCCGGCAAATTCGAAAACAGGTCCGAAGTTTATGATAATAACTAGCGGTCGGGCCCGGTTACGCCCGGGTGCATACACGTTTTAAAATGGCGGTCAAAATGTATAATTCTGACTATCAGTTTAGAATATCGACCAATCGGACTACGAAAAATTTCCTCGTATTTGCTAGAAATATCACTACTGCTTTCCTTCTATAGGTCATAGCGTGATGATATATAGCCTATAGCCTTCCTCAATAAATGGACTACCCAAAACTGAAAGAATCATTCAAATCGGACCAGTAGTTCCAGAGATTAGCGCGTTCAAACAAACAAACAAACTCTGCAGCTTTATAATATTAGTATAGATTATCAAAATTTACGTTTGTAAGTAGTTATTTTGATTTTTTACTATTTCAACCATAACCCTCATATTCATATATTCATTTTGATATCCATACCAATAGCATTTATATTATAATTTGACAAATAGTGAAATTTTCAAAGTTATCTGCTCTATCGTATAAGAAAAAATAATTTGCCTTTGGTACTGTAAAAAAGAAGTTATATTGAAACGCTATCTGCATCATTTATTTCAGTTACCAATTACGAGTACTACACCTGATTCAAAATTTGGCACAGTTATAATACTTGCTTAGTGGATTACACAGAAAGAATGATCTTATGTTTATCCATCTACAATGAGAAGACTTATACGTATGCGAATTCATGGGATTGGTTTTAGTTATAGTTGCGGCCACCGTTACTTAAGTGTGGATATCAGAAAATAATTTTACGTTTCAAAATCACAATAATTGATTTCTTGAAAGAATAAGATCATAAATCAATCAGTTTGATAAGCCATAGTCGGATTATCGGTTACACGTTTTATTTTCCGTATAGATAAAGTTGGTCATTATTTTTTATGTGATTTGATGCAACGTGACGCCAATCTAGGAAATTTAAAAGATGTACTATTAAGAAATGACATAAATCCATCTATACATGGAGGGTAGAGCCACGCTATGGTGAATGGTATAGTGAAACTGTCACTATATCATGTCTCATAATCATAAACATAAACAATATGTGATGTATCAGTATTCACAGTGGCGTAACTACGAGTATACCATCTGAGGCACTTGGTTGATTGTCTTGTCCCTTTCGTACTCTGTTATCAGGTGTTTTCAAATTAATAATTAAATGTATAACGAATTACTATGATGTAAGTTCGTTATCATGCTGGGTGTATGCTCGTCATTATGCTTCACAGCTAGTTACAGCTTAGTATTGTGGGCGTATGTGGGGATGTGTCAGATCAAATCATAGGAAATCATAATCTTACTCACGGAACGCGAGACAGTCTCCACGCTCTTACGGCACTATTATCAGATGATAATATTTACTCTCTTGATCGCAACAAAGTGTACTGCTAGCTCGCAGACCATTGAGATGTCCCTGACTTTTCTTTATCAAGTCCCTGACATCTTCAGTCAATATCTAGCGTAGATTCTGTCGAACGCCTATAGAGGGCGTTGGCATTCCGTTTTTCAAAATCAACTCGATGACGACATGTAGATATGTCTAATGTTCTTCTAGTTGAGGTGTTACAACAATATTTGTTACTTGAACTAGTAGGGCATCTTGGCTGGATATGGAAGGAATTGGGCAGTAAATTTGTTTTCATGTGTTCGGAAGCGATGAGTCTCGGTGTAAAATGTATATGTTATGGGCCAAGTGATTAATGCGGGCAGTATTCATAATGCCCGTGCAGTATGAATAATGCCCAGCCACATCGGGCCAAGGGATTAATTACAATCTAAACTCACCTATTTATCACATTGCCCGGGCATTATGCATATGGCTACATGATGATCGGGCAATGTGATTAATAGGTAAATTTTTACAAAATGCACTGCCGCATTGTCGCATCTGCGATAGACCCATAAATTAGAAATGTTGAAATGATCTGCTTATGTTTAGTTGTTTTTTAACGTCCGAAACATTATCTTCAGAAGGAAATTAGTGTACCCACTTTATGGATCAGTTAGGTCGACTGTGCCCCAAAACCGACTCGGGACACCCCGACTTCACGTAGTCTTTTGGCTACCGACCCTAGAGTGTATATAAAAAGCCGGAGGCGCGGAGGTAGAGCAGCTCCCGCCCGCTGTAACGAAGGACCAGCAAGCCGAAGCTGCGGAGGCGAGCATGGGTGCCTATCTTTTGTTACGCAAGGGCGAAGGGACTGAACTTCTCGTAGCGCCGGAGACGTTGCAGAAGCAAATTTGTATTGACAACAAGTGTTTTGAAGTTAGGTTACTATAATTGATATTTCTCAGGAATGGTGCGTTTTCTTTTCATGAGATTGGTACCAGGGGAGGTGTGTGACCTTGCAATAGCCGCACGATGCCACTTCGGCTCATTGTTTTGATTTCGATTCGCTTTACATCACTCTGCCCAATAGTCACTGGGAATTATTTATTCATAATGCCCGGGCAATGTGATAAATGTATTGGTTATAATCACATTGCCCGCTCTTATTGGGCATTATTCATATTGCCTGGGCACAAGGGCGGATCCAGATTTTACGCCAGGGGGGTCATGTTCATGGTCATAGGCTATGTCAGAACACTGAGTCCGATTTCAATACTCCAATTCGTAATAATGACTTTTTAAAGTTTGTTACAGGCGTGATTTGTGAACACAAACATACTTTTTTACTTTATTTATCGACATACAAGGAATTAAATGTGCTTATAAATTTTATTAAGAAGATAATTAATAATATTGTCAATCTGAGGCCAGTCCGGTCAGTCAGGATCCGCCGTTGCCTGGGCATTATGAATAATGCCCGATTAATCACTTAGCCCATAACATATAAATGGTGGGTAGAGCCACGCTGTCGCGGTCAGTTTCACTATATCATGTCTCATAATCATAAACATAAAAAATATGTGATGTATCAGTATTCACAGTAGCGTAACTATAGCACCTGAGGCTTGTGGTGGCTTATCTTGTCCCTTTCGTACTCTATTATCAGGTGTTTCCAAATTAATAATTAAATGTAGATATGTCTAATGTTCTTCTAATTTGAGGTGTTACTATATTTGGCACTGGAACTAATGAATAGTGGGACTTCTTGGCTGGATATCGAAGGAAGTGGGTAGTAAATTTGTTTTCATGTATTCGGAAGCGATAAGTCTCAGTATGTTTCATGTACTCTGTGGCGATAACGTAGCGTCTTTTGATGTGGGATTCGTGTGAATCTCATTTCCCACAACTGCACTCCTAATTTAAAAAAACATTAACTTCCACACAAACTTCCTTCCTCTAAGTATTTACGTTTTTTTTTTAATTATATTATGTCAAATATGTGTGATATACGCTTATCATTATGTACAAGGAACTACTGTTTATACGCAAGTTTATAGACCAGCGGTTCTTATTTCTTAACCTTTCACTCATGAGGGATCATTTGACAACATTTCTGTCTTGCCGTTGACCACCCAGCTGGTTGACTGGTTTGGTTGTATGTTAACAGAGCCAAAAAGTAATTATTACATAAAACATGCATATAATATAAATATTTAAACGATGGCCTTAGGATGATTTCGCGGACGACCTTGGAATACTTCCAGGGCCACCAGTGATCTGTGAACCACCGATTAAGAACCACTGTTCTAAGCTGACTGAGTCAAACGGTCCGGAATATAAATTGTCATCATCATCATCATCATATCAGCCACAGGAAGTCCACTGCTGAACATAGGCCTCCCCCAATGATCTCCACAATGACCTGTTGGAAGCGGCCTGCATCCAGCGACTTCCTGCGACCTTAGTCAGATCGTCCGTCCACCATGTAGGCGGGCGTCCAACACTTCGCTTGCCTGTACGTGGCCTCCACTCGAGAACCTTTCGGCCCCAACAGAGTACAGGATCAGAGCACGAAGGCTATTCCACTACAGAGAGGCGTGAGACAGGGAGATGTCATATCTCCGAAACTGTTCACTGCCGCGCTGGAAAATGCCTTCAAGCTCTTGCAGTGGAAAGGATTCGGCATCAACATCAACGGCGAGTATATTACTCACCTTCGATTTGCCGACGATATTGTAGTCTTGGCCGACTCGCTGGAAGACCTTAGCACTATGCTCGAAGACCTTAATCGAGTTTCCCAACAGGTGGGTCTTAAAATGAACATGGATAAAACGAAGATCATGTCGAATATCCATGTTGTGCCCACCCCCATTGGAGTTGGGGGCTCGACTCTCGAAGTTGTAGACGAATATGTCTATTTAGGACAAGTGGTCCGGTTAGGCAGGTCCAACTTCGAGAGAGAGATCAATAAATTATACTTAAGTCATATTTTTGCCCTCGAATTATTTCTACTCTTTCTATTGGAATATCAAAATATCTACAATCTAGTGCTTTCTAGATTTAAGTATATAATGTATGGCCGCGTCAGTTAAAAAATAACTGTGCCGAATTTTGAGGCGTTTGCAGGTGGTTAAAAGATGTATAATACAATCTATGGCAGGCGTATACAGACCACTGGTAAAGTATTGATAATAATTCCGTTCTTAAATGCATAAAGTCTTCAAATTCCGTGCAAGCAATATTTATTGCTACTGACTGATAAAATGATCGAGAATCCCGTTCGTAAAAGCATGTTGTCTTAAGATTCCTTGCATGCTATATTTATTGTTATGTACCGATACTGACGTTTTAAGCAATAAGACAATAAAACTATTTTTAAGACTGTTCATACAATTGCAATATGAATTTATTTAGTATTCATTATTGATATGTTATAACTACAGAGGAATGCTCTTTACAAAAGAATAACACAATGATTATCTGAAGTATTAAGAATAATAATTAACTGACCCTTCGATCGTTTTAATAATCTACAGTGACTTATCTATCTGACCAAACCTTTTTAGAATAGTAATAGTTATGATTGTACAGTCAATCGTCATACACAGGAACAACAAAATTAATGGTGCCAACAACAAAAAATTAACATTACAAGTCTTGCAGCCCGTTGCTGTCGGCAACACACACAAAATTAATGTAATAAAAATTATGTTTAACTGGTTTCCTAAAAAACTGACAACGTCTAATTTGAGAACCCCTGCAATATTCTTCGTATGTAAAATTGTTATTTGAATAAATATTTTTCATTTCGCTGAAAGTAAGCGTCTCTCAAGGACGCCATAAAGCCTGGTCTGCTGCTTTATGCATCCAGTCGCTGCCTCAGAAGGCGACCCACTTTTCGAATAATTACTCAAAATTAAATAAAACGATGGTTAGAATATATAAAAGCAAATAATAAATGAAAGCACAACCACAATTAATGTAGAATTAATAACAACCTTTTCATATTGTTCAACAATTCATTGATTGAAGACACAGCCATTATAATTAATACAAAAAAAAACAAGAGAAATGCAAGTCACATAATTAAAGAGATAATGTATTATAATAATACCTGTTGATTATATAATTCATTTCCAATCACAAACTATAACATTTAAAAAGGATTATCACAATAATTGTAGACAAATCTTTATGATAGCTAATACCAAAATTATTCTAAAGTAACACTGTTTCACAATCTTCAATATTTTGTAAGATATCATCGTATTTGCTCACATCATTTATTTTTAAATAATTATAATTTACAATACTGCTATGTCAATCACTTTTTCTGCAAACCTTCTAAATACTAATACAATATTTTACAGAATTATGAGCAGTTACGATTGAGCTTATTTTTGATATGAAACGGAACTAATTACGCAAAGTTTGAATAATGCAAAATATTTTCAATAAATGTAACAATATGACAGTATATGGAATGATGTAGAATAAACTTTACCATACATCTGAAGATACAAATAAGACGATATGGGTTTACAAAAGAGAACAGTGTTAGGAAATACAATAGTAGAATGTCTAACCATTTCAATCATGCCTTTGGAACTTTAACCATAAAAAATACCTAAAATATAAATCGTCACAAGCAAGGTGGTGGCAGTGGTATGTCAATCAGTTTACAGATTTCTAAAAGGAAATTCTTCAATAAGGCTGGCTGATTGCCTCTAGATTGATTGACTACTATTGTTGGTATAAATGTTGGACTTAATATATGCGTGTCATCTCCATGTTTCTTCAACAAAGCAGAGCCTTGGTCACTATTTGCGCAATTGGATATGGGATCCGCTTCTACCCGCATTTCTTTCGCACACTGAAACAAACATATGGTGAGTTACTTAAATACTAATTACTTATGCAGTTAATTAATAAACAGAATGGTGCTGTGGAATTGTTATTAAACTAAGTGGCTTTTGGTTACGACATCTCCCGTGAAATAAAAGTCACGAGTTCAATCCCCGCACCTTGATAAATGTTTATGTGATTTGAAAGTTGTATTAGGTGTTGAATTATGGCGAGTACAACCGATGGCCGCTGGGGCGGAAAGGTTCTAGAGTGGAGGCCACGTACAGGCAAGCGAAATATCGGACGACCGCCAACAAGGTGGACGGACGACCTGGCTAAAGTTGCAGGAAGTCGCTGGATGCAGGCCGCTTCCAACAGGGCAATGTGGAGATCCTTGGGCGAGGCCTGTGTTCAGCAGTGCACTTCCTGTGGCTGAGATGATAATTAGGTATTGTAATGCCTAAAAGTCGCAAATTCTAATAACCAAATACACTACTTGTGTAATATATTCTCCTGGCAGATGAGTATTAGGAATCCTCCATTAGAAAGTAATAAGTTTCATTTTCTTAGACTAAGCATTGCAGTTTTGTGCCAACCTGGTTGCCATGCTCTCTATTTCAGTCATGAGGTTTGTCAATGAATAGGTCTATGGCCTTGTGAGCTTTAACCCTCTATTTTGTCTAATTGTATTAAAGTGGAAATAATTTGGGGTCAGATCCATATGTGTGATAGCTGGATCTATTTATTTATTTCATTGGAGGTTGCAAACACACATAATTAATTGGAAATGATATTAATTGCAGACTCATTAATTCCAATAAACAGTAGCATTAGCCAGTTTCAATATTTGTATGGATTTTGGTCTTTAAATCTGTGCTGCCAGTAGATTATGCTTATTTCAAATGAAAAATATAATATGATACCTTAGCTAATGCTTCATCAGAGTCCTCATTGAAACTTATCATGCATGTTGTAATTTTCACAGCACTTGTCATGTTGCTAACAGCCTCAATAGCACAAGAATGGACCTTATTTGCATAACACTCCTCTGGCCCATGTTGGCACTTAAAAATATATTTTCCATTGTTTACTCTGGTCTGGAAAAGAACAAAATGTTTGAATTAAATAAATTCTAGTATAGTTAAAATAAAACATATGATATTAAGGTATTTAAAACATTAAAATATATAAAGAACAGCTGCCTCATCATATCTGGAATAATAAAATTGTAAACTAAATCATTTTCTTTTGATAAATAGACACCAGCAAAACATATTTTATTTTTTATTGATTATCTTTTAGCAGATTTATATGACAACCAAGATAATTTAAATATAATTTGGAGCTTACTCACTGTAGCTTTCCCATAAGGAACTAATGTCACATCAAGAAACTCAGACAGTTTCTCAGTCACTGGTCCCAAGTGTTTGACGAAGAAATGTTTTGAATCTGGACATAACGCTTCATAGTACACCCTCACTTTGATTTTGTCTTGCTTATGTAAATTATATTTATCATCCTCCAACTTGATTATGTCTGGATCTGCCTGTTTATGCAAAATAATCACACTATTAAATAAAGCGCATCAATAATATCTAACATAAAAATGCTACTCAATAATTTAGATAATATTAAAATACTTTAACAAAATAATTACATTATTTCATACTAAACATAGTAATTACAGTTGTATATGTATTATAAATGTTATAAAGCTGATAGATTTGTTTAAAATTTCTAAAGTTATAATTTGTATATTTATCTAGTAATACAAGGTCTAATTGAGAACTAAGTCTTGATTTGTGTCTATAACTTGATTAAAATGGTTACTGATGGTAACATATTATGCCAGGGAAATACCATGAAGAAATAAATTATGTGAATATTTCCCTTATTACTATTGAAATAACTCAAGGAAATTAAGACATAAAATATGAATTATGAATATTTTCCTTATTGGTAATTGGCTGTGAACTAGAAGTAAGAAATATTTGACCCAATCTATATTCTGTGATATTCTTATTTCTATGTTCTATTTAGTGATTAAGATTTGGGACATTAATTTTCCACAATATATTATTAAACTATTTATTAACTTGGAAAATAAATTTTAGATCCTGTATTGATAACATATATCTATCTGTTTATCAACCAAATAATCAATATTTTTTATGATTACTTTGGTGATAAGATCTAGCTATAATGAGTTAGTTATCTTTGGTATTGTGAAAGGATATATACATTACGTTTCTAGCACTCAGTATGCCTTATATAAATAATCTGTAACAATATGAATTATGATAGCTTACCTCAGATAACTGTACCATAGGCTGAGTAGGTAACAGCCTAATTAACTGCCACATAATCAACATCATGAGAACTAATACGATTAATCTGTACCGATTACACGAGTAGAATGCCATTTTAATTCACAAAGCTTGTTTAATTGTATTCTAGGAATCTTATAAACATTCATATCATGCGATTTCATAAACCTATACAGCAGTTGGTTAATAATGATTTGTTTCCGCTAGAGTCTAGAGACCCTTTTAAACCATATTTCTTTACAACTTTATTCAAAATACTATTTCAATGAATATATTAAACAGTATTTCTCGTCCATGTCTAAACACGACACGGCAAGCGACACAAGTAGGTTCATTGAAAAATGCAATTGTAAATTGTACTACTGACTACTGTCACTTATGTCACAGTGCGTTCCATAGAGATGTTAAAAAATAATCGATTTTTTATTTAATCGATTATTATTGTCTTATAATCGATTTTTTATAATCGATTTTTAAAATCCTGTTAATCGATATTTTACAAATCGATTATATAAATTATCCATAAAAATCGATTTTTATCAACAGCTCCATCTATGCGACGTATGAAAAAACTCGAAGTAAGTTTATACTGTTCAATATTATTATCATGTTATGAGCATGGATGTAGTATATAAACAGGATTGCGCACGAAGAAAATGGTGTCATCCTGAAATAAGACATGTGCACGTAGCATAAGGTTTGATTTACTATGGTAAATGACATGGAGGAAGGCCGAAACCGAGTGAGACAGTATGAGGGGGTTTTATCCCTTTTCATTTGCAAGCCAGACCAAAAAAAATATTTTATCTAGTAGATTATTTTACATTCGCGAAAAGGTAATTAGTTCGATAAAAAAATAAACACAGAATATCTATAGTCACATATAGAAAAATATTATTATTTAACTTTACTTATGGGTCCATAAACGAATTCATGGCATTACAATGGAAGGTTAAATGCATGATAGGAGAATTTGTAATTATAACTCTGGCAACTTGATAATAAAAATAAAATATGTCATGGCTTATACGAAATGTCACAGGTGTATAATTTCAAATTATTTTCGATATTTATTAACGGAAATTGGTTAAAAAGTGTTGCAAAATGATTTGTATAAGTGAATAATATAGTGGTTGTTGTATATCGATTCAAAAGTGAGTGGTTTCATGAGATTTACCATTTTTGTTTACAAACATTCGCTACGGTGACCATAATAAAACCCGCCTTAGAACTTTTCTGATCGACAATTCAAAGTTCGGATGAATTATTGAATAACTTTTAATCTGCTTGAATATTAAAAGTAGTTCTTTTTTCTTTACAATTTTATTATTAAAGTAATGTTTAATTTATACACGTTAATTTGCATCCTACTATGTTTTAAGTGAAAATAAACACGATAAAAGTTTTTCTAATAGAATTGATCATGAATTAAGTATGATTAAAAAATATTTATTTCTTGCGATAGTTTTTATTTACTGCGTGATGTAAGATTTGGGCACGAACGTATTACACTAACTGGTCCACTGTCTGCTACATTTTCACGCCTAAGCCACTGAACCGATTTTGATAGAATTTGATACAGAGATAGATTAGACCTTGGGTAAGGGCAAAAGGATACCTTTTATTATATAGACAACGCTTGAAGGGGTTGAACAACGAGATGGCAGAATGTATGGAAAAATCTAAACTGTTGAAGTTACAGATGTCAAACTTTACTCATTTATGAACAAAAATAACTGCACACTTTATGTTCTTAAAGTTAACCATAAAGGGGTTGAAATGTTACATAAAAATTTAAGCCGTTACAGTTATGGAAACCTTATTCCAAATGAAAAATAATGGCGTGAGTAATATTAGAAAAATAGTATTATGGGGTCGAAATAAGGGATGAAATATTATACATAAAATAAAAAAAAAAATGTTGTAAATATCACTAATAAAATGGCAGAAAGGAAGAAACTCTTTTGTTATTGATCCGATTGGTCTGAAATTCGAAATTTAAACCCCCCTTTAAATTGAGATTCAGAATTATAGTTATAGCCGCCATTTTGAACTTTGTTAATGATTCGATTAAGATATTTGTTAGGTATGAGATGGTAGGACAACTAAGTTGCCGTTAGGTTTTACAAGATTAGGTATGAATAATAATGTGTATCTGGTATTAAGTAGGTCAGCGATGCTCCTAGCTAGTGGTCCTGGCCTGTCCTAAAATAGGTGCTACGAGTATACGACCTCGGCCCCCGAACTACTGCAATCACTACCAACTTTCCCCTCCGTGACTGTAGTATCCATCTCTATATTCCATACTTTCCTTTCCAACAACATCTTCTACCCGCAAACTCTATTTCCTTTCCCCAGTTGAAGACGGACAGCAGCGTCATCAACGCGAATCCTCCTGCGCTCGCGAACCCACCTGCCAAGCGTGGTTAGTATTGGCATAAACAATAAAAAAGCCTAATAGTTGTTAAAACCAGGACCAGGACTCCAGTCCCCGGCAGCCCCGCTATTCCTGGTTATGGTAGCGGCCACGGTAACGGCGGGGCAGAGGGTGGTAAGAATCTCTGGGTTGACCCCAGCTACCACCCCCGACGACGACTGGCACTGATAACACACAACATACGTTTTTGTGAACAGACGAGAAGATTGTTAACTGAATTTTGCTGTCAATAAAGATTTATTATTATTATTTTCATTTTTCATTTCACCTATTAAAAGTATACGTAATAAACTATGATTTTGAACTTTTTGCTAGGTCCTAATGGTCCAATATTTTGGTTTGGTCAAATATTTTTTTACACGGTTAGACAATATCACGTTTGTTACCTCAAAAACAAAATGCTTTATTCGACTTTATATTAGCCAATTTTACTAAAATTCCTGTATATCCCAAAAAATATGGTCACCCTATAGGAACGGGACACTCCCCCTTCCTACACCTCTTGCTCGGCTCGTTTTTCCGATGACAGTGCGCAGTCCTGTTTATATACTACTTCCATGGTTATGAGTGAGTTATGACGTAGCCGGTAGCATCTCTATTTAATCTGTCATCTCTGGAGCTTCTCACATATGAGAGACCTACCACCAATATTCGTTTTATATTTTAGTTTTTGAGACCATAACGGAGTCGTTAAGTTTGTTATAAGTATTTTATTTCATTACTAGTCAAATGTAAAATAGGAGTGGACATTGGTGACAGTAATTACTTCTAATATTTTCATTGTTTAAACTTAAAGATAATAATATGTTTTATATTTTTGTTTTTGAGATTACAGACAGCGCAGACGTTTATTTCTTAAAGAATTTTATTTTAAAACTAGTCACATGTAAAATTATTATCATCATATCAGCCTATTGCTGTCCACTGTTGAACGTAGGCCTAAATATGAAATAGTACTGGACATTTATGGATTTTTTTTTAAATTTGTTTAATATTTTAGTTTTTGAGACAATAAAGTTTTTATTTTATTGCAATGCTCATCATTTCATTTTTATTAAATAAATGATTAATTGTACTGGAAATTAGTATCAATAAATAAACTTGGTTTCCTCATTCCTTACCTTGAAAGTTTAAAGGAACATTCACTTTGATTTTTAGTTTTGAATCTGATATTTTTTTTTATTCATATCAATTTATTTGATTTTTATTTGAATAAATTGTTAATATGAAAATGAGAATTATAATTGGAATATGAAAAGCATTTAGATTTTTGAAATAAGGGAAAAAATCGATTTTTTCGTAAAAATCGATTATTTTTCTATTATAATCGATTTTTAACAAATCGATTAATATTGAGTAAAGAAAAATCGATTTAAATTTAATCGATTTTTTTCCATTAACCTCACATCTCTAGCGTTCCATTTGACGATCGCAACGACCACGCTCACCACCGCGATATAGTCTGACAAGCGAGCAGGCCCGTTTAACTCGGGCTTAAAAAGTAACCCAATTTTCTTTCTCGCTTTCCCATATGCCGTTTTCGCCCCATCTCTTTCACTTTTATGAATGTGTGCGTGTGCCGGCGTGCGCTGTCGCCGCCATATTGCCGCCATATTTTTCAACAGTCGGTTGCTGTTTAGTTTGGATTTGCTTATTTTATTTTAATTGCATGTTATTTCATCTGTTTTGTAATCAGTAACGTAAATATTTAACAGTACAAACGTGATATAATTTGGTTTGTGTAAATCGTATCTAAAAACTTGTGATTTACGTGATAATTATTAATTTTAGTTATGTGTTTTGTTCCCGAGTGCACAAACGAAAAAAACATAGAAATATCTGTGCAGCCTTCACAAACAAAATATACAAACACTTTAATAAGTGAACAGCTATGTTGGTGGAGCAAGAAATACCAAATTATTGAAAAACATAAATCTAACCTCATCTGACATAATTAAGGTAAATATAATAATATGTTATTCCGCTGTGACCTTATTCCTAGTTTAATCTGCTACAGGAATATAAGAAATAACAATAAGTTGAAATAAATACCCATTAAAATACAGATTTATTAGATCTCTGAACATGTGATAAGGTTAACTTTTTGTTAGTGTCTAGAGTTGATGGATTATGTACCCTTACTCCTCTCATTCGTACTCTCGACTGTAGAGGAAGCTTGTGCTCTGCAGTGGAAAGTATAAGTCGACCCAGCACAGTACAGTGCAAGATTAAAGCTATTGGTATAGGTATTTCCAAGTTCCTAACATATTAATTTATAATTATCAGTTTTTATGGTTATATGTATCTAAAGTCACGAAAGCAGTCAACTTCAACAGATTGTGCCCTTATAATATTTATTTTTTTATTAATTGTTTTATAATTTCTAGGCTAGACTCGGGTGAAATTTCCAGTCCAAGCAATTTGCAGGCAAATGCGTTCATCGTTGGAAGTACAAAGAAAGTCTCTACTATGTCTGCAGGATCACTTTTTGTAGACTTATATGTTAATATTGGTGAAGGTTAAATCACAACAGAAGTAATTATGTTCATTAATAATCTGTATATAATATTTATACTTCTTGATATAATTAAGATTCTCATAAAAATGCATTTGCTAAAGATTTTGGTTATATTTTCAAATTCAGTGCAATGCAGTTGCTTATAAGATTATATTATAGACCTATATTGTGCATACTATAATAGTAATAGCATTAACATTCTTTAAAATGACTTTATTTTAAACATATGTTCTGCCTATTCCTTTAATATATTATAATAATTAATCAAAAAAGTTTTAGTATAGCTATCATGCATTTAATGCGTTCCATGATTTTACTAATTATTTGTTAATTGATAGCTTATTTTAATTATGTATGTCTTGTTTTTGCTTTTCAATTTCTCCAAAAGTAAGCCAAATCGCTTTGTTATTTACTTAATGTCAATTGTGTCTTAGATAAAATTTACCAACAAAGTAATCTTGTGCTGTTTCATGGTATTGTAAAATATAATTTGCAATTATTAATGTTTCCATTTAAACTTTTATTTGTCAATGCATATTTCAATTCTGTAGTCATGTTCTTAAATTTGGCATTGTTTTATTGGTCCTAAAATTAAGAGAATTTTAAGTGATAAAATTAAGAGATATTAACAAATTGAAAATGTTTAAATTAATCTGAAGATGTATAAAAAAGTATTGGAGGTTATAATATTCATTAGTATAAAAATGTCTAAATAAAAGTGTTTTTATATAAAAATATAACATCAAATAAATCAAAGAATATATTATTGATTAAAGGTTTAGAATTATAACTTGGTTTTATTTGTTATTTTCATTTTGAATCCATAAATTTGAACATAAAAGCATGAAACCCAAATATAAAACCGGTAAATTTCCGGTAGTAAAAATCGGATTACTGAAAGTATAACGTACATCCCTAAATATTTCAAAATCGGTAATTTCGGTAAAGTACCGATTTCAGATCAGCTCTGGTGGGAAACGCATCTAATATATATACGTATAACGTACGAAAGAGATGGCTCAAATACGATGAACAAAATTCTTTAATACTATTGGTCAGTGACAAAATTATCAATGAAAAGAAAGAAAGATCCGATGAAGATTGAATGAATTATATATGTAGAAAAGCATGTTTGGTTTCGATGTGTGAGTTTTCATAACGTGTTAAAAAATTTGTATGGAGTTGGCCGTCTGTATTTTTAGTCGTCTGTGCAAGCGAGTGCTGGCACAAAGCTTATTTTAAATTCTTCATATGGCAACACCAACAACTGTCAAACTAATTTAACCTCTTCTTACTGTTGTTGGTTGTTGTGCTTTGGTTGTGTACGCTTGTTTTTGTGTTAAAAATGCCAAAACCAATAAAAAGCTGTGTCCGGAGCTTATTATATACTATGATAAACAAATACGTAACAGAAGAAAATTGATATAAGTCGGCAAATCGAGGAATAACATCGACTTTGGATGCAATTGTTTCTGCGGCAAGTAAGTACAACCAAAGGTTTTGATACTTTGATACTAATTCAAGACTTAAATAAAAATATAGTTTTGTTTCCTGTTATTTTAATAAATTTTGCATGATTACCATATATTGTTATAAAAACATGTTCTTTTTCGTTTCAAGGTATTTCGCATGACGAAAATATTAAACATGAAATAGAACACTTAGTGAAACAGCTTAAAGATGTTGAAAATAAAGATTTGGTTACATCTGAATCAAGTTATTTCAACCAGTTATCGTCTATAACAGGTAGAATTTATCATTAACATTATTTTTATTATTATTATTATATGGTTGATGACACAGGCGGGCCAAATTTGTCTTGCGGGCCTCCTCTCTCCTAATCTAATCTGACTGTATTTTACTTTGCAGACGTTAGTGTCAACACATTGCGGAGAATAAAAAAAGAGGGTTCTTTGAACCAGGGTCAATGGAACACACCAGGAAAGAAACGTTCCCGGCTACCCAGTGTTTCAAATTTAGATGATTTCGACATATCAGCAATTCGTAATAAAATAAATGAATTTTATTGCGTTAAAAAGCAAGTTCCAACTATAAGAACTTTAATAGCAGAACTGCAAGAGTCTATTAGATTTGCTGGATCTCGTGAAACATTGAGAAAAATATTATTGAAAAATGGTTTTCAATTCAAGGCTAATAAAAATGAACGGTCTGTTTTGATAGAAAATTTCGAAATATCTGCTTGGAGACACAGATACTTACGAACTATAAATCAAAAGCGCCAAGAAGGAAAGCCAATAATTTATCTTGATGAAACATATTTTCACCAAAACTATAAACCAAAAAAATCATGGCAAGGACCAAGAACAAGTGGAGTAATTGATAAAATTTCTAAAGGTAATTTTTAACTTAATTTTATATATTATTTGGACTTGTATGTGTGTTTGCTCTTTTATTTATATATATTTGTATTTCTATTACAGGGAAAAGGCATATTATAGTTCATGCTGGATCTGAGAAGGGTTTTGTACCTAATGCATTGCTGTTGTTTAGCACTAAATCCAAAATGGCAAACTATCATGATGACATGAATCGTAACAACTTCATGAAATGGTTGGAAGAAAAATTAATACCTAATTTAAGTGAACCATCAGTAATAATAATGGACAATGCAAGTTATCATGTCACTCAAATAAACAAGCCACCTACAATTAATAATTTAAAGGCTGATATACAACTCTGGCTCAACAAAAATGACATAGCATACGAGGAAAACTTCACAAAAGCCGAGCTTTTATATTTGGTGAAAGAAAATAAAACTGCACCTCTATATGAAGCTGAGGAGCTTCTGAAACAGCATGGACATGAGGTCCTTAAATTGCCTCCATACCATTGTGACCGGAACGCAATAGAATTGATTTGGAGCTTGGTGAAAAGAAAAGTAGCAAGTAAAAATTTAAGTATTTCAGGTGCTGATGTAGACAAATTAATAAGGGAATGTTTCGCCAGTGTGACTGCAGCAGACTGGAAAAAATGTACAGATCATGTGATCAATATAGAAAATGAATATAAAGAAAAGGACAGAATAACAGAAGAAGAACTTGGACCATTTCTCATCAATACCCGTGATGATGAGAGTGAGAGTGATGAATCATTATCAGGCTTCGAATTTCTTGAATCAGATTTTGATTATGGATCAGAATAAATAAAATTTCTTAAAACTTATTTTTATTTTTCATATAAATACAAATATTTATACGAGTTTTATTCCCACTGTAGACAAAACAATTTGTGTAATTATATTTTTTTACTCTTTTTGAATATATACATCATTATTTTGCGATAAAAGTATTCTTGAAGAATGCAACTATTCTTAGTTTAGTATATTTTAGTCTAGAAAGTGCAATGTGAAATGTTCATCAATATAGATTTTTCGTTCCGGTCAGAACATAGTAAAAATAAATTATAATAAAAAAAAATATAATAAATAATAATAAAAGTATCGAAATCATTTTTCCGACTATAGTCGGGGTTAACAGCTGAAAGATTTTTAAATTTGCCGCCAATTTCTTGTGCCAAGACTCGCTTGTCAGACTCTATTTACCCTTCCACTTGCTCGTAAGCGTTATGTATGATTGCAAACCCAAGTGGAACGGTACGGGTTATGGGGCGTTTTGAGCGTATAGGGCATATTTTTAGGTAAGTATTTTAAAATAGCTATAAAAAGGTTAGGTTGCATTATGTGTATAAAGTAATCACAGACGACTAAAAATACAGACGGCCAACTCCATACAAATTTTTTAACACGTTATGAAAACTCACACATCGAAACCAAACATACTTTTCTACATATATAATTCATTCAATCTTCATCGGATCTTTCTTTCCTTTCATTGATAATTTTGTCACTGACCAATAGTATTAAAGAATTTTGTTCATCGTATTTGAGCCATCTCTTTCGTACGTTATACGTATATATATTAGATGCGTTTCCCACCAGAGCTGATCTGAAATCGGTACTTTACCGAAATTACCGATTTTGAAATATTTAGGGATGTACGTTATACTTTCCGATTTTTACTACCGGAAATTTACCGGTTTTATATTTGGGTTTCATGCTTTTATGTTCAAATTTATGGATTCAAAATGAAAATAACAAATAAAACCAAGTTATAATTCTAAACCTTTAATCAATAATATATTCTTTGATTTATTTGATGTTATATTTTTATATTAAAACACTTTTATTTAAACATTTTTATCCTAATGAATATTATAACCTCCAATACTTTTTTATACATCTTCAGATTAACTTAAACATTTTCAATTTGTTAATATCTCTTAATTTTATCACTTAAAATTCTCTTAATTTAAGGACCAATAAAACAATGCCAAGAACATGACTACAGAAATGAAATATGCATTGACAAATAAAAGTTTAAATGGAAACATTAATAATTGCAAATTATATTTTACAATACCATGAAACAGCACAAGATTACTTTGTTGGTAAATTTTATCTAAGACACAATTGACATTAAGTAAATAACAAAGCGATTTGGCTTACTTTTGGAGAAATTGAAAAGCAAAAACAAGACATACATAATTAAAATAAGCTATCAATTAACAAATAATTAGTCAAATCATGGAACGCATTAAATGCATGATAGCTATACTAAAACTTTTTTGATTAATTATTATAATATATTAAAGGAATAGGCAGAACATATGTTTAAAATAAAGTCATTTTAAAGAATGTTAATGCTATTACTATTATAGTATGCACAATATAGGTCTATAATATAATCTTATAAACAACTGCATTGCACTGAATTTGAAAATATAACCAAAATCTTTAGCAAATGCATTTTTATGAGAATCTTAATTATATCAAGAAGTATAAATATTATATACAGATTATTAATGAACATAATTACTTCTGTTGTGATTTAACCTTCACCAATATTAACATATAAGTCTACAAAAAGTGATCCTGCAGACATAGTAGAGACTTTCTTTGTACTTCCAACGATGAACGCATTTGCCTGCAAATTGCTTGGACTGGAAATTTCACCCGAGTCTAGCCTAGAAATTATAAAACAATTAATAAAAAAATAAATATTATAAGGGCACAATCTGTTGAAGTTGACTGCTTTCCTGACTTTAGATACATATAACCAGAAAAGCTGATAATTATAAATTAATATGTTAGGAACTTGGAAATACCTATACCAATAGCTTTAATCTTGCACTGTACTGTGCTGGGTCGACTTATACTTTCCACTGCAGAGCACAAGCTTCCTCTACAGTCGAGAGTACGAATGAGAGGAGTAAGGGTACATAATCCATCAACTCTAGACACTAACAAAAAGTTAACCTTATCACATGTTCAGAGATCTAATAAATCTGTATTTTAATGGGTATTTATTTCAACTTATTGTTATTTCTTATATTCCTGTAGCAGATTAAACTAGAAATAGGGTCACAGCGGAATAACATATTATTATATTTACCTTTATTATGTCAGATGAGGTTAGATTTATGTTTTTCAATAATTTCAATAATTTGGTATTTCTTGCTCCGCCAACATAGCTGTTCACTCATTAAAGTGTTTGTATATTTTGTTTGTGAAGGCTGCACAGATATTTCTATGTTTTTTTCGTTTGTGCACTCGGGAACAAAACACATAACTAAAATTAATAATTATCACGTAAATCACAAGTTTTTAGATACGATTTACACAAACCAAATTATATCACGTTTGTACTGTTAAATATTTACGTTACTGATTACAAAACAGATGAAATAACATGCAATTAAAATAAAATAAGCAAATTCAAACTAAACAGCAATCGGCTGTTGAAAAATATGGCGGCAATATGGCGGCGACAGCGCACGCCGGCACACGCACACATTCATAAAAGTGAAAGAGATGGGGCGAAAACGGCATATGAGAAAGCGAGAAAGGAAATTGGGTTACTTTTTAAGCCCGAGTTAAACGGGCCTGAAAGTAATTTTCTAATTTCTCCGGTGACATTTTTGTTTTTTTTTTCTTTTTTATGGCTACAAGCACTTTTCTGTGCTACGCCAATGACAAGTTGAGGATATAAGGTAGGGAAACGTGATTCAAGGAAAAAGGACATTTTTGTTGTTTTGACATTTCAAAATCCCGCCAATATTCTCAACGCGCACCTCTTGACATGGGTCGTCGTGGGCGTCGCGTGAGCGTTTGTCATGACGCGAGGTGTTCTCCGCGACCGCGACGATCGAGATCGTCAAATGGAACGGCGAAATGAGTGTTTTGGGCGCCGTGAGCGCCTAACGGAACGTGCCCTCAATGTCATTTTGAAGTAAGATTATTGTAAGACCAGGCCCGTCCAACTCAGAATAAAAAAAGTTGCACGTTAAGCTATGCTAGCTATCTCACTATTTTAATATGGATGGCGTTCATCTTACTCATATTTATATTAGTGTGTGTGTGACGTAGTATCTTATGTCACTAGTATTAAAATGTCTCGAACGTATCTCGTTTGCCGCCATTTTCTATTGTGCTTATACAACGAATCTTATAATTGGAATGCAATAACTTTCTAATCACGGATTCTGGTGCGAAATTGCAATCAAAGGCGGTTTTTTTCCTTTTTATTATTTGTGTGTACTTATGTTTTCGTAAAAGATAAAATAGCGTTAAGTGACCTTAGTGTTTACCGGCTCAAACGAGTAATTATAGTTTATTATTGAATTTGTGTTAAAATACTTGTTATTTTTGTAAGAACTATGGTAAATAAGTGCATTGTTCTCGGGTGTAAGACTCGGGAACCAAATAATATTTTTTTTGTGTTCCCTTCACAAACCAAGCAAGGTGGGTAAGAGGTTAGGTAAGTGGTTAGAGGTTTGTCCATATTTACAAAACATACCTTTTATTATACGTAGCCGTATTCGTTTTTCTCATAAACATTTTCATGCCGAACATATTAATGAAAAATTAAAATTAAAACCTTGTGCAATTAGTGTTTAAACCATGAATATAAATTTAGAGAAACATTTAGAAATAACACCCACTAATAATCATATAGAACCTTTTATTTTTGAAGTAGTTGTCCCTTCTGATATAGTAAATCAACCGACTATAAACTATGAATGCTTTAATAGTATACAGGTAGATATAAGTTCTGACTTTGCTGAGTTACCTGTTGTTTCAAATTCATTTCAATCTAAATGTACCGAACCTAGTAGTATCTCATGTTGACCCTTACATACCACCTAATAGAAAACAGCTAGAAATATGTGTTACCCCATCCACAACAACTACCCTTGCTGTGTCTAATGTTAAAAAACGAAACATTTTACTTGACTACTACTCAAGTAAAATGTCAGTTAATTAAGCATATTAGACTAGATCCAAATAAATCTACCTCTCGTAAGCAGATTTTACGTGCATCGATTAACAGATTAAGAAATAAGTTACGTCTTGTACAGTTACAAAAAACAAGGCTAAAGACGAAAGTAACCCTTTATGCTCCTAAAACGAAGTTATTTTTAAAGAAATATAACATATTAAGTAAATTTGGGAAGTTATTAGTAGATTCACAGTTACGTTTGACTGGTACTTCATTTACATGTTGGGGCTATACTAATGATGAAAAAGTATTTGCTTTGTGTTGGTTGTTAATATCAGATTCCAATGCTGAACTTTTACGAAGTAATAATTGCACGAATGACATCTGCGACAAAATTGGCCCCAACCAATTATATTATATCTATGATGTACCTCATTTGTTAAAATGTTTTTGTAATAATTTTCAGAAAAAGCATTTCCTTATTGGTTATCGAAGAGCGAAGAGGGAATGTATAGAAAGTCTATACAAATGGGATGGCTTTGGTGGCCGAGCAAGAAGCATAAAACTTACAAAGAAACACATAAATCCAACTTCATATGACAAAATGAAGGTAAATTAAAGTATACAATTTCTATCAAGATTCTGTTTTGAAGTGGTCACTAATCACAAAAGTGATCAATATGCCAAAAGCTATATATTAGTATAGATTTTATATTGTTTATTGCTAAACAATAATTAAATGCTCATACATTACAGGTTAAACTTGCAGCCCAAGTTTTTAGTCGGCAAGTAGCTACATCACTACTAGTTTATATGAAGAGTATCCAACATCTCCAAGAACATGATTATTCTACTTTTAATCTTAATTTTGATAATATTTTTTCACAGCAGAAATAATAACCTTCATAAATGATTTGTTTGAAAGTTTAAATGGGTTTAGCCGCTATGGTAACAAATTGACACATGCATTGTCTTGTAACTCTGAACATATAGATTTCTGGAATGAAGATGTAAAAAAAATAGTGTCTATGCGTTTTGACTCTCCCAATCCAAGGGAAGCAAAATCACTGAAGCATTATGTGCATAATCTCAACTCAAACATTTGTGGTCAGATTTGCGCTCTGTTAAAGGTGTAAAGTTTCTAAGGCTCTGACGTTGTAATGAAATTCTGATAGAAAACTTTTTGGACAGATAAGGGAACATGGTACTTTTAATACCAATCCTGACTGTACTAATTTTGTCTCAGCCTGCAAAACAGTATTGCTTAATAATATTAAATAAATAAATAACACCCAACAGTCACATACATACAATATTACAACTGGAAAATCATTATATACTAATTGTTTGGATAATGACGATAAAGTGTTAGGTACATTAAATAACTTAATTAATGAACAAAAATTTAGTTCCTACTTTGAACATCTTAATTCTGAGGAAAGTAATCTTATAGAAAACTCCATCCCTAATGAAAAGATATATAATCAACACAAATCTATACCATATATTGCTGGCGCAATTTGTCGCTCTTTAATGTCAAATTTAAAATGTAATGATTGTAGTAACTGTATAAACTCCCGATTAAGTAAAAGTGAGTCATCTCACCAATTAATTCGTTTAAGAGAGTATAGCACTGATTTAGACAGGTTGTATTATCCTTCCAAGAACTGGAGTAAAATTGTATGGCAGAGTATATAGGTATATTATGATAAGATTTTACCAACCATTTGCAGTTTTTACGTTTATTCCGAAATAGTAAGTTCATTAAAGAAAAATATTGATACTACATGGTATAATTGTAATAATCATAAAGAGTCTTTCATGAAGTCTTTTTGGTTGTACGCAATTAGAATGTAGGTTAAACAATGGTGTTGTAATTTTAATAATAAGAGAATTAATAATGTCGATCACAGGCCTAAAGATGTAGAAATGGAAACTCTAATCCATGAAAAAGTTACAAAAGCATTGAGTTATAGATCAGTAAGGAAGCGTAGTACATAATAATATCTAATTATAGTCATGATCATCCTCAGCTCACAGCAGTCCCAACTGTATTCTGTCAAACTCAATCCTTAGCTTTTTGTTATATAGAATAAATTTGTTAATTGATTTAAATATTTTCTTAAATTTAAAATACTTAGATTAAATTTGAGTGTTGTCGCTCAAGTCTACTTTCAGGGTGTAAAATCATTTAGTTTCAATTCAAGGTTTTCTTTAAAATAGACCTATGTTGCCAAACATTTTCTTACACCTTAATATGAACCTGCCTGATCGTTGTCAAAATATTTATATATATTAAACTGAATGTCAATTATTTTATATGATTGAAATGTAGAATCCTGAAATAGAAATTTGTTTGTTTCTTAATCACATTGCATCCAGTATTTTCATAATCATTATATATGTAAATGCGCCTTTATATGGTATTACCAATTATATTATTATGCATGGAGTGCTTCACATGTTGCAATATTTGTAATAACTTTTGTTAATTGATTTAAATATTGTATTAAATTTAAAATTATTTGATAAAATTTGATTGTTGATGCTCAAGTCTCCTTTCAGGGTGTAAAATCATTTTAGTTTCAATACAAGGTTTTCTGGAAAATAGACCTATGTTGTCAAACATTCTCTTACACCTTCATAGGAATATTTATATGATATTACCAATTATATTATGCATGGAATGTCTCACATGTTGCAATATTTGTAAACTTATTTTGCAGTTTTATTTATATTGTATACAAAGGTTGTATTGTTTAATTGTATTTTATATTAACCAATTTGAAATGTATTATTTCAGTACATTAGAATGAAAGTCTGCAATGATGTATTAAATTTCATAATGACTTGTTTTTAATTAATACAAATAGTATATTTGTAAGTAGACATTTTTCGCAATACTCTTCATTGTAATCATGTCCATAGCAATACTTTGCCGGAAAATGTAATTAATTTTATGCTTTGAAATATTGCATAGTAGAATCATACCGGGTATCTCAAGACTGCTACCGAAAACGAAGCCGGGTGGTAGTTTTAGTGGCTACAAACACAATGCAATTAAAAATTTCGCATAGAAATGCGACAATTATTTTTTATGATTTTTTAAAAATCGTCATTTTTGGGTGGTAAATCCATAGTTTTTGCTAAAATAATAATTTAAACTCTCTTATATCTTAGAGTATTTATAAATTAAAGGGTATACACTATTATTTTAGGAAAAAATGTATTTACCACCAAAATATAGCAATAGTAAAAAAATTACAAAAAAAAAATGTCGCTTTTTTTGCAACTTTTCTGTTGCATTGTGTCTGAAGTCGCTTAAACTACCACCCGGCTTCGTTTTCGGTAGCAGTCTTGATATACCCTGTATAATAGTTTGAATATTGTATCTCTACTCTCCTTACATGGCTTAAAAACAAAGTAATCTTCAATATGTTTATCATTTTGCTAATTGAAAAGCATAATATGTTGTTTTAAACTGTTTATATGAATCATGCTTTTGCACCTTTATTGATTTGCAATGTAATGGAAGAGCAATTTCGATCATATCTTTAAATGATGATCTAGTGGACCATGACCTATCTCAATCTCAATCGTTTATTGAGGAGGCCCACGTATAGGAGTGTATGGATAAATATAAATTATTGAATTTCCTCAAATTATTGAATCCAACATTTTCGTTTTTTTATGCAGAATTTTTAAGAAACTATCTTCGTGATTAAAAAAATATTATGTTTAATCTATATATATATATGGTTTCAAGATACTAACATTATATTGTATTCAGACTTGTATTTAACTTATTTTGTATTCGATTTAATAATACATTTGTAATATAATGTTACACATGGAATGGCTTCCATGGTATAATAATTTGTAAATTTACACTATCTGGGGGCGCGGCCGAGCCCCCTCCAAGTCGAGCTATAGGCCGTAACATCCTTTTCTCGAAGCAATTCAGACCATTTTCAACCCCCTATAACTTCGTTGTGGTTAAAGCAAGAAGCCTGAATTTTCAGTTACTAAGTAGGCATTGCGTAAACACGGTATATTTAAAATTTCATTCAATTTGAACTAGTAGTTTAAGAATTATAATGTGTCAAACTTTCGTAATTTTGTCACTCACTGACTGACTGACCGATCATCAAAAGTCTAAGGCACTTCTAGCAGACATAGAACCTTCAAATTTAGAATATAATTAGTGTTTAGTGTCTAAAGTAAGGGAAAATTCAAACATTTCATAATTTGTGTCTAGTTTTCTAGATAGACCAACTGCGTGAATAACTTTGTAATCCCATATAAATGTATAGGATTACAAAGTTACATTTGCAGTTAATGAATCATTGTACCCGTATATAGTGGAATAATAGTTGTAGATACATATCTATATACATGAGGCATAATAGGAGGGGATATAGAGAGGGAAATGTGTATTCAGCCCATGAAACTGTACAACATTTCTCTAGAAAAACATGACGAAGGAAAACTTGCAAATAAATAGATTAAATAACTCGAAAATATCAATTACAATGAAGGAAAGAACATTAATAATCAAATCCGCTATATTTGTGATAAATTGATACCTACAAAAATAAGAAAAATCCATAAGACAGAGGCTTTAAGAAAAATCGTTAGTGATATTCTAGAAGTAAGAAGTACCGAAAAGGAAAAAAGTAGGATTCTACAAAAAGACGTGAGATCCCATCAAAAACATCCTATAAAAAAATTCCAAGTCTCGCAGCTCAGGTTTTCTACCGCAAAAAGTTGTGAGATGCATGTAATACCAAGTCGATAAATTTATTTAGTCCTTAAGGGACCTTCTATAGAAAGTTATTACGTTAGTTATTTCCATATCAATATTAAACATTCTTTACGTTTTAAATAAATAGATCGACTTGGCCAGTAGCATTATGTATAAATTGTACGATACATTATGTTTTCATGCGATGGCCAAGTCGATCCATTTATTTAAAACGTAAAGAATTTTTAATATTGATATGGAAATAACTAACTTAATAACTTTCTATAGAAGGTCCCTTAAGGACTAAATAAATTAATCGACTTGGTATTACATGCATCTCACAACTTTTTGCGGTAGAAAACCTGAGCTGCGAGACTTGGAATTTTTTTACAGGATGTTTTTGATGGGATTAAGTTTTTAGCACGCTATTCCTTTAATGTATCTAAAGTTAACCATAATGAAAACATTTCATTAATTTACTAGAAGCCTGTACTAATTTGGGTAAATTTATATCGCCAACTACTATGATCCAACACCTTAATATTTCTACGGTAGTTTCATTGCATTTTCTATGAATGCCAACCCTGTAGTTACTAACATAAAGAAACTGTAACTGTAGTTGCTAACATAACTTAACATTCATAAAGCTTAAGATATTAAAAAAAAGATATTAATATTATGCTTATATCTTATAGAGCGTTGGGCGTTAATTGTAAAATTTCTAGTTACGAGGGGTCTTAGAAGTAAAATATGTGATAATAAGATTTATAAGTAACATATGTAACATTTTTTCTTTTCAGAAACAGGTAAATGTGATAAATAATTTGTTGTGCTTCTTACTTTCACATTATTTACTTCCATACAACCTTACATCTCTTGATTGAGAAGAGAAATATTCTAAGTTGTCATGAATCGCTATCAAACGCAGATTTTTTCTTATCTTAGTGGTAGTTTCCTAAGATTATCCCGATTTAACAAACAAAAACCTCATAACGAATTTTAAAATATGTATGTTAGGGTCAATCAGAAGGTAAAATGAACGAAACCTAATGTATTTATAATATCATAACTTTTAATTACTTTGAAACTACTATTGCCATTGCCAATCATTGCTTTACCGGAACAGTGTAGACCAATTGTGCGTTTGACTTCACGTATCTCAGCTGTATAAAATGACCTGTAATATTGTGATCAATTGATTTTTATACATGAATTGTGAACTTTTCTGAATTTAACTAATGGATAATCACTGTATTGTAAATATATTATAAAAGAGCAACGCTAGAGTTTCTTGCCCGTTCTTCTCTAGCGAAGATAGCCTTGCGAACCGGGTGGTAGAGAAAAAAAAGTGACAATCTAAATAAGGATTGTTTATGGTATTTTCAGAATAACAAATTAATTTAGTTTTCATTGTTTATAAATAAAGTTATTTATTTTTGAATTTTATTTTATTTATTTCTTTACAACCAATATATGAATATACAACTACCTAAATCGGTAAAAAAAACCGGTAAGTTTGAGGCACAGATGTCAACCGGAAAATAATGCCATCCCTAATTAAATTAAAGATCGGTATCTCGGTAAAGTACCGATTGTCACAGCACTGCTACACATGTATATAACCACCGAACGAAAAGTAAAGAAGAACACTCTGTCAAAATATGTACTGGGTAGAAAGAGATGGACGATTAATTATGAATGAATTGTATAACATAATATAGACATAAAGTACATGTTTGGGCTTTCACTGTGTGAGTTCCCTTATGGTGTTAAAAATTTTGTATGGACTCGGCTGTCTGTCTTGTTTATTAGTCTGTGTGTAAGACTGTGATTACACCATGGATTACACGCACAGATTACACGAACGAAAAACGCATAATCTCAAACTTAGGTAGAGATCAAGAAGATAGAAAAAATAATAATTCATCGTCTACGTTATTTTGGCGACTGCATTGATAACATGCTTTTGTCATAATGTTAGGTACAGTTTTTATCTTTTCTCATTTTATTAAATTGGTCATATTATTACTATTCCATTTTATTCGATTACGAGTCTAAAATGTTTGTTTTAAAAAATATGAAAATATACCTCAAACAATACATTTAAATATATATTTAAAAATATATATTTGTAGTTCTAAATTTCACCACACACCAATAAAATTTAGACAGACGTTAATGAGCGCAAATTTTTACGTGACGAATTATGATTACTTTTTTCATGTATATTTAGTGTAATACTATACGCCAATATATAATATACACTTTCTACTATACAATTCAAATTAATTTGTAATGGACACGGGTTGAAATAAAATGAACTCCACATAAAATAATTCTAACTTTATTTCCTGTCACCACTATTCAGTCAATTGCAAAGCACTAAACTTCTCCACGTCGTAAAAACCTGCCTTCACTTGTCTTCCACCAAAAAATCTACCGTTTAAGTCTACTACAGCTTTAATAGCACTTTCTATTCTTTTGAACTCCACAAATATTCTCACAGCCTCGTCAGAAGCCGCATTAGGCATCTCAAATATTAACACCTTGACTACCTCCCCATACTTAGTGTTGCATTCATCTTTTACTTCCGGTTCAAGATCTTCGTCCACATCACCTGGCCCAACCATATTCTGAAAAATTTGGTATACAAAATATTATCATTGATAGTCACTGCATATCATTAAAAACAAGAAAAAAATATAGAACAGTTTAAAATTAATGGTCAAGAAGTTATTGTTATTACAAATTATTTTGATAAATACAATAGGTTTAGGAAATTACAAAATTACTGTACATTATTATGAGATTATCTATCTCAAACTACTAGTTTAACGCCAGAATACTAGGACGCCATTCAAGTAATAACTTGATCTTAACAGCGCACGGCCCACTTAGCCAGTACATTTAAGCGGGATTAACGTAGTTAAGCGCAACTTATATTTAAGTTGCGTTCCAGTATTCAGGCGTAAGAGACTTACCCGTAATAAAACAACTTTGCTTGGTGATTTCATTATTTCTGTTATAGATGGCTCATTCTTTGAAAGTTGTGGAGAGTTTGAAGAAGCATTTGGGGAATCTGTAAAAAAGTTTCAGGTGGTAAATAAAAGAATTATTTTCAATATTCAACATTTCAAAATTGGTATAACATAAATTGGGTATTTACCTGGGCCAGGTAATGATGGCATAGCAAATCCAGGCGGTGGCATAGTATTGCCATCTTTTTCATGAATAATTCGCCCACCTCTTTTAGATGTTTTCTCTACTTGCAAGGCTACTGACATACCTTGTTCTTTCTTACCCAAACCTTGACCTTCCTATAACATTGAAATAATATTAAATGATTATATTTATGACTGCCTCGGTGGCGTAGTTGTACTACGGTACGGTTACAAAGCTGAGGTCTCGGGTTCGAATCCCGGGTTGGGCAAAGATATTGGATTATTCTATTCATTATCAGCCCAGAGTCAGGAACTTGTGCCCGATATGGCGATAGGCTCGCTATGTGGGTGCCCTGGCACCCCTGCTTACCCCTTCTGGGAAAAAGTCGTGAGTTTATGTATGTATGTATGTATGATTATATTAATTGCCATAAACCAATAAAGAATAAAAATAAATAAATAAATTACACCCAATAGTCACATACATAGTCCTGCCCCCACACTATGATTAAGTCTTGTGTCGTGGGTATCAGGAACTACGAGAGACTTTTCAGTCTCTCAAACACCCAGACCTGAAAGAAATATTTGTAGGCCGCACAAACATTTCTCTCGGTGCGGGGATCGAACCCGCAGCC
Organism: Hyles vespertilio; assembly: GCA_009982885.2. Lineage (NCBI taxonomy): Eukaryota > Metazoa > Arthropoda > Insecta > Lepidoptera > Sphingidae > Hyles > Hyles vespertilio. The sequence goes on along the minus strand of CM042808.1, from coordinate 12,156,723 downwards.
TGTCTTCACAGGCGGCGTCTAACCGACAGCGCCACAGAGGCTGTCAAGTTTAAGAGAAATGACAAAACGTTTTTGATTTTAATAGGAGACCAATCATAACAAAGTATTCAATTTTTTATTTTATCATCTACATTGCAAATTGTCAGAAAATTTTATATTTTACTGCTTTTTATTATCAAGTTAATGTTATGTAACTAGTGTGGGTTCACAAAAAAAATATACGTATTTACGAATTAAAGTAACAAATAAATGTATCATGAGCTAAACATTTATAATTAACAATTACAATAATTAATTGTATTTATAATTACCTTAAATCCATATTTAGCCATAATTTTAGCTGCAACAGAACTGGCTCCGTATCCACCAATAGAGAAGCCAGGTGACGGGGAAGGAGTGATGTTGGGTATGGGCAAAGAAGGGGATAAAGATTGTGGTGGTGAGGCAGTTCCCGCTGTGAGGGATGGTGGAGGTGCAATAGCAACACCTGCTGCTCTTTTGCCAATTTCCTCGGCTTCCTCCTCTTCAGGTTGCTGGAATATAAAAAAATTGAGTTCAAAATATTTTTTATCATAACATTTCAATTGTTAAATAACATAGCATATAAGAAGTAAAACTAATCTATTGATATTTTAGACATATTCAAATTATTGCTTTAATTTATTTTACTATTAGGATTTAGAATATAATAATTACATTGGCAATGCCAATTAAATAAAAAGAAAACAAATTTAAGTACAAACCATAGGCACAAGTGTTTTTTCTGGGATTATATCTTCATCATCCCCAAATCTGCTCTTACGTTTTCTTTCTGATCTTTCACCCCTGTCATTGCCATCAAGTTGCAACCTCTTAGCCTGCATTTCTACAAAATTAACTATATCTTCAAGCACAATGAAAAAACTATTAGCACAAGTATTTCCTTCATTGTTTAAACTTTAGACAAGATAGAAATGTGAATATCTTAGATGGTAATTGTGTCAAATATAATTTGATGTGTAGCAGCAACATATACATATAATGAACTGTAATTAACTATACACACTATCTACTTCCATGGTTCTCAAGGTATTAGGCATGCATGCTGTTTTTCTCTTTTGTTGCTAATGCTAACTTCAACATGGTGGCACAAGCTACATATATAAAATTACCTTTAGCAACTTTTTCATAATCATTTGGCCACATTGGATCATACTCATTAGCCACATTCCAGTCAAAATCTCGAACATTTAATGATGCTGTTAATGTTTTTGGTTGTCTCTTTGGGCTGTTGGAATTTGATTCATCTTCTTCTTTCGGTTTACTTTTCAAGTCTATAACTGGAGTTAAAACCTAGAATGGATAATTTGTGCAGGTGAATACTGTAATATGATTCAATGTCATTTTCTTTATTACAATATTACTAGTAACTTCGAGAAATAGAAAAATTTAATATTCAATGAATTATTGATTCGAATATAATATGAGCCAAAAACTCCTAGAAACAGTTTTTCTACTAGAAGTGGTAATTACCAGCCAGCACGTTATACCTGTGTAGAACGTCTCAAAGCTTCTCTTTTGGGTTGTGTAACCGCCGCTTTCTTGAGCTGCAGCTGTGACTGCAGCAACTTAATGCCAGAAGACCAACCAGCCACCTTCTCCGTCCTAGCTTTTATCGTATCAACATCGTCATAAAGCGACATGTTTACCAGAAACGGTAAACACCACTATACACAAAAAAAAACTATACAAGTTCTATATTTGTAATAATTACGACACTGCCTTGTTATAATGAGTATAAAATAAACATCAATTAAAGTAGCGAATCAAATCTGATACTGAGATAAATATTTTTAAACAATTGAAACAATCAGCGTTGACTTTCGCCATTTTACATTTTCCATATTTTGACACTTGACACCACACTTGACACTGACTGACAGTGACAGCTCACAGCGCAGATGACAGCACAGACTTTTTTTTTTTTTTTTTTTTTGTTCTTTTCGTTCCGTAAGGAACCGGCTAAGATCCAAGACCATGCTGCCAAGTCGAAAGTATTTCTTGTTTCTTAAGTATAGTACTTGTGGACTATTCTTGATATAATATATAAGATAAAATATGTCTTCAGAAGTAGTGCTTCAATTTCTTGACTTTAAAGTCAAAACTCAAAGGTATTCATTAATATGTCATAAGTTTTCCCATCAGTGGATATTGGACAATTCCATTGGTGATTATGTACCTCTCAAGTACATATATCAAAGAAAATTCTTAATTCTTTACGCTCAAATTGGTATTTAATATCAAATTATATAAATCCAGTCAAGGGCCAATGCCGGGTAAATTAAAATATTTACAAACGCTCTATGTTAAAATTACCTTCCTTTAAATTATTAATTGTAAACCCATTCAGAGATAAATTAATTACTATATCTAGCATTACTAGTACCTATATAAAATGTGAATACGAAAGTTCAAATCACAAGACAGTAGTCAGTAACCACAACAGTAACCAAGAGTGCAAATATTCAAAATTCTAACGTTACAAAGTATATACTCAGAGTGCATTAATAATATGTAATAAGTTATTAATCATCTACAGTGGTTTCTTAATGTATAAAATAATTGAGAATAAAAATAGAGAAATCAAATTAAAAACCCAAGATCTTATGTACATTAAGACGAAACTATTTACAAACCTCAATATTTACGAACAATTAAATTTGCCCAACAGTACCAACAATAAAGTCAAACAACGCTGTGTACGTTGAACCATTTTCAAGAAGAGCCTGGATGGAGCGCGGAATTAAGTCCGTTTTTTTATAAATTTTAATCAGGTCACCCATCAGCACAAGGCGCTGAATGCCAAAGGATGAGCAATGAAAGAATAAATGAGACAGAGATTGCTCAACCTGAACATTACAATGGTCACAGTAAGGACTTTGCACCAATTTCAAACGAAATAGATGATAGTTTAAACGACAGTGTCCAAAACGAAGCCGCAAAACGGTAGTGTAAAATTTTCGACTTTTATAAAAACGACTTTTGCAGAACCAAGGTGTTGAGCCAATGGCGACATTGTTAGTAGCATACCATAGACCTTTATTTTGAATCTCAACTGTTTGTTTCCAATGCCTCGTCCACAAGTCGATTGATCTTCTTTTGAGGATAGGGACCACATCTGTGTGTGGTACAAAAAAATTTAGATTTCTACTGGAGTCAGGAACAGTTGTTGAAAAATGTGTAATAGTTCTGGCCAGAAAATCAGCCTTCTCATTTCCCAACACTCCCATATGAGAAGGAACCCACATAAATACAAGCTTAATATTATTAAAGAACAAATCCATACAAGTCTCCCTGATACGGGGAATTAAATAGTTAGTGTCAGCATTGAATCTACTGTTTTTAAGATTTTCAAGAACACTCATGCTGTCACTGACTATTACCCATTCATAACAACCATCATTACTATGTTTTATATGCCTTAAAGCAGCAAGAATAGCTACAGCCTCAGCAGTGAATATGCTTGCATGAGGGTCTATTTTATGACCAACGCCAGAATTCAAATATCCATCATAAATAGCAATTGATACAGCAGACTCTGTTTTGGACCCATCAGAATAAACAAATCTATAATTGGTAAATTTAGAAAATTTACAGTATACATCTTCTTTAGAGAATAAATTGTGATCAATAATGATGTCAATTTCAGGAAATTTACTATTAAAATCTCCCTGATAACATGGAAGAGAGGAAGATTTATGGATATGCAGATTTTCAAGAAAATTTACATATTGTGAGAAGCCTTGGAGAATATATAGGGAGCTACAAGCAGAAGATTGAGCAGTATGTTTCACATTTAAAAATAGGTGATTATTTGTTTTGCTGTATAATTTTAATAAAAACTTTTCTTTCAAATAACCAAATCTTATACTTAATGGGGCAAGATTGCACTCAACTTGCATTATGTTAATAGGGGTGCTTTTAAATGCTCCAGTTATTAACCTCAAGCCTTTGTTTTGTATATTATCTAAGATGTCTACCAATCTCTTATCACCAGCAAAAGACAGGAACCCATACTCAAAGTGGCTACGAATTAGAGATTTATAAAGCAACAACAATATTTTGGGATCAGCACCCCAAGATGTTCTGCATAAAGTTTTCATAATATTAAAGGCTCTATTAGCTCTAGCACTTATTAACTCAATATACCTTCTCCAGGAAAGATTATGGGTAAATGTCACACCCAAAAACTTTGCATCATAGGAAACTGGAATAGAGACATTATTAAAATACACAGAGGGACTTACAGATCTACTTTTACCAAAAACAACCAATTTTGATTTAGATGGATTTATGTCCAGATTTAAATAAGAGAAATATGCACACAGAGATGCCAAAGACTTGTTGAGAATGTTTGTAACATTATCCAAATTGTTCCCAGTGGTGTAAACAACTAAATCATCAGCAAATTGAAGATTTTTTACTTCAGTGCCCAAAACAAGATTCAAACGACGTATATACAAGATAAAAATTAGTGGAGAGAGTATTCCCCCCTGACATACTCCAACAGATGAAAGTCTTGGTCCATAATATTTACCATTGTACTTTGCATAGACTTCTCTTTCTGTTAAAAAATTCTTAATCCAGTGAACTATTTTGTTTGGCATTCCAATTGAAAGTAATTCGGAACAAAGTACATTAATATTAACACTATTAAAAGCTCCAGCAACATCAAAAAACACTGACAACAATAACTCCTTATTAACAAGACTATTATGAACATCCAATTGAAGCAGTCCTATGCTTTCACGGGCCGACACTCCCTTTCAGAACCCAAATTGATTAGCTGGAAGAATATTATTATGCTCAACAAAATATTCAAGCCTTTGTTTGAGTAATTGCTCAAATACCTTGCCTACACATGATGTAAGAGCAATGGGTCTATATGAGTCAGGACTCATTCGAGGTTTATCTGGTTTTAAAATTGGTACTAAGCAATCAGATTTCCATGACTGAGGTATGTCATTGTTTAACCAAAGGTTATTGAATATTTGAAGTAAGATGCAGAGAGCTTTGCGACTTAGTCGTTTCAACATTATATAAGAAACTCCATCCAAACCAAAAGCACTATCCTTTCTAGAATAAATGGAAGATATTAGCTCTTGTATTGAAAAAGGTTTGATTAAAAAACTATTTACAGAATTTGTTGCAGAATCAGAAGATAAATTAGGATGATTATTTACATAATCTGGAGTAAACTTTCGTAAGAAATCATTAACCCAACTATCATCATTAGTATTACAAGAAAATGTTTTGTTAAATTTCCGCATATATTTCCAGATCTTTGAAAGAGGAGTACACCGATTAAAAGAACTGCATAATTGGACCCAACTATTTGATCTTTCTGTTTTCAAAATAAGTTTTTTTTGAGCTTGTAACCTTTTAAACTCAACATAGCTTTCATCTGAGGGATTATTTTTAAAATTGAGATAAGCATACCTTGAATTTTGAACTGCTTCAGAACATTTTTTATTCCACCAAGGAAGAGGAGGATGTTTAATAAATTTCCTGCTCCGGGAGTTAATATTAGGTGTATTTGTAGGAGATATCATGTGTTGATTACAATATGGAAGGGATTTATTGATCGCAGAATGCAACAATTCACAAAATAATGTGTACATTTTCAATGGAGTTTCAATGCAACTTTGAGTTTGGAAATTTGACAATTCCGAATCTACATTTAGTGTATACATTTTCCAATCCACCATTTTATAATTGGGGTAGATGGGCAAATGCACACTACCATTATTATTTGCAGCACAACTATGTATATTATTATTTACTAAAACTTTAATAATTACAGGAAGATGATAACTACCGAGAGGATCATTATGTACAGACCAGTCCGAAGAAAGAGCAAGTGATGGAGAGACCAAAATTAAATCTAGAGCATTTGGACGCCACGTCAAAGAACCAACTGTAGTTACTTCACCAGAATTTAACAAAATCAAGTTATTGCCGTCAATGACATCCAAAATATCTCTACCTCGTGCATTAACAGAGTTACAACCCCACAGGGTGTGATGGGCATTAAAATCGCCAGCAAATATCATAGGTTCCGGGCATTGATTTAAAAACTAAGGATAGGCCCTTCAGTACATTGGGTACGTCAAAAAGATGGCTGTGTAAATCGCGCCATCTGTTGGATTTTTACGTCAATGGCGGCCATGAAATCGTTTTTCAATAATGCTGAAATAAATGTTTATTGACTTAAAGTTATATAATTTTTACTTAGCGGTGATAAGAAATGTTATCTTTTTTTTGTGAACTTTCGGTCATCTTTATTGCACCCACGCACGATACAATTGGGCATTTTTACGACGAATTACAGACCGGTGCGCTGTGACGTCACAACCGCTGCACTGGTCTGCAGACCAGTTTCGTGACAACACTTTTCTCGCTCTCCGCCCCGTCCATATATTTTACGTCAATGGTTCCGGGACAGACTTTATTAAAGAGTCAAATTTATTTTTATCAAAAGATGGAGAACAATTTGTAGGACAATAAAAGCTAACGATACTAATTTCTCTATTATTTAGATTAATTCTTATACAAATATTTTGCAATGAATTATCACAATAAGTATTAATTCTTTTGTAATCAATATTATTACGAATTAAAATAGCTACGCCATTATGTTCATTGCCAACATCGTTTCTTTCTACATTGTAACCTCTTATTGCAAATGTTTTTTTGGGTGTCAACCAAGTTTCCGATATGATTGCCAAGTGGATTTGCTTCTCATATAAAAATTGAGTTAGTAAGATCTTATTACTTAAAATACTCTGAGCATTCCACTGCATGACATTAAGGTCCATTTTTCAATAAGGAAGTGTTTCGGAGCGTTTGATGTAGTATATCTTTTATCGATGCTGAATTTATAGGATTGTCCTTCTGATTGATGATTATTTTAGTTAATGCTTGAGTCAATAAGTTCATGAAAAAATCTGATTTTGTTAAATTTTGAAGTTGAGTTTCTATGTTAGATGCAGTTAATTGTGGGAATGATTTTTCATTAAATAGCCCTGCGTATTGAGTATTTCTTGTTTTTATTTTATTTTCTTCTAATTTAAGTTTTTTTTGAGGGCAGGAGTTGGATATCGCTATGTGGTTGCCACCACAGTTAGCGCATTTCGCGTTTTTACTATCTACAGTGCATTTTTTAAAACTATGTTCCTGACTACAGATAGAACACACTTCTCCATTTTTGCAGAATTTTGCAATATGTCCGAATTTCATGCAGCGGAGGCATTGCTTAACCGGAGGGATGTACGTTTTAACCTCATGCCTCCAGGAGTCCAAGTAAACATATTCAGGTAGTTCTGTGGAGGCAAAAGTTACCGCCACAGTCTGCGTAGGCTGGTATTTTATTTGACCACTATCATTCCGTACTCTTCGCATGAAGCGCCTCACTTGAATAACATTACGGGAACTACCAATAAGAGAGAATATTCTTTTATTCGACATCTCTAGAGGGACAGAAGTAAGTACGCCAGTCGCCTCTGTGTCACCAGCAGGTATAGATGCTTTTAGCTCGAGTTCCTCCAGTAATTTTTTATTTTGTAAAAATACATTAGCGTTATTGGACAAATCAAATGTTATTCCTATTTTAAATCTATTAATAGATTTAAGATGTAGTACACCAGTGACGCAATATCTGCGTAAAGCGCGGGAAATAGACAGTCTGTCTTTATCGGTGAACATCTTTTGCTCTTTATGGTTTAAAAATACTACAAATTCTTTTTTATTGCTATTTTCGGGATACTTCCTAAAGTATCCCGGTACCTTATAGATTTCAAATTTGCTCGTGGAGTCATCATCGGAGTCCGATGAAGTCGATGAAGGCAGCCCATCGGGAGGAACTTTTTTCCGCCTTTTCGTGCCTCCCATCTTCTTCAAACAATATTGTCACTTTGCGAAATTACAAATAATTAGTTATGTTATAAGAAATACTATTAAAATACAAAGAAAATTGCAAGTAGCTTAAGGCAATTTTGGTTTTGGCGCCTTTCACTTCGAAGGTTCCCGCGCGAATCCGACAGCACAGACTAAGAAGCACAAAATTATAGTTCTAATTGTTAAAGCAACTGGCAAAAGTAAAAGGCAATTTTTTATAATATGTAACAGATGGTGCAATTTGGAGGAGACCAAGAGGAGATTAATACTTCTTGGTCTGTGGAGGAGACTGAGATAAATAAGAATTAGTATACCGGGTATCTCAAGACTGCTACCGAAAACGAAGCCGGGTGGTAGTTTTAGTGACTACAAACACAATGCAACTAAAAATTTGGCAAAGAAACGCGACAATTATTTTTTTTTTTATGATTTTTTAAATATCGTCATTTATGGGTGGTAAATCCATATCCATCCATCAGCCAAAGGAACTCCACTGCTGAACATAGGCCTCCCCCAATGATTTCCACAGAGACCTGTTGGAGGCAGCCTGCATCCAGCGACGTCCCGCGACCTTTACCAGGTCGTCGGACCATCTTGTGGGTGGACGTCCTACGCTGCGCTTTCCGATACGCGGCCTCCATTCGAGCACTTTCCGACCCCATCGGTCATCAGATCTCCGCGCTATGTGCCCTGCCCATTGCCACTTCAACTTGCTAATCCGGTGGGCTATGTCGGTTATTTTAGTTCTCCTACGGATCTCCTCATTTCTGATTCGATCTCGTAGGGAAACCCCGAGCATAGCCCTCTCCATAGCTAGTTGAGTGACTTTGAGCTTCCTACTCACAAGGCCCATAGTGAGAGGCCACGTCTCGGTACCGTAAGTCATCACTGGCAACCACAGATCACTCCCAATAGATACCTAATGCAAGGCAGCGGTTGCGCCCAACACATATAAGCTATCAGATAGATATAAACCGATGCCAAATGTCGCGTCATCAGTTTCGTCCAAGTAGTGGACCCGCACATGTCGTCGCACATTAGCGAAAATTACATTTTGGGAACTTAATATTACAGTTAATAATGATTTGTTCAATAAACTGGTGTGCAAAAAACTCAAAAAAATAAAGTATCTAAAAAAACGCAATAAGTTTTCATCGATAACTAATATTCTTTAAATTAATTTGGTCCCGAGCGAGCTCAATTTATACTGGATAATGTATCAATGTCAAACAGTCGAGTTGGGATGGAGAATCAGCCGTCTCTATTTCGCATAGCAATAACCGTAATAAGCCATCTTTTTTCGGCGAGATCACGCGTTCTTCTAGTGTTTGACGCATGTTTATAATATAATTAAAAGAATTATAAAGGATGACGCACAAATGTAGCTATATATGTCAAGTTATAGTTATGTTAAGAATATCGACGCGGAATGTACATTTATGTATCTGTCTCATTTACACAAAGCTGACTTGTCCCTTAATGAAAGAGACAAATAATAATTCCTTTGTTTCGAATATGGCAATATTTTGTTCACTAACCACACTGGGACCGCCCATAGACCAAAATGACGCCATTTTAGTTATGCTTTCGAAACCACAGACTATTAAACCAAAAACTGCATGAAATGTCAAACTGTGGCGTTATCTGTCAATCGGAGTAAACAAATCTGCACAGTCAAAGAATTTCGGATTATTCATTGGTTAATCTCGTTTGTTAAGTTTGTTTAGTTTGCTTATTAGTTTAGTTGTTAAGTTTTTAAAATGCCTCAGTGTTGTGTTAAAGGATTCGAGTCGAGTTCAAGCAAAAAGGACCCTAACATTTCTTTTCATAGGTTAGTAACTGTTTTTACGAAATACTAACAAATATGTGCTAAATTTACATTTTGGGTTTATTTTTATCATTTATAAATGTATTTGGATCTTGTTGATTAAGTTTTAGACTCTTCTAGGCGTTATTTATACAAGTAGTGTAAATAACAACCTCATTGTTTGTTTACACACAAGTTTAGAGATGAGTGGATTCGATACGAAATTATTCATATCGATATTATCATTTTTAAATATTTTGATCTTTATTTTTCAAAAAAAGAAAAAAATAGTTTATATTTAAATATATATTCAGACCGACAAACAAAGTGAAATTAAAAATATTTTTTAGATCCCTATAAACATATAAACCAGGACAAAATGGATACAAAAAATTGGAAGTTATTGGAACCCTGCAATAAATACATTTATTTGTTCATTACATTTTGAAAAAGAAAACAGCTTTCCAACAATATTCCCGGTAAGTGAAATTGTAGTAATTATGATATTTTACCTAATAATCCTATTAATAATACAACTGTTAATCAATAACAAAGATGACATGCAAGATAATTTGGACAATTGGTAGTCTATTGTCTAATGTTCTGGAGAACCTTTTAATGAACAGAAATAGTTTTATATTTTATTATTAATTATTATAATTGTTTATCTTAACCAACACTTTCATATTCATTGATTGAATTCTAAGTGAGACATAATGATTTTCCTCAGTCAAATAATAGTAATAAAAATCTACCTATGTTATTTTATTTTATTTGGTATGTATTAAATATCCTGATAGGTATTTTTGATTTTAGCAAAGAATGGTGCAACGTAATAATGAACGAAATGTATTAGATGCAACTGGGTGTTTGTCTCGACAGGTATAACCTTGTAACGGTTGTAACATGTAAATTAGTATTAGTTGGTCATATGTTTACATTATGGCGACTAAAAAAGTAACGATAATTGTAAAGTATAAGTATATTTTTAGGAATATCAAGAAATAATTACCTCCAACCGTCACATACATAGTCTGACCCCACACTAAGATCAAAATGTTTAATACATCATATTACTATTGTTTATGTAGCAGTTGCATTTTTATTAGTTTTGTTATTTATCATAATATTAATATTTATACATACATAAACTCACGCCTTTTTCCCAGAATGGGTAGGCAGAGGTGCAACCAGGACACCCACATTTCAGCCTCCGTGGCGTAGGCGGTAAGACGCCGTTTGTGAATCGAGAGGCCGCGGGTTCGATCCCCGCACCGAGAGAAATGTTTGTGCGGCCCACAAATATTTCTCTCGGGTCTGTGTGTTTGTGAGACCGAAAAGTCTCTCGTAGTTCCTGATACCCACGACACAAGACTCGATCTTAATGTGGGGTCAGGACTATGTGTGTGACTGTTGGGTGTTATTTATTTATTTATTTATTTCGCCTTGTATGTTCCGTCCTACGATGTTGTGGGTGGCGAGCCTATCGCAATATTGGGCACAAATTCCTGACTGTGCTGATAATGAATAGAAAAATCCGATATCACTTTGCGCGACCCGGGATTCGAACTCGAGACCTCAGCTTTGTAACCGTACCATAATACAACTACGCCACTGAGGCAGTCAATATTTATACATAAATTAAAATCTATAGTCCACATTATTCACCGCTTGTATGTTTATGTATGTATGTACCTTATGTTTCTTTTTTGTTTGATTGAATTATTCGAAAAATATTTTTATTCTAGTGCTGATTTCCTGCCTTCGTTCGCGATGTCTGCTACAATTCCTTTATTCAAAATCAAAATCAAAATATTCTTTATAGTTTAAGTTCATTTCATTTGGCGATCTAGTGTTGTTACATAGTTTATTAAGTCTTTTAATTATTTTTATTTTTTTCGAGTTTCATATTTTTTTATATAAAGCAGCTGTTAAATAAATAATTGTCGAAAGAGACTGACTTCTGTTATACAGGGCTTCCTAGTTCAGGAGTCAGGGTGTTATTATGTTGTAAACATGTTGTAATGAAATAAAGATTAATTATTATTATTATTATTTATTCAAATAGTCTTTCAAAAGATCTTTTGGATTGTTCATTTCTGCTACCACTGCTTCGGAACGTGTTGTAGCTGTGAAGAAGAAGTGGCGCAAGAAACTTCGTCAGCAACACGAACTGTCTTCTTTTTTCTTTTTTTTATATCGCCATTTAAAATTACAATAGTTCATGTCACAGAACACAATAATGTCAGTTTATTTAGTTAATTGTGTTTATTTAGTTAATTGTTTAATTTCTATTTTTACATTTTAATTGTTAATTTTGTGTAGATATTTTATTTCTATTTATATATTTAAGTTGTTACTTTAGTGTACATATTTTCATTGTTGTTTGCTAAATGTCTGTTTTTTTTTAGATTTTAGTTATAATTTGGCAAAATAAATATTGACATGGTGAAAATTGGTGCTTAAGGAAAAAAGTGTGGTATATTCGAAGTCGCAACCGAATTCTAGCTATTAATAAAGTTGTATTTTATCTCACGTGTGTATTATTTGACAAATCCAATCCAATCAGGTAAAACTTACCCATCAAATAAATCATAGCATGAAAAAAATATCAAAACATTGACCTATTATTATCAGATTTAATTTTTAAAGACTTGACTGTCAAGTCCTAAAATCCCCTGTTTATACTCAATTGACATGTAAAGCAAAAATTAAAAATGTTATATTAATGTTAGTCGTATGCCACTGTTGATGATCGATATCGATAAAAAAATTTGGTACTAGCGTATCACTATTTTTAGGGGCGGAGCCGCCGCCATGTTTGTGAATCAAAGTGGTACGCGTCACGTGACCTTATGTTCCATCCCCTCTATTCTTTAATCATTGTATAATTCCCAGAAATATCGATATTGTAAAACATTAATGTAAATTAATTTTATTAAATGACAATGTCACAAAATATATATTGATTTAAATAAAAATTGCAAATTACCATAATTCCGTACGTACCTATTTTATGTAATTTGAAATAGTTAAATTTGTTAACAAGGTACTTTTACAATATTTTTTTATTTATCTTTGGCGTAATTAAATTTCCTTTTTTCCCTCTAGTTGTATACGTTTTCAAATATAATGGGAGGGTATTTATCATAAGTTTTAGTATACTAAGTTTATTGAGAATCAAAAGCACAAGCTATTGCACTAATTTTAACATACGTTGTATATATCATCTCAAAAACATTCATAGTTCGTCAAGTGGGTTTCATCGTCACTTGTCGATATTACATTTACTACAGCCGCCGTCAGAATTCAAGAAACGGAATAAGTTATTGTAGCCCTTTAGGGCGTGAGGTTTAGTAATTTACTATTTCATATTTTTATCTGATCTTTTATATCAACACTTAATTTGGGTATTTCGCCATTATGGTATACAAAATACACGGTGAATAATAGAAATAAAACCGTTACATACTAAAGTATAAATCTTAATCCTATTTTATTCGTAGTTAGCGGTTGCCGGTTGGTATAATTTATCAGATCAGGCCGGTGAAAAAATATTATCAAACATTTAACAAGTTGGTAATTAAGTAATAGAAGCGATCATAACACATGGACTTACTGGCAAATCGAACTATCGATACATTTTTTTATTTATCGACTTATGCCTCATCTCTCCAGTGAAGTCCACGTGACCGCGCTGCAACCCGCCCACCCCCCGCGCAGTTCTCTTCGTTAGCGTTTTCGATTCAAAACAAAACTATCGTAATGCGGTATCTATTGGAAGTGATCTGTGCTGGCAACACACAACTATCGAAGACTTTCGATTTAAGGCACTGAGGTATTTTGGACGAGAAGACGTCGCGTAGTTTCCCGAACGCTGCCCAACCGAGTTGGATTCGACGATTGACCTCTCTCTCGAAGTTGGACCTGCCTAACCGGACCACTTGTCCTAAATAGACATATTCGTCAACAACTTCAAGAGTCGAGCCCCCAACACCGATGGGGGTGGGCACAACATGGACATTCGACATGATCTTCGTTTTGTCCATGTTCATTTTAAGACCCACCTGTTGGGAGACTCGATTGAGGTCTTCGAGCATAGTGCTAAGGTCTTCCAGCGATTCTGCCAAGACTACAATATCGTCGGCAAACCGAAGGTGAGTGATATACTGGCCGTTGATGTTGATGCCGAATCCTTTCCACTGCAAGAGCTTGAAGGCATTTTCCAGCGCAGCAGTGAACAGTTTCGGAGATATGACATCTCCCTGTCTCACGCCTCTCTGTAGTGGAATAGCCTTCGTACTCTGATGTTGTACTTGGACCGACATGGTGGCGTTGTTGTATATACACTTCAACACTTCGATGTACCGATAGTCGATATGGCACCGCTGGAGAGACTGTAGCACAGCCCAAGTCTCGATCGAATCAAAGGCTTTCTCATAGTCCACAAACGCTAAACAAAGCGGCAAGTTATATTCCTCGGTTTTTTGTATAACTTGCCGAAGCGTATGGATGTGGTCTATGGTACTAAAGCCTTTTCGGAAACCGGCTTGTTCGGGAGGCTGGAAGTCATCAAACCTGCGTTCGAGACGATTTGTGATAACCCTCGAAAACAACTTATAGACATGGCTCAGGAGCGAGATGGGCCTATAATTCTTCAGCAAAGTGTTATCACCTTTTTTGAAGAACAGTACCACCACGCTCCCGCTCCATGCCTCTGGCGTTGAGCCCTCGAGGAGAACGGAATTGAAGAGCCTCTGAAGGTCTTTCAGTATCGGCGTTCCGCCCGCTTTCAGAAGCTCTGAAGTTATTCCGTCCTCGCCCGGCGCCTTGCCGTTTTGTTATTTGGTCAGGGATGCTCCTATCTAGTGGTCATGGTCTGCCCTAATATAGGTGCTACGAGTACGCGACCTCGGCCCCCGAGCTACTGCAGTCACCTTAACTTCCCGTCCGTGACTGCAGTATCCACTCCCTCAGACCATACTCTCCATTCCTATAATATCCTCTACCCACAATGACGTTGACCCACAATGACAACGCCGCGCGCGACGTTGCCAATTTGTTATCTATTCGTATCTACAGGTCAATGAAATTTATTTACACAGGATGGTTGCGTTTTACTCTTATTTGGAAGCTATTTAGTTTGTTTGAAACAAACAAAATCTCATTTTTGGTATTATTAATTTTAGTGCCGTGCCGAATTCATACCTAGGACGTATAGCATACATAGTGTAATTTAATGCCCATCGGTCGCATCAACGTTGTATACCATGCCTGTATACCTTCCATATTGAAAAATTTTCCATGGTATAATCTGTGGCGCAATTTGATTGCAAAACAAAGCTGACAGTTGCATCCAGCTTGCACCCCTCCCGCAACCCCTGCATTCCCCACGGTCGCCAGTTGCTCCAATGAGTTGCTCTGAAAAGTGAAAACCGGCGTCTGCGCCGCCATTTTGGCCGCCATTACATGTTGTCAAGTTGACAGTTGTTTACCTTTGTTGTTTACTGTGTTAATGGATTTTAAATACTGCGTATAGTTCTAATCTTTATTAAATACAAATTGTATTCAAGGATTTGTGAAGGTGCTGGAATAAAATGTGAATATTCATGTTGCGAGGAGCTGTTTATAAAGTGGCAGCAGAAAATATGGTTTTACTTTTCTCAAGGGGCTCCACCTGTACCAGAAATAAAAGCTATGTCAAGACAGCCTTACGGCATTAATATGCGACCAAGCCACATAATTCCGATAAGCTTTTAAACATTTGGAATAAGAGACAATAAATCATCATATTTTGTGAAATCAAAACCCAGGTTAGTTATTCAAACAAACTACTTTATACGCTTATGTTTTCATATTTTGATGATAGTGGTAACTAAGTGTACTGTTTCTTTCTTTGCAGATAGAACCAATAATATAGGTGGGGCGTATTTAAATATATAGACAAAAATATAGTCTTGGATAGACACATATCTCATTAGCAAGATAAAATTGATGTCTATGAAACGGATTGCCTGCATACCAAAATGAGTTACATAAGTTAAATGACCAATATGTCATACTTGAAACAATAAAGAAGATTAAGGTATTTGATAATTGAATATTCATCAAAGTAAACATTAATTATGTTCTTTAAAATAAAAATGGAATCTAACGAAATTAACTAATTATTGTCCTTTTAATCATCAGTTGTCTGAAAATTATTTTATAAATTATTACAGTAAAAAGTAATCATTTTAAAATCAAAGCAAGAACATTTTAAAGTGATGTATATGTTTTAGTTCTAATTGTATCTGCAAGTCACCATTGTCAATTAATTACTCTTATTTATTTTCAGGTCAAAAGCTGTGTCAGAGTTTTCAGCAGAACTATATCTGCTGCTCTCCTTTACACGACAAATTATTGTAAGTATTGAAAAATCATATAATCAATCTGTTTTATTTGATAATTAATGTTAATGCAGGGTAAAAGACTTGGTTTGTGTTCATGAACTTGATGAAGATTTAAGCTTTTATTTTGTGTCATATATAGCACATAGAAAAATTGTAGGAATTGAAACAAAGTTCCTTATCGCGCGTTGTGAAAGGGGGCTAGAAGGAAAAAATTCTCACGAAAAGTTGTAACGACACTTTAAAACGTTTGAGAATCGATTTTATTTCTTTATTTGAAAATGATGTCATACATTTTATTTAACTCTCATAAAGGCAATAGAATATCCCAATACATATTAATATGTTAAAGGCTATAGTAAGAACTAAGAACACATTCTAGCCTAAAATTAAGTGGGAAACATTGCGACATTTTCGAATTTTCATTAAATATCATAAATCAAATTGGTACAAAAGAAACATAAATTGCTTAAATATGGGAAAAAATAAACATAATGATGGTGGTACCCAAATGATTCTTGATTCTTTGATGATGACATTTAATTAAAATTACATAATAAAACTGTAATAAATTGATTTTCGATCCTCCTTAATAAAATTATTATTATTTACAATTTTAGTTTGTTACCCTGCTATCAATCATCATCCCTAGATTTGACTACGTATATTTGCCAATTATTATTAAAATTGAGCCTACTGATTAATTTTATATTACATTATATTTGTTAATAATAAAAAAATATTATTTTTATAACTTAAGAAATAAAATTTTATTACAATTCCTTCACAAATTAATCGAAAGGAACTTCGTTCCATCCGGGTGTCCCTTGACACCTCTCAAGTTTTTTTTAAATTTCTCATGCATATGATTATGCATTTAGCAATTTGCATTAGTAAGTCAAACTCAAATTATATCTTTTTGTAATTATTTATATTTTTTCATTCCAGCAACATATACCGATGAAAGCTCAGTCAGCTCGACGACAAATAAGACTACTGCAATAGTGGTCTTTTTTTTAATAAAAACTACTAACAATGCAGTAACAGAAAATTCTGAGCAGCACACATTTTGGCCAGAAGCAATAAGAACAAGAGAAAAGTCAGTACCCGCTATAAAAAAACAACTATTATATTGTACTATTATACTATTATTATGTTAAAATGGTTTATGAAGGTGTGGAAGTGTTTAAAATCATATCAAATTAATATAATGAGACACAAATATTTAATTCAGGCCCTATTGAAAAGAAAATCAGACAAATTAGTATAATTATAGATAAAATGATGCTAACTGCCACACCTCCAGTTGAACCTCCAAATCTTTTTTAGTTGCAAGATTAATCAAATTTCATAATAATAGTTTCAATTGGTATGATGACTAGACAATATCAGCTATAATTTTAAATAAATTATTTGAAAATGGAATTTTTGGACAGTCAAATCATCAAAAGAAAATATGTGATATTGGGAATATACTTAAGCAGGCCCATTGAGAATGCACGAAAACTCACTTGCGGGCCTATGCTGCTGGATGGATAGTAAAGAAAGTAATTAGTTACACAAGTAGTTGTGAATGCCAAGACAAGTTAACGAGAGATGGAAGACTTGGTATTTACAATAGGCATGACGAATTATTTTAAAATCATGTTTTATAATATAGATACACATTTATTATATACGAAATAATCGATATTTCAAGAACTAACAAAGGTTTAACACAGTTTTAAGCCATTTTTCTAATAATCTTTCAATAGTGCACAGAAAAAGCTAGTAGGTTATGGTATCCGTTATAACGTCACCACTAGGTAAATATGTCATTGTATCTATGCGCAGCGAAGAAAGTTAACGAAACAAAACATATTTCGTTTGATAAAAATGAATTCAAAAGTCTATAAGTGGTTCCGGTAAAGTTCACATTCCACATTTGTAAAGAAATTGGTAATGTTTACGGCAGGTTTACATAGGCGTGACGTCATGCGTCGTGGCTAGTGTTTCTGTCAAAATGGCCGATTGCTATATTTTGTACATTTATTTATTGAAAATCTTGTTAATCTCCAATTCTGGATTAAAACTAAAACATCGTTTTAAACCCTTCTAATATGTTTTTCCCCCTAACATCATAAAATATTTGATATTTTGATACTGTCGTCACGCCTATTGGATTAGTATTTGAGAATTAGAGATTGTTCATAAAATTAAGCACAAGTACCTATTTGAAGGAGCAGTGATGTTTAACAGCAATACTGATAACAGTGAAATCTAGAATAACATGTAAAAATATATTTTCTTTAATTATTCGTTGTAAAGAGTACTGACATTTCTAGAGTAATGAAAGTTACTATGTTACCAAAATTTCAGCAAAAAGATGTATTATTTAAGTACAAAAAAGAAAAACATTCAAAAATAAATCGTTTAATAAATATTTTTAACTGTTTTATTCACAATCTATATATTTTTCATCTAAAAAGTTACACCTACTTTATTATTTTGTTAAGTTTCTTTGGATCACTTAAATGTGATTTATGGAGACTTAACAAAATAATAAAAACGAAAAAAATATTCTGTGGAGCCGCGCGCAGCGCTCGCAACTAGGCTGAATACAACTACCTTTGCCTGTATTACTTATCATATTTAAAAGGAATAATCTTGATAATCTGTCAACCGACTTTTGTGAACGAAAGAATGAGCGGCTAAAGCTAAAGATTATATAGGCGAGTTATCCGTCTGTTTCTAATTGGTCTGTGTTGTATACTAATTCTATACATATGTATATGTATATTATTAGGCCAGCTCTACACATGGGATGGAAGTTAACTTCAATGACAATAACTTAGGGCACCAAATAAAAAAGAGCCTTTATATTAAGTATTTCTGTACGCTAAGGGCCTCTTCTGAGCGACGCGGACGACCTACGCGGTTGTCCGCGACGGACGGTAAAATGTATCAATCCTATACAACGCGTTCAAGCGACGCGGAGCGTCCGCGCCGCGAAAAGCTGTCCGCGCGTGGATCGAAATCACTCCGCGTCGCTCGTCCGCGGCGCGGGCGTCCGCGCGCGGACGGTCATGCACTTGTACAGACTTGTTCAGTGCGCGACGGACGGTCGTGCGACGCGGACGTCAATTACTATCGTCGTCATAGAAGACTCTAGTTTCGCATGTTACTTCTCAAATGTCTTGATGGACATTTTAAAATACATGAAAAATTTCATTTCGTCTTCTTGCAATTCTGAAAATAAAGTTACAAATTCTCCTTTAAAAAGCCTTTTCGCAACGATTGGATGCCCATTAAATCTTCTTATACCATGGCGACGATTTCTGCTATTTAATAAATAGTCATCAACCACCAAATTCAATTTTATATCCATAGGCTTACTGTTGTCACTGTATAACTCTCAATCGTGCTCCGCGTCAAACTGAACGATGATGTGATCCGCGACGGACGCAAGCACTAATCCGTGCGCGGACCGTCCGCGTCGCACTGAATAGGGCCTAACTGCTCACCATAATTTGTTAAGTGATTTCTTCCATGTAAGCTTTAGAAAAACCTTTGATGTTATAAGCTCTGAAAAGTGAACTCTATGTATTCTTTACACAATATTATAGGCCCGGCTTGGTGTTGTACACGTATCACTACATAGTATAAAACAAAGTCGCTTTCTCTGTCCATATGTTTTTTTTTTTATTGCATTGAATGGCGAGACGAGCAAGCCGTTCGCCTGATGGTAAGTGATACGACTGCTCATAAACAGTAGCAACATTCCACTGCGCTCGCCATCCTGAGACATAAGATGTTAAGTCTCAATATGTCCAGTAGTTGCTCTGGCTACAATGTCCTTCAATCCGAAACACAACAGTGCATTTAAGCAGTGTTGTTTCACGGAAGAAGTAGACATTGCGGCGGTACCTACCCAGATGGCCTCTCACATATGAGAGACCTACCACCAGTAAAATATGTCCCTTTGTATGCTTAAATCTTTAAAACTACGCAACGGATTTTGATGCGGTTTTTTTAATAGATAGAGTGGTTCAAGAGGAAGGTTTATGTGTATAATAAGTGCATATTATTGTAGAGAAATCTATATGCACCCGGGCGTAGCTTGGCCGGGCCACTATAATGTATATACATCGTTTTTTTATTTAATTCCTAAATAAAAGGTGAAATATATTCACGACTTCCTGAATGGCACAATCGAGGAGGTGGAATTGAAACAGTAAGGTCTTCTTGGTCATCATTTTAAAATATGGTTTTTGACATACTAAAATTGACATGTGCTAAAAATGTCTAGTCTAATAAAAGTTCCTAGCTTTCTTATAAATGGTATTTTAGAATGTTATATGTAATCAATTGGAATGGGATCATTAACAAGCAAGGATACTAGGCGTATTAGTTTTGATAATACATTTGCATTAAATTCTGCATTAGCCGTTCCTAAATCGATCCAAGAAGAGAATGTGATAGAATATGAAAATTTGACACCGGTATTTTTTTCTATTTTACATTGATTTACTTTTATGAAAAATGGACCCACTCGTATCGTTCAACAATAAAATATATATGCTACATATTTATTGCAGGAAGCGGGTGACGAAATCATTTTCAAAGGAAGTAACAAAGTTGTAAAAGAAGATTTAAGCCCTGAAGATGATATTAATTATTGGTCACAAAGGATTGAACATCTTAAAAAAGAACACCATTTGATTAATCAAATCGTCGAGGCAGAGTACGATGAAAAAATTAAAACTACAAATAAAATATTTGAAGCGCCTAAAGTCACTCATAAAAGGATACAAAAAGTAAAGCCGTGTTTTGATTGGAGAGCCAAGGTAGTATTACAATTGCTGGGTATTTATAATTATTGTGCGTGCAATGATTGCGTGAATTGAAATAAATATTTTATATAAACGCCAGGCTAGGCACTAATTAATTATTTTCAGTTTTCACCCTCAGTTCGTTATTATAAGTTGTTTTCCATGCTTGCAGATAATTCAGTGTTACGAAGACAACCCTCATCAACCATTAGTGTGCTCTGCCATGGTTCAAGCATTTAGTGAATGCGTGACATCTTGCAGAATGGATGATTGAAAAAATATTTTTGTTTTATATGTAATCTTTTGGATATATTATTTTGCTAGTTATTTTGACCATTATTGCACGCACAATAGTTTTGATGACAACCTTACCTATACTGAACTGAGGTAGCTTTTGTTTAAGAATTTATAAATAACGTAGAAGCCCATGTATAGAACCACAAACTTATCTGGCCCGGTGGCCAAAAGTGGAAACAAATACGTCATTTGGTACTGTCAATATATCTGCCAGTCACTGACATATCCGCCATTGGTTGTTTACTCAATGTATTTATTTTTCCTGCATTTTTTAAAACTAGTGAATAATGCCGAAAACTTTAGAAAGTGATGCTAGGAACGTTAGACTTCAGGTATTAAATTTTACGTAGGAAGAAAAGCGTCTTTAGACATCAATAATACCCTTCGAAAAATTGTATTAACGCGTAGCTGCCACCAAAGGTTTGTGTTGTCAGCTTTATAAAAATAAATTCCACGAAAACAGAATTATGTACGTACTAGTAGAATATAATATGTAAATACATACCATAAGCTAAAATTTATCGGTACGTGCGTGGTGGCCTGTTGGTAAACGGACCAGATGCGGTTGCCAATATGTTCACTTGGTCGCGGGTTCGAAAATCAGGGCACACTTCTGACTTTTCGGACTCATGCGTGTATTGATAGTCAATAAATACGCACTATAACGATGAAGGAAAACATCGTGAGGAAACCTGCATACCATAGCGATTTATAGAATTTCTATGGTATGTAAGTCCACCGACCCGCATTAGGCTAGCGTGGCTATAAGGCCTGTGATATTGCCTTACCACCCTCAATCGTACTCTCGATTGTAGGGGAGGATACAGATACACTTGTGTAAGGGTTTTGGAGAGCGATTTGTTAGAAATCTTGTGGAGGAAAAATAGCATGCAGATGAAACTGGTCATTTTTTCGACACTATTGATCGGATTGAAAAATCTTACTTTACCCACTTTATTGCAATATCTATTTTTATTGGCAACAAAAAATTCGATTACAGCGACGCTCCCACCGGGTCAGATAAGTTTGTGGGACATAGGCTAAGATGTTTATAAAGCATAGATGCGTTGTCCGAGCTTTATAATGGCAAGACGTTTGGAAGGTATTTGCCTCCCTTGCAATTAGTCACGTTTCAACCAGTGTCGCGGATACACGTTTTTCTGACTATTTGTATTCTCGAAACCAAATGCGGAAAAATAGATTAGAGTGATTTAAAATAATGTACAAATGATTCTGAAACTGTGAAACAAAAAAAATATTTTATTTAGTGCGCAAGTACACACTAATTTAATTTTTTATTAAATAAAATTCATAAATTCGCTCTCAAAGCGACGTTTGACAGCTCTCGCCACGTCGCGTCATCCCGTACTTCATGCTTGGTGCTACGTCACACGCGCTTTGGCCAATAACCGTGCGGCACTTATTGTTACGTAACTACCGATGTCTATTCATCTTCTTCTAACATATGTTTCTTGCTTTTTTACCATGGACGTAGTATCAAATGCACTCGACATTCGAGTTCCACCGTAAGGGACAGACATAAAGTAAAAAAAAAAACTTTTTATTTTTTATGCAAATATAATCCTATTTTTCAATGTATTCTATGAAATACTAATTGCAGATGTTAGTAATAATGAACGTCTACATTTATTTTTACCAATATACTAAATAAAATGCACTTACCAGTGAGAGGTTATATTTTCATATTATCGTTTAGATAGGCTATCACAGCCAATAATAAAGCAGCACACCATACCTTTTGTCTTATAAGTTTCAACACTCTTTTACATACATTTTTGACCGCAAATATTCGTAAAATACTCAGTAATTCAAGTTTCTAACAAACCGCACGTCTTATTTGTTTGGGTACACGCAGTGTTGCCCTACAAAATTATGTGAAACTATGACAAGGACCGCAAATTGTGTTTTGTCACTTTCATTTTTTAAGGTTTATGCATAGATGTAGTATAGAATATAGATCGGCAATGTGTCATTTTGAGCGCGACCAAAACTGATTTACGATTGTGTGCGTGAAGTTTACATGTGTGCTTGACATATAGTGGTGTACCATGCACTTTCGATACTATCATATCGATATCGATATAGCTGTCGGCCTGTAGTTGTGAAATAAAATGTTATGGATATATGCAACATTTTATTATATATTAACAGAAACTTATTGTGTTTATTTCAATACAGATTGATAAACACACAAATAAATAAAGATAAATTTTCATATTATTTGAAAACATTTTGTTTGAGATGTTTTGTATGGGTCTTTATGTTCACCTTAACAAAATTATTTTTTTCATTGTCATATATACATAGTACATACACCTAATTAAACTGAGAACAAAAAACACTTTTATAAAATAAAACTATAATTTACAAAGTTTTAGGTTTATTTTTTTCATTTTTAATTTCCCGTCGCGAAGTTTCGATTACTTTACAGCTTTCGTAGTCACAGAGTGGACTCAGTCTGTAACAAAATCCGTGATTATTAGTTTTTTTTTCATAGAGTAACATTCGCGTAAGTCTAAGAAACACACTTTTACTATATGTATACTAGAGTTAAAAAAATATGCTTATTCAAGTCAATTAACTGACTTGTAACACATTGGGAAGTGTTGGACGCCTGCTAAGCCGCGTTGGAGGTGTACGGAGGAGCTTGTAGGAAGTCGTTGGATGCAGGCAGCTTACAACAAACTGATGTAGACATTCTTGTGGAAGGTCTATGTTCATTAGTCGCATTCCTGGGGCTGAAGAAAGAGACAGTTTAATAAACTATGAAGCTTTTCTCGATCACGTCACCTAAACGAATGTTTTTCCTATGAGAATTATAAATTTTAAACCTATACCTAATGTTATGATAAATGAATAATGTTGCTTCAAGGTTTGGACGATGATTCTGTGCATAGAAGTAACGCATATTTTATAATAATATCGAAAATGTTCTTGTTTTACTATTATAAATTGACAGCCTCTTGGCAGAGATTGAAACAGGTTCTTAATTCATAAATCACACACATGAAGTGTTATAATAATTATCCACAAATATAAAAAATGAGAAAAAGTAAAGTGATAACTAATATTGTAGAATGAATACTATAATAATGGCCGGGCTAATATGGCCGAGATAACGCCAGGTAGAAGAAGAAGAAGAATGCACACTATCACAACATACTATAGCTCCATAAAAATGTAGGGAAACATGTGTTCTCATCGACTATTTTATCGACAACCTTTTATTGATCGAACCTGTCAGTCAATCCCTAGCAGCTTTTGGTTGAAATTATTGTAAATTCACGTATTTGATATTATTTTTTATACGCAATGGATGCTTTCAGCGTATTTATATAATGAAATACTATATTCTTTTCTACCGATATGTATACACCGATTTCCATTTAATTCTATAATATCGTCACAAAATAGTATTGTACAAAAGTGGCCGATACCTGTGAAAACTTTAATTATTGCGGATTTTTACGCCTGCATGAACCACACCTTGGCACTGCACAATGCACTATAATAAACTATGTTTAATAAATATAACCAGCTACTGTAAAATTAAATAAATTATGAAAATAAGCGAATTTTGTTGCTCGCTTAGTTTGACATATTTCGACTCTGGGTCACTGCAGGCTACTTCTGTGTAAACGCATGGTCGCATCTTGCATCTCGCTTTAACATATGAATTAAATTATTCTATCTCTTTCACATTGCCGATCTATGTTTTATACTAAATCTATGGGTTTATGCATAAGTCTAAGTGAGATGGACTATATATGTCAAATGCATGTCAAGTCTATTGATACTACGTCTATATTTTTTACACTTTCTTCGAACCAATTTGAAATTACAATACGCATCGCGCCATTTTTTTGTGCCATTATGTTAGTGTATGACGTGTCTATTTGTAAAACGTCATTGGACATAGGCTTCTTTGTTATTTTAAATTGACAGGTACTCGTAGATACAAAGATGGGACTAATGCACACTATAACTAGTAATAAGCTAGATAACTTCACATTTCATAAATAATTATATGCATATATAGAAGAGGCTAAATTATCCCGACATAATGCAATGCATCATCTCATAATTAAGCATTACTGAGGGCGAAACTCCTCTACTACCAAGAACGGAGAATTCAAATAAAGTTAGTTGTATTACGCCCTAAATTCATATCCACAAGAACCGTCTAGGTAGTCACGTCAGATTCGCATCCAACAGACCAAAACGCTCTACTTAAACTTAGTTATAAATAACTACGTCGAAAAGGTTGCGGTTATTGCAGTAGAAATTCTGTTCCTAAAGAATTTACAGAGGAAGGGCTAATCCTCGGAACAATGGGTAACATAGAAGTAGCGCTTTTGACATTTCAACGTACACTCTAATTTTGACAACAAGAAATATTTGTGCTGTGATCTCTTTTGATAGTTTCAAATTCGTAGACACACAGGTAGATATTCATACATGAATCATTATTATTTATTTCAAATCCAAATCCATTTTTTTATTTATTAAAAACTTGTATCTTATCTTTGTAGCTACAGAACAAAAAATATAATACGATGATCTACTTTTTTTAAAAGGTGTTCTCTGATGTCCTCAGTTATTATTACTAAGATAAAAAAGAAACTAGCAAAAATATAAGTTAACTCCCATGAAAACCCATTTTGAATTAGCAGTTTAAACTTCCGCATGTAAATGTAAAAACAACATTACATGTGTTTGCGTTACTCTGCTAGTACGCAAAGCCTCTAAAGTGAAAATTTTTGCTATGGACATGATGATATCGAAAATTATGAAGAATATCCGAGACCACAGCCCTCGCGCGGTGGCCGAGCGCTTTTTACCACTACACTACCGGGTAGGTATTTTAAAGTACATGCCAATTTATGTAACACTAGCTGTGCCCGCGACATCGTCCGCGTGGAATTTATCAAAAAAGTTAATTAGTTCGTTCAGTTTTTTTTTATTTTTTGCATTTTTATTTTAATTATCAACTTTGTAACGAAACCATACCGCAATCTAATTCTACGGTGGCGCCATCTCTTAGCGAGCAGCGCTAAACTCCCGGTACACATTTATTTTCAGTATTTTGTATTAGCTTTATTGAAAAATTTCTTTATACAATATTTTGTAAATGTGATATTGATTCGTTGGTGGGAGAACTGGTGGGAGGCGCCTGACGTGACGGCCTAGTGGTGGCATGCGCGTGAGCTGCGTGCGGGCATTGCAAATTTACTTTATTTTTCTAAAATAAAAGATTTTTTCTAAAATAAATGTACCCTAAGTTACTCCTTGTTATATTAATAATAATAATAATAACGTTTATTTGGTTTAGAGAAAGTAACACAAGTTCAATTAAAAAACAAACTATTACAAAAAAAAATAACATAAAAAAGTAACTAATACAATATATGCTCCCTAAACCAAAAAGGTTCAGCTTATTGCCGCAGCCTGAGCTACGGCGCTGGTTTTCAGCTGGACCTAAAATATATGGGTCTGGGTGTTTGTGAGACCGAAAAGTCTCTCGTAGTTCCTGATACCCACGACACAAGACTCGATCTTAGTGTGGGGTCAGGACTATGTATGTGACTGTTGGGTGTATTTATTTATTATTTATATTATATACCAGGAAAAAAAATACATAAAAAACTTAAACTTTATAACTTTTGCGTAAAAACATATTGTCCACATTTTTTAAAAATAATTGAAAAAATAAATATGTACGAGGTAAAAAATAAAACATAAAAACAAACTTTTTAACTTTTGCGTAATAAACAATTGTCCACATTATGAGAAAAACATTGACACATTAAAAATAAAAAAACACGTAAACAAGAAAATAAAATCGTTAAATAGGTAATAGTATAACATTCAACACACAAATATTCAATGAACTGGTATAACCGATTAGTTCTCATAGACTACAGACAGACAACAGTGAGGAAGAAAACGCAACAAGCAAAATCACATTTTAATTTATAATAACATCGAGGGGCTCATTAAATCTGTATACCCTCTATCTGCTGTTTAAGGAAGTATTCTTTAATTTTATACCTAAATGTGCTAAGGGATACCGACCGATTTCTAAGTGGAGGGGGAATAATATTAGCGGTATACTTAAAACTACCTTTGAAGGCGCTGGTTTTGTGATTAGGACAAATCAGAAATGCTAGACGAGCTCTTGAAGACATCTCGATTTTTTCGAATAAATAAACAGGTTTACGTGTTTTTAAGATGCCAAATAATAGGGTTGTAAAATGAGCGCATCGTCTAAAGCCCATATTCATTATCTGCGCCTGATTTAAATAAGGTGAAACATGACTTCTCGGCGGTATGTCAAAACAAAATCTAGCACAAGCATTCTGAACACGCTGAATTAAGTTTTTAGATTTAGAAAGAAGTCTTGGTCCGTACACGGTATCAGCATAATTAAATTTTGATAAAATTACTGGATCTATACGGTTTATACGAAGTTTTAAACTTAAATAGCGACGGGCATTGTATAAAACTTTTAAACGATAGAAACAATTACGTGCTAATTGACAGCCTCCGTGGCGCAGTTGGTTAGACGCCGCCTGTGAAACGAGAGGCCGCGGGTTCGATCCCCGCACCGAGAGAAATGTTTGTGCGGCCCACAAATATTTCTTCCGGGTCTGGGTGTTTGTGAGACCGAAAAGTCTCTCGTAGTTCCTGATCCCCACGACACAAGACTCGATCTTAGTGTGGGGTCAGGACTATGTATGTGACTGTTGGGTGTTATTTATTATTATTATTATTTATTAATTCATTAATATGATTTTCAAATCTTAATTCTGAGTCCATAATTAAACCCAAATTTCGTGCCTCTTGACATTCAGAGATAGATTTGCCATCAATGTTTATCGTTGGTTGAAGAAGTCTAGTTTTTGCCTTGTTGCCTCAAACCTAAAATCATGAATTTTGACTTGAATGGATTTAAAACTAAACAATTTTTTGTAGACCAATGATTTAACCTGTTCAAGTCATCGTTAATTTTAACCACGGCTGAAAGCATTTTCTTCGGTTGAAACGATAAATATAGCTGCAAATCACCCCCATATATATGATACTTGCAATGTTTTATAGAATTTATGATATCAGCACAATAAAGGATGAAAAGTAAAGGCCCCAGAATAGAACCTTGCGGCACTCCTCTTGTAACCCGAGCTAGAGAAGATGTAGAAACGGATCCATTACTATTATGAACCTCGACTTTTTGTGAACGATCAGATAAATAGCTGTTGAACCATTTAATTGTATTGATGTCAAATCCATAGAAAGATAATTTGGAAAGTAATAAAGCCACATTTATCGTATCAAAAGCACGAGAAAAGTCCAATAAAACAAGAATCGTGCTCATACCAGTCTTGCGCTTTCAATATATTATTGGTAACATCGAGTAAAGCTGTTGTGGTACTACAGTGTTTGCAAAAGCCAGATTGAGCATGAGGCAGAATGTCATTTTGCTCCAGGTACTTAGTTAACTGTAGATATACTACTTTTTCCATAATTTTGGATAGACATGGTAAAATGCTTATTGGACGAAGATCTTTAGGTGATGAGGGATTCGTGTTTTTAGGTAAAGGTCTGATAATAGCCGTTTTCCATAATTCAGGATACGTACAGGTACTGATCGAAGCATTGATAATTCATGTAATTGCTGCCAATGAATGGGGGAGAAAAGCATTTCTAAAGAAATGTTATCGACACCTTGTGCATTAGACTTAAGCGAGTGAATAATTTGAGAAACATCACGTTGGTCGACACATTTTATGGTAAACGTTAAAGAATTGAATGTATGAAATTGAAAATAAGTTAAGTCTGATAAACTAACGACATCGGCGCCGGGGATCTCAAGAAAGTGTTTATTTAAATTCTCAGTATTGGTGAGATAAGCCGGAAGTTCTATATCTGGTTTAGGTGGAAGGACATTTAATTTAAGATGTTTCCATAAAGCCTTTGGATCTTTTGTGCGATTAATATATTGTCCAAAGTATGCTCTTTTCTCATAATAAATACTTGAATTGACTAGTTTTTTCAACTGTCTGAATAATCTTGATGTACCTCACTTTAGCTTTATTAGCTACCTGATAAAAAAAAGTCTCCTCAAAATCGGTCCAGCCATTTCAGAGATTAGCCGGAATAAACAGACAGACAGACAAAAAAAATTTAAACATCATTTTCGGTGTAGGTATCGTGTATATGCCAACCCGCACTAGGCCAGCGTGGTGGACTATATGGCCTAACCACTCTCAGTCGTACTGTCGATTGTAGAGGAGGCCCGTGCCTTGCAGTGGGACGTATATGGGCTGATACAGATCGTGTATATAACGATATGTAGTAAGACTTTTTTTTTATTTTCGCTTTAAAACAGACACTTCAATTTTATTTATATGTATTGATGAGTAGTAAACTAAAATATACATTTTTTTTTATTATCGATAAAATGTGCAGCACATCACTATTGAATATGTCGTAACTAAATTGTGTCGGCGCTTTGGCCGTTTGTGACATTTGACATAACTCATGGACGTAGCATCAAATGGACTCGACATTCGAGTTCCACCGTAAGGGACAGACATAAAGTAAAGAAAAAAGCAGGGATACCAGGTCATATATTTTCCCATAAATATTTTAACTAAATAAATAAATAGACGTAACATTCAAATTCATAGTCCTGACCCTACAAATGATAATCTTGTGTCGTGGGTATCAGAAACTACGAGAGACTTTCTGGTCTCACTAACACCCCGATTTGAAAAAAATATCAATTCACTCAAATATTTGTCTCTTCTTGAGCTGGTATCGAAACCGCGGCCTCACTTTTACATCTGGCGTCTAACCAGCTGCGATGAATGATGCGGATGAAGGGCGTCAGTATTAAACAACGTGACGTTTTGGAATATTTTCACAAAGGTTAGAAAGCAAAAAAGGAAAGTTGGCTTTGTATAATTATTAATACTTATATCATTTACGTAACTCGAATAATACACAGCTAGTAATGATAATATATAAATAGAAAGAAAACCAGCCGAGTGTTCTATAAATTATAGAAGATCAGAGAATTCATAGTAACGTAACTACTAAGGATAGAATAACATCCTACTTTATTTTATTTATTTATTTTAAGAAAGCTTACAAACAAGTGTTTACAATATACTTAATATTTCCATAAATTAAGTTCCTAATAACAAGTTTCTACAAACGAATCGTAAATAACAAAGGTACAGAAAACCTATTGATATAGACCTAAACATTTCTCAAATGTAACAAAATGGAAAAAATATACCTACATATTTTTTTCTTTTCTATATCTTAATTAAAATAAAATTATATAGCAAAGTATCGAATGTGTAATAATACAGCGCTTGTACAATTTTTTAATCATCTGGCTTTTTTTTCCTGGAATATTGATTTTTCAAAAATACATTTATGCACTTTTTGTTTTCATCCATATCAGGCTCATGTGTCCTTTCAGCACTCTTTGTTATTCCCCACAGTTTCGGATTCGGTCATCTGTAAAAATTAAATCTAATTAATTAAAGAATAAAATATATGTAATTAATATGCGCAGAACAAAATATAAATTGAAATAACGTAAGGTAACGTGACGCCTCGGGTCAAGGCGTGTGTGGATTATTTATTGCATTGACTTTAAGTTTTGGCACTCAAAGTCTGTAAGTTGTAAACATAAAATCTTTGTTTTTGTTGATGAACACGACTGTTTGTGTCTAAAATAAAATAAATAAAAAATAAAGAAGTATTAAGCTTGGTGGATTGGGTGCATTTTTGTAATTTTTTCGAATACAGACTTCAAATTTGAAAAATACAACCTAACTGACTTCGAAACTACATTTTATAATTTATAGATTATGCATGTTGTAGCTTCACTTAATACACAGGAGGACAATTTATGAAGACAGGCTGCCGGGAGACTGATTATAGAAGAGGTTTCATTCATTTTCGTCTCAAGGATGAATACTCTGGATTTATATTATTTAGATTAAATAGATTATAGTTTACCTTTATTTCGAGTGGCGGGAGAGAAAACGGTTTTAAGAAAGTTATAATATGCTTAGTCTTCGGAATGCAATTTTTGAACGAGTGTGTTTACCCAGCTGTCTAATTTTCCGTCACATCCTATTATAGAGCCACAAAGTTATCTGGCCCGGTGGCCAAAACTGGAAACAAAGACGTCATTTGAAATTGTCAATCTAACTGCCAGTCGCTGACATATCCGCCATTGGTTGTTTACTCAGTGTATTTATTTTTCCTGCATTATTTAAAACTAGTGAAAAATGCCGAAAGCTTTAAAAAGTGATGCTAGGAACGTTATACTTCAGGTATTAAATTTTACGTAGGATGAAAAGCGTCTTCCGACATCAATAATACCCTTCGAAAAATTGTATTAACGCGTAGCTGCCACCAAAGGTTTGTGTTGTCAGCTTTATAAAAATAAATTCCACGAAAACAGAATTATGTACGTACTAGTAGAATATAATATGTAAATACATATCATAAACTAAAATGTATCTTACTCGTCTCATTTTACGTTACGTGCGTGGCCTGTTGGTAAATGGACCAGACGCGGCAGCCAACTTGTTCACGCTGGTTGCGGGTTGGAATCTCAGGTCACACTTCTGACTTTTCGGAGCCATGCTTGTATTGATAAAAACGTGCTATAACGGTGAAGGAAAACATCGTGAGGAAACCTGCATACCATAGCGATTTATTAGAATTTCTATGGTATGTAAGTCCACCAACCCACATGAGGCCAGCGTGGTGGGCTATATGGCCTGTGATATGGCCTAACCCCCCGCAATAGTACTCTCGATTGTGGAGGAGAATATAGATACACTTTTTTAAGGGTTTTGGGGAGCGGTTTGTTAGAAATCGTGTGAAGGAAAAATAATATGCAGATGAAACTGGTCATTTTCTCGACACTATTGATCGGATTGAAAAATCTTACTTTACCCCATTTATTGCAAAATCTATTTTTA
Source organism: Hyles vespertilio (assembly GCA_009982885.2). Lineage (NCBI taxonomy): Eukaryota > Metazoa > Arthropoda > Insecta > Lepidoptera > Sphingidae > Hyles > Hyles vespertilio. Next base: position 12,124,448 of record CM042808.1, on the reverse strand, counting down.
ATGGCAACACCAAATTCGATTACAGCGACTCTCTCACCGGGTCAGATAACTTTGTGGCTCTATAATTTGATCCACAAAACACGCGAAGGTAAACCTTTTGAAAAGCTGAAATAAAATGAATGATGGTTTAATTTACCATAAAACCAGGAAATGCAAATTGTTATAAGCTGGTATCCCGAAACATAATATAATCCAACTAATTTAAAATCATGTACAAAATGGCGTCCTCTTCGAGTAGTATACAGATTGTCATAATAAACAAAGTCAAGATAATTTGGTCGGATAATACTTTTAAAATACGTATTTTTTATGCAAATATAATCCTATTTTTCAATGTATTCTATGAAATACTAATTGCAGATGTTAGTAATAATGAACGTCTACATTTATTTTTACCAATATACTAAATAAAATGCACTTACCAGTGAGAGGTTATATTTTCATATTATCGTTTAGATAGGCTATCACAGCCAATAATAAAGCAGCACACCATACCTTTTGTCTTATAATCAGTTTCAACACTCTTTTACATACATTTTTGACCGCAAATATTCGTAAAATACTCAGTAATTCAAGTTTCTAACAAACCGCACGTCTTATTTGTTTGGGTACACGCAGTGTTGCCCTACAAAATTATGTGAAAATATGACAAGGAGCGCAAATTGTGTTTTGTCACTTTCATTTTTTAAGGTTTATGCATAAGTCTAAGTGAGATGGACTATATATGTCAAATGCATGTCAAGTCTATTGATACTACGTCTATGGACATAACTGCACTTTTTAATTCGGTCGCGTAATCATACCAACATAGCAATTTGACGTATCAGGAGCGAATATGAGCCGTCCTTAGCACATACTATTTGTCTCAGTCTCTCCCATGATTTGGCCTAATGGAAAAAACAGGATAAGTATATGAGTATGTTTCAGACTCCTTCTATGCATAGTTCTTGTTCTGAGGGGTAATCAGTTGTCGACTTCTTGTGGTTATAGTCGTTATTGATCATAGACGTAGTATCAATAGACTTGACATGCATTTGACATATATAGTCCATCTCACTTAGACTTATGCATAACCACTCACACGTCCACGTCACTGTCACTTATTTTGACAGAAATCTTCCGATTCCCGCGTTTTCAATATTCATAAACATAAAGCATTATATCCTAGTACCTATTCTAGCTACAAGGAAATAAAAAATACCTTTAAGTATCTAAAACTATGCAGAATTATTAGATGTGACAATTATTTTACAAATATAATTCAAATGTGTTGTAAACAAATAATAAAAATTCTATACAGATCGAATTTCAATGGTTTTTCATTTTCAAATCATGTTTTCACCCATTAAATCATATTACATACCAATAAAATCCATTTGTAAATAAAGTATATACTATAAGCTTTCTTTTGATATCCATATTTTAGTACTTAAAGTTATTCTTATCTTATAAAAAACCAAAAAAATATACCCATAATCACATAACCAATTTTTGTTACGTTTGCGTTTTGCTATTATTGCTTAGTGACTCCCGAGTTCCGGGTTACGATTTAATGTTGCCAAGTAAGAACGAGATGTATGAAAATAACACCTGGATGATCGATGAACTTTGATCGGTATTTTTTTTTGTTTAATTATGTGTTTTAGAAATCATATTTAAATACAAATTACATACTGGTGAAATGATGAAATATGATTTTATAGACTATGTATGTAAGGGGATCCTTGTAGGCAGAAATGCAGTGCTTTACTTGCCATACACAGATATTTTAAAAAAGCATTCGTTCGTTTTAGATGACTTTAATTAATAGTAAATAAAAGAATAAACAAAATATCATAATATAAAAACGCCTAATATTTTATAAATAGCATGTATTTGCAAGCACATTAACATTATGTTTGCCAGGAATTTAATAACAACGGCGCTGCAAAATAATTTATCCACAGACCAAGTAGTACTACAGACGGCCGACGCGCTTAACCCCTAGACTAGGGATGAGATATACTTGCAAAATCAAGTACCAGGGCTTCTAAGTACGAGTACGTAAAAATACTAGGGTTCAAAACCAGGGTCTAATATATTGTAAAAGTATTTTGTAAGTATGAGTCGGCAACCCTTCGCGTCCCAGCCGCGGCGCAACGTCTATAAAATACTTGCATAGGAATTCAATTCGTATTTCATAACAAATAAGGAGCAAAAAACGCATAAATAAAAAAAATACTTTGTAAGTATTTTCTATTCACGAATATGATTGTGATTCTTATTTATACTAAGTAAAGGATAGTTTTTCTATGGAAGTATTTTATGTATAGTGTTCCAAGTTCCTCGCGCACCGACGTATAGCGGCGCCTAAATTTGAAAATACTTGCATAGGAATTCAACCCGTATTTGAAGGCACATAAAGAGCAAAATAGTATGAATAAAAAATACTTTGAAGTTTAAAGTATGTGTTATTGACAGATACGATTGTGGTTCTTATTAATATTCTATTATGAATCGTTTTCCTATGCAAGTATTTTCATGTGTAGTTTCCAGATCTCTCCGCGCATCGACGTACTTTCATACTTATAAGTATTTTCTGTAAACTACAGAAAATACTTATAAGTTTTTTCTTTTGTTTTTGTCTTTTGTTTATCTTTTGTATATGGTGTTATAATAAAGAGTTATTATTATTATTATTATTATTCTGCTCGTACCAGGGCGCCGTAATTCGAAGTGAATACCTGGTTTTAAAACCTGGTATCGTAAATACGTCTCATCTTTACCCTAGACTGTCGTTTGTCATGACTGTAGACGGTTAGACAGTCGGAAACGCCAGGCGCGGCTTCAAGCAAAAAGTAACCTACTGTCATTGAAATAGGGTTCATTTTAGTGTGATATAAAAAAAATTTGCAAAATAACTCAATTGATGTAACTTTTTTCAAATTCAGATAGTATTTGTGTAGATTAGAAATAAAACCCTTCAAATGATATAAAAACTATTTATTTCATTTCATTTATACATTCAAAAGTATTCGTCGAAATATACAAATGTGTTTATTACAAATATGACATTTTAAGTTGAAATAAAGTACACTTTTTCCTTACGTAGCTACAATTTTACCAAGGTTCCCAACTAGGGCGTACCTAAATGGGAGGTACCAAAGATACGTAAAAAATGGTTGCCTGTAAAGTCGGTTTTACGGGCGAAGATTTTACGTGACAACGTCTTTTTCTCGGTAGAATATTTATTGATATGAATATAATTAAATTGCACAATAGGAACAAGGAATTGAATGAAAATAAGAATTGCACAAATTTTAACTATAGAAATATATTTTGTTTACTAAAACATTGTACATGTAATGACGAATCTAAGCACTCCATATTTTCACTATAGACACAGCTGACGATACTTTAACCACACGTGTGAACTTGTATTGTGACGCTTTCTTGTTTTTCCAACGCCAAGAACGTTCGAGAAAGACAAAGACAGAGACACAAGCATGCGCCGATTCAATGCGCCTAATTCTCTAGTGCTGCGCGCGCACCGTTACGTTACCGGGCGTTACACTTTTTCATAAGTGACTCCCAGCCGCAACCTAATTTAAGACGTTGTCACGTCAATAAGAAAAATCGTATTTTGCCTGCTCTCGATTGTCGAGCTCGTCAAGACGATTCCTCTGACTCCAAACACGGGGGGTTTACTTTAAGAAATGACGGAGTTATGCCTGGACAAATATTTTAGGGGAGAGAGGGAGGAATTTGGGGATTTGGTTGGGGCCAATCTGTAGAGCTCACCGAGCCGGTTCCAAAGATACCAAACTCGGTGGGTCTACGATCTATATTGGCCGAGATAGGATTGGGGGGGGTGAGGTAAATTTTCGGGGTGGGGGTAAGGGAGGGGGGGGGGGGAGGAAGGTTTCGTGGGGAGGCTAACTTAAATTAATTTTTTGGAGGTAAAATATTTTTTTTGGGGGGGTAATTTTTTGCGTAATTTGGGATTTCTGGCGGGGTCAATTTGTAGCCCTCACCAAGACGGTTCCGAGGATACCAAACTCGGTGGGTCTACGACCTATGTTGGCCGAGATAGGATTGGGGGGTGAGGTAAATTTTCGGGGTGGGGGCAGGGGAGGGGGGGGGGTAGGTTTCGTGGGGAGGCTAATAGGCACTATTTCGGAATAAGGGTGGGGGAAGGCAGGGGGGGGGCTATGGGACAATTTTGGAAAAAGTGGGTGAAACTGAAAAATAATTCTCTAGTGCTGCGCGCGCACCGTTACGTTACCGGGCGTTACACTTTTTCATAAGTGACTCCCAGCCGCAACCTAATTTAAGACGTTGTCACGTCAAAAATGTAAAGCCTCTTATATTGGATTATATTTACATAAGCATGTGTACTATGTTATAAGTAATAGAAATCTTTCATCATAAATAAAATTAGATATTATTAAAATTCTGACATTTGGTACATTGACTTTACACATTATTCATTTAAATATTTATATGAAACTAATATGAAGGGGTAGTAAATAAACACAAAAAACGAAATCGAACAAACATGAATTTAGATAATAATAAACATTTTCAATTGAATTAATTAGGATGCAACAACAATACATGTATTTATAAAATTATGAAGTGTCTACTGTTTGTGATTGTTACATTCATAGAAATCAAACAAATATTTGGAGAGAATATTTACATTTTTGATTATTGAATTGATGAGTAATGATTTCTTATAAGTTACGAGCATTATTTTCCAAATATTCAATTGTTTCCTTGACGTCACTTACACTGCACGTTTAATACGCGTATTCACTGCACATTAATCACTGCACAAAGCAATCCTTTCTGGTCATTACATTTGCAAATTCACTAAAAGAAAATACAAGTAAATCTATCGACGCATTTGTTGTAAACAACATGGCGGCCCGAGGCGCAGACAGGCGCTGTTACACAATTAATGCTGGGCATGCATAGAATGGCTTAACACATCATTATTCGCCAATAGATGTCAGGAAGTCATATTTTCAGTTTGTATTTCAGTTTTTTTTTGCAACATTTTTTAAACATTAATCCTAATTATTAATATTCCTATTTCCTAATTAATATCCTAATTAATATATTAACATAATATTGTTCGGGTTCGATTCCCGCACCGAAATAAATATCTGTGTGAAGTAGAGGTATTTGTTTCGGGTCTGGCTATTAGTGAGACCAAAAAGTCTGTTGTAGTTCCTGATACCCACGACACAAGACTAATTATTTGTGTGGGGTCGAGACTATAAATGTGACTGTTGGGTGTATTTATTTATTTATTTTATTACATTTTTGGATATTTAGGAGACTGTCCCGCCCTCACACCCGGCACTGCAACTCCTGTAAGCCAGGATCAACAGTGGCACGCAATGTAATGACACCAAGCATTGAAGCTAATACGGAGAGTCTCCGGGAATGTCTAACTTGTCTTTAACCCGCAACGAAATGAATCAGAAAGTTAAATTAATAGGAGGAGTTGGAAATAAATAATGTCCACTTCCCTCCGTGCAAAGCGGGTGACAAAACATTGAACTAAAGAGGTAAATGACCTCCCAAAAAGACTTTTACAGCCGGAGAAGCCTGCTGTAAAGCATCACGGAATTCATTATTACATTTAAATGGGACCTATTGTGTGAGCTGTTATACTTGATTCCAGTAATAGGTATGGCAAAAACGCCGGAAAGCACGGAAATTCGTCCTAGTCTATTTTTGGATATTTGATTACAATATATGACATCATATTTTCAATAAAAAATGATGTCTCGGATTTGATAATGGCAGCTTTTCAATAATTTTCGCCAGCCCCCAAACCATTTAAAATCCACTAAAAGCAATGTTTCCCAACCAGGACCAAACTACCAGATTTTGTGGAAAATCCACTAAGTTGGCAACACTGGTGAAAAAAAAGCTTGAAAGATGGCCGCCCATGTAAGTTCTTGTCCAGACGATATTTAATACAGATGTTAACCGGTTTAAAATAGCGCGGGGGCCAATAAATAAGTTACTATCTACGTGTAATAACATGAATGGAATATAAATGACTTAGTCCTATCAAATGTTAACATTGTTATACCTAGTTTTTTAATGTATTTATTGCTTTTGCATTAATGAAATTTTAGCGATCGAGACATGCAAAGCTGTTATCCTTTTTTATAGTGTTTGGTTTAGAAACCAAATTATAGTTTATGGTAGGTATAGCGTAATCCATTACAATCAAAATTGTAATAGTATTTAAAAATTACGAATAAGGGTAGGTAAGTGGTGGTTGAAAATTAAAACAAAATAAAAATAAACAATTATTATTATTTCAATCTGTCTGTATCAGCCCATATGCGTCCCACTGCAGGGCACGGGCCTCCTCTACAATCGAAAGTACGATTGAGAGTGGTTAGGCCATATAGTCCACCACGCTGGCCTAGTGCGGGTTGGCGGACTTACATACCATAGAATTTTTATAAATCGCTATGGTATGCAGGTTTCCTCACGATGTTTTCCTTCAACGTTTTTAGTGCGTGGTGATTGACTATCAATACACACATGACTCCGAAAAGTCAGAGGTGTGCCCTGGGATTCGAACCCGCAACCACCGTGAACATGTTGGCAGTCGCGTCTAGTCCGTTTACCAACAGGCCACCACGCACTTATATCAATCATTTATTCCTAAATATTTATTCAATCAATGAATAAATATTTAGGAATAAATACTGACAATTTCAAATCTATAAACTAATAATTAAAGATTTGTACGATTTATTAAGTTTTTTTTTTTATTTGGCCCGGCATAGTAGCCCGGCACAGTGCCTCTGCCTCTGCCTCGGCTTCTGCCTCTGCCTCTGCCCGGGCCTCGGTCTCCCCCATTTCCACACTGCCCGCTCAATGTAAAGTTCAAGTTAACTCTTAGCATTAGTGATGGTTTTTTATTTGTTTAATTGACACAAACTATGCATGCACTCTATTACTGAAATAAAAAAATAAAACACTCACGAGCATTCTTGCTTTTACATTGATGACCTAAAATTGAAAATGTATTTTTTTTTTATTGCAGTGAATGGCGAGACGAGCAAGCCGTTCGCCTGATGGTAAGCGATACGACCGCTCATAAACAGTAGCAACATTCGACTGCGCTCGCCATCCTGAGACATAAGATGTTAAGTCTCAATATGTCCAGTAGTTACTCTGGCTACAATGTCCTTCAGTCCGAAACACAACAGTGCATTTAAGCAGTGTTGTTTGACGGGAGAAATAGACATTGCGGTGGTACCTACCCAGATGGCCTCTCACATATGAGAGACCTACCACCAGTAAAATTTGTATTGTATTTTATTATTTAATAATGTATTTTATTATTTTTCTTTTTTATTTCAATAAATTTGTCCAATTGTAATACTAGTTTTGTATCAGAATAACTACGTTAGTAAAGCCGGGTACAATTTATAAGATGCGGCTGATGAACGCAGCTGAAGATATTTAGAAAATTGAAGATTCTGCCGCGCCGCGTCCAAGAGACCCTGAATATTGTACCACTCTTCAGCCGCGTCCGGCAGTCTTATAATTTGTTTTTGGCTTAATAGTAGATCATTTCAATGTTCGGATTATTCACAGTCGCGCATCTATACTTTATCGTAATGTACGTAACGGTTTGCGGTCCCTGATGGCGGATTCCATTCCGTATATATATATTTTTTAATAGCCTAGATTGTGTCCCACTGCTGGGCAAAGGCTTCCCCTTTATCATTCCATTTGACCCTGTCCTCGGCGAGCTCTTGTGATTTTGGCTCGAATGTATCCAACTCTATAAAAATTTCTATAGTATGTAAGTCCGCCAACCCGCACTAGGCCAGCGTGGTGGACTATATGGCCTAACCACTCTCAATCGTACTCTCGATTGTAGAGGAGGCCCGTGCCCTGCAGTGGGACGTATATGGGCTGATACTGATACAGTATCCAACTCGTCTTTCCACGGTTTGGATGCATATTTGGAGAGGAAATATTGAAATACTTAAACTGAATTAATAAATTAATTCTTTGATATTGAAAATTTAAATCACCATATAATTGGCTTCATCATACTTAATTTATAACAATCACATCCAACATCAAACATACCACATATTCTAGTTTGAACAAAAACTTTGGAACGCAAACTCTGATCTTACAAAAAATGGCGCGCGACTTTCTACGGAATCTGTCTGTATCAGCCCATATGCGTCCCACTGCAGGGCACGGGCCTCTTCTACAATCGAAAGTACGATTGAGAGTGGTTAGGCCATATAGTCCACCACGCTGGCCTAGTGCGGGTTGGCGGACTTACATACCATAGAATTTTTATAAATCGCTATGGTATGCAGGTTTCCTCACGATGTTTTCCTTCACCGTTTTTAGTGCGTGGTGATTGACTATCAATACACACATGACTCCGAAAAGTCAGAGGTGTGCCCTGGGATTCGAACCCGCAACCACCGTGAACATGTTGGCAGTCGCGTCTAGTCCGTTTATCAACAGGCCACCACGCACTTATACTTCTACGGAATACTGGAAATCAATTAAAATATTGAATTGTTTTGATATATTTTCAATTATCAAATGGCACCTATTTATTCTTTATGATATGTTTTCTCTCTCTAACACTTTATTTATCATTTTTTCATAGAATTAACACAGAAATATTTAATGAATACCGACAAACAACGACCGTGATTTACTTTCGTGTCTAAAAAACTTTGAATCACGCGTCGAATATGGCTTATTTTTAGATAATTGATAATTTTTAATGTAAAGGTATCTTTTAATAAACAATATAACAACAATAAGAGAGTTAAAAATCAATATTTAGATTTTTAAAAAATCCTGCGCACCACTCGTCGTTGTTCTTAAAGAACACACGAGTTTGCCTGTTTTTTTTTAAATATGCCTATTGCTAATGTCTTTTTGGCCAATGTTACATTAAAGGTACTTTATTCAAGCATTATATATATATTTTTCATAACGCTTTTTATAATATATTTTGAATTTAGGACGCTTTTTCATTACTAGTGTATTTTCCTATAAAAATGACAGCTTACGTCAAAATTGGGGGTCGGGACGTTTGAGTGGTTAAACCTTAAAAAATGAAAGTGACAAAACACACTTTGCGGTCCTTGTCATAGTTTCACATAATTTTGTAGGGCAACACTGCGTGTACCCAAACAAATAAGACGTGCGGTTTGTTAGAAACTTGAATTACTGAGTATTTTACGAATATTTGCGGTCAAAAATGTATGTAAAAGAGTGTTGAAACTGATTATAAGACAAAAGGTATGGTGTGCTGCTTTATTATTGGCTGTGATAGCCTATCTAAACGATAATATGAAAATATAACCTCTCACTGGTAAGTGCATTTTATTTAGTATATTGGTAAAAATAAATGTAGACGTTCATTATTACTAACATCTGCAATTAGTATTTCATAGAATACATTGAAAAATAGGATTATATTTGCATAAAAAATAAAAATGCTTTTTTTTTTTACTTTATGTCTGTCCCTTACGGTGGAACTCGAATGTCGAGTCCATTTGATACTACGTCCATGTTATTGACGTATGCTCGTAACCATAGACTTATGGTACAAATTCGAACTTTTACAGAGTAGATACATTCGTATCGTATATAAACTTCGATCGTCCGAAGTTTCGAACTTCGTTTCGGATGAATATAGTAGGGCCCCACCAAGAAGCTTATGCCCAAATGGAGATTGCATTCCGTATATAAAAGTGAAGCACAAAAATTTGACCTTGAATGACGTTGCTACTGCTTGCTATCCTTTTCTTTCGAGTGACAATGAATGAAAATGACTTTTTGTTCATTCATTGTCACTCGAAAGAAAAGGATAGCAAGCAGTAGCAACAAGAAGCTTATACCCAAATGGAGATTGCATTCCGTACATAAAAGTGAAGTACAAAAATTTATCCTTGAATGAATTTGTTGTTTTCTGCTATCCTTTTCTTTAGAGTGACAACGATTTTTTTTAAACCAGGACATACTAAATTAGTATTTCGTAATATGGAATTGAATCATATAAATATTTATCTATATACATAATTCGGTTTAAATTCACCATGATAATTTATAATACCAGCTATAAATAAGTTTAAATATAAGTTATGTAAATGTAAGTCTGGACAAGTAGGCCGTAAAAATATAGTGTTGAATGAACAAAGTTTAATAAAACGGTGAAGGAAAAAATCGTGAAGAAACCTGCATACAATAGCCATTTATAAGTTTTTAATGGTATGATTGTATATATATAGTCCACCTACTTGCTTTTGGGCAGCGAGGTGTAATATATGGCCTAGCCATTTTCAATCGTAGTCCCGGTTATAGAGGAGACCCTCGCCCTGCAGTGGGACGTCTCAGGGGCGTGCACTCCTTGTAGGCAGAAATGCAGTGCTTTACTTGCCATTCACAGATATTTTATTATAACGTTCGTACGTTTTAGATGACTTTAATTTATAGTAAATAAATGAATAAACAAAATATAATAACTTAAAAACGCCTAATATTTTATACATAGCACCTATTTGCAATCACGCAAACATTATGGTTGCCACGCGAAAAGCAAGAGGCGCTGCAAAGCAAATTAATGTACCTAATCAACCAAGTCATGCCGCCGCGTCCCGCATTACATTTGTTTGCATGTGTGTAGTAATTTTTTGTGTCCGTGCACAGTCGCAAACGCACACACCCATGAATATTGAAAGCCGCGACTCCTGCGGCAGGCCTCGGGAGTTCGGCAGTTGTCGGGAGTAATCGTAAATGTTCGTTGCCTATAATCCGAGTAAAATTAATAGGCTGGAATCTAATAAATCACCTATGCACATTATGCATTTTTGGTTAGTAAGGTTTTATTTGTTTAAATAGAAATGTTTTGTGTTTCGCGGGAGCCATTTTGCTTTTTTTATGAGTTTTTGCATTGTTTACTATTTTATACTAGTATGTTTGTAAAAAAAAATGGTTGCCTGTAAAGTCGGTTTTACGGGCGAAGATTTTACGTGACAACGTCTTTTTCTCGGTAGAATATTTATTGATATGAATATAATTAAATTGCACAATAGGAACAAGGAATTGAATGAAAATAAGAATTGCACAAATTTTAACTATAGAAATATATTTTGTTTACTAAAACATTGTACATGTAATGACGAATCTAAGCACTCCATATTTTCACTATAGACACAGCTGACGATACTTTAACCACACGTGTGAACTTGTATTGTGACGCTTTCTTGTTTTTCCAACGCCAAGAACGTTCGAGAAAGACAAAGACAGAGACACAAGCATGCGCCGATTCAATGCGCCTAATTCTCTAGTGCTGCGCGCGCACCGTTACGTTACCGGGCGTTACACTTTTTCATAAGTGACTCCCAGCCGCAACCTAATTTAAGACGTTGTCACGTCAATAAGAAAAATCGTATTTTGCCTGCTCTCGATTGTCGAGCTCGTCAAGACGATTCCTCTGACTCCAAACACGGGGGGTTTACTTTAAGAAATGACGGAGTTATGCCTGGACAAATATTTTAGGGGAGAGAGGGAGGAATTTGGGGATTTGGTTGGGGCCAATCTGTAGAGCTCACCGAGCCGGTTCCAAAGATACCAAACTCGGTGGGTCTACGATCTATATTGGCCGAGATAGGATTGGGGGGGGTGAGGTAAATTTTCGGGGTGGGGGTAAGGGAGGGGGGGGGGGGAGTAAGGTTTCGTGGGGAGGCTAACTTAAATTAATTTTTTGGAGGTAAAATATTTTTTTTTGGGGGGGTAATTTTTTGCGTAATTTGGGATTTCTGGCGGGGTCAATTTGTAGCCCTCACCAAGACGGTTCCGAGGATACCAAACTCGGTGGGTCTACGACCTATGTTGGCCGAGATAGGATTGGGGGGTGAGGTAAATTTTCGGGGTGGGGGTAGGGGAGGGGGGGGGTAGGTTTCGTGGGGAGGCTAATAGGCACTATTTCGGAATAAGGGTGGGGGAAGGCAGGGGGGGGGCTATGGGACAATTTTGGAAAAAGTGGGTGAAACTGAAAAATAATTCTCTAGTGCTGCGCGCGCACCGTTACGTTACCGGGCGTTACACTTTTTCATAAGTGACTCCCAGCCGCAACCTAATTTAAGACGTTGTCACGTCAAAAAAATAGATTTCGGAACGGATTTTTTATTTTAACATTTGAATGTGTGTACATTTAACAGTTTATTACTAAGTTTCGATATTAATTGTAGTCATTTGCTTTTACTAGTGTGTTTGTTTATTTTTTTAAATGTTATTTGATTGCGAGGTTTGTGTTAAAAATGTATGTTTATCAAATGAATGAATGAGGTGGCCGAAATCTTGCGTTTATTTACATCGGGATAGGTATAGTAATCTCAACTAACCGGAACCTTGAATATGTGAAAATTTAAAGTTGACTAGGTGAGTTTTTTTTTATTTTACTTATTAGAATTTCTTACGCCGCGACGATCGATCGCTGTTTTGTCTGCGTTGCCGTAGAAGATGGACATGAATAGTAGTACATCTAAGACTTGTTATGTTGGCATGGTTTCCGACTTAGAGATCTGTCGCGTGGCTGTGGCTATGCTAAAAAACTATAAAAGAAAAAGTTTTTGTGACCGAGTACTCCGCCGCATACCCAGTGTCATAATCTTGTGCACGCCGCTGGGACGTCTATGGGCTGATACAGTATAGTAAAGTAAATGGAGCCAACTATGCTGGTGAAGGTTATTTAACTTGAATAGTTTGAATGTTTGTTAGAAATTATTTTAGAAACAGCTGCTGGTTACAATCATGCATACATACATAAACACGTTTCACCATATATTTTTCGATCCAAGATGTGATATAAGGTAAGCCTTATTACCATATAGGGCACAACATCCTGAGTCTGGGCTGATAATTAGAGAAAATCCAATATCACTCTGCCCGACCCGGAATTTGAATCTGAGATTACAGTTTTGGAATCATTCCGTAGTACAACTGCGAGGCACCGATACATTCTACACCACTGAGGCACTAACAATGACAAAAGCACATTGCTTACCATTATATTGCAGCATTTGCAAAAATCACATTTGGAGTATCAGTACATTTGTGAGTTTCAAAAAGGTGACCGTAAAAATCACGCTTAAATAAATATTGAATTAACTTAATTTGATAGATTTCGTTCAAATGGCCATAAAAAAATCTGTTATAAAATTTCTGTATTAATACAACAAGCATTTTTAAAATCGTTAAGAGGGATAACAATTTCAGTAACATTCCACTAGAGATCTAGTGGAGCGCCCGCACCACTTATAAATAAATAACACCCAACAGTCACATACATAGTCCTGACCCCACACTAAGATCGAGTCTTATGTCGTGGGTATCAGGAACTACGAGAGACTTTTCGGTCTCACAAACACCCAGACCCGGAAGAAATATTTGTGAGCCACACAAACATTTCTCTCGGTGCGGGGATCGAACCTGCGGCCTCTCTTATGACAGGCGGCGTCTAACCAGCTGCGCCACGGAGGCTGTCAAAAAATACTTACGCGTTTTCAGCCCGGCCCTTTAATTTATAACAATTATTCAAATACATAAAATAGTACACAATGATTAATAAGATGTTCCGGTCTTTGAGAATTATAATCATCGTTAATAAAATATTCACAACAAAATTCTTGCAGATTAATAAATTTGTCCTATAAATGGTATTTTATTTAACCTCTTTTCCCGCCTATTCGGATCTTTAGGAAAACTGTAAAGAGAAATTAAACCACAGAATAATTTATACTCATTTTTAAGTAAAAATATAAAATAAATCACGGCTTGATTATATTTTGCACACCGCAGTGGAGTATCTCTGTGAAACTACGGTAACATTTTGTAACTGTGTGTAACTTTTGTGGCTATTTGTTGAATGTTACTCAGCGCATCGGCACCTCCAATAACTTTTAGCAACAAGGACATCGAAAGGCATCTGTAACAATGACGTTTTCGATTTTTAACACATGTTGACTGTTTTTTAAAAGCTAGGTAACATACTTACCAAAATATGATCCTCGGCTAATTTAACCTAACTCACTGAAGGATCCCTAAGTAATGTATTTGCAGTCGGTAAGATCATTCACGCAGTTTTAAATTAGAGAAAAATGATAGCGACACTACTTTTTCGGTATTTGGCATATTAATTTACGAATTTAAACGTTGTTCGAACTAAAATAAGTAACTTCATGTTTCAAAAAACTTTTTGATAGCACTTCAGAAATGTTTCTGTTGTTAACACCTAACAAAAAAAAAACGATATCAATTAATGACAGTTTTCACCTCCTCATAATTCAATGACTCTAATTGCAGCCAAAGGTTAAACTATGGTCACCCTAGTCTCTTTGTTTACAAAATATTCACAATATAAATAATCACGTTTATCTTTATGATTAAATGAAAAAAGTGTTCATGAATGATGCAAGACACATTAATCTCACAGTTCATATGTAAAATATCTATGTGTTTAATACTTTTGTATATTATTATTCACAATAATTATAACAATCGATTTACCTGTGTAATTTCACGGTAGATACTGGATGCCAAACATTTTTACAACTACACAATATACAACTCATTCTGGAAAATCACTACACACACTGAAAAATACGTAAAAATGTTGAATTATATGAAATAACCGCAGAAAAGAACATTTACAAAATAACAACAGTAAATGATTTTGTTATTTGAAGTTGTCATTTTGTTATAGTGTTGCCTAGCAATGTATGCGCAATGAGCAATTAAATGAGGAAATAATGTAAAACAAAAATATTAATAAAGTTAAGTAATAAACACCAAATCCTAATCGAATACGCAGTTTTTTAGGATATAATATCCTAAAAAACTTTTTGATAGCACTTACCATACAAACCTATGTAAACGCACAGGTCTAAAACATAACCTTTTTATTTTAATTAGTTAATTAATACCATCAATACTTCGTGCTATTTGGGGAAATAATTCGTAAGCTTTGGCAACATAAGAAAAGGATCGAAGACCATACCTAAGGTCAAATTTCTGTGCTTCAGTTTTCTAAAGGGAATGCAATCTCCATTTGGGTTTAAGCTTCTTGAGTAGCAACGTCATTCAATGTCAAATTTTTGTGCTTCACTTTTATCAATGATTAAAGAATAGAGGGGATAAAGCATAAGGTCACGTGACGCGTACCACTTTGATTCACAAACATGGCGGCGGCTCCGCCCCTAAAAATAGTGATACGCTAGTACCAAATTTTTTATCGATATCGATCATCAACAGTGGCATACGACTAACATTAATATAACATTTTTAATTTTTGCTTTACATGTCAATTGAGTATAAACAGGGGATTTTAGGACTGACAGTCAAGTCTTTAAAAATTAAATCTGATAATAATAGGTCAATGTTTTGATATTTTTTTCATGCTATGATTTATTTGATGGGTAAGTTTTACCTGATGATTGGATTGGATTTGTCAAATAATACACACGTGAGATAAAATACAACTTTATTAATAGCTAGAATTTGGTTGCGACTTCGAATATACCACACTTTTTTCCTTAAGCAACAATTTTCACCATGTCAATATTTCTTTTGCCAAATTATAACTAAAATCTAAAAAAAACAGACATTTAGCAAACAACAATGAAAATATGTACACTAAACTAACAACTTAAATATATAAATAGAAATAAAATATCTACACAAAATTAACAATTAAAATGTAAAAATAGAAATTAAACAATTAACTAAATAAACACAATTAACTAAATAAACTGACATTATTGTGTTCTGTGACATGAACCATTGTAATTTTAAATGGCGATATAAAAAAAAGAAAAAAGAAGACAGTTCGTGTTGCTGACGAAGTTTCTTGCGCCACTTCTTCTTCACAGCTACAACACGTTCCGAAGCGGTGGTAGCAGAAATGAACAATCCAAAAGATCTTTTGAAAGACTATTTGAATAAATAATAATAATAATAATTAATCTTTATTTCATTACAACATGTTTACAACATAATAACACCCTGACTCCTGAACTAGGAAGCCCTGTATAACAGAAGTCAGTCTCTTTCGACAATTATTTATTTAACAGCTGCTTTATATAAAAAATAAGAAACTCGAAAAAAAAATAATAATTAAAAGACTTAATAAACTATGTAACAACACTAGATCGCCAAATGAAATGAACTTAAATTATAAAGAATATTTTGATTTTGATTTTGAATACAGGAATTGTAGCGGACATCGCGAACGAAGGCAGGAAATCAGCACTAGAATAAAAATATTTTTCGAATAATTCAATCAAACAAAAAAAAAACATAAGGTACATACATACATAAACATACAAGCGGTGAATAATGTGGACTATAGATTTTAATTTATGTATAAATATTGACTGCCTCAGTGGCGTAGTTGTATTATGGTACGGTTACAAAGCTGAGGTCTCAAGTTCGAATCCCGGGTCGCGCAAAGTGATATCGGATTTTTCTATTCATTATCAGCACAGTCAGGAATTTGTGCCCGATATTGCGATAGGCTCGCCACCCACAACATCGTAAGACGGAACATACAAGGCGAAATAAATAAATAAATAAATAACAGCCAACAGTCACATACATAGTCCTGACCCCACATTAAGATCGAGTCTTGTGTCGTGGGTATCAGGAACTACGAGAGACTTTTCGGTCTCACAAACACACAGACCCGAAAGAAATATTTGTGGGCCGCACAAACATTTCTCTCGGTGCGGGGATCGAACCCGCGGCCTCTCGATTCACAAACGGCGTCTTACCGCCTGCGCCACGGAGGCTGAAATGTGGGTGTCCTGGTTGCACCTCTGCCTACCCATTCTGGGAAAAAGGCGTGAGTTTATGTATGTATAAATATTAATATTATGATAAATTTATTTGTAACAAAACTAATAAAAATGCAACTGCTACATAAACAATAGTAATATGATGTATTAAACATTTTGATCTTAGTGTGGGGTCAGACTATGTATGTGACGGTTGGAGGTAATTATTTCTTGATATTCCTAAAAATATACTTATACTTTACAATTATCGTTACTTTTTTAGTCGCCATAATGTAAACATATGACCAACTAATACTAATTTACATGTTACAACCGTTACAAGGTTATACCTGTCGAAACAAACACCCAGTTGCATCTAATACATTTCGTTCATTATAACGTTGCAGCATTCTTTCCTAAAATCAAAAATACCTATCAGGATATTTAATACATACCAAATAAAATAAAATAACATAGGTAGATTTTTATTGCTATTATTTGACTGAGGAAAATCATTATGTCTCACTTAGAATTCAATCAATGAATATGAAAGTGTTGGTTAAGATAAACAATTATAATAATTAATAATAAAATATAAAACTATTTCTGTTCATTAAAAGGTTCTCCAGAACATTAGACAATAGACTACCAATTGTCCAAATTATCTTGCATGTCATCTTTGTTATTGATTAACAGTTGTATTATTAATAGGATTATTAGGTAAAATATCATAATTACTACAATTTCACTTACCGGGAATATTGTTGGAAAGCTGTTTTCTTTTTCAAAATGTAATGAACAAATAAATGTACTACTGTATTACTGGTGGTAGGTCTCTCATATGTGAGAGGCTGCCTGGGTGGGTACCACCGCAATGTCTATTTCTCCCGTCAAACAGCAGTTTAAATGCACTGTTGTGTTTCGGATTGAAGGACATTGTAGCCAGAGTAACTACTGGACATATTGAGACTAAACATCTTATGTCTCAGGATGGCGAGCGCAGTGGAATGCCAAGCATTGCTTTGTAATTCAAGGTGTTGTTTGGTTTTGCTACTGTTCATGAGCGGTCGCATCGCTTACCATCAGGCGAACGGCATGCTCGTCTCGTCATTCACAGCAATAAATAAAAATAAAATAAAATGTATTTATTGCAGGGTTCCAATAGCTTCCAATTTTTTGTATCCATTTTGTCTTGGTTTGTATGTTTATAGGGAATCTAAAAAATATTTTTAATTTCACTTTGATTGTCGGTCTGAATATATATTTAAATATAAACTATTTTTTTCTTTTTTTGAAAAATAAAGATCAAAATATTTAAAAATGATAATATCGATATGAATAATTTCGTATCGAATCCACTCATCTCTAAACTTGTGTGTAAACAAACAATGAGGTTGTTATTTACACTACTTGTATAAATAACGCCTAGAAGAGTCTAAAACTTAATCAACAAGATCCAAATACATTTATAAATGATAAAAATAAACCCAAAATGTAAATTTAGCACATATTTGTTAGTATTTCGTAAAAACAGTTACTAACCTATGAAAAGAAATGTTAGGGTCCTTTTTGCTTGAACTCGACTCGAATCCTTTAACACAACACTGAGGCATTTTAAAAACTTAACAACTAAACTAATAAGCAAACTAAACAAACTCAACAAACGAGATTAACCAATGAATAATCCGAAATTCTTTGATTGTGCAGATTTGTTTACTCCGATTGACAGATAACGCCACAGTTTGACTTTTCATGCAGTTTTTGGTTTAATAGTCTGTGGTTTCGAAAGCATAACTAAAATGGCGTCATTTTGGTCTATGGGCGGTCCCAGTGTGGTTAGTGAACAAAATATTGCCATATTCGAAACAAAGGAATTATTATTTGTCTCTTTCATTAAGGGACAAGTCAGCTTTGTGTAAATGAGACAGATACATAAATGTACATTCCGCGTCGATATTCTTAACATAACTATAACTTGACATATATAGCTACTTTTGTGCGTGATCCTTTATAATTCTTTTATCATTGACTTTTATATACGGAATGCAATCTCCATTTGGGTATAAGCTTCTTGGGCCCCACAGATGACGAACCCATCCCATGGATGACATTATATTTATAATCACAGACATTTGAAACAAGATATCACAGAACAATGAGGTACGTAGAAAGAGCCTGAAAATCACTCATATACTTATCCTGTTTTTTCCAATGGGCCAAATCATGGGAGAATGAGACAAATAGTATGTCCTAAGGACGGCTCATGTTCACTCATGAAACGTCAAATTGCTATGTTGGGTATGATTACGCAGCCGAATTAAAAAGTGAATTTATGTCAAATTTTACAAACCGGCAACGTGCCAACACAATTTAGTTACGTTATACTTTCGTGCGCGCTTGACATAGTCGTCTCCCGATTTTTTTAAATATTTTGTGTTATTATAATAGTTAAACAGTGCCTGTGTACTTTACAATCAAGCCAAGCGAAATACCAATGTCTTGCATTATTGCAGGATGCAGATCACGTTCTCCGCGCACTCAAAAACAAGCTGAAATCATCAGCTTCCATTTGTGAGTAGACAATAAACAAATAATATTTGCTAAAAACTTATACAGGGTTGCAAAATATCTAATTAAACTTAAACTTTATTATGTTGGTGTCATATTCTAATAATCCGCAGGCCATTCGATTCAGTAATTTTTAAATATTGTTCATTTTTACCAATTTGGTAGTCATGTTCAATAGTGATGTGGTGCACATTTTATCGATAATATAAATATTGTATATTTTAGTTTACCAGCCATGTTACATAAGTTGGCTTGTACTTTAAATACTTACCCGGTAGTGTAGTTGTAAAAAGCGCTCGGCCACTGCACGAGACCTGTGGTCTAAAATGCCATATGATATAATCTTAGTGTTTCATATTATAATTATTTTTCAATGCAGATTCCCTACAAATGAAGCTATGAAGCAAAAGTGGATTGATGCTGTTGCACGAACAGATTTACAATTGAAAAAACAGCACCGTATTTGCTCAAAACATTTCACCAGTGATTGTTTTATTAACAAAAATCATAAATGGCGTAGACTAAAATATAATGCTGTCCCGTCATTACATCTCCATTCAGAAATGGTAAAATTATATTATGTATTTCATACGTTGGATTACTTAAAATAAATGCACATATCATAATTATATTACACGTATAGTTGATTAGTTTTGTCGTTACCTGTTTGGGCGCCTGTAACGCATCAGTATGGAGGATAATTAATCTTCTTGGTGCACTATTTCTGCTGGCGTTCCTCAGGGCGGCGTGCTATACCCACAATATTTATAAACTCCATCACAGATAAGTTTCGCTCTTTGATGTAGATCACTTCCAATAGTTCAATGTTGAGAGCCTTGGGGGAGGCCTATGTTTAGCAGTGGACTTTCTATGGCCAAAGAGAGGGAAAGAGAGAGACATAATAATATCCCAAATCAGCATAAAAGTAGGCCGTATAGTTTTACCAATCCAATAGACTGCATATTATATTCTTTATTTATCTTTCAATACTTTTTTTATCATCCTTATTATTTAAAAAAAAACATTAATTTTCATACATTTCCTTAACGACCTAATTGCATTTGTTTAACGTGATAAGCTTTTCTCATTTGCCTGGACGACTCTTTTCTCTGCATTAATTTATTAGTGGAAACTACTGGATTCTGTACAACATTTATATGTAATCTATATGTTTAATTTTCTGTTTGTTTCCCAAATAATAATAAATAAACAAATTAATTAATTGTTTCAAAACATTCCTTCTAGCTACCCAACAACCCGCACTAGGCCAGCGTGGTGGACTATATGACCTAACCATTCTCAATCGTATTCTCGATTGTAGAGTAGGCCCGTGCCCTGCAGTGGGACGTATATGGGCTAATACAGAATACAGAATTCCTTCTAGACACTACCTTCCTTTCCCCAAATTTATGATCAGGAGATGGTTCTCCATACATTTATACACTTGATTTAATAGCATATCGAGAACTCGCATTTTTTTGCCAATTTTACAATTTTCGTCAGAAGTACCCACTAACATGTGAAATGGTACCCTACATAATGAATAGCGAAATGACAGAAATCCGTTATTAAATATTAAGTGTCAATAAAGAAGTTCCCACCTTACTCTTCACAAATTTCGATTTCATCATGTTCCTTGCAAAAATTGACTCTATAGAGGCTTTGCTTACTAGCAGAGTAACGCAATCAAACATGTATTGTTTTTTTTTACATTTACATGATTCATGTATGAATATCTACCGATGTGTTTTATATCAAATTAAAGTTTATTTTATCATGCCTACGAATTTGCTATAAATAAAGTTCATCTATCGATATCGATAACTATCAGACGAGATCACAGCACAATTATTTCTTGTCAAAATTAGAGTGTACGTTGAAAGGTCATTATCGTTTCTTCTATGTACCTCATTGTTCTGTGCAAGATATACCTAACACACACAATATGGGCCACAATGGCCAAATAAGAAAATGAGTTTTATATTTGGAAAAAGTGTTATATAACTACCGTAAGAATGTTAATTTACGCATTTATTTTCGAATGGTTTTTAGTAGTTCAGGTACGATATTAAAATTCTTAAAAGCGTAAACTAGAAAATCTAAGATTTCCAGACTATTTATTGACAAAATTTTAAAAACGGCCAACAACGCAGTCATAAAATTATTATGCTTTCTAGGATTGATTTCATTTAAAAAAATATTATTTATTTGTTTAAATAGAGATGTGATAAAGAGTACATAAAAATCGACTCTTCCATCCCTAAAAGCTTAGTCATTGGCAAAAGAGAAAACCGCCCTTTGTCAATGAAATTAAAAAAAATAAAAACGTACGTGGGCCCTCTGACGACCCGTACGAACCATATCAGTCGCGCTCTTTACCATAGTTTTGTACTCTTTATATGTTATATTATATGTACTATGTGTTTTCAGCTTAAGATATAGAAATAAACATGGCTGCTATCAGATTCGATTCCATTTTTATAGCGTATTCATTTGTATGGACTATAATAACTAAGAGCTTATTAAGTGCATATGCCTAATAATAAAATGATTATTTATTCATATGCACATAGGGCACACCTCTGACTTTTCGGAGTCATGTGTGTATTGATAGTCAATCACCACGCACTAAAACGGTGAAGGAAAACATCGTGAGGAAACCTGCATACCATAGCGATACATAAGAATTTCTATGGTATGTAAGTCCGCCAACCCGCACTAGGCCAGCGTGGTGGACTATATGGCCTAATCACTCTCAATCGTATTCTTGATTGTAGAGTAGGCCCATGCCCTGCAGTGGGACGTATATATGGGCTGATACAGATGCTAGCAGTCGCGACAAGTGATCAGTCTGTGCCGTGCTGTATCTCATGCCTAGCAGATTTTTATTGTGGATTATTTAAATAGGTTGTTTATGGTTGTTTAGCAGGTATTATGCACCGCACTTACGGCCAGATATAGGTACACTTTCTTAATATTAAATAACTATAAACATGACGAGATTCTGACAGACTTGTTGCAATTTATTGTATAGACATTATGTTATATTATATTAGATGATTAATAAAGTATGATACTAATTCCGTTGACGTAAAAACATTTACGAGTTATATAGAGTACAGTAATTTATAGCACAGACGTCTAAAAATAATATTTGATTTATAGGAAAACGAATTACGACTTCATATTTCATAAATGTCAAGTTTTGATATCGGTTGTCAAACATGCCGTTTCAGACACCATATTGTCCCCTTGTAGTGTTGCTGTTCTTGGCTTGATATTTATTTTTGTATAAAGCTAATATGCAACGTATAATAGTATTTCATACAGAAATCGAATGCCAATTTCACTAAGTAAATTTGGTGTATTGTACTACAAACAAAACGTATACCAGAAATGTATGGCCCAAGGTCCATACATTTCTGGCCCATCTCCTTTTATGCCATGAGATTTTGGTAGACCTATACATTCGTTTCGTATATAAACTTCGATCATCCGAAGTTTCGAACTTCGTTTCGTTGATTAAAGGTATTTTTTATTTCCCTGTAGCTAGAATAGGAAAACGCGGGAATCGGAACATTTCTGTCAAAATAAGTGTTAGAGCATAGAGTTGCTATTGGACTGTATGTAACCTCATATTAGTGTGTAAGACAGGCTGGAAGGTATTTTTGAATGTAGATTCAAAAATAAAATAAGCCTTCGAATGTGTGAAAAATATTTGGGATGTCAGTCGTTGTTCAAAGTTGTTATTGTAAACACACAAGTTTACATATGTCATAACATCAAATATTTTTCGCATATATATATATTTTTGCTAAGTTCTTATTGTGTTGTGATTAAAGTTTATACCTAATGTATGTATAACATTAAACGCTTGCTATGGCTGAACTCTGCTGAGTATTCATTTCACTAAACATGTGAGAAAGAGTTCTCACAAGAAGGTCAAAGAAGAGACCAGATATTAGTGATATAATAATAACAGCTATAAACCTCCATTAATAAGTGACAGTAACGTGGACGTGTGAGTGGATATAATAGAGCCCGTGGTTCGTCAGCGTCCGTTCTACTTGGTCTGTGGTCTTTAGTGTTGAGTAGGACATACAAGAGGCAGTACATTTGTCCCGTACATGACGTCAAAATGTAAGAGCGGCTCAACTTTTTAATTTGTACTACTTCATATTTGATGTACTACTTGGTCTGTAACACAGACTAATAAACAAGAAATGCCATTTCATTGGCGTGAGCCGTGAGGCAAAGTTATGACACACAAATAGGCGTCAGTACGCCTCACTTCAATTGAAGTTGGACATTGTACTGGCTCAGTACAAAAATGAGCCTAATCTTACTAACTCTTTTTCAAGTCATGTCCTACTCAACACTAGTGGTCTTTATTTATTATAATCTGTTGATCTGTCAATCACAATGTCAATTTTCAAACGTCATCAAATGTCAAAAGGGAAATTTTCGTTGTGTTTGAAACTGTGGTTTGAAATTGAATTGTTTGAGACACGTTTGAGAGCAGTAAATAATAATTATTACTAATAATGATCTGTGGCAGTAATTAATAAAAATGCCCTGAATAACAGCAACAGGCATATATTTTGTGACTTCATCTAACTTTTGTTCTAATATGGCTACTAACGAGTCAAAATCAGAAAATGATCCCACTTGCCACACAATCTTAGAAAAAATAAATGCTATTAACGAAAATGTGGTTACAAAGGTGGGAACAAATGGATATTTTGCTGTAATTCTAACGTTATTTAATATGTAAATTTAATTTCATACTTGGTATGCTATTTCAGGCCCCGGATATCAACGATTTTACAATAATAAAGCCAATAAGTCGTGGCGCATTCGGTAAAGTTTTTCTTGCTCACAAAAAGAACAACAAGGAACAAATGTATGCCATTAAAGTGATGAAGAAATCAGATATGATAAATAAAAACATGGTAGCTCAAGTGGTGACTGAGCGCAATGCTTTAGCATTGTCAAGAAGTCCTTTCTGTGTACATTTGTTTTATTCACTGCAGTCTACATCCTCTGTTTATTTGGTAAGTCTAAGTTTATAGTTATATATCACACAATATTAATTGTATGCACTAGTTATTACAATGTTATAAACTATAAAACAATCAATACTTAGATTTTTATAATTAAAACATGTGTTTATTCCTCTTATAATTATTTAAATAATAATACCGTTATTTATATTTTTAATAGTATGAAATATGTGCAAATATCCAAAGGAAATATATGTTTTGATTTCAGGTAATGGAGTACATGGTTGGAGGGGATATGAAGTCATTGCTGGGTCAGTATGGGTTTCTGGAGGAGTCAATGGCCGTGTTTTACATTGCTGAGGTCACTCTGGCTCTTGACTATCTACATAAACATAATATAGTACACAGAGACCTCAAGCCAGACAATATGTTAATATCAAAGACAGGACATGTGAAGCTTACAGATTTTGGATTGTCCACGATTGAGATATGTAGAGGTAAATACATTGAGAAGGAGGAATTCATTATTTTTAATTATCACATACATTTTTTTTAAAGCAATATAAAAGTTATTTACATAATAATAATTACCTAGAACTCTTCTGAATGTTATAGCCTGTACCCTGCTGTGGAATGTATGTGTGCTGATAAAGAACTACTAGCAATAGAAGTATAGGTATATGGAGTGAAATCTGATTGGGCTAGAATGTCCATTGCCACAATTGTATTGGAATAGTTTCAAGACCATGTCTACCTGCTGATGCCAAAAGAGTTACTAAATGCAAAGGAGAGGGTAGATGCCTACATTTTTCCAAAAAAATACAATGGCATGTAATGTCAATGTGTAATTTACAGTGATGTTTAACTTTTTTATATCCATTATTTGCAGATTTGGAGATATCAGACTTTGTGAACTGCACCCCCAGTTTGAACATGAGGACGCCTGGCCAGCTGCTTTCGTTAACATCACACTTGTCTTTTGGCTCTGGTGGAGGCGACAGTATGCAAAACTCTGCCATGTCAGGCGAACCTTGTGAGAACCTTCTTGATGAACTTAAAGAGACTAGTATGACTACTGTTTTAATAAAAAATATATAAATATATGTGACGTTGTGGGAATGTCACCTTTTATATTTGCGATCTATAGTTCAATAGTCGACATAAATCCTATTGTCTATGCCAATCAACGCCTCCGTTGCGCTGATTGGTTGATTCCATCTGACATCTGTCAGATGTGACGTACGAACTGTCATCGGTGCTCGCTTAAATACGCGTGTAACGGCGCTCGCGTCCTTTTCCCTAACCTGAAAGCCGCGTGCTACCACGCGTCTTTCCGAACCCGCTGGGGTTCTTCGTTCTTCTTCTTACTGCGGCGGGTTAGGCCGCCCGCAGGTAGGGGTAGGTAGTTAATGAGAACTCAGGGTAGTTACGTGGTTCGGGCTTTAATAATTTCGCATCACTATTTACACCTACCTGCGGGCGGCCTAACCCGCCGCAGTGGCGCCCAATACATTCTAATACGTGGTTTTTCGCATCACCGTTATACCCGGTACTCCACACACAGTCCGGTTGCGCAGTCTGCAACTGGGCAAGCGAGCGGTTTAAAAGTGCAAACAGGTTTGTCAATTTTTCTAACTAAGTGAAGTGTAAAGTCTAATCGTGATAACTAATATCCAATTACATTGTTTGCATTTTTTTTCCGTCTTATCTTCTTCTTTATCTTTTAAATTCATTCATTTTTACTTATAATGGACACTCACCCTATCAAGTACTTTTTATTAAATAAAAATGAACTGTGTTACGAAGTATTGATTCGCGGCGAAGATCCAGCCGACACAGTGCTACAACTTCGTAAACAGATTCATAAACTGTCATTGTTATACCCATCTGAGGACATTGATGAGTCGGGATTAGCATTTGATATAGATCTAAATTCCTTAAATGTTTCTTTTAATGACTTAAAATCAAAAATTTCAAAACCTAGAATGTTCATTTGATATAAACATGTTCAAGCGTACATCCACTTTGGCAAATCATATTTATCACAGAGCACGTAGATTGAAACCGATAACATCTGCCGATAAAAAACTATTACATACATTTAACACTGATTATGATTCATTTATCAATAAGCTTAAAAAACTTAAGTCTAGTGAACCGACTACTTTTAATTTACCCACATCAGTTGATAAAACAGATGTTACATCGTATCTATGCGAGCGTCCTCGTTTGTCCGATTTCAAACTAATAAAATACGACGGTTCTACTTGTGTTCGTATATTTCTACAAAAGGTCGATGATTTTAAAGCCGCTAGGAGTATTTCATCTTCAGATTTATTAAATTTCGCTACAGAAATATTTGTGGCAATGCACTACATTGGTTCCGTAGCATTAAAAGTAAAGTCAAGGATTGGGATCAATTGTCTAAATTTTTGATAGAGGATTTTGGCGAATTCGATTATGACTATCGTTTGGTTTCAGAAATTCGTAATCGTACTCAGCATGAAACTGAAAACATCACTGTATATTTTTCTATAATGTCTGAATTTTTTTCTCGTCTTTCTAAAGAATTGCCTGAGTCGGAAAAATTGGAAATTTTGTTACACAACATCCGTCCGTGCTACTCTAACGTTATAGCATGCTCACCAAAATTTCTAGTATCGAGGAACTCCGTTTGATATGTAAAAATTTCGAAAATATCCAATGTAGGACAGCTCAATATCGTGAACCGCCTCCCATAACTAATAATACGCTAGCTCCAGATTTAGCCTACTCTAATACACTACTAACCCTAATATTCAATTTAATAAAAAATTTACACATTCCTACAATTTCAATAAACTAACAAATACACAAACTAACACTTTAAATACATCTATTGGTACAAGTAAACCGGTTTCTCGCTTATCGCTCGAGAACAAAAGACGCTCAGGTAGTCATTCACATTGTCCCCGCTGCCGCACTAATGACCACACGCTCGCTGAGTGTAAACAAAATAGGTTTCCAATTTGTTTTAAATGTGGTACCAAAGGTGTTATTTGTACTAATTGTACGAATTGTCATTCTAAATCGAAACCAAAAAACTTCTAGGGCCAGATTGTTGTGATATTACTACTAAAAGTGTTAATTTTGATAAGGAAGATTGGGAACAATGGCTTTCCACTATTAAAATATTTTTTTCTACTTATAACATCACATCAATCTGGGAACGTAAACCGGAGAATGATTCTCGCCCGTATCTTAATGTAAAAATTGGTGAAATTTCTTTTTGTGCTTTGTTGGATTCTGGATCTTCAGTAACTATACTGGGGAACGATTCACATAAACTATTATTATCAGCTGGTTTTAAGTTGTGTACAGACCTTAACGACATATATTTTGTTGCCGCTGGCGGCCAACGGTTAAACCCTATAGGTTATATAAATATTCCTATAAGTTTTGAGAATAATTTTCATATTCTTAAAGCCTACGTGATACCTACAGTGTCATCGTATTTAATTTTAGGTATTGATTTCTGGTCTAGGTTTGAGATTTGCCCCAAGTATTTAAAATCAATAACTTTAGGTGATTCTAATACCAGTAGTGTTTCTTATTTGAATAATAACAAGAGTAAATTATTTTCTTATGACGATTTAACCAAATCACAGCGTCTAAACGCTGATAATACTATTGACCTATTTCGTTCTATTTCTACGGAAAAGCGAGGCCTAGGCAGAACACATCTCATCACTCATCGCATTGATACTGGCAACTCACAACCAATGCGACAACGATATTACAGACTTTCTCCCGAAAAACAACGCGTGTTATGTAACGAGCTGGATGAAATGTTAGCACTCGGTGTTGTCGAACCTTGTGAAAGTCCTTGGTGTTCACCTGTCTTATTAACTCCTAAAAAAGATGGAACATTGAGATTTTGTTTAGACAGTCGTAAACTTAAATCAGTTACTAAAAAAGATGCTTACAAATTACCGTACATGTCAGAAATTTTGGACAATTTAAGTAACGCTTGTTATTTAAGTTCTATCGATCTTTCGAAAGCCTTCTGGCAAATACCTATTGAGAAGTGTGATCGTGATAAAACAGCATTTTATATTCCATCACGTGGTTCGTTCAGGTTTGTCACTACTCCGTTTGGTCTTACCAACGCACCTGCAACGCAGCAAAGATTGGTTGATATTTTATTCTATGGTCCTGAATTTGAGAATTGCGTTTTCGTTTTCTTAGACGATATCATTGTTGTATCACCTAATTTTGATCATCATATGGCTATGCTTTTACGTGTCTATAATAAATTAAAATATGCAAATTTGACAATAAATTTTTCTAAATCACAATTTTTTCGTACTGAACTAAAATATTTAGGTTATGTTGTTAACTCGAATGGTCTGCAAGTCGACCCTGGAAAGGTCGATGCCATTCTTAATTTCCCTACACCGACCAACCCTAAGGAGGTCAAACGTTTTTTAGGCACTGCATCTTGGTATCGTAGATTTGTTCCTAACTTTAGTTCAATTGCTGGTCCCCTCAATAAACTTACTTCTACAAGTAAGAAAGCTAAACCCTTCATTTGGTCTCCAGAGGCGCAGGATTCTTTCAATAAGCTAAAAGATTGTCTAGTGCAAGCTCCCATATTGTCGTGTCCTAATTATGACATGCCCTTCGAAGTTCACACAGATGCTAGTGACTATGGTGTCGGTGCTTTACTGACTCAAACTATTGATGGCGTAGAACATCCCATTGCCTATATGAGTAAATCACTGTCTCCACAGGAGCGTAACTACAGCATCACTGAACGCGAAGCTTTAGCAGTCTTAGTTGCTTTAGAACATTGGAGATGTTATTTAGAGAATGGTAAAAAATTTACTGTCTATACAGATCACTCAGCTCTTAAATGGTTTCTTAACCTTAATAACCCTACAGGTCGGCTCGCTCGCTGGGGTGTCCGACTCTCTGCATTTTCTTTTGATATTAAACATCGTAAGGGTGCAGATAATGTTATTCCTGATGCTTTGTCTCGTTCTTGTCCTAAGCATATTAGTACTATTGATACTTCCATGCACGTTAATAAAACAACTGATGAATGGTACCTAAATATCTTTCACGGTTGTCAAAATTCACCAACTTCATACCCTAACTATATAATTAAAAATAACCGTCTTTATCGGTTTATGAAATCTAAATGTGTACTTAATACTGAATTTGAGTGGAAGGAAGTTGTACCTCAGGAACTTCGGTCTTCTATTATTTCTGAAAACCATAGTAACCCTTTAGCTGGTCATTTTGGTATCTTCAAAACTTACAGAAGGCTGGCACAAAAATACTACTGGCCAGGAATGCATGCTAGTGTAGTTGAATTTGTTTCTTCTTGTGATACCTGTATTTCTCATAAGCATCAAAACCACACCACTTTGGGTGAAATGGGCAGACCTAAGTCGTGTTCCCGACCATTTCAAATGTTAAGTATAGATATTGTTGGACCTCTCCCTTGTACTAGAAAGCAAAATTGTTACATTTTTGTAGTTACTTGTTGTTTTTCTAAATATTGCTTACTTTTTCCATTAAAACGCGCTACCGCGGAAATTATTACCAAAATTTTAGAAGAAAATGTTTTCCTTGTTCATGGCATTCCATCAACCATTCTAATGGATAATGGACGTCAATTTATTAGCTCAACTTTAAAGAATATGTTAGAAAAGTATAAAATTCCAAATATTCATTTTACACCTAATATACGCCTCATGTAAATACTGTCGAACGCTACAACAAGACTATCATGACAGCTATTTCTACATTCATTGAAAATGATCATCGAGTATGGGATCTCTTGATTCCCAAAATACAGTTTGCTATTAACAACTCTGTTAATGAGGTGACTGGCTACACTCCCTCATTTTTAGTATACGGTCGTGAATTAGTCACTTGTGGCTCACACTATGTGGACACTAATACAGACCAGGATATTATTTTCATACCTCGAGATCATTATGCTGAAAACTTAGGCATATTATCTAATATTTTTAACAAAGTACAGTCGTTGCTCCTGCAGGCCCATAAGAGGAATAGTGCTAACTATAACCTAAGAAAGAAACCTGCTGAATTTAATATTGGCGATGTAGTTTGGAGAAAAACTTTTTATCAAAGTGACAAAGATAAACGTTTTAATAGAAAACTTGCTCCCAAGTTTATAAAGTGTAAAATTATTTCTAAAAAATCACCTTTGGTATATGATTTAGAAGATATGAATGGTAATCCACTAGGTACCTGGCACATCAAAGATTTAAAACTTACTAACTACAAATATTAATGTATATTCACACATTTAACATTATGTTTATTTTTAAATACATGACATTAACTGCGACACTTAACAGATCCCGCAATTTACTAACATCGTCTATTTTACAAATTTTCTTCTTGTAGTTTTGGAGAGTCCTTTAGTATCGCAAAGTATTCTCTTGTCTATAGGGTCTTGGTCATAATATATTTTGATGCTAGACATTTTGTAAGGATGAAGTATGTAAGAGGATGGAATGAAAGTGTAACCTAACAAGAATGCTAAATAGGCAGACGGATTTTACTCATATTCAGTTATAAGTAAAATCCTGGTCTTTTCGGCGGGGTACTGTGACGTTGTGGGAATGTCACCTTTTATATTTGCGATCTATAGTTCAATAGTCGACATAAATCCTATTGTCTATGCCAATCAACGCCTCCGTTGCGCTGATTGGTTGATTCCATCTGACATCTGTCAGATGTGACGTACGAACTGTCATCGGTGCTCGCTTAAATACGCGTGTAACGGCGCTCGCGTCCTTTTCCCTAACCTGAAAGCCGCGTGCTACCACGCGTCTTTCTGAACCGCTGGGGTGAGTGTTCAGTGTTCTATTTGCTAACCGCTTTTTTACTGCTTGTCAGTGTATCTGTCTGCCGGGCTTGTGAACTACCACGAGTCGCTGGCACGGAATGCAAACCTAGTTTGCATTCCGATTTCTTGGACGCTGATTCCAGGTTCTTCTTCTTCTTCTTCTTCGTTCTTCTTCTTCTTCTTCGTTCTTGGCGTACTTGGCGTACTTGGCGTTTTTTTCGCTAACTCCGTGCCTACTGCCCGCTTTGCTCCGCACCGCTTCCTGCCGGACTGCATCCGAGCCTGCGCCTGCCGCTGACCTGCGCACCGTGCCCGGCCACGTGGCAGCTGACTTCGCCGGCGAGCTGTCGCCGGGTTCCGCCACGTGCCGAAGACCCGGATCAGTGTCCAGTGAAGGCCAGTGACTCCTGTTGCATACCACCAGCAACAGTGCCGGGTGTAAATAGTGATGCGAAATTATTAAAGCCCGAACCACGTAACTACCCTGAGTTCTCATTTAACTACCTACCCCTACCTGCGGGCGGCCTAACCCGCCGCATATACTTTATTTTTACAGTCTACATTTGTCTTCAAACATTTAGGTTTTATATAAAATATTTTTTATGTAATACATTCACCTTTATAAACTTCTATTAATTCAAACAAATAATATTCTTACAGGTAAACTGAAAAGTTTGTTTGGTGGGTGTGAAGCTTTAGAAAATTCACCCATAATGGACCACTCGCAGCTCTCTGGAATACATCCATTTATGAGTGCTGAAAGTATTAATTTGGAGGAACATGTAAGCTTATCATACTAAATACTTGCTTTAGAAAACACCAGTATTATTTGTATTTATTTTAAACAGAAAAATGTATAATGGGAAACAATACTTGTTTTTAATTTTAGTCTCATGATTCTGGTTCAGAATCACTAGGCTCATATCATACATGTGAGAGTTCTAGAAACTCAAGGAGCAGCAAATCGACTGATTTGAGCAACAACACTGGATCATCTGTAACGGAATCCACAGTGTTATCAGACTCCACACATGACCAGTCTACTTCTCCGCTGTGCAGAGGACAGTCTTTAAAGAGGATCCCAAGGTAAAATAAAAATAAGCAACATATTTTTATGTCATTTGCAAAAGTAATTTGCTTAATGTAACATTCTCATTGATTATTTTGTGCATAAAATATTAAATTATAGCAAGGTAGAATAAATCAAAAAGTAAAAAATATTGTCACTAGATGAATTTTTATTTTAAATTATTTCAGCTAAAATATTATAGTTTTTTAATTCAGTTTTAGAGCTAAAAAAAGAAAGCGAATTTTGGATTGTGATGGAGATACGCCCACAGGTGTGACAAGTCTTCTGGAATCCAAAGATAATCACAGTGGGCTCACTCAAGAAATAATGGCGTTAGAACTAAGTCAAAACACACCTAAGCGCATGTCCATTCATCCAACACCAGATCGGCGCAAAAATCCATTGAAAGGTGTATTAAAAAAGAGGTATCGCCTATGGAGTTTTTTTATTAAAAATGTTTTCATTATATAACTAGATTACAGCAAAGTCGCATATTAACACCGGACCGAATTCTCCCTCCTATGAAAATTATGTGGACTGCACTGAATTTTTCTTGTGGTAAATAGTAATGATTGTGTCATAAGAACTTTCAAAAATGTAGCTATTTTATTTCTATAACATTTATGTTGAACCATAACTACATAAAAAGTAATTGGATTAAATGTCATCAGCAAATGATGTACGACATTCCATTTATACAGAGAATTCAATTGTTTAATACTACTGGGCGTATGATGTATCTGGTATTCCTAAGTTTTTCACTTGGTCAATTAACTCAATTATTTTTGCCTGTAATAAATGAATCAATAATAATATGTTTCAGATGGGTGTCACAGAATGACAGCCATCATTTCAATGTTGGAGTTATTTTCTCAACACCAGTGTCCAATAATAAATCCCAGGAATCAAAGAAGAGACTGAAAGAGACCAGGTTTAACCTTCCTAAAGATGACCAACCAGCATCAAGCATACAAGAGAAGTCAATACTATTTAGCAAACACATTTCTACTAGCCTTGAAATATTTCCGACACGAAGACTAAGTAAAGTATGTATTATTTTTATAAGCAATCTATAAGATAATCATGTTGAAATAGCGTTTTCTTCTCATTGCAAATAATCAAACTGTTTTTAAATTATTTTTGCTGCATTCTGAGCACAAGGAAAATATGTAAGTCAACATGGCAATTTAATAACAAATTAAATTAAAGTTGTTATTTTTAAAAACACGTTTGTGTATTTGTGTAATATTTTTTTAGGGCGAAGGTAGTAGGTCGCCGACGGAATTGTGTAAAACTCCATTGGCGACAGCACACACGCCATACAGGACGCCCAAGAGTGTGAGAAGAGGAAATCAAGTCTCAGATCAAAGAATTCTAGGAACACCTGACTATTTAGCCCCTGAACTATTGTTAAGGTGAGTTAATATTGCAATGTATTACCAATCTATCAGAAAAGAATAATTTCGTTAAATTGTAACAACCCATGCATATGAAAGTATATTAGTTGAGAGTAAATTTAAATTTAACATTTATTTTTGTTTGTCATTAGTATTTTATTTACATTATTATTTTTATTTGTCATTGTGTTGATCTCTTTGATTTATAACGCTTGTTATTGTTATGATTGTTTAATTATTAAAGTTTATTAAATGTTTAATTTACGTGCTGTGTAATTTAACATGAAGCTGGTTTTCGTATGTTTGGTGCTCCCGATCCAGGCATGCCTAGTAGCACCTCCTAGGGGGACCATGGTTAAAATGTTTAGATGTTAAGTTGTAAACCTATAAGTACAATAACTTGAGTGCAATTTCACTATTTAGCTAGTTCCAAAGATTCTGTCACCAAAATTGTTAAAATTAAGTCTTGTATAAATAAAGTATTATTATTATTATAAATTATAAAAAAAATACATATAAAAATATAAAAAATAATTTATTTACCCTCCGGTGGTGAGGCTCAAGACCCAAGCCACCGGCGGTTAGGGAGACAAAGTGAGGAACCGCCTCACAATGCGTGCCGTGTCCAATAATACTGCCTTCTGTATTTGACTTTTGACCCAACAGCCAATTGAGAGCCTCTGTAGGTGTTGGTCGAGGCTCTTTGGTATCAACCCATGAGCAGAAACGACAATCGGGACAATAATTGTTGAATCGACATCCCACATGTCGGCAACCTCGTGAGCTAAATCTAAATATTTAGACATTTTATCTTTTTCAGCTTTGACGAGGTTATCGTCATGCGGAATGGCGACGTCAACAAGTATAGCCCGGCGCGCCAATCGATCTATTATCACAATATCAGGCTTATTGGCGACAATAGTCCTGTCTGTGATAACAGATCGATCCCAATACAACGTTGCATGACCATTTTCAAGAACTGGTTGAGGAACATACTGGTAATATGGCACTTCAGAAGTCACCAGTCCATATCGCAGAGCAATTTGCTGATGTATGATCTTGGCTACTAGGTTGTGTCTATGCAAATACTCGCCGTTAGCAAGATACGAACAACCGGAGATAACATGCCTGATGGACTCGTCAGGACGGTGGCATGCCCGACAGATGTCGACCGTACCGTCCTTCAGGATGTATTTCCTATAGTGGTTCGTCTTAATAACTTCGTCCATAATTGCAAAGACAAAACCCTCGGATTCCCCAAAGAGGTTACCGAAGCGCAGCCAAGACACAGACGCTAGTTGGTCCACATCAGGCCCATGAAGGGCTCGATAGAACCGACCGTGCAGCTCCTTGCTCTTCCATATGTCCTCGCGATCCCTAATGCCTACCACCAGAGGTTTCCGCCAGTTCTCAATCGCCAAAGACAGCGGGGTAAATCCTTTATCTACCATAACTACAACCCTGTGCATATCCACGTCACTGTGAAGGAAATAATCCCTGAGATTGCACACCTCGCGATTATGTAGGTCCTTAGCATTAAGAATGCCTCGGCCCCCACATCTCCGCGGGATGTACAATCTCATCACTGACGAACGTGGATGATGCATATGATGTGCAGTTAGGAGAGTTCGGACTTTACGATCCAGGGCGTCCAATCCGTCTGAGTCCATTTGAGTATGCCGAAAGAGTACATGAGTACAGGCATAACCCAACCGTTGAAAGCGCGAATCTTGTTTCCACCTGACAAAAAACTGTTAAGTACTTTTGTCAGGCGGCTAAAGAAACGCTCCTTCATCGATTGTTTTACATCTGCACTCATGATACCAAGAGCCTCTGGCATACCCAAATATTTGTAGGTTTCCGTCACAGAGAGGGACCTGAGACTTGTATGTCATCAGAGACCGCTACCTCCCCTCGCTTCACATGAATAACCGCACATTTATCGACACCAAACTCCATATTGATTGAGTTGCTAAATGTTTCAGTTATTTTTAACAACTCAATCAATTCGGATTGTTTTGATGCAAATAATTTGAGGTCATCCATGTAGAGCAAGTGAGAAATAGGCTCAGAGCCTCTCCGTAGACGGTAGCCTAACCCTGAATCCAACAACAGCGTGCTGAGGGGATTCAGGGCCATGCAAAACCATTATTATTATTTATTATTATTATCTCAATTAATCACATTAAATATGTTTATTATTAACATTTCTAGCACATCAGTAGTGCAGTGTTTCTTGCCCGTAACTTAATTTATTTACAAATTACAAATTCTTCATAACTTTTTGTGTAATTCATGTATTATAACTCATTTTGTTTTTTCCAGAAAAGGCCACGGTCCACCTGTGGACTGGTGGGCATTGGGCGTGTGTTTGTACGAATTTATGACGGGTGTTCCGCCCTTCAATGATGAAACACCACACGCTGTGTTCAACAACATATTATCAAGAAGTATATATTTTTATAATTTTTCGTTTTTGACTTATGTAGATTTTATTTATTTCCGAGTAAATCTTTACAATCGTATGTTACAATCTCAGGTTTATTATAGCAATCGTTTTGTTAACTTTACAAATTCACAACAATGATTATTTTACAGATTTAGAATGGCCAGAAGACGACGAAGCATTGTCTGCAGAAGCAGTGGGCGCCATCGAGGCCCTGCTCACCATGGAGCCCGGCGCCCGCCCCGCCGCCAAGCAGGTGCAGGCCATGCCGCTCTTCAGGAACATCGACTGGGAGAACCAACTCAACGTGCAGCCACCGTTTGTGCCTACACCCGGTGATCTGCATGATACTGGATACTTTCAAGGTAATGTGTATTATGTTAAAGTGCGTGAATTTTTCAAGTGGGTGTGAATGGCCAAACCCAAAACCATGAGAGAATGCCGAAATATTTGAAACGATTCACGATCTTGGTTGTGATTAAACCTAAAAGTATATATTTTGATGAAAAAAAAGCTGTATTATTTATTATATCGTTCGATGATGTTGTAAGTTATGAAGTTAGATTTTTCGCTATGAATATTGATTTATCAACTATCCAAAATTTCAGTTTCATTTTTCATCGTAATTAGGCTCGTGACTTCTTGCATTATTTTTCACTATTCCTCATAGTTTGGGATTTAGTCATCCACACTCACATGAAAAGTTCATTCTGTACGTCTTGATGTTTATAGTATTCAAAACGTTAAATTAATTATGGCTACTAGCTATCCATCTACATATGTGTAAGGATATAGAGTCCCTAGGAATGGTTATTGGAATGGGTTGTTAAACAATTTATTAGATGCATTTAAAGCCTTGTTGTGAATACTGTAATATTTGACTATTCCTAGACATTTATATATTTTTGTTACTAATTATTAAGCTAGATGTTTAATTGTTTCAGCTCGCAACATTTTGCAGCAGCTACAAGTATCTAACTTCGACATATAGATAATACACCTAAAGTGCATAAGTAGCGCGAATATATTAGTCAAATTTATTGTGATATATTTTATTTGTGTGTTTGTATGCATTTAATTATTTAAAAAGATTGGAAGGCTATGAAGTGATATAATACATGATAATGTTTTTTATTTATTTATAACCAATCAAAATGATAATGTTTAATGAGTTGTAATAATCTGTGTTCATTTTATTAAATCTGTAACATAATACTGTATACAGGAAATGGTAAATAATAATAACATTATGTAAAAAAGTCAATTTTTAATTTAGAACCTTAACTAAATTGGCACAATTTTCACACGTTTAAAATACATAAATATATCAATTAATTGAGAAAGGCAAGATTCAAGGTTGGCTTTCTCAATGTAATTGTATTACAGCCACTTAAATGAATGTATTAATTTTACGATGTAGTTTTCCGCATTTTTTCATGTTTTTATAATAACTACTTCTAAACTGAGTTCTTCTGGATCCAAGGCAAGAATGAAGTGACTCTGGTGTAGACGCCAGGGTACTGTCCTTTGCCACAGCCGATACCCCAAGAGACAACACCGACTTGGTTCCAAACTCCTCCCTCGTTAACCATCAAAGGACCTCCGCTGTCACCCTGAAAATATAACAGGTCATTAGTAACTTCCAAGTTCATTAATGAGTTCTTCTCTGGTGAAAACTGTTTTCGGAACCGTAAATAATAAAAATGAGTAAATCTGAATGATCTTGAATATTTTAATTGATTAAATAAGTTATGTTCAATTTACCGATATAGAAAGTCTGTACAGTTGTACTTTGATACGCTCACAACGTCTCGGGTTTCAATTCCAAGTACGGGTAATAGATATTGAATTTTTCAATTCGTTATCAAACTGGAGTCAATTGTGCCCGATGCCCTATGGCGATACGCTCGCCTCCTGTCATATCGAGCGAAATATATTACATAGGGCAAAACGTGCATGTCCTAACAGTCTTCCTACCCCTTCTGGGAAAAGGCGTGATGTGTGATAAATAATTAATTTGTATACTCACACTGCAAGAGTCCATGCTAGCCTTGCCGGCGCATATCATAGACTCGACGATCCCGCCCGGAGCCGCCGCGCCGTATTTCAAACGACACTCTGCGTTCGACCACACCGGTATAGAGACTTCTTGAAGCACTGAAGGCTGGGGACCACCTGGAAAAGTACATTCATTAATATTCATCTGTAAATATTAAATTATACTGTACTAGCGGTCCGGCCCGACTCCGCCCAGATGGACTAGTGATTTCACGGGTTATGAACTTAGTGCGGCAAATTTTACTGTTTGGTAAGTTAGCGCCGTGTTTGATAATTCCAAGTTGTTACAATTGATGCTGTCCATATGCATCTATATCGATTCTTTCGATGCACTTAAAATGTGTGAGGAATACTTACTCTCCCGCAGACTGCCCCATCCGATGACAGTAGCTATTTGACCCGCGTAGGCGCGACTTCCGCTCGCCAAACAGATGGGACGAATGTTCTTGGTAAAGGTTACTGGCTGATCCAGGGTAAGCACTGCCACATCATTATACTGGAAATACGTATAAAATATTTACATGCAGAATGCATGAAACTCCAACGCAGAAAGTAAAGGAGAATGCCCATTCATAACATCGGTAAAAAATATCGTTGATCCCGATACATTAAAATTATTAATAAGAATTCAAGTTCATTTCTCTAAAAATTCCGGGCCTTGGTCACCATTATGTTTACATAACATTGAAAATATATATCTTTTCCTACCTAAAAGAGTAAGTAAAGTAAGTGTGACACTTGACAGTACTAAAATGCACCTAATGGTAAGTTTGGTGAAGTTCCGATAAGAGTATACAACCGGTGAACAACGATTATCTCTTGCCAGGGGCCCTACTATATTCATCCGAAACGAAGTTCGAAACTTGGGATGATCGAAGTTTATACAACATGTAACAGATTTAAATGTAAAAGCGGAAAGTAGTACGTTCAGAATCAGCTACTGAACCGATATCAACATTTTTTTCGGTAGGTATTTTTTTTCAAAATAATTAGTTAAGACCAAGTAAATTACAGACACTCCTTCGTTTAGTACTCCGAACAAACGAAATTGAAACGTAACTCCAGCACATAAGATCATTTTTAAATGAATCACTAAACGAATAAACTAAATAATGAACAAAAATGAACTTTATTTCGATAGTCATAAAGTTTATTTAAGCAATCTATCATTAATCAAACGCACACAACGATAGGCCTCAATAAACGTAATAAGCTACCAAAATAAATAACTATCATATTCTCTTTCCGCACATTTAACTACAACTAGATAGAGCAGGATGCAGCTATTGTTTAATGCAATTTGATCCATCCGACAAACGATGGCGCGCGCGGCGGTATAGGGATGCGCCGCGAAAAAAATTACTCGATATTTGCAAGGCCGGGCGATCCAAATCCCGCGCAATACATGCACTTAAATGAAACAAATTAAATGTAACAAAATCAATATGAAAAGAAACAACAAATAGGTATTTCTATGAAAAATAATTTCGGGGAACGTTAAAATGGTGATTAAATTCGGTTTGTAATTTTGCTACAATGTATGCGGAATCCCGGTGTGTCAGATATCCCGTTATTGCAATCCCTAAATGGGCACCGAATATGTGAAAAAAATCTAGTCGTGCACCGCAGTTATCTGTGTCTACTTGTGTTTAAGTGTTAAGTAGATATTTCGATAACTTTCGCGCGCGATGTCTTTTCGGTATTCGAATATTCAAATACACTGAAATGGTGAGAACTTTGGCACTGTGTGGTGATAATGTATCATTGGCATGTCTGACGGTATCTCGATGCTGAGTTCGGAGAGCGCTGGATAGGTCGCGGCGAACCTGTGCAATGGCCTCCTAGGTCACCTGACCTGACTTGACGTCTCTTGACTTTTTTTGTGGGGACGTAATAAATCTCTGGTATACTTCAGTGAAAGTACTAATGTGGAGGATCCAGGATGAGGAGGGTAATGTGGAGCAAATTCCTAAAAGTGAAGAGTGACACTGAAGTTTTACATAAATTACGTGAACAATTACGCAAATGTGCATCAAAGTGTATCAAGGTGGTGGACATGTCGAACATATTTTAAAAAGAAATCGCCTCATGAGTGCCATGTAACACGTAAGTTAATTTTGTTGTATTTTTTTGTGTTGTGATTAGGTTGTGATTCCCAATCTAGTATTCGTTGTTAGATATTGCGTTATCTTATTATCTTATTCAATAATAATGCATAATAAATGACGCCCGTATCCTGCCCGCCTGCAGGAACTAAGTTTAGGGGAAGTGAAATTAATAATATTTTATAGCCGATTCATGCAAAATATTGTCTTATGTTGGGTTCGTACGCATTATATCTAGTAAGTAAAATATTTAGATTTTATAGTTAAAACACAAATGTTATGCTTACAGATTAAATAAATAATAATTTGTTTACCAAACCACCCAGTAATCAGTTACGTACGTA
Source organism: Hyles vespertilio (assembly GCA_009982885.2). NCBI lineage: Eukaryota > Metazoa > Arthropoda > Insecta > Lepidoptera > Sphingidae > Hyles > Hyles vespertilio. The sequence continues at coordinate 12,083,743 of CM042808.1, read as the reverse complement.
ATTTGTAATTTGTATTTCGTTTATTGTCAGCTGTTTCTGCCGGCGCGGCGCGGCGCAGCGGTCGGCGACCGGCGTTAGGTACTCGTGTGAATGTGTCTTGTGTACATGTGTGCGTGTCCGGCGAGCGTGTGTAGTAGTACACTCTTATTTGTAACTCGTAAGGTGACCATGTTAAGTGCCTACATTTGGTATAACTAATTTCATAAATAAAAGATTTTGTAATTATGATAGTACGATTTCAAAGCATAAACTATGATTGCAATAATATTTTAAAGTTGGGGTGTCTGAGGTTGTGAATTAATCCTGTTACACGTTGTATACGACACGAATGTACCTACATACCGGGTATCTCAAGACTGCTATCGAAAACGAAGCCGGGTGGTAGTTTTAGTGGCTACAAACACAATGCAATTAAAAATTTCGCATAGAAACGCGACAATTATTTTTTATGATTTTTTAAATATCGTCATTTTTGGGTGGTAAATCCATAGTTTTTGCTAAAATAATAATTTAAACTCTTTTATACCTTAGAGTATTATAAATAAAAGGGTATACCCGCCCGGGGCACGCACCCCGTCTTGCCCCCCCCTAGATCCGGGCCTGTGTATCAGCCCATATACGTTCCACTGCAGGGCACGGGCCTACTCTACAATCGAGAATACGATTGAGAGTGGTTAGGCCATATAGTCCACCACGCTGGCCTAGTGCGGGTTGGCGGACTGACATACAGTCTACTACGTACGTACAAACCTGACTTCAAGTGCGATTATATTTATTATATATTATTATATTATTTGCATAGAATTTGCATAGAAGGACATCGAACGTTAGAACATGCGAACTCCGTGTAGAAACACAGAGTAACACTAATATATTATTGGAGTAACACTCAGTTTCTGTCGGTGTCGACCCATTCTTACTGTAGAATTATGACCATTGAGGGGTTTCTGCAACTTATAAAATGAGATGTAAATTTTTGGAACTAGGTGGGATGTTACCATTGTTGATCAGATAACGCATGTGTGTCGGAATGTGAATCTCAGTGAGCATGTCAATTGTCAACTCATGTCTTGACGTGAATAAGAATGAGCTGATATAATGCTATGCCATCATGCACGGTGCATGAGGTAGTGACATAGTATATTATAGTAGTTTAGCTACCTTCATGAGTCATAATGCAGTTGCCCAAAATTGGGTTGACAAAAGAGGAAACAAGTCGTTGAGCCTCGTATCGATAGGTAGATTAGTGAAACAAGTTTTTTCGGTTCCTGGTGCTGTGAGATAAAATTCCTTTTAAAATTACCTTCGCTATATTTCCATTGTGTTTCCCTACGAGACCGAATCAGAAATGAGGAGATCCGTAGGAGAACCAAGGTTACCGACATAGCCCATAGGATTGGCAAGTTGAAGTGGCAGTGGGCCGGGCACATAGCTCGTAGAACCGATGGCCGTTGGGGCCGAATGGTTCTTGAGTGGAGGCCACGTACAGGCAAGCGAAGTGTCGGACGCCCGCCTACAAGGTGGACGGACGACCTGGCTAAATTTGCAGGAAGTCGCTGGATGCAGGCCGCTTCCAACAGGTCATTGTGGAGATCCTTGAGGGAGGCCTATGTTCAGCAGTGGACTTCCTGTGGCTGATATGATGATGATGGTGATGATATTTCCATTAGATATATTTTATGGTATATATTATAATTTATATTACCAAGGTGCGCATGTCGAAGCCTCGATGTCTCACAACTCGTTTGATCTTCCTCTCGATGTGCTGGGTTTCCGTGCTCAAGCGTATGTTGTAGTCTCCAAGCCTTGCAGTTAGACGAGCCACGTCCCACGATGTCATGCTGAGAAAAGTAGCAAAATGTTATTTATGTTTGCACAGGAGAAGTCGCATCATTTCTCTGATAGTAGCATGTAAGGGTTGTTGAACTGTAAACTCTCAAATTTGTATGGTATGGTATGGTATCGGTCATTTTTTGTTAATTTACTTTAATAAAATATCATATTAGTTGCCCGCAGCTGGAGTTTGTGTCCGGCATGAAGTCTCGGCTTGCCCCTAATCATATCTCGGATAAAAAAAATTTGGCAAAATTTATGCCTACCACCTATGGCTTCTGCTTCTCCATCGAGATACCAGGTGCGGTTTGGAACCCAAATTAATTTAATTATCATAGAAATGATAAAGGTTTCACAACGTTTTAAAGACGAAGGTCTAGCTTACAAGGTTAGAAAATTAAGAATTGATTACTTTTTGGAGATATTTTTTCAATTAAAATATGCCTATTTCTTACTGTGCAACACAATGAGCAGCGGAAAGCACGTGTCTGTCGTCTATGAGTGAGCCGCCGCAGAACTGTCGTCCCGAGTTGAACAAAGCCACGATCCACGGCCACTCGTTCAAGTCTGCATTGTGTCCGCCCACTATACGTTCCTCGTCTTGCGTTCCATATGGCTGTAAATGTTATGGGACTGTTTTGTTATTCAAAGAAGAGCAGTTTTCACACCGCTGAAGACGGAGGTCATAATTGATATATTTTCAAAAGTGGTTTTATTTTGTAACCATCATTGATTTAAAAACTACATATTGACCTTTCAGTACATTTCGAGTTTCAAAAAGATGACCGTTAAAATCACTCCAAATTAAATATTAAATTAACTTAATAACTGCATAACTGCATAACTGCAGAAGTAGCAGATTCTCCCCACTAATGTAGGTATTTATTTATTTAGTTTTTTATGTATATATTTTATTTATTTATAAAATTATAGATAAAATTATATATATATAATCATTTTTTTTATATATCCGTTTAAATATTATTATTTATATTTTATATATTTTCTCTTTTCGCTTATTGTTAATTTTATTAATAAGCACCTGCTTCCGTCTCTCTGCACTACCTTAAGGTTGGCTGGTAGAGAATGCCCTTGGGCATTAAGTCCGCCTGTACTACATCTGTGTACAAAGTGTTTAAAATAAATAAATAAATATTATAGATTTCGTCTAAAACGGTTATAAAAATATTTTTATTAAACTTTCAGTCATAAATATAAGTAAGCATTTTCAAAATCATTGCGAGCGAGAACTAATTTCACTAAGCTGCACTAGAGATGCATTGAAGCGCACGCATCACTTATGTCGGAATACTTTAGGCGTTTTCCGCCCTGTCCATACATTTATGTTACTAACCAACATGCTAGAAATTGTCCAATAAGTGATACATACATATTTTACCTTTTGCGGTTTTAAAACTTAGCAATGAGATTTGGTTCGCCGTAAAAATATTTTTCGTGGGTATTGACAAATACATATTTGCAACGCGAAATTATAATAATAAAGAATTATGTATCCCCAATTAAGTGCGTGGTGGCCTGTTGGTATACGGACTAGACGGGACTAGCCAACATGTTCACGGTGGTCGCAGGTTCAAATCCCAGGGCACACCTCTGTCTTCGGAGTCATGTATTGATAGTCAATCACCACACACTAAAACGGTAAAGTAAAAGATCGTGAGGAAACCTGCATACCATAGATATTTATAAAAAAATCTATTGTATGTAAGTCCGCCAACCCGCACTAGGCCATCGTGGTGGACTATATGGCCTAACCACTCTCAATCGTACTGTCGATTGTAGAGGAGGCCCGTGCCCTGCAGTGGGACGTATATGGGCTGATATAGATATAGATCCCCAGTATGGAATATAATAAACACAATATAATTATTTCTAACCTTTAACATGGCAACGTACTTTTAAAGATCATCGTCAACAATGAAAGGTGATCTGCCTGGACTAAATAAAAAATAAAAGTTTAAATTCGAAGGCATAATATATTATTATGGTTCATTTAACGAAAAACAAGTTATTTAAATGCGTTTCGCATGGAACGTCACCGAAGTTTTGTTTATAAAGTTAAGCAATCAACTTAATTAATCTGGTCTGTAATTCTGGTTTTAAATTAAGTTCTTAATATATTGATATTTTCATTTCAAGAAAAAGAGCCCTATTATGTGTCAACATGTTACATGGGGCAGTTGATTAAGAAACCACATGTAAATCTAATTCGGGTTCGATTCCAGTAGTAAATGTTTTGAAACAACAGCTTTTCACTACACAGGTGACTCCGAAAAGTCAGAGATGTGTTCTTGGATTTGATCCCGCGACCACCTTAACATAATATTATGAGAACGATTAATGCCGTAGTTTTTTATACTTACTAGGACCAGGACCTCGGTGTCTAATTGTGTGTCTTACTGATGTAGAGCATTTATTATTAACATATTTATACTGATGTACATACCATAGCCCTGTTCTTGATTCCGCAAGCACCACTCACTCCTACAGGCTGGGAAGGCTTGGTTGGCTTCGTTGGAACAGCTGGCGCCCACGTCTGAGTATATGGTGAGTGTAAGATTTTATTTACTATGTCAGTAATTCAATGGCAAGTGACAAAACAATTTGCTTAGCACATTTTTATTCATGTCGCTATAGTCCATACTTATAGTTTTTCTCTATATTCACCTTAGGAGTCATAATATTTTACGAAATATCGTTACATTAAACAGCATTGATAAAAAAACATGTCCCAGACTCTACTATTCTCACTTCGTATATTTTTTACTTTGCATGATATGAGCTAAGTGAAGGTAAGAGCAATCATTTATGATACTTAATAATATTTAAATGGAGCTTACCTGTTTAGTTGTGGGCTTGGAGGTGCTAGTCGGCTTTGTTGTTTGTGAAGCTGGAGGCTTGGTAACTCCAGCAACTGATCGAGAAAAAAAATCGTGAAAAAATTGTATTACAGGTCATTTCCATCGGTTTATAACGGTTTGTTTATAACACGGGGAAATCTTCGCACTTTAAGCTAAGTGATCACCTAAATATCTCAGCGATGCGATGCCTACAATCTTTCCTGCTTCCCGTTTTTTTCTTTTTTATACGTTAATTTATGTTATGTGAGTATGTGAATTGTGTTGAGTGACTAATAAAATATTTTTCTTACATCGAGTTAATTATAACTAGCATGGAGAGCATGTATAACGCACATGCAAAACGAATAATTTAAAAAAAATGCACGCTTTTGAATTACTGCCCTTTCAATTCTTGGGCCCTACTATATTAATCCAAAACGAATTTCGAAACTTCGGACGATCGAAGTTTGTACCTACTCTGTAAAAGTTCGAATTTGTATAGCTTCAATCGTAACCATAAGTCTATGGTTACGACCATAAGTCAATAACGACCATAAGTATATTTATGTACATTCGTATTGTATATAAACTTCGATCGTCCGAAGTTTCGAACTTCGTTTCGGATTAATATAGTAGGGCCCGTTCTTCTACCTAACTTTATCCCCGCCGGTGCAAGGGTTTGTCTTCTAGCACATTCTTCTCCATTTCACCTGCATTGCTATCCTCTCGATTACCATGGTATAACCACATTAGTACTCACTGAGGGACGGGGGGTGCGTGGGCGCGGTGTGGTCAGGCGGGTGGGTTGGCAGCGGCGGGATGGTGGGCGGCCACTGCGCTGGGAACTGGCGGGCGTTCTCGTCGCTGTACGACCACTGTGACGACACCGCCGATATACGCGCCGACAAACTAAACAATATATCATTACAAATGGTGGTAGGTCTCTCATGTAAGAGGCCATCTGGTTGGGTACCACTGCACTGCTTATTTCTCAAAATGACAGTTTAAATGCACTGTTGTTTCGGATTGAAGGACATCGTAGCCAGAGTAACTACTGGATGTATTGAGACTTTACATCTTACGCCTTGAATGTCAAGCATTGCTTTGTAATTCAAGGTGTTGTTTGGTTTTGCTTCTGTTCATGAACGTATCGTTTACCATCAGAAGAACGGCATGCTCGTCTTGCTCTCCATCGCAATTAAAAATCTAATCATCACATTTCATCAAAACAGCATTCGAAGTTAGTTTTATGGCATAAGTTGCTGAAACGTAAAAGCAGCCCATCTAATTCGAAATGGCTTGCCTTGGGCTTGATATATCTACAATGCCTGATCGTAGATGCATTGCTGGAATCTTCAGGGGGATGGAAGGAAGAAGGATAACCCGTGTGGTGTATGAGTTTGTTTAGTCGTCATTGTGCACAAAAATAAAAACAACAAACAGAAATAAGAAATTACAAAAAATAAATGAAAGCAGAAATAACTGTTTTATCGTGCTAGACAATGTCGTACATGTACAATCATGGAATGGATATACTTATACATAAGAAAAAGAAAAGAGAGAGCAGTGTAAAAAAGAATAAAAGCTAAATAATACTTACCCGGAAGATTGTGATGGTAGGAAATGTACTGGTATCGGTGGGGGTAGAATACCCAGTCGCTGGACATCAGGTTCTTGTTGCGGCGGCGTGCCGACAGGTTCCGTGCAACATACACCCACAACCTGTGAACAATGTATATGCAACGTCATAAAACCACTTCTCATTACTCGGGCAAAAGTTGTCGTAGCCTTGTGTCGGATCGATTAGCCCTTGGTAATCACATATTTACATATATGGTTAATATATATATGGACATACCTCCATATTATCCCCGCTGACATAGCTGCATGTATCATAATGTCCCAACACCCATCCATCTAACCCAGATACGTCTGCTACTTTAAACAGAGGATAACAATCTCTAAATCTTTTGCATGTGCCTTTTTTACCCATAGTTGTTTCGCATTCCAACCCAAATTCAACATCATCTGTTTGCTGCAATAATAAGTCTCGTAAAAGACAAAAGTCATATTTTACTCCAGGTCGGGTGTGATTGAAAACCAGCTTTGTAAATTTTATAGCCAACACAACATTTATGGACCTTTTAAATTGCATTATGTCGATTACTTTAAATAAGTATCGTTTCAAAGTTGTTCGGCATGTTGTCCAGCCCTTGGTTCCTCCCTGCCAAACTTGTTTACGACGACAGAAGTATCACGACATTGTGATCGCTATTTGACATTAAATTAAAGCCACACGGACATTTAAAGTGTAACAACATGCCGACATTTTGATATGTAATTAAATACTATAGAATTTTAATTGCCTATCACACATTGATAATATCGAATCACAACCTTAAAAGTTAATTGAATTTGGTACACATTTTTCGTTTAACATTTTACAAAATTATGAGTGTTTATTACCTGGCCTGGCTGTAACAATAAGAGCTGTTTTTCATCACGAGAGGAGTTTTCTGTGTCGCGTCTCTCCCGATCGACATGGGCTGCAAAATAAAGCCATCTCGTCAAGTTTCAGAAATGTGTACATAAATACGTAACATGTTATTTTCCCTAAAAACTTGATGTTGAAATAACTAACTCTGTTTAATTGATCTTATTTTTCATAATCGTAAAAGAGCGTGAAATATTTATTCCGATATTGTGCAGAATCAAAATAGCTCATGCTAAAACGTAAAAAAAGATCATAAACACTAATGTAGGTATGAAGCCTTGAACTTGACCGAAATAAAGTCTGTACTACCAGCAGGTAGTCCAAAGACCCATGTCGTATATTTACTCAATAATGGCGAGCTCAATGCAAATACAAGGAAAATAACAGATGAGATTATCTTCACAAAATCAGAACTGCGAGTAGGCGGATGATACAGAATTGTACGGTTAAGGATGACGAATGCTAAAGTAAAACAGGAACTGGCAGAATTCAAAGACACTGTGAAACAATGGCTGGTAATAGTTTGATTTTTTTATACGTTTATGACTAAGCTTGATACAATATATTATATATTGAAATTTAAATGTATTTATTGGTCACGTAGGCAATTTAAAAGCTCTTATGACAAGTCAATACACATAAAACTTAATCTCCATAAACAATATATTTCCTATACTTAGTATTACTTATTTTAATTTCTTGGTTTAATTATTTATTTATGTAATTTATTTATTTTAAATTAATTTTATTTTTATTTAGAATTAGTTTTATTTATTTGTTTACTTTTTATTCTTATTTTATTTAAAGTATTAGTTATGACTTTATGGTAATTTATTTTTCAAAGAAATACAATATGTACGTTAGTCAAATTAAATTAAATTAAATTAATTAGTGGACCATGAATATTATTACAACGGTGCGTAGCGGTTTATTGTTACCACCGGATCCAACGCGGCCCTTCCTGAGAAGACCCGGCGAAACGAACTCAGTGGGCTATATACAATATATTATAATATATACTATCTTACGCTGCCACAGAAGACTTATTGAAATAATACTTCCCAAACAAACACACGTCACATACATACACACGCACACACCTACACACACACATCCACACTCACACGCAAGTGAAGTTCATTATTATGTATAATAGTTAATTTAGTTGTTCTAAGCTCTCAAGACACAAGCTTGCATGCTTAGTTTGAGACTCGTTGAATAATGTACCAGATGTAAATTGTTAATTGTGAATAAAGAGTTATTATTATTATTAATATGATACAATATGCAACTAAACTGGAGTAAAAAATATTGGAACTATTTACAATCATTAGTTGTTTAAAAGATTTATGCCGAATCAAAATTTTAACAATAAATATAATTTTAGCGCAAATAAAAAATAATCTCGTTCTTCTTCATATTTTTGTTGTATTATGGATCTTTTTGAGTAATGGTATCAGAAATGCATGACAATACTAAAATTAAATTTAGAGAAATAGGGAGTTGTATGAGTTCATTATAACCAAATCATCTTAATTGAAAAATAATCGGTAGAGTCAATCAGAGTGAAATAGTGAATTGAATGAAATAGTGAAGTGAATGAACACCATGCCGTTATAACAAATAAACAACACATTAAAAAAAATCGCACAACATTGTGCATAAACATGACGCTGTGTGAGAAATTTTGTGTAAACAAGTTATCGTAAAAAAGCAATAAAAATTACTATTCCGAAGGCGGTATCAGAAGCCACTGGTGTCCATCAATATAAGCCAATGTTCATGCATGTTATTTATTTCCATTGGCTGCATAACGGTTTCCGTTATATTGAAACGTTTTCATTGGAATCCACAACGCCATGTGTGCAGCATGCTAATTCTAACGTTAACCCAAATTCTGTACAAATATTTAGTAATAAAATTTTCAAAATAAAGACATCACTTGTGCATGCCATAAACATTTAACAAATTGCAGTACACAGCCCGGAATATAAACGTGTATACCATAAGATAAACGACTTTTCTGAATTTCTTATAAGCGTTTTAAGAGATTTTTTTTTTTTATTTAAGTAAGGTTCCATAGTCTTTGCCAATCTTTATAGGATAATACGACTCTATTATGAAGATATATGATTTTAACGAGTAAAAACTCGTATGTTTAATTTATCTTTTGAAAAATATAATTAAAACATAACACGAATATCTTAGTAAAAGACAAGATTATATTGTGAAATTTTATGACCGTTTAAGATTGTATCGAGAATTACTTAATTTTAATTGAAAAAATTATCCCCTCGCTACTCACACAGCAATCTCTACCTATGTTTAGTACTGGTAGTAGCCGTTAATATAAATAATAAAAGATTTCGTCCTTGTGTCGTAAAACTGACGTTAAAATGTCTTTTACTTACAACTGGCAACGAATGATCCTAAATTAAACTTGATTTCCCGATGCATATTCTGAAAATATGTATCTTTAAAGGTTTCTGCCGATATTGCCAAGGTAAATTATACTTTAAGAAAAGGATTTAACTGATAATTCAGGTTCAAAATACATTAAACGCACAATGCACCGCTTTAAATATCACTATGGAATGCCAACAAACTTGGCACCTTGAACTTGTACCAGAGCGCTTAAATTTCCTTATTGGGCACATAGTAGAATTATTACACACATGCTGCATGTTGCCGGTAATTTGCCAAAATCTCAAAAATATCACAAAGTGCGAGCAATAACAATGCGATTGTCGTCTGAATTCCGGGTTCAGCAAACTAAGGAAGCGAAATGTCACGGCGTCATACCGCTTCAATCTCTGGTCTTTGATCTAATTAATGTCCTCTAAAGCGGCAACAAAAACTTGTACCCTGTATTTATCTAAATGTTGATGTGCTTTGAGGACAATGCTTTGATTGATACCTACTCATACAGTCATCTTGGGCCGAGTGGGCGTCAGAGCATTTGCATTGAATTACTTTTATAGATGTATTGAAATAAAAACATGCTAAGAAGTTCTAAGTAGGTATTTTTCGGGTTGACGACCACACTCATCAATAGACTCGTTTTGATCAGCTTGCATTCGTAATTAAGCTTTCAATCGACCTATGACGATTATTATTATCATAACATAAATTTTAAACGACTTAATGTTTCTTTCTCCGCCTGATAAACTATTTAAATTTATTACCATGATCTTGAGTTCACCATAGTATATATTTTATTTCCGATAGTAATTTTACAAGTGACCGGACATTTTATTTGCTAATTTTAACTTTCTCTAGCCTCAAAACCTCATAGCCACAGGTGTTGCGCATTGTTTTGAGTCCGCACAATACTCTCTGTTTATGGACATGACACTTTCCTTCCTACCATAACAATTATCTTATTACATTCGAGATATAATGTACAAGAACTATAACAATTATAGGCTACATAGCATAATTATTACAAGTTTTATATTATTCTATTAGATTTCTATGTGTATTAAAAATTCAAGTACCTAATTGAATTTCCAATCAATTACATTTATTTTATAATGTTAACATTTAACAAGATTTTTACCTATAAAAATAAGCTTAAACATTCTCACCATTTAAGATAACTGCATCGTCAGTGTAATACGCGCCATCCTTAGGAGAGAATCCTTTGAAGATAGTTTCTTCCGGTTCACTTCCGTAGCTAACCCCTAATATTCCTATGCAAAAAAGTATAATTTTGCTCCTTAAAAACATTGTTGGTTGTAGTTGTATACTACATTCACCGCTAAGAAATATATTTTATAGGGGTTCAAAAAAGGATATATGCGCGTCGCGTGAATGTGCACCTCGCAAGGAGTCGCTTCGCAAAATGCTTCGGCGAGTCCACTCCGCGCCTTTATAATATTTTTATACTGACGCACTACATTAGGTTAAAAAAGATAACAGAGCTTTTTCTCTTTTTGTAATTAGATGGCATTTGCTGGTCAATACAACCAACTTTGTAAAATATGACACCCATTTCGTTCCCCCGAGAATCGTAATCGATTGATGTTTATTTTGATGCAGTTCGTGAACAGAATGGGATCAGGACAAACAATTATTTCCGAGATCAATGAACCTTATTCATATTTAATTTTTAAAGGCATATTATAAATCATACCGTTCGTTCCTATGGACCTTAAAACATTTTTTCAACTCCGATTGTAGGTAAACATTAACACTTCAGAAGTAAAACTACCATTCATTGTCCATACTCACATTCATTCACCTTACAACAAAATCTCAAAAAACATAACAATAATCCATAATCGTAGTGTTAGTAAAATATAATTACTGCATATAACATATATAGTTTTAAATGTGCAAAATTCTTATTTATAGGTTTTACTGACCTATAATAATTTAGTAATAAATCAACCATTAAAAAGACTTATCTACTTAACCCGATCCCAATGACTGTCCAGAAACAGAATCGCTTTTAGTGTGACAAATAAAACAAGTTTAGATATTTTAAAAGCTTAAACAATAAGCAGAATGTCTACTAAGAATGATTGATGTAAAGGATTTCATATCACTTTTCCTGTTCAGACCATCATCTCTTAATGGAGTCGGTCGATTGATATTTCGTATGCTTCTAAAAAAAACAATTAAATCAATAAATGTGAAATGCTGATTTTGATAATGAGATAAAATTTTTTGGTTGATTGAGAGATTTAAACAGCCATGACGTTGGCGGAATATTATGGTTTATATACGACATCTCCTGAAAAATGGGCGAAAAAAACAGTTTAAATGTCATCCTGAGATATGTGGAATTATTTCGTATTTTTATTTTTGAACGACAAAATGATTTTAAAGCATCTGGTCAAAATATATCTAAAATTCAAAGCAAATAATATGCACGGGCAATGATTGCTATTTCTCACCGGTTCATGGAATTACATCGGTAAGCTCGTGATTGGATATTATACAGGCTAAATCCTCAACATCCTTGCCTAGATCCCTATTGCAATATTTCCATCATTCTTTACGGTGAGATTCGATAGTTGTGGGTTATCAGTGATGACATACGGCACCGAGACGTGACATCTCACTGTGGGCCTCATTGATGATTCAAAAATGGCTCAAAGTCACTCAACGAGCCATGGAAAGGGCTATGCTCGGTATTTCCTTACGAGATCGACTCAGAAATGAGGAGATCCGTAAGAGAAAAAAGGTTACCAACATAGCCCATAGGATTAGCAAGATGAAGTGGCAGTGGGCCGGGCATATAGATTTAGGCCGTTGGGGCCTAAAGTTTCTAGAGTGGAGGCCACGTACAGGCAAGCGAAATGTCGGACGCCCGCCTACAATGAGGACAGACGACCTGGCTAACTTTGCAGGAAGCCGTTGAATGCTGGCCGTTTCTAACAGGTCCATGTGGAGATCCTTGGGGGAGGCCTATCTATGTTCAGCAGTGGACTTCCTGTGGCTGAGATAATGATGTACGGTGAGCGCTACCAAAACGGATATCCTACCCCAGCAAAGCAAAAGCAAAGGATTTTTGGAAAGAGGCCTCCAAAGGTAGAATTACTAGAGTATGATGATGACATAAGGCAATATTGTACGCATGTACTCGTAAAAACATAGGTATGTAAAACCACAAACGATACTCGGTCGACGTCAACGAACTTTTGGATACATGAATTGTATTTGTCGTAGGTGCCAATACAAGCAATGGGCATTGAAGATTTATGATTATTGATTACGCTATAAATACGGTAAACATCATCGTACATCGTACATCCTCCGATGTTAGACTCAAAGGCGTCATAGATTTTTAGAAATTATTAGTAACCCAGATGCAAACATTCAACACACGATGATATATTCATCTGGATCGCAAAAAAACGAGATTAAATCAGCGATAACGAGATACGTCGCAACGTGGACTAAACAAGCATTAGGATTAGATTCAAACATGTACGTTATTAGCGTCATTAATCTTTAACATATCCCGTTATGTCAATGCCGTCGATCTTACGCCTGCCATGATTTAGAACCGACTCACACGTCGTATTTTATGTCCACTATCTTGTGGTATACAAGAATCTATTTGAATATTGGCATATGAGCGGAATCTTAAGGAATGTCGACGAAAAATCTAGTGCTGGTCCTTGCAAATTATTATGCAGTTTTATCTTACACAGGCTCTTAGACGGCGGCAAAAGCTACAATTTAAATTACTGAGACGTTTTCCTTTGCTATTTGTATACCTAACACGTTTTAGCCTTCACTTAGATAAACAAAATATTTTTTTTTATCATTTCATTATTGCTTTTGATATTTAAAGACGTGGAGCGAGAAGCTCAATGGTATAAAAGTGGAGTCCTTTTAGTTTTAAATTCTGGATGTAGAGCGATCAAATTCGGCGGCGAAAATATTTAGTATTGCGTGCCTTCAAGAGCATTTTAAGTTGCCGAATGTTGCCAAATGTTAAATGTGGCTTATTTGATCCACAAACATTCTCATCGTATCCGAAACATATAGTCGCATTATTTTTAATCGCAAATATACATAATAAATAAATAAATACATAAGTCAATGAAAACCCCATATGGTAAAATATTCATAAATACCAACATATCAATTCAATTTACAAAATAATCAAGGATAAAGAGATTAATAGTTGTTCATGTCATTGATTCGGTTCCATTTATTTTTTATTAACTACTACATTTTAATTAAACGATTATGGTTGTTTGGAAGAGATCGCTATAGCGATAAGACCACCATTTGCCTCACTCTATTAATAAACAAAATTGTCCACTGTATCTTATGTTTTTGTATTATGTGGTGTACAATAAAATGTTCTCTACCTCTATCCATCTCAACCAAGATTATTTTCTACGGCGAAAACTAGCGTATTTCTTGAACAATATATTACTTTCAAATAATTATAGTTCATCTTTGCCCAATGCGTTTTTATAAGGATTTTGCCGGCAACTTTTTGTGATTGGTCTTGAATTTTGACGTTTGACATTCATAAGCCCCAAAAGATAACTGTACATAAAATCAATTGGAATGTAATTGATGTTTTTTTTAAGTTTTATTACATGGCTTTCGAACCGACTTTGCCTGAAAAAAAATTGTTATTAGTTATGCTGAAAAACTTATTTCCCTTTCATCTCGCTTAACCAAGATCTATTCACAATATTACAATTTTATATCACCTATGACCCTAAGTTATCCAAATCACCTGGAGATTTTCGAAAAACTTAATTGCTTTGCCAAATATTAGTATGTCTCTATTGATTGCCCAACCATCCCAGGGTAGTTGATTTTTTTTATTTATTGTAGAATCTTCCAGGTAGATAAATTTTTCAGTTTTCTATCACAGCCTTCCATGATCACTACTTGACGCCAGTGGTCCTCCTATCTATACCAATCTGGAATTAATTTTATGTCTTGTAAAATTTCTTCAAATTGTTTTTATCTTAAACAACACGATCAAATTAAATGTTAAGAGGCAAATATCTCCATAAAATTTTGATGGAGCTTCATTTAAGTATTTATTTTTATTTAGAATCGTATAGCTTGATACATTTACAACAATGTTTATTTTTTCAAAGTTTGATTATGAGCAGTATTTTACTATCATTTCAAAAGATACTTATAACAAACATTATTTTAACACAACATCAAAATTGGTCGTTATATCTCTGCCATTAATATTTTAATACAGTGGGAATATATCCTTTCTCTTTCGCACTCACATGCCTTATGAAAGATGACGTCAAGAACTATAGTTGCATCCTTTTCTGTCACTTTTCTTTTTTTTCTGTTTGCTACCAAATTTGAAATAATTTTAACTTTTTTCATAATAAAGGTATTCAAAAAAATTTGTATGCTTACGATTTTGCATATCCTAACCTTTCGATTTAAATAATAATAAAAAATGAGTAAACATCACTATTGAAAATGTTGTTTTTTCTTAAACATCCATGTGCATTGTTTCACTTTTTTTTTAGGGCTAAAAGTTGTGAGAGTTCCCTGTGGGAAGCGGTCTGCATGCAACTTTGGCTGCAAGCACGTAAGCATCTAGTTTTATGCCCATTACACCTAGGCCCTGCAACATAAAGGTGCTTATTGTACAGGGCTATCCTAGTGTAAACAACAGCTGTTTATCATTATTGCCAAATCTTAGCCTAAGCACTTCTAAATTATGTAAAATATTTTGTTTGTTACCTAGGTTAGGGAAATATTCAATAAATTATTTTATAATTATTATTATATTATATCCAAGCAAGCTTAGGGCGGCCAACAATCACAACTTCAAATTCAATCAAATCAGTAGCAACATTGATTTTGCGGATGGAGCATAACTGCTACATTTGCTTAGAGTTTAGACAACGAAGGCGGAGAAGCAGAAAATTATTGGTCCTACTAATATTAGAATAATTAAAATGTCACGGAGAATTTAATCGCTTCTTTTTGAATTTAGGACGCCAAGAAGAAAAGTTTTTAAATTATTTTAGAATGTCCATCTTAGAGCAGTCAGCAAGTTAGTCGAGCAGTACACCTATCTACTGCTTGATCTTACGATGAAAGGACAATGGCAGATTTCCATACATGATTTTAGTTGATGTAAATTTAGAGCGTTTATTGGTGAAAAAAATATAAGTGAATTCCGCTGCCGTTCCTAAACAATAATGTGTTGAGAAATACTGATGAAAAAGTCTACATTACTTACGTTTTTAATTTATAGATATTGAGGTTATGTTCTATTTGTCATTTTCAATTGAAATATTATTATTTTCTTAAAAATGTTATTTGGTGAACTAGGGCTATGATATAAATCTTTACCGCACTTGTTTTACCAAACAAAGCTATTTTTTATAACATATTTTGCGAGATTCAATGAAAAATATTTTTTGTCGGCTTAAAAGACCTTACGCCATTGCTGAAAAAAAACTCACTCCCATACAAAATAGTCAATAAAGCTTTTTATTTTATTGTGAAACTTAATCATCGTTACACAACTATAATTAGTATGCTGAAAAGTCACGAAAAATAATAATATTATTATTAGCAAGTGTGACATTTCTAAACGCGTTCTTCATGGAAATACGATTTCGCCATTGTCCTTTGAAACCGCCCGAAACAGCCACAAGTGCTCTTGTGATTTCGTGTATGTGTGTAGTTGTGTATTTAAAAGACTGCAGTTGAAGTAGTCCATGTCGTTGAAGTAGTCGGTCTTATAATATATTTACGGGAATGTTTGAAAGACATATGTTTAGGTTAGAATTTCCTGTGGCTGAAGATGACGGCGAAGACAGGAGATAATAATATATTTTCTTTTACTTTATTTTCACATATCTACATAATACATTTTACTTTGAACTTGACTTATACGAACTACCAATAATTATTTTTATTATCATTAAAAAAAAACGTTTGATATCCAATAATAGTTACATGTAGTTAGTTACTCTTCTATGGAAGAAATATATTTTAGTACCTATATGTTCAGTGACAGAGCAAACGAAGAAATCGTTTTTTAAAATTAATATAACGCAATCGTATGTTTCGAGTGCACCATCCTTACTAATATTATAAAGGTGAAAGTTTGTATGTATGTATGGATGTTTGTTACTCTTTCATGAAAAAACGGCTCAACAGATTTTGATGAAATTTGGTATAGTGATAGCTGACACCCTGGATTAACACATAGGCTACTTTTTATCCCGAAAAATGTAGTGTTCCCGTGGGATGAGTCAGGAAACCAAATATACATATTTTCTACTCTTTCAAATTCAAATTGTTGGCACGGGATGTCCTCTCCTACGGAAGGGAAATATAGTCGACGGCACGCGGGAAATATAGTTAGTAGACACGCGAAATAATATGTTCTTGATGTGGATTGGACTCAAAAACTATCTGCACCCGGGCGAAGCCGGGCCCGACAGCTAGTACTAAATATTTGACGCCTAAGACAAGGGTAATGAACTTATATGTATTAACTTTTTGTTATTTTTTTATCATAATCGGCTTGACTAATGAATTCAGTATTAAAATTAATCACCTACGGTTAATAATTATTTAGACGGCGCGGCGACTGTCGTCTATTTTCTAGATTGATCCTTAAGTTATCCTTTAGATAATTTTAGTGGCTATACCTGTCTGCATCATCCCTGGGACTAGCTGGGTTGAGTGAAGTGAATTAAAGTGAAGTTAACTACGTCATGAAATATGTTGAAATAAATAAAAACAATGCTTTTAAAAATATTAATAAAATAAGATATTCCGTTGAATTGTAAACCTCATCCTTTTTTTGACGTCGGTTAAATAGCGTTCTTTCTGGCGTGCTGGGTGGTCATCCAACCCGCGCTCTGTTCTGGCGCGCGCCGCCCTATGCCAGGGATGTTAATGTTCGGATGTTCGACGTCCGGAGTAAGATGTAAGATTTCCACTTTTAAAAATCAATACTATTCTCTATTATACTAATCATTTTCTCCGAATTTAGTCTATGGTTGCGATACGATAGAGATACGATA
This sequence comes from Hyles vespertilio, assembly GCA_009982885.2. Lineage (NCBI taxonomy): Eukaryota > Metazoa > Arthropoda > Insecta > Lepidoptera > Sphingidae > Hyles > Hyles vespertilio. Next base: position 12,066,047 of record CM042808.1, on the reverse strand, counting down.
AAATCCAACATTTTGTGGAGTATCTAGGCACATTAGTGAAGTTTTACGTACGGCGTCCGAACATTCGAAGTTCGTATCGTTTTTGTTGATCAACCTCCCGAGTAGTGTATTAGATAAATAAACATGAAATTATTTGAATATTAGCCGCCCTGGACCTTTCATTATAATCCATATGTTAAAAAAGATATTATTTATAAATGCAGTGATAAGACTGTGTCTTAAAACAAAAAAAGCACGACCCCCTTCAATCCACCAGTTTCCTGCAGCATTTGTCACCTTAACACTAATATAAATACTGACGTAGAGAACTGCCCACGAGGATTTAAAACTCCTCTCATATAAGTTGATTGAAATTACGACTCGTACTCTATTTGGAGTCTATGTGTGTCTTTTTTAATGAATACTTGTTGAAAAAAAGTAATCCAATATAGTATTACGCCAGCCTCAATGTTTATATTTGTTTTCACCGAAGCTCGTATGGGTAAGTACTCTGCCAAAAAAATCATATGTCGGTTTTCAATCGGTCAGCAATGCCCACCACAGGGTCGCCGTTATGTACACAATTGTTAAGCGGTATTTAGGTAGGTACTTCAATAATTCCAACTCAGTAGCGAAAATAGTTGTTTGAATTCCTTTCACTTACGAGTCACTAATGAATCATTTTCTTATCCTTTGTTGCTGTTCCCGAGTTTCTATTTATCTATAGATTAGAAAAAGGTTACAATAGCGTAGCCCTGTTAGTAACGGATCAGTCGTGAGTGCCTCTAGGTTCTTGGTGGTCTGGGCTTCTAATCCCAGGGACACCTCTGACTGTCCTGAGTCATGTGTGTATTGATAGTCAATCACCACGTAGTATAACCGTGAAGGAAAACAACGCGAGGAAACCTGTATACCATAGGGATTTGTTTGGTATTTGGAATTTCTGTGGTATGTAAAACCCGCCAACCAGCACCATTATACGGCCTGACTCCTTTCAATCGTGCCCTCTAGTGGAATTTATGAGCTTATGCAGACAATAAGTAATTACTTCTTACATACCTACTAAGTAGTAAGACTATTCACTAATAGGAACATCACAGAAGTTACTAACTTATAATGTTCTCATTCCTACTGAATTAAGAAAATTAAGGACTTTCACAAACTTTGTAAATTTTCTTATAACCTACTTTACAGTGCCTAAAAACAGAAGAAAAATTGATTTACTCGCTTTGACCTATACATTAAAATAACGCCGCGCCCAGGTGAGATGTTTAATTTAATTTAGAAAAAAAATCTATTTAATACAATTTTGTTTTATTTTATTAAAGTAAAATAAAATATGCAATATCTGTTTAGACCGGTTTTGCTGGTATCGGAATATAGTAATTATTACTGGCGACCTCTATTAAATTATTTTTAAAACTGTATTAGTACCGGTTGGCTCCGGTAGGTCCAATAGTAATATCTGTGCGGTAGATCAGTAGATGGCAGCGCCACTGCTATATTTTTGTGTTATGTTTGTGGTATTACAGTAGTAATTTCATATATATTATGTTAATAATCTCTTAGTTTATTAGTGTTTTTATTGTATAAATCCGGCAAACGAGTACACACGTCACCTAATGGTAAGTGATCACAGCCGCCCATGAACATCCACAACGCTTGGATCATGGTTCAGTTGACAGCCCAACAAACCGAAACAAAATGCGACAGCAAAGCTTCATGTCAATCACCTGTGAAACAGTGATATCGTTCCGGACGAGCCAGCCCATTCCTACAGAGTCATGACAGACAACAGCATGGCTCTACCACATTTAAATAAGACATTGGTTTCTGAATGACAACTAGATGTGGCGCAATAGGGTATGCCCTATGTTATCCGCCTCTGGAGTCTGGATGAATTTGACAACCAATAAAAATGTTGATGCTATACTCCTGCCTCCATACTCTACATTTATATATTTTTACGCACATTCATTCGTAAATATTTACTTATCTGTTTCATTAACAGTAATTCCATTAGACAGAAGATGCATTTAAGTATTATTTTTTAATGTTGATCAAAGCGACTCACCTTATGTGAGAGAAAGAGAAAATTCACAGTCAGCCATATCCACCAACCGTACTTAAAATTGATAAGTTTTAATTAATAAGTTGCTAGCGTTTGAAAATTATAGGACGTAGGTAATAATGAATAGTTAATGTTGCAGGAGGACACTGTGTGGTCACTGGATGCAGGCCACTTCCAACACGTCGATGCGTTTATCCTTAAGGGAGGTCTGTGTGTGTCAAGGAAGTGCGACGGAGAGGTAATAACTATCGGGCTTCTCCCAACTTTGCTATCAATGAACAAAATACCACTGACCAATGACTGCCTCGGTGGCGTAGTTGTACTCCGGTAAGCTGAATTCTTGGGGTGAATCGCGGGTCGGGCAATGAAATTTTGCATTTTTCTATTCATTATCAGCCCGGAGTCAGGAATTTGTACCCGATGTGGTAATAGGGTCGCCCCCTATCGGATCGTGGAACGAAACACATCGGGCTAAACGTGAGTGTTCTGGTTGCTACCAGCATCTCTTCCTACCCCTACTGGGAAAAAGGGTGTACCCTGTCCCCTGGTACCACTCCCATGAAAAGATAAGGCATAATTCTGAGAACCTAATTAGAGTAACCTAACCTCAAAATGTCAAAACAAAAGTTGCTTCTGCAACGTCTCCGGCGCTGCGGGAAGTACAGCCCCTTCGCCGTTGCGTAACAAAGGATAGGCACCCAAGCTCGCACGGTTACCTATCCTTCGTCACAGCGGGCGGGGGCTGCTCTCCCTCCGCGCCTCCGGCTTTTTATATACACTCTAGGGGTGGTAGCCAAAAGTCTACGTGAAGTCGGGGTGGCCCGTGTCGGTTTTGGGGGTACAGTCGACCTAACTGGTCCATAAAGTGGGTACACTAACTTCCTTCTGAACATCTAGGACGTTATAAAACAACAAAACATAAGCAAAATCAATTCAATCTTCGTAATTTATATCTATCGCATGCGACAACTCCACCAAAAACAACAAAAACATCAACAAAACATTCCTAAAATTTTTCGATTTCTCTCGACATTTTACACCATAGACTATTTATTTGAAATATTACTAACGATTTGTTTGTCAATCGCTCATAATAACGTTCCGTTTTGCCTAATATGTGATTTGAGGTTAGTAACTATTATAATTAATTTTTCGAAAACTATGCATTATCTTTTAATAAGAGTGATAAACATATAATCTGGGACCCAATCCCTACCACCTCTAATAATTTTTACCCCTCAAATCGTGCCATAATAAACTAGACCCCGACCGTTATTCTGGCTACAATGTCCTTCAATCCGAAACACAACAGTGCATTTAAACTGCTATTTGACAGGAGAAATAGACATTGCGGTGGTACCCACCCAGACTGCCTCTCACATATGAGAGACCTACCACCAGTAAATTGATGTGTGTATTGATTGACTATCAATACACACATGACTCCGAAAAGTCAGAGGTGTGCCCTGGGATTTGAACCCGCGACCGCCGATAACATGTTGGCAGTCGTGTCTAGTCCGTTTACCAACAGGCCACCACGCACTTCCTTCATTTACAGGTATTTATTAGTAATCGATATTGTCTGCCTACCATTATGACATACAGGCGTGACGATTATCTACATATGTATGTATTTACAAGTTCTCAACCCTCTTCTTTTTCTTATTTCTCCTCTATACCTAAATCGATGCATCTGCAGACGTCGTCTTCGTATGGGTGTTGCGATCGTCAAGTGGAACTTATGGTTGAAATAAAATCAATAATAAATAATCTACGATGATAATAATTAAAATCTATTAAATTATACAAACCGTGCGTTCCACTTACTATAAACGAGCTACGAATATACTATATACTAGATTGATAAAACAGTAATCTCGTAATATATGTATGTACTCTTATTATTACTTTTATTACGAAATACAATTCCATTTTAGTCAAGATGCATAATTGAGTTCCGGATTCCGACTGTACGCATTTACATTTATTATTATTTTCCAGTCTACAAATACACCGGGTAATTAAACACAACAATCCATGAGAATATATTATGTACAAAATAGGCCGCACTTATACGTTAAATACTATAAAACATTGAACTTCGGCATCCATCACTATGTTATTCATATTGGCCATAGGCGTAGCCACGGTGGGGCAGGGTGGGGCACTTGCCCCACCCTGGCTCTGGCCTTTAAGGTACCTAACCAAAACCAAAAAAATTAATACTGTATAAAGTATACAGTATTTATTTAGTACAGTATTTAGTAGTAGTGTGCATAAAGCACTATCTATGGGTAGATATAAACTTCTTAATTGACAATATCGCATACTCCCAGAGCCCGAGCAGCTGAAGTTAGGGACACATGGATGATAGATTTCGTAGTGAAGGAAGGTGAGCAATAAGAAAATGTTTTGGTCTATTCAAATTATACATAACAGGGTATATCAAGATTGCGACCGAAGACGAAACCGGGCGCTAGTTTTAGTGACTTTAAACATATCCATCATCCATTAGCCAGAGAAAGTGCACTGCTGACCATAGGCCTCCCTCAATGATTTCCACAGAGACCTGTTGGAGGCAGCCTGCATCCAGCGTCGTCCCGCAACCTTTACCAGGTTGTCTGACCTTGTAGGTGGAGGTCCCACGCTGCGAGTTCCGCTACGTGGCCTCCATTCCAGAACTTTTTGGCCCCATCGGCCATCAGTTGTATGTGCCGCGGCCGATTGCCACTTCATCTTACTAATCTGTTGGGCTATGTCGCTTACTTTAGTTCTTCTACGGATCTCCTCATTTGTGATACGATATCGTAGAGAAACCCCGAGCATAGCTCCATAGCTCGTTGAGTGACTTTGAGCTTCCTAATAAAGTTCATAGTGAGAGGCCACGTCTCAGTGCCGTATATAATCACTAGTAACACACAACTATCGAAGACCGATTTAAGGCACTGAGGTATTTTTGACGAGAAGACGTCGCATAGTTTTCTGAATGCTACCCAACCGAGTTGGATTCGACGATTGACCTCTCTCTCGAAGATGGACCTGCTTAACTTGTCCTAAATAGACATATTCGTCTACAACTTCAAGAGTCGAGCCTCCAATTCCGGTGGGTACAACATGGACATTCGACATGATTTTCGTTTTGTCCAAGCTCATTTTATTTTCGATTGAGGTCTTCGAGCTTAGTGCTAAGGTATTCCAGCGATTCTGCCAATACTTCAATATCGTCGGCAAATCCAAGGTCGTGCCAACCCGCACTAGGCCAGCGTGCTGGACTATATGGCCTAACCACTCTCAATCGTACTCTCGATTGTAGAGGAGGCCCGTGCCCTGCAGTGGGACGTATATGGGCTGATACAGATATACTCGTAGTTGATGTTAATGCCGAATCCTTTCCACTGCAAGAGCTTAAAGGCGTTTTCCAGCGCGGCACTGAACAGTTTCGGAGATATGACATATCCCTGTTTCACGACTTTCTGTAGTGGAATATCCTTCGTACTCTGATCTTGTACACGGAGGGTCATGGTGGCGTTGTTGTATATACCCTTCAACACTTCGATGTACCGATAGCTGGCAATGTGGGACCGCTGGAGGGACTATAGTAAAGCCCAGGTCTCGATCGAATCAAAGGCTCATCTCGTAGTCCACAAACGCTAAACAAAGCGGCAAGTTATATTCCTCGGTTTTTTGTACAACTTACCGAAGCGTATGGATGTGATCTGTGGTAATAAAGCCTTTTCGGAAATCGGCTTGTTCGGGAGGCTGGAACTCATTAAACCTGCGTTCGAGACTATTGAACAGTAGTGTTTGCTTTTCAACTATTGCAGTAGTGTTCGTCATTAACCGGGGAAAGGAAAAACGATTTGTGGGTTAGAGGATGTTATAGGAAAGGAGAGTATGGCCTGTAGGAGTGGATGCTGCAGTTACCAAAGGTAAGTTTAAGTGACTGCAGTAGCTCGGGGGCCGAGGTCGCGTACTTCTAGTACCTATACTAAGACAGGCCATGGTCAGTAGATAGGAGCATCCCTGACCACGCTATAAATACAATGCAATTAAATTTTTTTGGAAAGAAACGCGAAAACTTTTGGGGTTTTTAAAGATCGTCGAGTTTAGGTGGTAACTATATAGTTTTTGCTAAAATAATATTTTAATCACTTGCGTACCATAGCACCTTCAAAAATAAAAGAGTGTATGTTATTAATTTAGAAATAAAACTATGTAGTTGCCACATAAATAGGTCAATGGAAAAAAAAACGTCGCTTTTCTTGAAAAAATTTTACTTGCATTGTGTATGAAGTCACTTAATACCCTGTAGATCTACATGGTGCTATAGAGTATAACCTTTTAGTATGAAGAAAAACAACTGTGGTGAGACAACGGGCATAGTTTACTTCTTAAATATTATTTTAGACTTCTGCCCCACCCTGAGCCCATGGCTGGCTACGCCCATGTATTTGGCCACTATTTACAATTTCTTCCGTGTTTTTTTACCTTGTAAATGCGTTTACATTCTAAATAGGAACGACCTTTGCTTTACTGTTTTCATTGATTTGTGTTTGTAGCAATCATTTTAATATAATATACATTTATTCATATTTCATACTACTATTCAAGTAATCATTTAAATGCAGTGATAAAGCAACTTGGATATTAATCTGATAACACCACAGAAAGCATATCTACCTTCAAGGCCTCGTAATTTTATTCTATATGATGGTTGTTCCTAAAATATGTAAATCTTATTTAAAAAAAATGTGTTAATAGCTAGTGGTCTATTCTTTGGTTAATAGTCATTAGCATGTGCAATGATGTAACATTAGCACTCGTATAATAAGATAACATCAAACTTAAAAGTCTGTTCCGTCTCAGTAGGTACTAATATTTTGAGTATTATAACATTTACACATAACTAAAACATTTTTTATGTAATATTTTGCTAAGATGACATCACAACAACAAGTTATCAAATCTCATGTAGAGCCAAGTTTCTTACTCTTCACGTCCCTAACTCTACAAGGCCTACTTCACAAAATCGAATATACCACAGTCAAAATATGTTGATAAACCATGTACATGCAGCTAACATATCAAGAGGATTATGTTAGCTGTACCCGGATTCCTTCCATCATACATCCTACGTTATTATTTTTAACCGACTTCAAAAAAAGGAGGAGGTTCTCAATTCGACTGTATGTTGCTTTTTTTTTTATGTTTGTTACCTCGTTTCTCTGTACTGTGTGAACCGATTTCGACCATTCTTTCTTTGATTGAAAGCTGGTGCTTGTCGTTTGGTCCCATAAAAATATGGTGAAGATCTGATGAATATCTTCGGACCTGGAGAGGGGAAACTCCTTAAAATTAAGGAGAATTGCAATAGTTCTTTTTGCATTACGTTCATAAGAAAAGTTAAGATACAGTGAGAGAGGGAAAAAGGGGTGGGGGTGAGGGGGGTGGGTGATAAAATTAAATACACGTAAATTCTAATATCTTCGGCAGCTTTTACCGATTTTAGTGATTTGTTTTTCATTGGAAAGAACGTATTAACAGGTTGATCTCAGGAACACAACATTAAGATCTGATTATCATGTTCGGACCTGGAGCGTAGAACTCCTCAAATGTAATAGGATTTCAACGGTTCTTTTGCATTGAGTTCAGTATAAAAGCTAGGCTACAGTGGTTGAGGGAAAAAGGGGTAGGCGCGAAGGGAGGGGGGGGGGGGGAGAAAAAAATAAACATGTGAATATTCCAATATCTTTGGCAGCTTTTAGCCGATTTTAGCGATTCATTGTCATCGGAAAGAACATATTCCTTGTGGCGTGGGGACCAAATCTTCTTTATTTAAATACCTATCAACACTAAAAAGATAAAAATAACTAAATTTTTTAATAAAAAAAATAAAAACCGACTTCAAAACAAAATCCACTAAAAACCAAAAAATAATAAAATAATAACTAACCACTTAAAGCAAATAATAATATTTATTTCATGGAACTCGTGCATGTTGATTCATTTGCTTAATGACTTGACTAGCCAACAATCAAAATATATGTGTAACATATTGAAGGCGGGCCGCCAAGTACCAAACATGTAGGACCTATGCCTTATATTAATTTAAATATCTATATGTTTGGTACTGGGCGACCCGCCTTCAATATGTACGCATATATTTTGATTTGTGGCTAGTCAAGTCATTAAGCAAATGAATCAACATGCACGAGTTCCATGAAATAAATATTATTATTTTGCTTTAAGTGGTTAGTTATTATTTTATTATTTTTTGGTTTTTAGTGGATTTTTGTTTTGAAGTCGGTTTTTATTTTTTTTTATTAAAATTTATAATAGTACATTACTACCGAAAAATAAACTATAAAATATTTACTGTAAATAACTATAAAAGTAGTAACTGTAAATAAGTAGATTCATAGCTACTGGTGGTAGATATTAGAGACCGCCCAGGTAGCATCCTCGCAATGTTTATTTCTCCCACGAAACAGCAGGGTAAATGCACTGTTGTGTTCCGGTTTGAGGGACATTGTAGCCAGAGTTAAAACACTGGACTTAACATCTTATGTCTCAGGATGGCAAGAGCAATTAAATGCCAAGTATTGCTTTGTAATTCATGGTGTTGTTTGGTTTTGCTGCTATTCATGAGCGGTCGTCTTGCTTACCATCAAACTAATGGCTCGTCTTGTCATTTATAGCAATTGAAAAATGACATTAAATTATAGTTTAAAAAACTAAAAAAACACGCTTGCATACAAGATCGAACTAAAAAAATAATTGATAATGAGTTTAAGATTCGAAAGAAAATGGAGTAAAATACATACACTTTATTGTTAGAAAGCGTGCGGTGTTTACAACAATTACTTATCCTACAGCACCCCACGCTACCAATATAGGTAGGTATAAGTGATGTTTTTATTTTTATTTATTTATTTAAAAAAACATTTACATTATAACCATACAGCGTGTGCCAAAACGTTTACATGAAATTAAATTAAACAATTTTATGCTAATAATCGTCTACACAGAAAACTAAAGCTAAAATATAAAATAGAAACAATTATAAATAAAAGTAACTAAAATGGGTAACATATCAATAAACAATGCAGATAAAAATCATTCAAAAAAAAATTTACAAAATGAAAAAATACATACAAAGCATAACAATCAAACCTGAACACCAAATACCCACGTGGCATATTTAAATATTAGACGAAGATTGTCGTTAAGAATATCGACATCTTGGATTTGGCTTGTGAGTGTATTTAATAGGCTAATTGCTCTGCTAGTCGAAGTTCTATTAACATACCCAGGAGCTGGACAAGCGAACAGCTGATGTCGTCACCGACTACCAGTCCTTAAATATTGTTAAGGCACGTATAGATGAATCTGCACCAGTACAACAGGGTTATCTATCTTGTGCCTCAGTAGCAAACAATAATGCATAATAACTGCCAATTTCCGTCTTAAGGATAAAGTGTTTCGTCCTATCATGGCTGATACGGACAATGAAGGATAGAGATATGGGTAGTATCAGTACCTCCCTTTATATAAGTACCGAGCGAATTTACGCTGCACCCTTTCCAACATGACTGAGTATTTTATTTCTTGTGAATCCCATACCACTGCGTTGTACTCTAGAATACTCAGAACATAGGCGTTATATAATGAATTAATTACATTCGTATCACGCAACTCTGCTGACATGCGTATTATAAAGCCAAGTGCTTTATTTGCTTTACAGCAGACAGAAGTCACATGTGCATGAAAATTAAGTTCGTAATCCAGAGGTATATCTAAATCTCGAATCAAAGTGACCCTTTCTAACACCACTCCTCCCACTTGGTATGCACTTATGATGGGAATTTGGGCACGAGTGAAACTAATAATTTGACACTTGGCATTATTTAGAGGTAATTTGTTGGTTTGACTCCATTTAGAGGCTGCATTTATATCCTCCTGCAATGCTCTGCAGTCTTCATGGTTTGCGATTGGCAAGAATATATTGAAGTTATCGGCATACAGGCGACACTTAGCTGTTTTAAGATTTTTTGGGATTTTTTGAGATATTTTTGTTTATAATTATAAGAAATTGAAACAATAAATTTTAAAAACCTGCACGGCTGCAAAATTACTTGACATACTCGTTATATTGAGAGGCTGACTTAAGTCCTTTGTCCTAAAATAGGTTGTTTTCGTCGAAAATAATATTTAACCACGTAAATCATGTACATAATATCTACCCGCTTGATTTACGTACTTATTTTGTTTATTATTTTATTACATTCGACTTAAAAAGATAATTAAGATTAACTTAGTATAATTGTACGTCAAGAATTCGTTTTAATTCATTTGGACAAAAGCAAAACCGTAAAACAAACAAAACATATATTTCAATTTTATACTGTAAGATATTAGATTAATAAAAAGAAATAAGTATAACATATTGAATCTCCATTATTTTAAAGCTCTTCAAAAACACCGAGGTTCTATAATCAATTGCATGTTTTTTGAGTTTGTGTATGTACCGATTTCCCCATTATTTTTGGACATTGATATAAAAACGAAGGATAGGCCCTTTAGTGCACTGCGTGTATGATTTGCCAATAAGGCGCAATGTAAATAAAATGGCGCAATCAATTATTTTTTTATATTTACATGAAAATATGCGAAAATATGCGTATTCGATTTTTTCTTAACCGCTATAATCAGTGTTATTAAAAATTATTGAGAAATAACTATTAAGGAGTATTATAATATATTTTTTACTACACTTTCTTCGTTATACAAGCAGGCATTTTCAAACTCATTGCAAACGACGACTAATTTCAGTAATGCTCCACTTTAGAATTTAGATACTCCTTAGTCTGTGATTTAGATGCACTGGACCGTCGCGTGTCGCGTCGCACCACTAGTCGGAACACGCTTTCCGCCATCTCCATATATTATGTTAATGTTTTTCGACCGGTTTTTGTGACACTTATTGGATCAGTCTGGTTCAAAGTGGGTCCAATTTAATTCATATTTCATAGGATTCAAATAGGATTTGAATGATATTTTTGCGTTGGATTAACCATTAATTTGATGTTGATTATAAATAAAAAAGAATATTGTTATTTGAACTCACAATTAAACAGGAATTCAACGACATATTACAATCGTAATTCGGCAATTCTTTAAAAATATTTGATAATTCCAATATTTGTGTTGACTGCAGAGGCTGCCGTGTTCTTGGTTCCTTGAATTTACTTATTTAGGCTGGATATTTCTCAATAATATTATATTCCTAAAACATTTTGAAAGTTTAAAATTGCACCTGATGCATTTTAAGAACTGAGCGAACGAAGTCGTGGAAAGACTAGTAGAGCTTACGAAAACTACTTTTAAATATTATGTTACGATTACAAAGCCGAGGTCTCGGGTTCGAATCCCGGGTTGGGCGAAGTGATATTAAATTTTTCTCTTTATTTTCAGCCCAAAGTCTGGGATTTGTGCCCGATATGGCGATAGGCTCGCCACCTATCACATCGTGGGACGGAATATACAGGGCGAAATGTGGATGTCCTTGCACCTCTGCCTACCCCTTCTAAGAAAAGGCCGTGAGATTATTTATATATGTATGTACTTATAGTGTTCAAAATTACAGGCTTCTATGTCAGCTAGAAGTGCCTTAAAGTTTAAATGATCGGTCAGTCAATGAGTGACAAAATTAAGAAACTTTGACTTTAATTCTTAAACCACTTGTTTAAATTGAGTGAATTTTAAAAATCCCGTGTTTATTAGCTGGTATTCGAAAATATGATATTCTTGCTTTTATTGAAAGTTAAATATAAGAGAATGAAACTCTAGGGCCCTAATAGATGACCTATGCGAAACCTTCTTCCTAATCCTTTATTCCGTTTCCAAAAGTGCAATTATCATATATTCTTTCACGTATATACTAACCGATATAGAGTTTTAGCGAAATATACATAATATGAATTCAAAACCAGTATACATGACATTGACGACTGCGTTGGGGTTTATGCAATCGTGGTCAACTGACGCTTGGCGGCATTCAGCGAGCGAGCTGTATTTAGTAGTGGCCACGGTTTACAAACGATGCTACAACGTAGGCAGTACTGTAGTAGCTCGCGTTAATTGATATAAATAAACCTACTGCAGTGTATTTCACTAACAGACGCGAAACAGTAAGGATGTATCAGTTGTATTTTTTCCTCACTGTGCTTAGTGCTTGTTACGGAGCGGTGGATATAAGTAAGTTAAATATTTTGTTACTAAGTAATTGTCAAGCATTTATGTGGTTTAAAATCGTTATATGGTCATAAAGAACCAGTTACTTACAATATTTAAAACATTAAATGGTACAGGTCTAATTAAAGGTCTAAAAAGGCCAAGGAATAAAAATATGTACACATATGTTAGCTTTAAATTTCAGATTATTTTCTGTCTCCTTCCTTGTAATTTAGAAGTAAATGATTCGTTTTCGCGACATTTTCGATGTATACTATATTGGGAGAAATAGTTTTAGTATATTATGCGCTTACTAAAGGTTCATTTTAGATTTAGTACAAATAAGTTTGACTCCTTGAAAAGTGACGACAGTGATTTATATTAATTCACATTAGAGTAAGCTACTTACTCTTACTTACTTACTAAGAAATGTACTTATAAGTAATGTCAATGAATTAAATATTCTTATGTAAATTCTATTAATATGTTCCCTCATCCAAAATGTATTCTTTATATATGTTGTGACCTTTATATATTATACTTACCTACATTTATAATAATTAATTAAATAATAAAACTAAATTGCTATGTTTAAACTCCATTATGATAATGTAACTGATCATAGTTTCGGTTCTAATTTTTATTCTAATATTACGCTGGTTTTATTAGTTATTAATTCGTTTCAATTTGTTTGTCAATAAAAATGTCCATCCGGTAACTTAGCTACTTAACTTAGCTTGAAAATATTTCCCTATTAAATTACTTATTATAGACTCGGACGCTCCGCAATAGGTAGATGGCAGAGTCACGCTGTTCCCAATTATGACCCAGCATGAATAGGAAGGCTCGTTCGGGGGGCACCGCTATCTCACAGATCGACACATGTGCTGTCACGTTTCTTTCAGTGAATGAGATTGCTGGATGCCCAATAATCCTTCTCTCGTTCCATCATATTCCTTCCCGGTCTCCTCCAGATTTGATGGACCGGCAACACATCCATGATCCAAGCGCTATGGATGTTCTAATGCGACAGTGATCACTTACCATCAGGTGACCTGTTTGCTTAGTAGCTGGACACACAGGCCGGACTAATGAGTAAAGAAAAAATATGACTCTCTAAGCCTTTTGTTAAAAACAAAAGAAAAAACGACATAAAAATAAATCTGTACATATGACTGAAAATCTATTATTGAGGGGTATATAGGTATTAACGTTCGTACTGGAATTCAAAACAATGATTGTTATAATTTTTGTCTGTGGCTTTGAGTGCAATAATCTCAGAAACTGCTTAATCAAATTCCCATAAATCTCTTATGGAGAGCTCACACCTTCGATTAACACATAGGCTATTTTTTATCGCGAAAATTCCCGAATGAATCGTTACCGCGCGCTGAGCAAGGAATTCGAATACATTAGTCCCTCTTTTAAACTAAAAGAGATGGGATGGGACAGAGGGTTAGAATGAGCCGGGACAGGATAGGGTGTAACCGTAACGGGATAGGACGGCAAATGCAGTTTAGATGATAGCAGTCACATTGTGTATATTTATATACTATGTAAGTGTTTATTGTACACAAATATAAATAAACACTACACAATAATAATAATTAAATATAAGTACAAATAGCGGCCTTACAGATAACCATGAGATGGATTTAAAAGAAGCAGAGAAAGACGGCAGTGCAAATAACATAGAATGAATGCTGAATAATACTAATTTTATTAACAAAACATGTAAATACACAAACTTGATTATATGTAACAAATATACATAAATACGTGATTACAAATAATTATAAAAAATAAACGTAGATACATAATAAATACAGGGCGAATTTTTCAAATGGTCGTGGACTGCCAAATCCAAAACTATGTGAGATAGCGAAAAATACTAAAAAGGGTCACGAGCCCGATTTTGATGAAAATTATCTGTAAGTATATACTTTTGGATTTTTTGAATCAATATTCCTATTGAAGAATCGATATAATACATGTGGGTATTCTTTTTTAAATCATTTGACGCTGTTGCTAATAAGTATCAAATTCTGGAAAGTAAAGTCTAAGATACGGCGAACTAAAGGAAATAGGTAATTTTTAGCAAAATTCAGATTTTTTCTTCCGTTACCTGAACACCTAGTTCCTGCGTTGGGAGAGGAATTTATAAGATCTTGTAACGGCTTATTGAATAATTATTTAATTCGCTGCAAAGGGGCTATAGTTTCAGCTATAATTGAGATATGAGAGTATTATTGTTGAATAAAGTAGTAAACGAAATTTATATATGCAGAGAAAAGCTATTGCTCGACTAATGGAAATAAGTAGGTACTTATTTTATCGAATAATGTACAAAACATAAACTGCATTTGAACGTACAACGTGACTGACGATATTAATATCTTCTTATTTTTCTTTGTCTTTTATTTAATGTAGTGTAGTAATCGTAGATAATGATAATACATAATTAGTTAACCTTTACACGGTAATGTCAGGGAGACTAAGGTTTTATTTTATTTTTTATTATTTGTTATTTTGGTTTATTGCTGTTAAACAATATAAAAATAAGTTTTGCTATTACGTATATGTTACAGGGAAATATTTGAAAGTATGCAGCAGAAACTCCTTAGATTTAAATGACTGTATGGTTGATGCAGTCCGCGAAGGAATCAATACGATGGCAAAAGGCCTAGAGGAACTTGGAGTGCCAGCTATCGACCCATACTTTCAAAAGGAACTTAAAGGCGAATACCAAAACAATCAAGTAAGATCATTTGCAATTCATCAAATTTAATCTAAGATACTCTTTGCGTAAATTATTTATATTTAGTTTAATTTATTTTATACGGACCCAGACAATCAGGAAAAAGGAAAAAAAATCATAATTCGTTTATATGATCGTATATTTTTAGATTTTCGCGAGCTCTTTTATGATTATAACATGCACGTGTTAATTGTTATAATAAAAAATCACTAGTTTCATAAAATATACGCTGTGAACTTCAATTTTCTGAGTCCGTTAGGTAAGTTACAAACTGCCTTGGTGGCGCAGTTGTACTATAGTACGATTACAATGCTGAGGTCGAAGCCCATCGAATACCGAGTCGGGACAAACGATATTGGATTTTTCTATTCGTTATCAGCCTAGAGTCAGGAATTTGTTTTGGCAAAAGGCTCACTGCCTATCACATCGTGAGACGTGAAAGAATGTGGAAAAAGTATGTATTACTTACGTATAATTACTTATGAAAGTTTAATTTTATTACAAACACATGCGAATCGTTGCATAAATCAAATACCGAACGCTTAAAATAAAATATTTTTTCGTCTAATTCACCGACTTATCTAAAGTTATGTCGTTGGGACGGTTAAACGATATTATATGTGATATTTAATTTACTTTGGATATTAAGCATATTTGCCAGTGCAGAACTTGAAAATGAATATACTATTTACATTTGCATAATTTGTTATTTATCTTTGCACAAAAAATTTGGACGAGTCATTAGCATAATATTAAATAAATTAGTTTGCCTAATTTGTCTTTGCAAATATTCAGAGTTGTTCGGGGATTTTTGGTTCTTATGTTACGATGCGTTCTTTATTTAAATGATGCAACTGCAAATATAAACCATAATATGTAGTTTGGTATTCGAACTACTATCGACTTAGATAATGAGTAACAATACATACAAGTGTATATATCTACATATAAGGTTTATAAAGATGTATACTTATGTTTTTATTTATTTTATAAGTTTTTTTAGAGGTATAGAATTTTGAAATGGTATAAATCAAAGAAGCTTTTATAAATTGACGTGAAATTGGCCTTACTCGAAAGATAATCTTCTGATGATGAAGATAACATTTCTCTCGGTGCGGAGATCGTACCCGCGGCCTCTCGTTTCACAGGCGGCGTCTAACCAACTGCGCCACGGAGGCTGTCAAAATTTGTGGCCCTATATCGGCAATAACTCTGCAAATGGTGTCCTCTAATTGGTCAATGGTTTCGGGATTATCAGCGTAGACTTGTGATTTCACATATCCCCACAGAAAATAATCTAGGGGCGTTAACTCGCACGCTCTTGGAGGCCAATTCACGAGTCAGTAACCTGACACTATGCGGTTACCAAAAGTTTCCTTCAATAAACCAAAAGTGTGCTTCATCACTAAACAAAATTCGTTTATGAAAATCAGGATCAACGGTAATCTTGTTTAGGCCCAGTCACCTAATCTACGCCTTTCTAGGTGATCATGTGGCTTCAATTGTTGCACGAGTTGGATTTTGTAAGCACGCTATCCAAGATCTTTCCGCAAAATTTTCCATAAAGTGGATGGACACGAATGCAATTCCTGTGCACGATGGCGGATAGAACGATTCGGGTCTTCCTTTACGCTATGCTCTACCGCAGCAATGACTTCTTCTGTACGCACTGTACGACGTCTCTGTGGATGCTTATTAGCATTAAGAGTAAACGTCATACTTTTAAAGCCGCTAAAGTTTGTCTAGTTGGTATTCTCTAGTGTCAAGATAGCTGGTATCGGCATAGCCAATAATTGGTAAAAGACGAGAATGTGAAAATACAATTTTAGTAGTAAATGGCAAGAACTTGTGCAATTGTCGCTAAGAGACCGCTGCAGCGAAAATCTTGCGACTTACGGCTTGTTTTCGGGAGTGCCGGGTTTAAGAGTCTATTAATGTGCGTCTCTTTTAAATGGGACTATTGTTCCATTGAGACACTCGAGGAAGTCAGGTCCAGCACAAAGTTGAAATCATTCGGAGGCTACCAATAATAATAAACTGGATTTTTATGGTTAATAAATAAATATACCCAACAGTCACATTAAAATTGTAAGATAAAACATCACGCATTCGAATGATATGACTTGGTAGTCAGGATTGGTATCCTCGGTAGGCGGTAACTACACTTTGCTGGTTACTATTACGTGTTTTATAAATAGGTAGATACTTCGTATCTTTACATGTAGGTTTATTTGTACCTGATTTTCTTAAACCTACACTTATATAACAACTCTCAAAGCAGTAAGTTGTAGATATCTGGCCTTGTGTTCTTTAACCGGTTGACAAGAAAACCGTCAATTTATTGCGTAAGTAGGTACCTAACATCGTCATAATATTCCAAGTTCCAACAATCACGCCATAAATGAGCAGTAAACGTAATCAAAAACATCCTGTAAAAAAATGCCAAGTCTCGCAGCTCAGTTTTTCTACCACAAAAAGTTGTAAGATCCATGTAATACCAAGTCGAATAATTTATTTAGTCCTTGCTTAGGGACCTTCTGTATAAAGTTATTATCATATCAATATTAAAAATTCTTTACGTTGTAAATAAATAGATCGGCTTGGCCATCGCATGAAAACATAATGTATTGTACAATTTATACATAATGCTACTGGCCAAGCTACTTTGTAATCCCATACATTTATATGGAATTACAAAGTTATTCACGCAGTTGGTGTATCTAGAAAACTAGACAGAAATTGTGAAATGTTAAAAATTTCCCTTAATTTAGACACTAAATACTAATTACATTCTAAATTTGAAGGTTCTATGTCTGCTAGAAGTGCCTTAGACTTTTGATGATCGGTCAGTCAGTGAGTGAGTGACAAAATTACGAAAGTTTGACTAGTTATAATTCTTAAACTACTGGTTCAAATTGAATGAAATTTTAAATATACCGTGTTTACACAATACCTGCTTAGTAACTGAAAATTCAGGCTTCTTGCTTTAACCACAACGAAGTTATGGGGGGTTGAAAATAGTCTGAATTGCTTCAAGAAAAGGATGGTACGACTGTGCCGCCTTTTAGCTCGACTTGGAGGAGGCACTGCCGTGCTCCCAGACTACCTATTAAAAAAATGATTCTGACTATTATAAATGTCTTTATTAAATGTTCATCACTTATCATGTATCTAGTTACATAGCCTTGCCGGTGCTAACGTAAACCAGTTCGCGAATTTTGTAATCGGATTTTTAAAAAAATATTATTTCTGATTTAAATTGAGAATTTTGGCTATCAAGTATCCTTGAGTAGGTAAATCATTTTTGTTTACATAATATTAACCTCATCTACATAATATTAACATTCGCACCTCAAAAAACTTATAAAAACACCCCCGCGTATTAGATTTAACAATATACCAGTTAAAAGAAAATAATCAGTTTGTTACCTCGGATTAATTTTAGAGAGAAATTTCTCATTTATTGAGCACATTAGAACCGTGGGAAAAAAATAACTTCTATGCTTTGAAGAGCATTTGAAGGGCAACGTGGGGATTATCATTTAATACTTTGAAACTTATCTATGGAGCAAACTTATTTGGGTTGTATCTGTTACGGTTCTCCAGTTTGGGCCGATAGATCTACTGTTGGCGCTGTTCGTAGGAAGTTGCTCCAGAGCCAACACCTAGCCATGATATTCTTGTGTAAGGCTTACAGAACCGTTAGTACAAAGGCTTTGCCTGTTACCGCGGGTGTGCTTCCGATCGATCTGGAGGTGCAAAGACGCGTCACATTATATTATTCAAATAGAGAAACAATAGACACTAACTTTAATGCATCCCGAGAGTTTTTGAAGATTAGCCGTTTATTTAAGCCATATTTTGCTGCTTACACTGAATTAATTGAAGAATGGCAGAACTGGTGGGATATTTCCTCAAAGGTGCGTCACTTATATCAATACTTTCCGTCCGTACGCGACCGCTTAAGAAAATCTTGGCTAGAAATTTATCACTGTGTATCACAGTTCCTAACGGGACATGGCAACTTTAAGAGCAAACTATTCATTTTTAAGTTAGTTGAATCGCCTTCGTGTCAATGCTCTACATCTGACTGTGCGTACGAACAAACTGCACATCATATACTTTGGGAGTGTTATCTCTGGTCCGATGAACGTGGAATAATGTTGAACAATATTCAAATAACATCTGGTGTTGCATACTGTACGGACTTCATTGAATCTAGGAGCAATATCCGTGCTTTCCAGCGCTTTTTCCACACCTATTATTGGACCCAAAAGCAGCTCAAACTATAGGACCCATGTAATTGTTTATCCCGTGGTTTCTCTAGTTGTATATCTTTATATCAGAGGATCAATAATACCTCCCAATATCTTTTGTCAACCGCTTTGCTGCGGAGGAAAGTGGACAACTATTTGTTTCCAACTCCTCCTATTGTTTTTCTTTCTGACTGATTTCAATGCGGGTTAAAGACAAGCTAGTGTCCCTGAGAGACTCACCGAGCTCCGGAGCTCGGTGTCAATTCTTTGTGTGCCACTGTTGATCCTGGCGGACAGGAAATGCAGTCGTGGGTGTGAGGGCGGGAAAGTCTCTAAAATATTAACCTGTGATATCAATGGCAGAAAATAGAGACAGATGGAAGGAGTTGAGGGAGATTTTGTCCGGCAGCGGGACATTAAATTTTTTTTTTTTGCCTTTTAATCTATAATTGGTTTGTGTTTCGTTGTATAGATTTTTTTTTTGAAGTCCATTTGTAGGCTAAAGTCACAAGTTAAAGTAAAACCAATCATGGAAAAGATTGTATTAATAGTAGGGGAGCCCGGACCGCTAAATTTGCAGTTACTAAAGCGTCATGGGGACCGATTAGATTGTGAAGATTTGGGCCTAAAACGAAAAATAATTTATGTTCACTTTGCCATTTTAATGGAGAGGAAAGCGTGTGTTAATTTTCAAAAATGTTAAAAAAAATCACTTACATGAAAATACTCGAGCGCCTCAGACATTCACGGTGCTTACCCGCTTTGTTTTTCTAACAACCGAGAGATATTATTCTGACGAGTAATTAGGGGAGGATGGCTGTAGAAAAGGATAGAAAAAAAAAGTTATTCGAGCGTGTCAGATATTCGAAGGGAATATTTAGAAAACTCAAAAAAGTGTCCTATTAAAATATCTGACGATTTGGGTGTGATCAAAAGTCATGGCAGATTTTTGAAAATGTAAAAAAAGTGACCTTGAAATACTCGAGCGCATCAGATTTTTACACAAACTGTTTAACTTGATGTTCTAGTCGTCCCAAATGATAATCTGACAAATACGAGTATATGAAGGAATATTCTTAATCTGTTAAATTCAAAGAAAATTTACCAATTTCTGAGTGGAATAAATTATTACGCATATATGTAGGTGTTATTTTATTATTATTTATTAATACGAAATAGATTAAAAATATAAAAAACAATTTTTTAATCTTCATCCTCACTGGATTCATCTTCAAAATTGATTCCTCCTTGGTCAATTTCTTCTTCATTTTGTGTTTCTGTAAAAAGGAAGGAAGGGGAACTTTTAAATTTTCTTTTTCTTTTGTATTATTATTAAAAAAAACGTACCCGAATCAAAAGTATCTCCTGATATATCAGGTGTTATGACAATATCTTCGTATGCTTCAGGAAGTTGGCTACCAAGAAACCAAGTCGGCTCTAATTTGATGTGGGGATAGTGCGAGAGAGTGAAATATAAAGAAAGAGTGAGAAGGAAACAGAGGCGCGGTGTTTCAATTCAGTTCTCAGCAGCCGTACGCGCCACACTTTATTTATGGTTTAAGTTACATCGCCCCATGAAAATCATCAGATTATTTTTATTCTGTAATTCTTACAGGATTTCCATCACAATAAAAAAAAAATTAATCGCGCTCGAGTATTTCATAGTGACGTTTTTTTCTTACAATTTTGCCACTCACCCATTTCCTTATGCCACGCTAAAATCATCAGATTATTGAAATATATTCTGTTCTGTATGTATTTATTTATTATAACTTACCTGCCATTAATCTGACGCGCTCGAGTTTTTCTGAGGATAGATTTTTTTTTACAAATCTGACGGGCTGTCCTCGGAGCATGCCCTTATATAAAGGGTTTATATATGGTAGGAGTACATTACAAGGAATAAGGTTTCTCCTCATATACTTTTCTGACACGCTCGAGTAACTCTTCAAATCCCCTCTTGGGCTCCCCTACTATAACATTACCTACATTAATTCCCAGGCAACTCCACTCTATTATCTGGGCAAAGTGCACACGTAAATGAAAAGACGTGTAATTTTCTTTTCTGCTCATCCAACTATTGTTCAAAACGACTAATTAAAACACATTTCCGTTTAAGCTTCCTCGCCATAAATAATAATAATATTATGACTAGCAAAAAATTACATATATACTTGCTCGTAATAATCACAAGACGTGAAAAATATGTGTATAATGCCTTATTGTCCTTAATGAACTTTGTAACCCTTGCATTACCTACTTACTGCGAAATTCATTCATGCGAAATTCAGGAGTAAATAATGTATATTATGCATATACATCTGTTGTACGATAAGCTCGCTCCTATCATATCATATAGAAATAAGCTCGGGGAATGCGTGTGCATAGGTAGCATGTCTGCTACGTATTCGAGGATACTTGCGTGAACTTACGTGAGTCTACTTTTGTTCATAGAGTAACATTGTCGAAACTCTTCATATCAAATGATCACATCTACATAAAAGTATATATATTTGTTTATTTATTTATTTCAATGAATGGCGACGAGTATGCCATGCTCCTGATGGTTAGCGATACGATAGCTCGTGGACAGTAGCAAAACTCATGAATTATCAAGCAATGCTTGGCATTCCGTTGCGCTCGCCATTCTGAGACATAAGATGTTAAGTCTCAATATGTCCAGTGATTCTGGAATAGACATTGCGGTAGCTTCTATCCAGGCGGGCTCTCAAATATGAGAGACCTACAACCATATATTTACTTACTTGACTTATTATGTAGTTACCATAATCTACTCCACAATTAACTCTATTCATTTTAAATTACAGATTTCAGCGAAGATGGTGATAAAAAATTCTTACGTGGAAGGCCTCACTCAGGCTATTGTTAAAGACGCAAGGTTAGTACAGATATGTTTGTTCATTATTAGGAAATTACGTTACATTGCGCTTTTAGATTTAAAACATTTATGCAAATTAGTTAATTATTGCAACAATTCGTTACGAATTACGTAGGTATGAGATTTTGAATTGTTCTACAAAAATAATGTACCTACTAGTTTAATTGGTTTTGTGGTTATTGTTGAAATGTATTACGTACTAGCTTTTGCCCGCAACTACTGCTTGTTGGAATGGCTGTGTGATCAACTGTACTTTACAATACGTTTTATACATATAAGTAGTTAAAATCGATACATACCTTAACCTTTACCCTCAACCTTTTTATTTTACCCCCATTTCTTTCCTCAAAAGGAGAAAATCCAAAATCCACGAATTATATTATTACCAATTTATTTATGATTTTTCCGTCCAGTCCCGTTATATCCCGCCTTGTCCTATCTCATTCTCTCTTAAAGCATATTATATCCAGTCCAATCACCTCTCTTTGAATATAAAAAGTAACAAATGTATCGAAATTCCTTCCTCATCCCACGGGATCATTACATTTTTCGGCATAAAAAGTAGCCTCAGTGTTAATGCAGAGTGTCAGATACATGCGCGACATTTTTTTTAATTTCCGTTATGTCGTTTCTGAGTTCATTACACGCGCGAACGCACACGCACTGAAAAACGGTCAAAAATTCTAAATCATTGTTTTGACTTCTATTACGTTAATTTTATTTTATTTACGAGTATTTAATGTAGTCAGTTCCCCTATATTAGTTTTTCTCATTCATATTCCACGTGCATTGATTATTGACATTGATAGGTTACATTTTTATTATGTATATATGTTATGGGCCAAGTGATTAATGCGGGCAGTATTCATAATGCCCGGGCAGTATGAATATTGCCGAGCCATATGGGGCCAAGTGATTAATTACAATCTAAACTCACCTATTTATCACATTGCCCGGACGTTATGAATATGGCTACATGATGATCGGGCAATGTGATTAATAGGTGATTTTTTACGTGGTGCGCTGCCGATGCATCTGCGATAGACCCATAAATTATTAAGGTTGAATTGATCTGCTTATGTTTAGTTGTTTTTTAACGTCCGAAACATTATCTTCAGAAGGAAATGAGTGTACCCACTTTATCAGTTAGGTACTGTGCCCCAAAACCAACTCGGAACACCCCGACTTCACGTAGTCTTTTAGCTACCCACCCTAGAGTGTATATAAAAAGCAGGATGTGCGGAGGGAGAGCAGCCCCCGTCCGCTGTAACGAAGGATATATGGGTTACTATCTTTTGTGATGCAAGGGCGAAGGAGCCGAACTTCCCGTAGCGCCGGAGACGATGCAGAAGCTAATTTGTATTGACAACAAGTGTTTTAAGGGTTAGGTTGCTATAATAGATATTTCTCAGGAATAGTGCGTTACCTTTTCATGGGAGTGGTACCAGGGGACGGGCGATACTCCCCCTTCCCCTCCACTCCTCCCAACCCACCCCCTCGTGCTGCCCTATTCTTAATTCTACCACTTCGGCTCATTGTTTTGATTTTGATTCGCTTTACATCACTCTGCCCAATAGGCACTTGGCATTATTCATAATACCCGGGCAATGTGATAAATTGATTAGTTATAATCAAATTGCCCGCTCTTATTGGGCATTATTCATATTGCCCGGGCATTATGAATAATGCCCGATTAATCACTTGGCCCATAACATATAAATTAAGATCGCTGGCATGTCTAACGGCCGGGTGCAATACTCTGTCTGTCTTTTTCTACCCGTTAAAATCGCTAACTCTAGTATGAGTTCTGTCATTTTTCGGTTTCAATAATCGTAGACAGATGATTAAACATATCTATGATTTGTATCTATCAATGGGAGGGCTCTCGCTAACCATAGTTAGAAAATTCCATACAAATTAAAATATACGCGTTTCGATAACGATTCGAACTACTGTAGTTATTTGTGTTTAACTAGCTGTCAACGTTTTCTAATATCGCTGCAATATGGTGGATAATACATCGATTAACCAAGATATGTAGTATTTTTATGGAAAAAATCAGCAAAATAAACTGACATTAATATATTCAGTGATGAAAGTGATAACGAAATGTTTAAAGCTGGTGTATTTGACGCCGATTATAATTTATGAGAACCAAAAAAACTATGCGAATATTCTAGTTCAGAATTTATTTACAGATTTACTTTTTAGATGAAATAATACATCAGCTATTATGTTTATTTCTACATTTAAACCCAGCCTGCAAGGAACCTTCCTCCTGGTAAGCATACATATCAAATATTTCATTAAGTTTTATAATTGTATTGAATTATTCCAAAATCATATATTCTATAATAAATGTAACAGCTCCGGAACAATAATGTGTCACTGTTCCATTAATTGCTGCTATCATTGTGGTTTTATGTACTGGGGAGAATGCATGTTCAGTAGGTAACTATTTTAGGTATCAAAAGCTACAGTCAGCCGAATCATTACTGATGTGCCTCGGGCTATAACTGAGCTATATTAGCAATATGTAAAAATATAAGACAACACACAGCATGAGTTTCATAAAATTGCAGTTTTCCCAATAATCTTTGGTGCAATTCATTGCACATATTATATTCCCATAGAGCCACCTGGTTAGTAATGACTACCTTTAGATATATTAGGATTAATTAATAATTATGTATTAATATTGTCTATGATTTTAACATAAATCTTGGTATTATGTATCAGTTATCTGATCACAATGTATTCATCTTAATATTTTTATTTTTAGATTCAAATATAGGAGAAGAATTTAGGAAAATAAAGGCATTATTGTTCAAGAAATGTGTATTGCACAGTTACTTTCATGAATGTATTGGAACGCTAGCCTGGGCCTCATGAAACTACTATATTTAACAACTCTGCTAAAAGGTATTTATCTCATACTTTATATTTTGAAAGAATTCAAATTCAAAATACTTTATTGTGGTACATAGGTGAAAGTGGTGTTATATTCAATTGTTTTGTGCAGCTATGACCCGCCATATTGGCAAATAATAATTTAAGATGCAACAAATATGACAATTAAGTTGGTTAAGAGAATATATTAAGATTAATACATATTTTTGTGAGTAGTTTCCTAATAGTTCCCCAGTTTCAAAAGGGTACAGCCTGACGGAAATCATCAAAACATATTTTCACTTTAAATCTTTTATTTTTTGTAAATAACATATTTATTTTCAGTACAATGTGAAGAAGTTATATAATAAAATAGTAATAGATATCTAATTGGAGATAGTGCATATCCACATACTACTTTATTAACAACACTGCTCAATGTCTACCATAGAGTATTGCAACAATGCGGCTCATATAAAAACAGAAATACTACTCAAAGTTACTATAATTAATATTTTGCTCTTCCATCTTTTACATCTTTCTTTCATCTTTATTTCAGGTCTTATGATGTTTGGAAAAGAAGATTTCCACACCGTTCACTAAAAATAAGTCTTTTGCGATTGCACACAACTTTAAACATTATGAGTGCCACAGCGGTGTCAGATAATATTTGAAGAATGAAAAGCATTGCTGATGTGGAACATGAAATTGACATACCAAACACTGCTAGGCTAGACATAAATATCATTTACTTATTTTAAATTAAAAATAAAGTTTCAGAACTTTGTCAATAATAAAGATTAAAGATTTTTCACAAATTATCTTTGATATTTTATTTACCCATAATACAATCTGCGGAAAAGGGGGTTCTTACATTTTATTTGTAAATACATTTTTATGTGATATATAAAATGTCTAACAGTTGTTTTCTCTATAACTAGTCATTACAATTTCGAAAACTTCTAGCATAGTAAGATCACCTGAATCAATTATTATTCTTAATTTGATTTATACTGTTTTAATTATAATAATATTCTTCAGTATTTCTTTGTAGATTAGCACTGAAATTATTTCAGGTCTTTAAAGTCAGATTGATTACAAAACTAAAGTAATGCAACTATGCAATGTTTTATTTTCACACTTTTCTTCGTATTTATAAATATTATGGTCTCTAATTCAATTTAAATTTCTAACTCTATCGCAGAAATAGGGCCGTAAAATTCATTTTTGAATTCATTCTTGTTGGTAAACATTGATATTTGTAAACTTCTTTTTTACATTTGACATATCATAAATCAGTCATGCGATGCGTTTTGTTGTTCTATGTAAGCTTTGTATGAATTTTTAATTTGCCATTATTTGTCACAATACTTACATTATTAATATATTTTAACGTTTTATTCTTCTAATTATACATTAATGATGATTTATGATAATTCCAAAATAAAGTTAATAATTAACCTAATAAATATTGACCTCAATTAAAAGTGCAAAAATTAAACGTTTGGGAGGAACGGTTCTTACCAGAGATATATGCAATATCTACGTTCAGCATTGTTAACCTAGTTTAGTTTTTGTTATTGAAACATCGGTTAAACCACAGTTAAACAAAGATAGATGACACGTATTATCGGGGATAATTTTTACCGCTTAACTGTCAATATATTATTGAAACCGGCCGATAGACGGAAAACTGGGCTTTTACTCGTATTATGCATATCTATTGAAATCTAAAAGTTATACTGTGTTTTTGTTTTACACGCGTTTCAAGTGGACATCGTAAGAGAACAAAGTGATTTGTTCAAAGCTTGAAATGCAGGTTCAAATGTAAACTTATATCTTGAGTCTTAGTTTGACCTGTTGCTAGAATTGAAACTGATGGGTGATATGGATTGTCGGTTTAATTAAATATACTGACGTCTACGAAGCAAATTATCTTTGAATTTTTTGCAGTTGGATGTTTCTAGTTTTATTAGAAATAAGGCGTGACTAGAATTTACTGAATCATTTGAGGTACCTACTGTAATAATTTAACTTTTTCTTCGATTACAGAGTTCGGGCCGATGATGATAAAGTTCATATTGAGATTGATTTGAATTCGCCAATGGTTTTTATCAAAGGGGAATATGAAGGAGAAGGCCAGTATAATGCCTTAAAAATCGCAGCTGACGGAGAGTTTAATAGTACAATGAGTGAGTTATATTATTATCTACATATATAACGATATAAGTTGGTTCTCGAATGCAATCTTAAATAAGCACGGCTAAGCTGTGAAAATCTTACTCCAAAGCATGAAATTGGGATATGAACACTACCACTATAACTATAGGTTCTCATTAGAAAAATCAAAACACATTGCAAGTTTATGTTTTGTAAGTATTAATAGAAAAAATGTGTACATTTAGGAATAAGTATAATTATGTGAAATGACATTTTATAGAGACTAATATGAGGTTATAAAATCTTAAAGTTGATGTTATAAATTTAAATTAAATTTATATCTACACATTTTTTGATAATCATTACAACACACAAACTTGCAAGCTGCTTCGATTTTCCTGATGAGAAAAGTATCCTTATAATAAACTGTACAGTACTGTACTGTATCAGCCCATATACGTCCCACTGCAGGGCACGGGCCTCCTCTACAATCAAGAATACGATTGAGAGTGGTTAGGCCATATAAACACTCGATTTATATTTTTTCTTTATGATAACATTTGGTAAAGTTACAGTTTCAAATTGATTTTATGCCTTATTTAATGTACAACACCCCCTAAAATCACAGAAGAGGTACGCCATGGTAAAAAAATAGTGATGAAAACTAGTGGTTTTTTTTCATACATAATCAAAATCCGCTCAAAAATAGTCAAAATATCTATGTGAATTTATGTATTTTCAGCTGACTTGGTGTACACATGGAAATTGGATGGAGTTCCAGAGAAGAATGGTTCTGATACATACATTCGTATTAAGTCCTTCTACATGAGACCTGACGTTGGAAATATGAAAATGTTCTTTATTAACAACAATCCCGAGACCAGAGAATTAAGTAAGCTTGATAACTGTTACTTCTGTTTAGTCAATTTGTAATTGTACTCTCGTATAATTAAATTTTACAATAATATTTCGGATTCTATAACGATATAAGAATAGATATTATTATTAGTAGGTATCATTTATATCTTTAATTTACATCAATGTATTATGTACTTGACTTATTTTCTCAACACAGATTATTTATTTATTTTATTGCAATGGCAAGACGAGCATGCCGTTCGCCTGATGGTAAACGAACCGACCGCTGATGAACAGTAGCAAAACCAAACAATACCTAGAATTACAAAGCTATGCTTGTCATCGTGCGACGTAAGATGTTAAGTCTTAATATGTCCATTAGTTCCTCTGGCTACAATGGCCTTCAGATTGAAAGACAACCGTGTATTTACACTGCTGTTTGGCAAGAGAAATAGACATTGCGGTGGTACCTACCCAGGCGGCCTCTCGCATATGATAGACCTACTACCAGAGGTACACCAGATTATAATATTTCAGCTACCTAATTACTTAGCACGTCATTAATTACGTGCAAATTGATTCATCTTGATTTGGTCGTTTTTATGTAAATAGAGAACAAGCGATTCATAATTTATCACTTTGACACTTGACTTAGAAACCGAGATCTGATTCACCGCCACGGAATTATTAGACTGGTTGTATTGGAATAAGATTTCAATCTGTTTCAAATCTAAACAGACAATTATGTCTATAGGTATATCATTAGCTTTTTTTTTTATTCTGAAATAGGTTAAATATTTCTTTGCTTACGAAGTTTGCCGATGTATTTTTATTGGTACACTAAAGATGTTTATCTATTAGCTATAATGTTGATAATTAATTCTGAATTATTTTTTTCAGCGGATTTGGGTACAAAGTTTATAAATAGCAACTGGAGATTGCTGTACCGAGAACTGTTACCGATCGCACAGTCAAACTGGGACAAAATCGGCACACGTATTGCTAATAAGATATTCTTGAACGTGCCTTACGATCAAATTTTGCCAGTAGATTAAAGTTCTATAATATTTTTATTTGTTACCTTATGAAAACGTTAATATTGTTAGCTTATATGTCAATATGAATTATGAGTTACCTGTGATAATAATAATCTAAGACTTATAACTGGGATTATAAAGATTGTATACATTTTAAATATCTACCTAGGGATTTCTCTTCATGATCGCTTAAATGATTGCTCAATTAAAGTGCGCAATAATTTCTGTTAGGTACTTATAAATCTTCATTAAATTTTCATATTAAAATCGATGTACATACTTGATTTTTACAGTTGTTTCATTTTAATCATGTTATGCTGCTTTCTCCCTTTTCCCGTTTCATTTAATACATAGTAGGTAGGTTTTAAAAAAGTACTCTGTGGCTTGTGACCTGAGTTTGTGGCTAACTTATTTCTTAGCCTGACTGATGAACAACTCTGAAATCTGGATCGGATAGACGCGCCGCCGCACGCCGCGCCGCAGAGGCGGGTGGGAATCGGGTGGGCTTGCATAAAGATTAAATTTTCCCGCCTATATATAGACATAGACTATAAAACTCAATGAGCAACTTCAGTTATTATATTTATTATGAGTATAATAAATATAATAACTGAAGTTATTATATTTATTATAATAAATAATATATAATTTATAATATATAATAAATAATATATAATTAATAAATAATATTCATAAGTATTATTTATAGATACTTCCATGAAAATAAAAATATAAAATAAATGAATACATGACTATTTTAAGCACGAAACCAATTTAATAATAATATTGATTTGTTTATGGGTATATAAATAGATGGATACATTAACCATTTTCAAACAATTTAGTTGTCTGGCTGTCTATTGTACGATCTTTAGCTATAAAAAGTACCAAAATTAAAACATGAGGTTGACAATTCACAATTGACAATTTACACAACAAACCTTTTCAGTTTTCGATTTGTAATTTGTAATACAAAACTTGCAATTTAAATTATGATATTATTATAAACAAATAAAAAATGGGTGCGATTTTCAAATATCTAGTCGCCGGCGTAGTGAGGTATTGGCTTATCCACACAGATTACTGGCAAATTTTGGCTAACAGAGTGGAGATAGCGACGCCTCTGAACTCATGGAAAAGGTTAATCGAAGGAGTTTATTTATATGATCAAAACATTAATCCTTATGAAGGGGATTCCTTCCACGAGTCGCCTATAATGTTAATAGTATTTCACTTCTTATTAAAACGTGTACCATACATTTTGCCACTTCTATTTACGGCAATGGATTTGCTAACGGCTTGTCTACTCTACAAAGCGTCTAGGAGCTTTGTGCAAATATTTTTGAATTGCCAACAGAGAAACCAGTCGGAAGTAGTTGAGGAATCCAAGGATATGCTTTTGACGAGAGAACAGTTAATAGAAACCTCAGAATATGTGTTATCTGTCTATTTATTTAATCCATACTCTATTCTCAATTGCGTGGGGATGACGACCACTGTTGTCCAGAACACTCTGTTGGCTACAGCTCTATATGGTGCTGCTAATGGTTATAGTATTGTTGCATGTGCAAGCCTTGCGTTTGCAACCCACCAAGCACTGTATCCAATGTTGTTGATTGTTCCCATGACAATGATATTGGCCGAAGTGAATAAAGGCTGCACCAAATGCTCTTACATTAGAACACTTCTGGCTTTTGTGTTGAGCTGGGGATTTCTGATATATATTTCTGCATATGTTATGGATGGATCTTACAAATATGTTTACAATACTTATGGGTTTATGTGAGTATCATATTTTTTTGATAATGATTAGTTATAAAAAAAAAAGATCACATGCCTAAATTATCATAGCTCATCAGTCCAGACCAATATACATTTAATTTTGGTATAATTTTTATTATAAACAATTTCTGGTCAAAAAATTTAAAACTTAAAAATATCCAAAGAATTTAAAAAAAGTAATATTAGTATTGGCACTTTAATGAAATTAATTATACTAAAGAGAAAAGAAATGTTTGGTTTATTGGTTTTTTTAGAGCAATTTTTCATTTTACTATTGTAGATTATGTTTTTTAATTAATTTGTCACTGCCACAAACTAGGATTGTTACAACTAATTTTTGAATATTTTCAGATTGACCATACCTGACTTAAAACCAAACCTTGGACTGTTTTGGTATTTCTTCACGGAGATGTTTGAGCACTTCAGACTATTGTTTGTGTGTGCATTCCAGATTAATGCACTAGCTTTGTATATTGTCCCCCTAACTTTGAGATTCAAAAAGGAACCATTGCTGCTCATCACAGTACTACTTGCTCTATCCACTGTGTTTCGATCATATCCTTGTGTGGGAGATGTTGGATTCTATATGGCGTTCATTCCTATGTGGAGACACCTCTTTTCATGTGAGTATAATAATAATATATATAAATTATATTATGATACATTACAAAGATACATATTGAACTATATTTTTTTGTTTTCTTGTTTTCAGTCATGCAACAGAAATTCATAGTGGCATGTGCATTTATCATCACATCTGCATTGGGTCCTACAGTGTGGCATTTATGGATATATTCTGGATCTGCCAATGCCAATTTCTTCTTTGGAGTCACATTATCGTTTGCCACAGCTCAAATATTCCTTATTACGGACTTGCTCTTTGCATATATTAAGAGGGAATTCACACTCAGGAATGGATTTTCCAGAGTGGTTGATGGAAAACCGGCCAAATTAGTTTTACGATAGTATTCTGGGCTATAATGTTTTATTCGATTAACATGACAATAGCAAAAGATAACAATATAATGTCAAAATTAGCACATTACATTTAAATAATAGTGTGCTAGTGATAATGGTTCAATTTATTTTTTTAACCATTGTGTTTTATGCAAAGATCACAAAAACTTTTTTTATTATGTTCAGATTTAGTTGTTAAAATGTTCTTGATGTATCAAGTTACATATCCCCATTTCATATAATGTGAGTAAATGTATTCCCACAAAAAATGGTTTATTGAACTTTTAATGACTGAATTGTTTCTAGATATGGTAGATATAAACTTCAAGATTCCATATTATTTTACTTTCTTTGCATTTATTTGTGAGTTTTTTTATATGGACACGTGTGAGCCAGAAAGAAATCGCGCCAAACTACACTATTGGTGCTGTACTCATTTACTAAATAATTACTCTGTATAATTATGTACAAAATACCACAAGTTGTAAATGCCACTTTTAACAATATTAGTTTCCCTAATAGCCTTGAGGCTTAATTCCTGGTTTAATAAGAAATAAATATATTATTTTAAGTTCATGTAAATCACCATTAAACATGTATAATCCCCGGCGCGTAAGTTGAACAAAGATGGCTGACGTCTGCGCAGGTACAATAGTAGTGAGAAGTGTTACCTTGCTGTTGCACGCAAAAAATAAAAATAAATGCAACTTCTTAATCGATGGGTAATTTTGCGTTTTTTTTGGGAAACAAATAATTTATACAAACATTCAAAACGATTAGTTTTGTTTTTATTTTAAAAATATACAAAATAAAAACTAATCTGAGGTTTATTTAGTTTAGTTACAATTAAAACCACCTTAACTAACACAATTTACTTTTTTAAAGACATCGTAGACCCTCCTTCTCTCTTGTCTTCTTAAAGTTGGCTGCCGAGCCATGTTATTCTCAGAAAAACAAATTTGTGTGAGAACTTCCGTACGCGACAGTACTCTCGGGCGAAAGGGACGCGTGCGCGGGTGTAGGAGTACGGAAAGAGCCTAATGCGCATGCGCGCCGGTGTTTGAGCCGCATTCCCCGCGTCGCACCTCATACCGCACTTCAGTTGGGACCCGAAAATCAGTCACTGCGCATAGTTCAACTTATGCGCCTGGGACTCTACCCATGTTTTAAATTGTAATTAGGTAACCCCCATTTTGTATGAATTATTATAAAGCTTTAAATGCATATGCATATGCAGGTGAATTTTTCAAGTGAGTGTATATTATTATGTATTTTGTTAAACTGATCTTTTTCTTTTGTTGGCCATTAGTTCCCAAATTTTATTAATTATTTAGTTTTAATCAAAATTGGCCTCTAGACTCCTTTCAGCATGTTTTTGCTCTTCCTCATATTTTTGGATTTGGCCATACTTTTACACTTGAAAAAATCATTCTGTGTAATATACTTATTTAAATGAAATCAAAAAAATACAGAGTGTTATTTATTGGTGTTTATTCAATAAAAATGTAATAAAGTTTTCAGTGATACATAAAATAATATCCATGAGAATGTTTTAGTACCAATTTAGAAATATTGTAACAATAATTGAAATAGCATATTAGAGACACAAATAATATTATTGTTTACTATATAGAAGGGCAAATGCTAGAACAAAGATTTAATTTTATCATGGAAAAATTGTGTACATAAAATGTTATTTTTGAGATTTTAATGACTGCATAGTGATTTAATTAATAATAATAGGTATCTACATGTTATCACATGGTAATGTAATTTTTTTATCCAGATATAGAGCATGCATTTTTGAAGTATTACTATCACAAACTTGTCCCAATAAATAAAACTTAGTTGAGTCAACACAAGTTGTTGTAATTATTTGTTGCATTGAATTTTAAAATGATAATTTTCTTATGTTTTCAGGTTGTATCTTTAATTTATATTTTTTCACTAATTATTAATAAATAACGTAGCTTAATTTTACAAATACATTACATAAATGAGTTTAATTTGTTTGTTTTATTTAACAGGTTAATTCAAAATGTAGATAACCGGCAGCCGCTTTTGCAATGTGTCATTAGAACATTATCTTATCAGCACGCCGTGATCTGTATTGTAGCACACCTTACCGTACGGCACCACGCATTGTGTTTTTATTACTTTTACTGAAATGAAATTAATTGTATAAATAGTAAAATTGTGTAAGCTATGAAGACTGTGCCACTTTACGTAATATTGATAAGCTGTAAGTAAATAATGTCGGACTTAATTGATAATATATTCAGGTGCCCTTTTGTTAAGCATATTGCATACTTGTTTTGGAGGGCACTAGATAGTTTTAGTATAATTTTGGTTCTTTAGGTGTTCCTTTCGCGGCATGCCACATTTTGCCAAGTATACCTCGACATTTACTGCCATGCTATGCCACCGGCGCACCAGATTTAGTGGCGCCTCGTCGCTTGGATATATTCCTTTCCATTTTAAGGAAACTAGAATTAAACTCCCAAACTGACATGAGGATGTTGAGTACAGCGTTGCTGAGGAGGTAATTTGTTATTTTTTATCGTTTGATAAATTATCAGGAGTAAATTTATGGATTATGGTTCATACTTCATATTAGGTAGGTACTCACAACCCAAATTAATTGAACAGGGTACATTACATGGATATCAGTAGGTGTCTTTTATTAATGTCCATAGGAATTTTAATACATAGATTCTTGTCAATATTTCAAGTTTAAGATTTAGTTTACTGCCGATTTATACAGCCTATGAAAAAGTCGCAACACTGATTTGAGTAAATAATAAAATTCAAATTAATAGGTACTTACTTATTTTGCTCACTTGGATAACAGCAAAATAATAATAACAACTTGTTTCATAAAAATACGAATAAAACTTATTCATTATTGTAGCATTGCTATACTATATATTTAGGCGCTCTTGACGAAGGTCGGAGTCTCCACAAAAATGACTTATAAGTTCTCTGATTATATTATGAATCTGTTTCCGTCAATATACATATATCCCACTGCATGGCACAGGCCTCCTATACAATAGAGATACCGATTAAGTGGAATTAAGCCGTATAGTCTACCAGCCGTAGAGTGCAGGTTCAGGGTTCGCGGACTTTTACATGCAATAGGATTTTTTGCCGAATCGCTATGGTATACAGGTTTTCTCACGATGTGGTCCTTTGTGATTATAGTGCATTGTGATTGACTATGAATACTACATGACTCCGAAAAGTCCCAGGACACACCGTCATGGAATTCGAACCAGTGACTGTGAGCATGTTGACAACTGCGTCTGGTCCATTTACTACCAAGAGGACATCATGCACATTAATAATACCAAATAATTTGAAAAATAAATAACTATTAGGTAGTTAAAATTATTTGAAGCGATAATATTCCACTATTTCTAAAAATCGACCATTTAACATTTTAACTCAAAGTTGTATCAATTGCATTATTACATCGTAATTATCGATCAAATGAACAGTAAAGGAAAATTCGCTTACTTGAGAGATCTCCATTCTCTATTTAAATGCTATTTGTGAGGACCAATTTATGGACCAATTTACCCGCACTAAGTTGTAAACCTCCTAATAAATAGTTATTAAGGACCCAAAAGTCTGATGTCTAATATTGTGCTCAACAGACATTCGCTCGATGTTTTTTTTAAATAATATTCCTTTGTAAATTTCAGTCTACGATTGGACGGTATAGAGCAGTCATCTGCCACCGCAGTACAAACCGACTTTATACTACCATTCCGAGCATCAGGATTTCAGTTCCACAAATACAAGTTGCTAATGGATATATTTCTACCAAGTCAGAATCTCATTGACGTCGACAATATATTGACGGTGTCGGAAAAATGTTTACTCCACCGAATGTTGAGTTCAACGGTCAGGCAGTGGGAGCGAGGTGACGAAAACACCGTTTGCCCTATGTCAACACAACAATCCCAGAATATGGTCACACAAAGTAATAGTAGGTAAGCATTAAAACATTATGACGCAATTATGAAACCTCCGTGTTGAAAACTTGTGTTTTAGTATTTGTTTACTATTAGCATTAGTCATTAGTTCTGATATGGCCTATTTTAGAAAATCAATAGCTATATTAAGTCCAAAATTTGCAGATATTAAACTATTTCGGTAAACATCTTAAGTTTTGTAGTCTAACCTTCGATCAATTGATCGAAGAGTCTAACGAAAAAACTTTAGTATTCACAGCAGATGCCCGATTGAAGAGGGTGTGATGCAAACGGAATGGGGAACCATATCTCCTGGAACTTTAATATCAGCTATAGCGTCATCACTAGAGAAGCAACGCGTGCTTGTAACAGATATATTAAACGCTAACATTTTCAAAGAAGATGTCGCTGAACAACTTATAGACAATGCTATGCAGGACTGGTACGATGATATAGAAACTTTAAACGAACAAGCTGAACGGCAGGTAGAAACCGTTGATATTAGCAACGTATGGGTCGCCACGATTGCTGGTGAGTAGTGTCATCCGTAGGAATAAACTTAAATTATAAGTATGTATATATCGTAGCGGAAGGCGCAGCGTAGGACGTCCACCCACAAGATGGTCCGACGACCTGGTAAAGGTCGCGGGACGTCGCTGGATGCAGGCTGCCTCCAACAGGTCTCTGTGGAAATCATTGGGGGAGGCCTATGTTCAGCAGTGGACTTCTTTTGGCTGATGGATGGATGGATGATGTATATATATTCTAAAGGAACATAATAGCTTAAAAATATAGAGTAGTACAGAAAAAAATATATTTTAGTTTGAATCTCAATCGCGATACCAAACTTAAAATAAGTCTATTAAAGGACAATGGGCACAAATGTATGGAACCTGGTACCAGCTCCAATCGAAATGAGTGATACACCGTTGGAAAGGTATTTTAGTGTAGATTAATGATATCAAGGGCGCTAGACCTGATTCGCTGTCCAATCGAAGAAATCGTACTTTATAGTTAAAAATGTTTTGTTACATCATATTAAGTACACATACTTTTATTGTTGTTTTTTTTTTTTCAATTTGGCGTGGTATTATTATAATCCCAGGGCACACTCCTGTTTTTTCGAAGCCATGTGTAGAGTGATAATCAATTACTTTGCACTTTAACGGTGATGGAAACATCATGAAGGAAACCTGAATATCATATAGATATTCCAGAATTTCTGTCTAGGTGAAGTTCGCCAACCCGCACTTGGCCAGCGTGGACTATGGCCTGATACGTCTTGATCGATATTTCGGCTGCTGAGGCGTGCCTTGCACAGTGGGACGTTTATGGGCTGGTATTGTTAAAGTATAATATTACTCTCACATGTCGGTACTGTATACGTGCACGCAAAAGTCACACATCTTCAATTCCGTAGTCAGTTATGTCCTCCATTATCTATAGCAGCTTCTCTATAAGTTTTGATGAGATATAAACTGTTATTTAGGTGCTAGTTTTAACTGGTATGTCCCCAATTATAGCAATATCACGTCTTGGTACACTTAATCGTGGAAAATCGGCCATATCATTGGCTTCCAATCTCTGAAAAGCTCTTCTGTCATTTGATCTTTTTTCTTCTTCATCTGTATCAGTCTATATACGTCCCACTGCAGGGCACGGGCCTCTTCTACAATCGACAGTACGATTGAGAGTGGTTAGGCCAAATAGTCCATCACGCTGACCTAGTACGAGTTGGCGGATTACATACCATAGTTTTTTTTTATAAATCGCTATGCAGGTTTCCTTACGATGTTTTCCTTCACCGTTTTAGTGCGTAGTGATTGATTACATACATGACTCCGAAAAATCAGAGGTGTGCCCTGGGATTCGAACCCGCGACCACCGTGAACATGTTGGCAGTCGCGTCTAGTCCGTTTACGAACAGGCCACCATGCACATAATTCTTCTACATTTCATATCACTACATTTCATTACATTTCTTCTACATAATTGTACAATAAGTTTGGGATTTACATTTTTTCAGTTATTTTTTTGTAGAAAAGCTTCTGCATATTGGCCATCTCCAACTGGATAGTGGAAGTGATTTATTATTGCTGCTGCAA
The DNA here is from genome assembly GCA_009982885.2 of Hyles vespertilio. Lineage (NCBI taxonomy): Eukaryota > Metazoa > Arthropoda > Insecta > Lepidoptera > Sphingidae > Hyles > Hyles vespertilio. The sequence continues at coordinate 12,028,083 of CM042808.1, read as the reverse complement.
TCGGAAAGTCCCCAAACATTATGAATTGTAATAATTAAAACATATTAGGCACAATAGCTTAAAGTATCTTTTAATTCGGCCGTTAACCACTTCCACTACCCATCGGCATACTGTAACCAGTCGGGAATTATTTTCATGAAGAGAAAGTTGTGCAGGTCCCAGGTTTTTTGTCGGAGAAACGTACTTGTATCCATATTCTTTGATTTTGCCTAAAATGTCTCTTAGCCCACGATGAAGCAATATGTGCAAGGGATTTTTTTCATCGTTCATAAAATCAGGCATCAGTCTTAGTGGCAGCGTATGGTTCTTTTACATCTGTAATGCATCCGTCTTTCCTCATTTCCGAATAGTATTTTAGGAATCCTGAGGTTTCTATCAAGGAAATTGTCTTTAGGTACGTGATCGAAACCCTTGTCAAGCACAATATAGTTAGTTCTAGGACACTCTCGTGTATGGGCCAACTGGCGTTCGACTTTTTTTCCTGACATATTAAACAATACTTCAAGTCTTCATTGCATTCTCCAGTAAGTAGCCTTGTCAAAAAATACCCAACGTGGGTCTGGGATCTGAACTTGCCTTTCGTAGCGAAGTCTTTTGGTCTAAAATTGCATTAAATTGTTCTGTAGTACGTCCAGTCCAAAAATACCAACAATGCATATAGTGACTGATTCTTCGTTCGTTCGACTTTGCTTCACTCAGCCATATTAAATATAACATAAACATGCTCGTATTTAAAATGTTATAACAAATGATTAATGAACTGTTGAGATTTAAACAAATTGTAAATTGGTTTTAAAAAAACAACACTGCAGAATTTCTTGCCCATTCTTCTCTAGTGAAAATTGCTTTCCAAACCAGGTGATAGATAAAAAAATGACTGAATCTAAATGATGTAGATCATCTTAAATGGATTCAATAAATTATTTTCATTTCATTTCATTTGATGGTATTTTATTCATGGTCAGCCTAGAATCAAAACCTGGAAACATGATTGACCTGGTAGCACTCTAGCATAACATAGCTACTAGCATCTGCCTACCCCTTCTGGGAATACGGAGTGAGTTTATAAGCATCCATACAAAAAAGGAAAGGAAAGTTAAAAAGTTACTTGACAATTAACCTATAATGTAGCATTTCCTCGAATTAATTCAGCTATATCTGCACGCATTCTTAGTAAGTTTTCCGATGAAATGCGCACTTGATATCAGCTTCGGTATAGCCCTCTTCAGCAGATTACACAGTTACGGAATCAGTCGATTATTACATATGTATATCCAATATCTTCTGACGACTATATTTCAAAATGGACAATACATACAGGTTTGTCGCCATAATATTATTTTCTTCTCTTGAAAAAAGCTATCCAACGAGACTAAATTCATTTTGATTGGACATGGGTACCAAAACGCCCATCATCCTTTATCCACCTCTAATATGATGTGTTTCCATTGATATAGAAGAGTAAACAGAAATTGATTTATTATTTTCCTATTCATTGCATTATTTCAGGTGATCTTGCGGAAGTGGTTGTAAACCAAGGACCTCGGGTAGGGTCCGTGTCACAAAGGATGGTGGTTGGCAGTAATAACAAATGGAATGATACATTGTTGCCCAGAAATTATTACATATTTCCGCAAAACAGTTCCGTTATTGACTGGCAATTTACTGATGCAGAAATTTGGCTGGCATTGACGGTAAATAAAACTATGTAAAATACTTCAGCATTACAAAATTTACTCTCGAACCGATGACCCACACTTAGGGTAGGTAGGCTAGGTAGATGGAGTTTTAAAGATTTCAATAACTATACCGTGTCATAAAAATATTTATAATTAAGTAATTTTTTCATAACAAGAATGAATATAATAATGTAAAGTCATTACATTCAGGTATTAATTAACATCTCATACGTATGTATGATTGAGGTAATAAATGACTGATTTGGTGTACAATTCAATAAATTTGTTGATTTATTTATTTTTGTTTTCTTCCGAAACTGTTTTATGTATTTAGAAAAATATATTACGTTGTAGAATATCACAAACGAATAAACCTTTTTCTAGAATTTTCGGACTCTTAATATCTACTTCGAGTCATTGAAACAAACTGAAAATTATTTAACTGTAACATTAATACTAGCACATTTTGTTTTTAGGTCTTATATTAGCTAATCATGTTGCACAATGGGTGGAACAAAGGAGAACCCTGAGACTGTCTCAAGTCATCGACATGTATTACTCCAATGAAGGTGTGTCTTTCGACCCGACAGTAAAGGCTTGTAACAGGGAGAACTTACTAAATAATTTATTGAATAGCTCGGATCTTTTTACTGAAGCTTCAAGGTTTGCTCATGTACTATCACTGCGGCAAATTACTGTATACATTCCTATTGAAGAAATGGAACGTATTACTGACGCGGCTGTAACAGCTTTTACTACTTACCTACGTAAGTGAAATTCTTAGTCCTAGTCTTATTATTATTGTTCATCATTATTATCATTATTATTATTATCTCGTCATCATGTTGACCACTGCTCGACATAGGCCTCCCTCAAATTGCTTTATTTCACCCTGTCTCCGGCTTGTTGCATCCAGCATTTTCCATCATATTGTAATCTCGTTTAACCATACTACGTGGTCCTAAAAAAACCGAGAGACATGGTTTGTGCTATCGTGTAATCATATTATGCTTCTATTTAGATTATATTAGCATTAGCAGTACGTCAATGTACCTAAATGTACCTATGTTTTGTAAAGTATTGATTATTGCAGCAACACTCTTGAGGCAAAATCATCGAGCGTGTTCCTTGGGACGCAGTATACCAGTAATGGATTTAGTGGTGGCAACTGACGGTTCCTGGAAAGGATACGATGTTCAAGAGTTTATTTCGTTAGTATATCATCTAATATTTTATAATTTATATCAATGTCAATGTGCTAAAAACGTTTATGATTATTTGAGAACAGTCTACAAGTCATGCGCTAAACTTTTTTAGCTTTCCTCGAATTGTGTCTTCTTTTGCATGGCGTTGTTGTTTAATCGAAATACTAATAAATAAAAACTTTTTTTTAATACATAAAAGTTTTACATAACATTTTGAAGAGTGGGTACTGAATGGATTTGTTATACAGGTATATCAAGACTGCTACCGAAAACGAAACCGGGTGGTAGTTTAAGCGACTTCAGACATGATGCAACAGAAAAAGTTGCAAAAAAAAAGCGACTATTTTTTTTTGTTATTTTTTTCCTATGACCCTATTTGGGTGTTCAATACATTTTTTCCTAAAATAATAGTGTATACCCTTTAATTTATAAATAATCTAAGGTTTAAAAGAGTTTCCATCCATCCATCCATCAGCCAAAGGAAGTCCACTGCTGAACATAGGCCTCCCCCAATGATTTCCACAGAGACCTGTTGGAGGCAGCCTGCATCCAGCGACGTCCCGCGACCTTTATCAGGTCGTCGGACCATCTTGTGGGTGGACGTCCTACGCTGCGCTTTCCGATACGCGGCCTCCATTCGAGCACTTTCCGACCCCATCGGTCATCAGATCTCCGCGCTATGTGCCCTGCCCATTGCCACTTCAACTTGCTAATCCGGTGGGCTATGTCGGTTATTTTAGTTCTCCTACGGATCTCCTCATTTCTGATTCGATCTCGTAGGGAAACCCCGAGCATAGCCCTCTCCATAGCTCGTTGAGTGACTTTGAGCTTCCTAATAAGGCCCATAGTGAGAGGCCACGTCTCGGTGCCGTAAGTCATCACTGGCAACACACAACTATCGAAGACTTTCGATTTAAGGCACTGAGGTATTTTGGACGAGAAGACGTCGCGTAGTTTCCCGAACGCTGCCCAACCGAGTTGGATTCGACGATTGACCTCTCTCTCGAAGTTGGACCTGCCTAACCGGACCACTTGTCCTAAATAGACATATTCGTCAACAACTTCAAGAGTCGAGCCCCCAACACCGATGGGGGTGGGCACAACATGGACATTCGACATGATCTTCGTTTTGTCCATGTTCATTTTAAGACCCACCTGTTGGGAGACTCGATTGAGGTCTTCGAGCATAGTGCTAAGGTCTTCCAGCGATTCTGCCAAGACTACAATATCGTCGGCAAACCGAAGGTGAGTAATATACTCGCCGTTGATGTTGATACCGAATCCTTTCCACTGTAAGAGCTTGAAGGCATTTTCCAGCGCGGCAGTGAACAGTTTCGGAGATATGACATCTCCCTGTCTCACGCCTCTCTGTAGTGGAATAGCCTTCGTACTCTGATCTTGTACTCGGACCGAAATGGTGGCGTTGTTGTATATACACTTCAACACTTCGATGTACCGATAGTCGATATGGCACCGCTGGAGAGACTGTAGCACAGCCCAAGTCTCGATCGAATCAAAGGCTTTCTCATAGTCCACAAACGCTAAACAAAGCGGCAAGTTATACTCCTCGGTTTTCTGTATAACTTGCCGAAGCGTATGGATGTGGTCTATGGTACTAAAGCCTTTTCGGAAACCGGCTTGTTCGGGAGGCTGGAAGTCATCAAACCTGCGTTCGAGACGATTTGTGATGACCCTCGAAAACAACTTATAGACATGGCTCAGGAGCGAGATGGGCCTGTAATTCTTCAGCAAAGTGTTATCACCTTTTTTGAAGAACAGTACCACCACGCTCCTGCTCCATGCCTCTGGCGTTGAGCCCTCGAGAAGAACGGAATTGAAGAGCCTCTGAAGGACTTTCAGTATCGGCGTTCCGCCCGCTTTCAGAAGCTCTGAAGTTATTCCGTCCTCGCCCGGCGCCTTGTTGTTTTTAAGTTGCTTCAGGGCCATCTCAATCTCACACAGGCTGATGTCCGGGATATCATCGCTAAAGTGTCGGATCAACTCGGCTCTCGGGTCTTCGGCCGAGCTATTAGCAGGTTTGGCAACCGAGGTGTAAAGCTGTCCGTAGAACCTCTCGATCTCCCTTAATACCTCTGCCCTCGTCGATACCACGCGGCCGTCCTCCGTCTTCAGCCTAGACAACTGGCTTTGCCCAATAGACAAGTCTCTTGCAAACACTTTGGAGCCTCCGTTCCGCTCAATTGTCTCCTTAATGCTCACAGTATTGTGAGCACGGACATCGTGTCGCAAGGACTTCCATATTTGTCTATTGAGCCGCCGATATGCTTCGGCGTCAACGGAAGACTGCAGCGCTAAAGATCGACGTTCGGCCATGAGGTCAAGAGTGTGGATCGAGAGTTTTTGTGGTCTATCTCTACGGCGAGGTCTAAAATACTTAGATCCCACCGTATGGACAGCTTCTACCAAACCGCTGTTTAGCTCGTCCACTGCAAGGTTTTCTCCTAGACAATCAAAGCGATTTGTCAGCTCGAGTTGAAAGCTCTCGGGGTTTTGGATATGGGCGCGAGTAGGTCGGAGCGTAGATTTCATCAAGCGACGCCTTTCCGATTGGACATTGATATTCAGTGTGCCCCTAACCATTCGGTGATCACTGCCGGTTTTCACCCTGTTGATCACAGAGACATCTCTGAATATCCGTCTATTCGTCGTCAAGATGAAATCTATCTCGTTTCTCGTAGAACCGTCAGGACTCAGCCAGGTCCATTTCCTGTGAGGCGGCTTCTGGAAGAAAGAGTTCATCGCAAAGAGTCCCTCTTTCTCCAGAAAGTCGGCCAGCCTCTGACCCCTGTGGTTCCGTTGCCCATGTCCAAATTGCCCCACTTTCAACTCTGCATCGCTTCTCTTGCCCAACTTTGCGTTGAAGTCCCCCATAACAACATTGAAGTAGGTTTTGGAAGTATGTATGGCCCGACTTATGTCCTCATACATCTCCTCTACTTCTTCATCTGGGTGTGTCGAGGTCGGCGCGTATACCTGTATGACCTTCAACGAATATCTTTTGGATATTCTGAGTATAAGGTATACTACCCTGCTCGACACACTTTCGATGGATACGATGTTGTTGATGAGAGACCTGTGGACGAGAAATCCGACACCTCCTCGGGACTGTTGGTCGTCCCCCCGGTAGAAGAGCAGGTTACCAGACTTCAGGGTTATCGTATCCTCCCCGATTCTTCGGACTTCCGATAACCCCAGAATATCCCAGTGTAACCTGCTCAATTCTTCTTCCAGTTCGACAATCTTCTCGTCTGTCCTCAAAGTGCGAATGTTGTGTGTTACCAGGGCCAGTCGTCGTCGGGGGTGGTAGCCGGGGCCAACCCGGGGATTCTTAGCACCCCCTGCCCCACCGTAACCATGACTGCTACCATAGCCAGGAATAGTGGGGCTGCCGGGGACTGGGGGCCTGGTCTCAATATGTGTCGCCATTAGGGGGTATTTGCCATTACTCGCCACGCTTGGCAGGCGGGTTGGCGAGCGCAGTAGGGGACTGGCGTTAATGACGCTGCTGCCCGCCATTAACCGGGGAAAGGAAATAGGATTTGTGGGTAGAGGATGTTATAGGAAAGGTATGGCCTGAGGGAGTGGATACTGCAGTCACAGACGGGAAGTTAAGGTGACTGCAGTAGCTCGGGGGCCGAGGTCGCGTACTCGTAGCACCTATGTCTAGGGCAGGCCATGACCACTAGATAGGAGCATCCCTGACCATAAAAAGAGATTAAATTATAATTTTAGCAAAAACTATGGATTTACCACCCAAAAATGACGATATTTAAAAAATCATAAAAAATAATTGTCGCGTTTCTTTGCGAAATTTTTAGTTGCATTGTGTTTGTAGTCACTAAAACTACCACCCGGCTTCGTTTTCGGTAGCAGTCTTGATATACCCGGTATGTATATAGCTTAGGTACATTTTTTGTTTTATACGTATTATTAAAATGAAGTGCTATAAAAGTTGTTAAGTTGATATCTGTAATGCATATTTATTTTTTTGTTCTTTTTTTTCTAGATGGATCGGTGGCGCATTAGAATTAAATTTAATGCGAAGCACTATTTCATTATTGCATGGCAACACGGGAAGTTGGATTGCTTCCCCATCGAATAATTTGACCGCAGTTTTTTCACATCTTCAAAATTTCACAGACGAATGTATGTTATTTACCATAAATACTTTTAATATATCATCCTGCAGAATATAATAAGTCGAAAGTTCTTAGGAGTTGAATTGATCATGTAAGGTTATCACCTTCCAACTGAAATTAATAATAAGAAATACTGGTGTAAGTCATTTATGTGCGCGCTTTTATTAATGAATTCTGATGTTCCGATATTCGAAAATATGCCTTAAAATACTCTCTTTTATTTAGTACATGATTTAATTTATTATTTCCTAAATGTTGAAGTACTTATAATTTTTTTGTTTTATATTGAAAATGGTTATAAATTATATTAAACTAGCGGCCCGGCCCAGCTTCGTCCGGGTGCATATAGATTTCTCTACAATAATATGCACGTATTATACACATAAACCTTCCTCTTGAATCACTCTATCTATTAAAAAAAAACTGCATCAAAATCCGTTGCGTAGTTTTAAAGATTTAAGTATACAAAGGGACATAGGGACTGAGAAAGCGACTTTGTTTTATACTATGTAGAGATAATAAATACACCCAGCAGTCACATACAAAGTCCTGACCCCACACTAAGATCGGGTCTTCTGTCGTGGGTATCAGGAACTACCAGTCTAGACTTTTCGGTCCCACTAACACCCAGACCCGAAACCAATACCTGTCGTTCACACAAATATTTGTTTCGGTGCGGGGATCGAACCCGCGGCCTCTCGTTTCACAGCCGGCATCTAACCAACTGCACCACGAAGGCTGTCAATAAGGGTACTGACATGACAGGCTGGAGCCATCCCTACATCCTTTAATCAATATTGACAACGAATTCTACTTTTCAGGGCCCAATCGACTCAACTTGCCGAACGTAATCTCAACAGTCATCCAGCATTCGTTAAACAAATCGCTCGCTGAAATATCTGACAGAGCGAGTGCTGGGTCGAGCACCGTGGTCCTCATCATAAGTCCTAGTGACAAACCATCTGCCACTGAATTAGAACGGGCGAGGACTCTTATGACGACTCTAAGATCTAGCTACTTCGATGTTTACTTCGCCTACGTAGCTCAGGACACCAGTGATTTCCAAAACATAAATAACGAATACCTCGATTACTCCGAGTTGTTTATGACGGTGAGAACTTCCTAGTTGTACTGTCTGGCATACATGGCATTTTTGCGTTTTTTAACGACCAGGGGTTTCCCTCGATGACAGATACCGTACTTTATGTATTTATCTTTCCGCATACTTTTTTGTGGTAGGTACATAAGGTACTTGTATATGCTACGTGCTATTATTTTGTTTTCCACTAAATTTCCTTAAACTCACATATCCATCTGTAATTATAGTAATTAATTTATTGTAACGTATTATAAGGTTAGTACTTTAGTCTGGTGGTCCAATAAATACTACGCATCGTTTAGTAAAAAGGAGTAAGTATTTTGTTTTTAATGAAGTACTTTTGGTTTCAGACTTCATCTACAGCGGTAAGCGATGTTATTGATGCTGTGGATACATATTTGGTAAAAAGCAATATACCAACGAGGATAATGGGTGCACAATGTCCATTTAATGGCTCCGTTTTTGATCAAATCGAATACGAAGACTTCGTGCTGCCCGGCCGGCAGACTTATTACCGTATACATCCATTTTATTTGAGACAACAGGCCCTTGTTCAAATACAGGTATGCAACGAGTAAAAGATAATGATTTGAACAAAAATCCATCAGATTTGATTTTTTATCGATATAAAGTATAAACAAAGCAATGCCGATTAATTTAGTAAAGAAGCGGACTTTTCAATGAAGAGATCTTCACGCCATTGGATTTTATGGTCATTATTAATGGGTTTCTTAGTATCCTATCCAACCACATTTTCAGTTCATCATTAGCTTTTGTTATTTTTGTAATTTTCTTTTAGTTTCGCAACGATGGCCAAGGCCAGCTGTTGACGTGCATGTGGCGTGGAGCTGACACATCGCACAACTGTCAGACCATTCCCGAGAGGGGAACACACACCTTCAATATAACCGCACCATGCGCCTCTCCAGAGTTCTGTCTGCCTGCTCATTTCGTAATAACATCTACTGCGACTTCAAATATGTGTGCACGTAAGCATCCTTGCCTACATAAAATTGTTTTTTTAACCGACTCCAAAAAGAAGGAGATGGTTCTCAATTCGACAGAATTTTTATTTTTTTTTCTTAGATTTATCCTTCGTAGGGTCGGGGCCGAGAACTTTTTGTGCAGACATACATACAGGGTATATCAAGACTGCTACCGAAAACGAAGCCGGGTGGTAGTTTAAGCGACTTCAGACACAATGCAACAGAAAAGTTGCAAAAAAAGCGACAATTTTTTTTGTAATTTTTTCCTATTGCCATATTTTGGTGGTAAATACATTTTTTCCTAAAATAATAGTGTATACCCTTTAATTTATAAATACTCTAAGATATAAGAGAGTTTAAATAATTATTTTAGCAAAAACTATGGATTTACCACCCAAAAATGACGATATTTAAAAAATCATAAGAAATAATTGTCGCGTTTCTATGCGAAATTTTTAGTTGCATTGTGTTTTTAGCCACTAAAACTACCACCCGGCTTCGTTTTCGGTAGCAGTCTTGAGATACCCTGTATATGTATGTCGATTATTTACTACAAAATTAAATACATACAGAGGTTACATACAGATTTAAAACATCCCGTGATCTGAAGTAAACAATTAGAAAATGATTACCCAATATATATACAGGGTATATCAAGACTGCTACCGAAAACGAAGCCGGGTGGTAGTTTAAGCGACTTCAGACACAATGCAACAGAAAAGTTGCAAAAAAAAGCGACAATTTTTTTTGTAATTTTTTCCTATTGCCATATTTTGGTGGTAAATACATTTTTTCCTAAAATAATAGTGTATACCCTTAAATTTATAAATACTCTAAGATATAAGAGAGTTTAAATTATTATTTTAGCAAAAACTATGGATTTACCACCCAAAAATGACGATATTTAAAAAATCATAAAAAATAATTGTCGCGTTTCTATGCGAAATTTTTAGTTGCATTGTGTTTGTAGCCACTAAAACTACCACCCGGCTTCGTTTTCGGTAGCAGTCTTGAGATACCCTGTATATGTATGTCGATTATTTACTACAAAATTAAATACATACAGAGGTTACATACAGATTTAAAACATCCCGTGATCTGAAGTAAACAATTAGAAAATGATTACCCAATATATATACAGGGTATATCAAGACTGCTACCGAAAACGAAGCCGGGTGGTAGTTTAAGCGACTTCAGACACAATGCAACAGAAAAGTTGCAAAAAAAAGCGACAATTTTTTTTTGTAATTTTTTCCTATTGCCATATTTTGGTGGTAAATACATTTTTTCCTAAAATAATAGTGTATACCCTTTAATTTATAAATACTCTAAGATATAAGAGAGTTTAAATTATTATTTTAGCAAAAACTATGGATTTACCACCCAAAAATGACGATATTTAAAAAATCATAAAAAATAATTGTCGCGTTTCTATGCGAAATTTTTAGTTGCATTGTGTTTGTAGCCACTAAAACTACCACCCAGCTTCGTTTTCGGTAGCAGTCTTGAGATACCCGGTATATACTGGGCAGTCTTGATATACCCTGTATACAGGGTATATCAAGACTGCTACCGAAAACGAAGCCGGGTGGTAGTCTAAGCGACTTCAGACACAATGCAACAGAAAAAGTTGCAAAAAAAAAGCGACAATTTTTTTTTTTGTTATTTTTTTCCTATGGTCATATTTGGGTGGTAAATACATTTTTCCTAAAATAATAGTGTATACCCTTTTACTTATAAATACTCTAAGGTATAAAAGAGTTTAAATTATTATTTTAGCAAAAACTATGGATTTACCACCCAAAAATTACGATATTTAAAAAATCATAAAAAATAATTGTCGCGTTTCTATGTGAAATTTTTAATTGCATTGTGTTTGTAGCCACTAAAACTACCACCCGGCTTCGTTTTCGGTAGCAGTCTTGAGATACCCGCTCTTACTTACTTAGATTAATACTCGCTCATCCGATTTTATTAATAAGGCCCAAAATGTTTAGTCGCAATATGTCCAGTAGTTACTCTTACCTGTGACACTGTTGGCAAAACTAGGTACTTGATTATGTGCAAAGTAAATATAGGAATTCTATTAACATAATTTATAGCCTTTTCAATGACCATGAATGTAATTCTGCGATACAGTTTTTATCTTTATGTTTTTAATGATACAAAACTGGATTTTCGGCCTTTAACTTTAAATGTCATTACTTAATTTATATACTGAGTAGCCCTTTTAACCTAATTTATAAAATGGTAAAACCCGTAGTTAAACCAATCGGTAATAATATTAAAGTACAAAGCTTTATGTTTAAATCCATAATTATTCTAAATTAAAATCTCGAATATTTTATTTAGTCTAAAATTTCATTACAATAGCAATTAAAAAATGAACATATTAAAAAAAGGCAAAATATACAAAAAGAATGCTGACTCGATTTCAGCTAGGCCCCGGGGGGATTCGAACCCCCGATCTCCTGTTTACTAGACAGGCGCTTTAACCAACTAAGCCACGGCGCCGTTGGGAGCCGTGTCGAAAATGATAATCCAATTCATAATACATGTATATAACACACATAGTAGTAAAGATAACATAAGCATAATACGTTGAGTAAACTGCTATCATTTAAATACGATTATTTATAATGTGATATTATATTGCATCTTTTATTCTTTCAGATAATGACTGCCGCCAGCCTAATCAAGTGGGCTACTACATACGTCACACAGGACTTCGGTGTTTGCCACTAAAAGGTTCAGCTGGCACCGTTAAATATGCAAAAATGTTATTATTATTGTGTACTGTGATAACTATTTTGTTTATATAATTATTTTTTAAATTATTATAATTTAATAAAACATATTTTAAAAGTCAACGATAATTTCCTAAAATATAAATAAATAATAATTTACGGCAAAAACACACCGTGTACCCCTGGTGGGACTCGAACCCACAATCCCCGGCTTAGGAGGCCGATGCCTTATCCATTAGGCCACAGGGGCTTATGAAGACGTGTCAAATTTGTAATATGTATTTAATGAGTTTTAAAATAAGAATGGTTTTAATGGTTCTCTTGTGTGGATTTTACGAAAAGTAATCGTTTGTACTACTGAATGTCAAAAAACTCAATTGCGACCTCTATAATGACTCATTTGTTGGTTTACTTTCATAATCATATTAATTCATTACAATTAATGAAAGTGTAGTGTGTAAAATTCAAAATCTATCTAGAACATAGTCTCTGCCTCACCTTATCAGAAGCAGGCAGGAGAGCATGTATAATGTATATACTTAAAATGAAAAATGCACAATGCGTGGCCTGTACTAAAACATAAACATGAAAATATTTTAATTATTGTTTCAATTCTTTTATACAGGGTATATCAAGACTGCTACCGAAAACGAAGCTGGGTGGTAGTTTAAGCGACTTCAGACACAATGCAACAGAAAAAGTTGCAAAAAAAAGCGACAATTTTTTTTTGTTATTTTTTCCTATGGCCATATTTGGGTGGTAAATACATTTTTTCCTAAAATAATAGTATATACCCTTTTATTTATAAATACTCTAAGGTATAAAAGAGTTTAAATTATAATTTTAGCAAAAACTATGGATTTACCACCCAAAATGTCGATATTTAAAAAATCATAAAAAAAAATTGTCGCGTTTCTAGGCGAAATTTTTAATTGCATTGTGTTTGTAGCCACTAAAACTACCACCCGGCTTCGTTTTCGGTAGCAGTCTTGAGATACCCGGTATAAACTGACCGCAAAACTGAGTATGTATGACAAACCAGTGCCATCTATTATCAAATAATGTTCACTGCACAAAGAACCGTCTAACACGTTTGAATAATGTCATAATGTTTAATAAAAACGACGATAGAGGGAGTTGTCGTTGATAGCTACGTAGCTACGCGTTGCGAAGTGTAATCATCAGATTTATATTAATATTCCATAGAAGTTAAAAGTTTTGAATGAATAAGTAGCGATTACATTTTACGACCTAATTGTAGCATAAAAATATGTTTATTATTTAATACATATTATTTTCTTATGAATCTTATGATACAGAATGAAAGCCTGTATACCAGTTGGTTAGTAAATAATTCATTCAATATTTCACTCTAATGCAAATAAAAAAAGTATCTTTCTATTTGCAATGCATAATTACTTTTAAAAATGAAATGATTATGAATTCTTCATTATTTTGTTTCGAATATTATTAATTGTATAAAATTGTATGTTTTTCATTGGTAAAATACTATTCAATATGATTATTTCGACTTCCCCAACAAGGACTCCGTGGCGCAACGGTAGCGCGTCTGACTCCAGATCAGAAGGTTGCGTGTTCAAATCACGTCGGGGTCATATGAAACCTTTTTAGTTTTTAAATTTTGTAAGATGTTTATCAAAAAAATGTCGGTAAGGTATATTTGTAAGTTTTACATTAGCACTTTTATGGACATCGCAATTAGGAGACAGTTCACTGCAGTACGTGGGAATCTCTCATAGTGTCTCCAAGGATAACTGTTGAAAGCGTCGTACATACATACATTATTACTAAATTATAATATTCGTAATATTAAGAATAATAATAAACTGCTACCATTATAAATAAATAAATATAAATTAAATATTTTATGAATGTAGCGTTGAATTTCGATGTCACAAATCCGGTATGATAATTGTCTAAACGGAAGCTGTGCCTTATCCTTAAATATTTGGTTAACATAACAATAAAATAAACGATGTCAGTACTGATTAATGAGCTATGTTTACAAGTCTGAGTTTAGTATTTGCTTTCACGTCATACCAAGATATCAGTAATTAGACGTTTACTTCGTCACGGTTTATACGTTTGGCACGTTTTACATTTACTTTTTATAAACGTGTACTGTGATAAGAAATTAAAGTGTTTCTGACTTAATAAACATTAAAAATCATGCCTGTTTTACGGTTACATAGATTTATTTAATGATGGACATGAGATCCCAATTGAAGTACGTCACGAAATACTCTTGAGATCAAGGCTCACTGCTGAAAAAAAGTTGTTTGTGGTTTGTAATGCTGAATCCTCACGATTATTACAAATTTTGACTATATTTCAAGGTGGAAGTGTTCAATTTGCTATAACCGTTTGCAGTAATTGTGACTTTTCGAAGTCCAGATAGCAAATCTTCATTCTTTACGAAGACCGACTTACATTTACAGTGATTACCTTATATTGTTTGATTTTAAGGCTTATTACATGGCGTTAAGGAATATTTTAGAGATTCGTAATGCTCCGAAGACTCATTTCGCTTTGACGAGGTTGGTGGTCGCGACGGTCAGGTGACTGGTATACGCACAGGTATACGTGTCCGCTGGCGCCTTTACAAGTGAATAGCATTCTTGAACAAACACACTAGCGCAAGTTTCCCTGTGTGTTTCCTGCGTAACTACATTCATTCGCGTGTATTTATAGGAACACGCCTTCTGTTTGCGTCTGTGTGCGTGCCTGAAGGCTTGTTTGTGTTCAGTTTGGAGGTCATGAAGTGATTGGAACACGAGTACAAACATTTTTTTTGACCGTCGCTCGCGTTGGTTTACTTAACACTTATTAGTTTGAGTTTCTGTCGGTTCTGATAATTGTTTGTCACGGCTTATTTTCAGCGATGTAGTCACTAGTCTTGCAAAATTTTGGTGCAAAAGTTTTCCATAAGTACCTAATTCGTTTTTTATTTTATACATGATATTACTTTGCCCTGCGTGGTTATTAATTTGGATAGTTTTGTTACGGCCGCGCGTAATGAAGCACATTTAAAAGAAATAACTCGGCGCTGACGCAAGTCATCAAACATGTTCAAATGTAAATGTATTGGTCACTGGTCCGTTTTTGTGATCTTTAAATCAAAATGACCCCCATTCCCTCTGGTGTGCGTGTCCGTAGTCACATAACAACGCTATTGAGTTTTTGTATTTATTTATAGACATCTATGAGTTTTCAGGAAAATTAGTAATAAACTCATGTAAGATTCCATCATCCTCAAAACATATTGTATGGGTAATCATTGGATACAAAGTTTTAAAAATATACTAAATTTACTCATTATCTGTCAAAGTTTCTGATATTCACGATACAAGACTCGATGTTATTGTGGGGTCAGGACTATGTATGTGACTGTTGGGTGTTATTTATTTATTTATTATCATACAGTTTATGAATGTAATTAAAGTTCCAATAAATTCCTCGGGAACATTATAAAATACTATTTATTATGAACAAATTACTTTCAATAAAGCGTACACACGTATCTGTACAGCTGAATTGAGTATTTTTAACAACTGTGCAACCTGTGTATTATGACGTTTAAAATATGTTTATTATGTTACGGAAAATGTATGAAAACGAGTAATGGTACACAATTACTAGGAAATGTATAATATTCCAAACCTGTTTAAGAAATGTGTACAATAATATTTTGAAGCTTCCATAATATTAAAATTTCCTGGGAAATGTATGTATTTGTGGAAGGCGCATTGTATAATCCGCCGTTTTACATAACGGCGCCGTTTTGTAATGCGCCGACCCAACTTTCGACATACATATATATTCCTACGATTTTTAGGCAAATTCGAGATGGTGCTAAAATACATAGATATGAATAAAGTAAATAAAACACACCAGTAAACTGAGCATCAAAATACCCGACCTTAACAGAACTGTGATTAGTTTTAGAGGTGACAGGAACGGCCAAATGCATTTGCAACATGGCAGTTAAGACTCTGCAAGACATAACGAGTGGTAGAAGCTATGGTGTTTAACGCGTTGGCGATGGCAGAGACACCGCCACCTCGACCCTGCCTTGGGGTCTGCCTGCCTGTCATGCCTACTGCATGCTCCGTCTGTGCCATGTAGAATCGCGTGAATTGTGGATTGCCCCCGCCGGAACCAGAACTGGCAACTCTTGGAGCAACACGGTGGCCGGTACGGTGGTACACCCAGATTGTACTACATTTCCGAATGCTATTTAGGAAATAATATATAGATTTTCAAGGAATTATATACAATGTCGGATTACATACTTTTTTGTTAACATATACAGTTTATATTCATTACAATATACAATATATAAAACCATATACAAAATGTACATTATCATATTAAAATAATACAATGTACAAAGTATAGACCACTGCGATGTGACTATTAGTGTTCCAATTATGATAAATAGATAAATCCATCCATCCATCCATCCATCAGCCAAAGGAAGTCCACTGCTGAACATAGGCCTCCCCCAATGATTTCCACAGAGACCTGTTGGAGGCAGCCTGCATCCAGCGACGTCCCGCGACCTTTACCAGGTCGTCGGACCATCTTGTGGGTGGACGTCCTACGCTGCGCTGTCCGCTACGTGGCCTCCATTCGAGCACAAATAGATAAATAAGTAAAATCAATTCTCGACATTTAGAAACAGTATTTTACTTTGGTACCAATAAAATAATGTAATAGGATTTCCTTTATTTATTAGATGTTTTTCGCACAGCTTCTACGAATGAGTTCATAAGATAATTGTCCTGGCGCCATACCAATTAAACCCCTTATAAGGCGCTCACTCCTAAATCTAGGAAATTTGCGTAAGATCATCATGTACTTTTTTGGAAAAAATATTGAGAAGAGTAAACATGGATTTTTAGAGTGACGCTTATAAATGATAATCAAACATAACGTGGACACCAAGACGTAATAGCCAATAATACGCCGCGACATTTGATACATCCAATATTTACAAATAAAATTATGCTGAAGGTGAATATTCTAGAATTGAAATTATCGTGTCATTGACACTTGCTTTGGAAGTTGGAGATTGCCTTGGTACACAGAAATAATAAAAGTTTATTATTTACAAATAGTTCGAAAGGAAAATTAGAATAACGCACATAAAACAAATGGAACCGGAAAGGCATTATTTGTCAAATCACTGAATTTTTCGCAGTCAGCGGTTAAGAAGCTCCTAAAACACAAAAGGAGAACTTCTATTGTAAATTACATTAAAAAATAGTGGGTATATGATCAATTTATTTTGTATGTTATTGCCTACTTAATGCCTATGGCATTTTCTCCCAGTCGACCTTTAGGTGATGCAGAGATGAGCTGTAGTAGGTGTACGAATACTTAATTAAAAGATAAAGAGAAAAAATACAAGTAATTAAAAATTATATTACATAATATATTATTATTCGATTTACAAAAATATATATTTATACGTATAAATACAGGGTATATCAAGACTGCTACCGAAAACGAAGCCGGGTGGTAGTTTAAGCGACTTCAGACACAATGCAACAGAAAAAGTTGCAAAAAAAAGCGACAATTTTTTTTTTGTTATTTTTTTCCTATGGCCATATTTGGGTGGTAAATACATTTTTTCCTAAAATAATAGTATATACCCTTTTATTTATAAATACTCTAAGGTATAAAAGAGTTTAAATTATTATTTTAGCAAAAACTATGGATTTACCACCCAAAATGACGATATTTAAAAAATCATAAAAAAAAATTGTCGCGTTTCTAGGCGAAATGTTTAATTGCATTGTGTTTGTAGCCACTAAAACTACCACCCGGCTTCGTTTTCGGTAGCAGTCTTGAGATACCCGGTATACACATACACATATACACTATATAAAATAAAATACTATATATATATATATATATAAGAGACTATAGAAAGGATTCTGCAACTTCTTTGAGCAGCATTTCACGGACCTTCATTTTAAATCTGAGACGGGTAGTTGACGTCCTGATTTCAAGGGGGAGAGCATTCCACAGAAGTATAGCTTGAATGTGAAATGAAGAATGGAGAAAATCAGAACTGTGAGAGGGACATGAGGGCAAAAGATTAGTAGCCGAACGAAGATTCCTATCATGGTTGGTGCACAGAAAACGGAAGTGAGATATTAAGTAAGTAGGTGGAGTGGGGGAAATGAGCAGAGAAAAGAGTGTTGTAAGAGCACGCAATGTACGTCGCTGACGAATAGGTAGCCACTTTAGTTCAGAGCGGTAAGATGATATATGGTCGTACTTACGGAGATTAGATGAATCGAATGCAGTTATTTAAAAGACGGTCGAGTTTGTTGAGCAGATCTGCATTCAGGTCAAAATAGCACTCATCACCGTAGTCGATTAAGGGTAGGATTAAGGTTTGCACCAGCATTATTTTAGTTTTAGACGAAAGGAAGTACCTATCACAAAAATAAACCTGTTCTCTCCTGTACTATTTCATTCGCCCTAATACTAACTCATTCAATCCGTTCGAGTTTGTTTTCGAGAATGGTTTATATAGAACATGGTTTATTTTCGAGCAGGGATCGAAACCGGTTGCAAATAACGGTACCGGTATCGACCAATTTCGGTTACCTTTAAGATTTGGGGACCCGTTATGACGGTAACCAATGCAAATTATAAAGGTTACCCTTATATACGGGAACCGATTTAATACCGATAACCTAAAAAAGACCTTGACGGCATTGGAGAATAGTTACTCATTTCCATATTGCATACCAAGTGAAACATATACTTGGCGTGTTGTTTACCCAATATCCCTGGAATCGGTTCATTTTACTTGCGATGTAATAGTGTTGAAAATAAAAGGAAATGAGTAAAGGCAAGGATTTGGTGTAATGTAATGCCTACGTTAGGGCGGATGCCCAGCGCGTTAGCAGGATTGGGCGTGCGTTGGCCAATCACCCAACTAGCAGTCGTGCTTATTGGAGTTTGGCCGGGGCCGTTCAATCTAACTTCTGCCGTCCAGCGTTGCCACCGCTGAGGTACCCAGAAGGGTCGCTGGCCCACAAGCCGCAAAGAGATTTGCCAGCAAGGCAGCCTTGCTGGCAAATCTCTTTGCGGCTAATTCCCTTCAGAGCACTCACCGTGATACCGCCTGTATCACGGTGAGTGCTCTGAAGAATTGTTCAACTTGATCCCCTCCTCTCCATTCCTAACCAGAACTACGCGTGCTGACTTGCGAAGCCATGGCTTGACGGTCCACACCAACCCGGCGCGAACCAAACGGTTCTCAAATTCTTTTTTTTTTACGCACCATCAGGCTGTGGAATTGTTTGCCTTCTTGCGTGTTCCCTCCTTCCTACAATCCTGGGTCCTTCCGCCGTAGTGTGAAGAGGCACCTTAGCAGGCCGGCATAATTGTTTCCATTGGCATGGTACTGCCGTCCGATGCCAATGCATACTCTGCCTGGGCGGCATTAGCGCTTACCATCAGGTGCAATGCCGCCACTATGCCAGGCCATTATAAAAAAAAAAAACATATTGTCGTATATCAACGAGTGATCCTCCAGGTAGCGGACCAATTGAGCGTTTATGATCCGCTCCATGAGCTTACACATCACTGAGGTGATAGCGATAGGGCGGTAATTGGTGGGGTCCGACGGATCACCCTTTTTTGGGATCGGCTGCACATTGGCCTCCCTCCAAGATTCCGGCACAACACCTGTGCGGTAGGACGCTCGGTAGAGGCGAGTCAGTGCAGGAGACAACTTGGCTGCACAAGCTCTTAAAACCACGGCTGGTATCATATCCCATCCAGACCACTGGCTTTCCAAACATCGAGAGACCGTAACTCACGGTGCACATCACACTGCCTGATGCGAATATCCACACATTGAGAAACCGCAATCAGGCAGTGTGAGCAGTGTCTGGGAACCACGGTCTTCGACGCGGGAATTAGCCGCAAAGAGATTTGCCAGCAAGGCAGCCTTCTCTTGCGGCTTGTTGGCCAGCGACCCTTCTGGGTTCCTCAGCGGTGGCAACGCTGGACGTCAGAAGTTAGATTGAACGGCCCCGGCCAAACTCCAATAAGCACGACTGCTAGTTGGGTGATTGGCCAACGACGCCCAATCCTGCTAACGCGCTGGGCATCCGCCCTAACGTAGGCCTTCTTGCAAGCTATGGTTGTAGGCTTCTTTGAGGGAACTGACATTCGGATCCTTCATGGCGCGACTCCTGATCCAAGCGCGGTACGCCGCCTGTTTTTCACCGACAACTTCGGCGCATGCACGATCGAACCAGGAGCGTCCACGGCCCTTACTGGCGATCTCAAAGGAAGGAATGTAATATTCCATTCCAAGTCTGATCTCGTCAGCAATAGCGTTGACACTTGCTGAGGGATCTTTACCCTCAAAGCAGCGCCGCCTCCAAGAGATGAATGCGAAATATTCCCGCATACCATCCCAATCTGCCACGAGTAATGCCAGACCCTCCGCTTAACCTGCACGGAACGTGGTGGTGATGCGAATTGCGAACGGTAATGACGACCCAACCAGGCAGTTATCAGAAGTGCCCGGAGGCGCACTAACGGTCACACGATATCCGGCTGGGTGACTCGCCAGCAGAAGTTCCAGCAGAGAAGGTGCATGACTCGCCACATCCGGGATTCTGGTGGGCTGATTCAGCAGTTGTGTCACGTCATGAGTCAGAGCGTATGCATGGGCAGCTCTGTCAGCATCATCAGTCTTGGAGGATCCCAGCCACAGTTCATGATGAGCATTGAAATCCCCCAAGACCACAATTTCGGCTAACGGGAACTGCGCCTGCGCGTCATTAGCTGCCTGGCTAAGATACCTGAACAGCCGAGTCGCCTCATCGTCCCCGTGGTGAGAGCTGTAAAGGCACACGTAGATGCGGCTCAGGGAACCTAGATGCACGTGCACCCACAGAGCGGAGAACGAGGGGTCCTTCATGCAGTGCAAACGGTGACAGCAGATGTCCGACCGAACACACAAGCATACCCCGGCTTTAGGCTTGAAGTTTACTTCAAGCGAATAACCGGGATACAACAGGTAAGAATCATCGGCCGGACAACGAATCTGCGTCTCCGTTAGGAGAACAAAGCAGGCTGGGCCGTCTCGAAATGGTGATGGACGGCATTGAGGTTCGTATGGGGTCCGCGGATATAAGTTAACTCCATAGTGAACGCAGTGGTGGGGTCATGCACCGCTGAAGGACCTGCTCTGTTTAATTGCACTGTCATGGTTGAAAGGATGGGATTGGTGCAGAGGCAACGAAGGGCTTAAGTTCGGGCACTGAGAAGGCCGAATGGGCACCGGCACGAAAGGGTCGGCAGGAAGCGAATTGATCCGCCGGACGGAAGGGCCCCCATACCCTCCCGGGATGGGCCGCCGAGACCCCACTTCCGGTCACCAACCGGCATGATGGACCCACCCAAGATTATGCGCGGCATGGTGAGGCAGCCTCTTGAGGTGGTTAGCCCCTGTACTATACCGCGGGCGGCCAGCGGTCAACCGTTTCTACGGGTCTCCCTGGCCGGCGGATCAACATTCCTCCTTTCGTCAAACGACCGAAAATACCCACACTGTACAACCTCATGCCTGGACTCAAGCCCCTCGAAAAAAACGGACAACCATGAGCTGATCCCGGAACGCGATCCCCTTATGGAGATCACTATGACGGCTTTTACGCCTTTGTGGACGGTGGTCGCTACCCGGGCGGACACTTAAGTCCTACCACCACGAACTGTATCACTCATTTGGCACTACCCAGGGGTCAAGTGTAGGGAATCTAGGGTCAAAGCCTACGGACGCGAGTGACGTTAACCCCCTCGAATGAACTCTACTGCGGTAAAGTGTGGTGCGATGGTAAAAAAAGCGAAGACTTGTGGACAGAAGTCGGACGTTCGCAACAAAACCCTTTGATCCGTGCCACAAAAAACGACAACAATCGGATTCGAGGCGGACGCATCTGTGGACGTTAAATACCTATAACAGACGCACAAATCACCTCCTTTATACGTCGGCGGACGCAACCGAATACGACGTCGTGTATAGTAGGCATTAGAAAGACATAAATGCTCAAGGTCATTTGCTCGGGACGTGGCTTATCTTATTTTTTTTCAAAGTATATAGGTTATCCGATTCCAAATCAAACAAATAATTCAACACTCTCGTGCGACGTGCGTACTGAATGAAATATCAATTAAGAGCGTATACACCTTGCGCGCAAAGTCAACTATAGGTATTTCTTCGTTAATTTCACGCACACATAAGCGACCAAAGCTGTGTGCGTAGAGCTGCCGCGTCGGCTCGCTATACAATCGGCTCAAACAACTTTGATCCGTGCGCTTCAAATATTCAATTGAAATGTAACTGTAATATAATATCATAAAATATTTTATTTGCATTATAAGTAGACAAATATTACTCTGCAAGCAAAGAATAATACAAATTTTGGATACTAATCATATTTTCGTTATTATTACATTGTTAAGTTGCATTCAAATCAGTGTTCAATCAGTATACACTACGGACGTTTTATTAATCATTTCGTGTTCGAACACATAAATAGTGTTAGGGGCCTTACAACCCCTTACAATTACGAAATATAAACTCATTTGCAAAAAAAACGGGCACCTAAGTAATGAACCATTTCAAATGTTACTATTGGTTTTTTTGATAATTATAGGTAGTTTTACTTTCACAATTTTGTAAATTAATAAGCAAATAATCGTTTTCGTCAGTATTATCATAAAATTTTGATAAAATTAATGGGTTTTAATGCTAAAGTTCACTAGTAGTGCATGCTCGCTAGTAGTGCATATGCTCGTGAAGTAAAAGTTAACAAAGATTTTTGTTTGTTTTTTCTTTAATAAAGTAAAAGCAGATAAATGTTTAGTATCGAGTGTGACCCCCTCTAGCTGAAATCACAGCTTGAATTCGTCTAGGTATGCTAGCGAGGATATCCCGGATACTTGCTTGCGGAATACGTTCCCACTCCGCGGTAATCACATTCTTCAGCTCTCTGATGGTCTGCGGAGCCGGTTGTACTGATCTCACGCGTCGTTTCAGAACGTCCTAGACATGTTCTATAGGATTGAGCCTGGTTCTGGAAGAAAACCATGTACCCAACCAAGGGATGATCGTTTTCTTGATAGTCGCGCATTAAGAAATCGCAAGTCTTCATATGTGGACCTTAAGAACAACCTCGAAGAAGTAAGAAATGTGCATATTAGTCTATGAACGGTCAGGAGGAGGCTTCTCGCGGCCAATATACGCAGTCATCGCCCGGCCCGCGGCCCTAAGTTACTCCGTGAGCACAGAGTTGCCAGGCTTAGGTTTGCTCGAAATTGTGAGTCATGGACTCAAGAAGACTGGAATAGGGTGTTGTTCTCCGATGAAGCCAGGATATCTCTGTTCGGTGAAGATCGACGTCGGCGAGTGCTACGAAGACGAGGAGAACGCTTTGCAGAGGCTTGTTTTGAAGAAATCACACCTTATGGTGGGGGCTCTGTTATGTTTTGGGCAGGAATAAATTCAATGGATCGTACAGAGTTAGTCTTCATTGAAAACGGTTCACTGACTGGACATCGATACATAACGGAAGTTCTAATTCCTCATGCACAACCCGCATTGGCCGCTTTAGGCGAAGACTCAATTTTTATGGACGACCACCCTCGCGCCCACCGGTCTGGCGATGTGGAAGCGTATGTGCAAGAGGTCGGCATTCGTCGTTTGGATTGGCCAGCTCGAAGTCCCGACCTCAATCCTATAGAGCATGTCTGGGACGTTCTGAAACGACGCGTGAGATTAGTACAACTGGCTCCGCAGACCATCAGAGAGCTGAAGAATGTGATTACCGCGGAGTGGGAACGTATTCCGCAAGCAAGTATCCGGGATATCCTCGCTAGCATACCCAGACGAATTCAAGCTGTGATTTCAGCTAGAGGGGATCACACTCGATACTAAACATTTATCTGCTTTTACTTTATTAAAGAAAAAACAAACAAAAATCTTTGTTAACTTTTACTTCACGAGCATATGCACTACTAGCGAGCATACACTACTAGTGAACTTTAGCATTAAAACCCATTAATTTTATCAAAATTTTATGATAGTACTGACGAAAACGATTATTTGCTTATTAATTTACAAAATTGTGAAAGTAAAACTACCTACAAAATTGTGAAAGTAAAACTACCTACAAAATTGTGATAGTAAAACTACCTATAATTATCAAACAAACCAATAGTAACATTTGAAATGGTTCATTGCTTAGGTGCCCGTTTTTTTTTTGCAAATGAGTTTATTTAATTTTATATTACAATACATAACATATTTTAGCCTCGGAATTACATCCCATTATATTACCTGAAACATAATTTATACTCACTACAAAATCATTGTAGGTAATAAAAATAATTAAATATTTTACTACCAAAGTACTAAGATGTGGTAATCGCATTCCGCGCGTGGCTATTTTTACTACGCGCGGCATAATCGACTGCAGCCAGGCCGGAGCGACGAGCGATACGTCCTCCCTCTAGAAGGCCTTGCGGCGGTCTGATTTGATCCACGTCGGACAGCGTGTTTTATAGTGGTTTTTAAAATATTTGTAGAAAACATGAAAACTAATTTTGTTGAAATATAAAAATGGTAATTTATTGATAAGATTTTCTTCTATTGTAATATGCAATTGCTATAAAAAATTATGTACGATAAGTTGGTGAAAAAAAATATGTTCTTGACGAGAGTTTCTGAATAATTTCGCATTGTTTAAATTTTTATTTTTCAGTAACTAAACACAAAAAGATTTTTTTTGCAGCAAAATCCCTCCATAAGGGTCTGATTAGTCTGATAATATTTTTATTTTCATCTTATATTTAGTGGTTTCGGATATCTTAAGCTTCTAAATTGCCATTTAAAGCCTAAATAACGAAACTTGTGTTCAGTAATCCGTATAGTACTCACAAATTATCCATCAATCTATAATGTTTTTCACCAAAATCCCTAGATGACAACCTTTTCTAAAATTAGTAATAATTATTTTTCCTTTAAATTGTTTATTGGTGGCTATTAACTCATTTGAAAAGTCCTGTTTTTAAGCCAAAAAGCGCGTGCAGGGTATAAACGCTCTTAAGAGTCTCAAAATTCAAAAATCGCAAAGAACGCGTTTGCGTCGAATGTGACGTCGAATTAGTGCAAGTTACAATATGCACCAACCGGGGCGACGGCCTTGAGGTCGTGTTTAGTCCACACACGGCGCATCGACGCTTTGACTTTGGCCGACGACGCGACGCTTGAAACATAGAGGTACTCCTTATTTCGGTTACCGGTATGATACCGGTTAAATTCTAGGAATCTAATAAAATCAGCGTATAGGGGTTACCTTTAAAAACACCGGTATTTTTTTTTTCGGTTGATACCAAAAAATACCGGTATTTCCGGAACCGTTTTCGGTCCCTGTTTTCGAGTTAAAAGTACTTAGCCTATTTGTGTGTCATAACTATATTTTCCTTAAATTTTTGCACGCCATTATTTTTCGTTTGTTCCATATATTAGAATTATATATTTGTACCTACTCGTAATAAGGTGCTAAACGACAATTTTCATAGAAATGGCCCCAGCGGTTTCGACTTTCCTCATAAAATTACTACTTTTCTTTAGGGTTAATTTTAATAATACAGAGCACCCAGTTATTTTTGTTTTTAATAAAAAAGTTAATTGCAAAGTTTGACATGTGTGACTTTAATGATTAAGATTTTCCATACAAACTTTTCGTCACTTGTTTCAACCCCTTCAAGCTTTTCTTTCGCAATTCAAGGTAGCATATTATGCCCTTACCCTAGGTGCACTCAATCTCTGAGCAAAACTTAATAAAAATCGTTTTAGCGGCTTAGACAGACAGAGATACCTTCGAATTGACTCTACATTTTAACATTTATTACGTTTATATTTTACGTCTGTTCATATTTTTGAATTTATAGTAATAATAACTGGCAAGTGGCAGCATACTCACTAATTCTTGTACTCCAAAAAATAAAGAAAATTCATTACGTATTCGCAGTTATAATGTTGGTACATTGAATGTTTAATATCTGGTATAATTGATAACCTGGAGGCATTACATCGCTGTAAACATTTCACATGTTTTGCATCGTGATGCTCGTATTTGATCATCAAGATAGCTGAATGACGCGGAGTAAGATAATTAAAAAGCACGTGTCATGTATGTTCAGCTTTATTGGAAAATTGGTGTTTTATCGTCCTCGTATTGTTTCTACGGATGGTCAACACTTCCATAGCAACAGTGAAGAGACGCCTTTAATTTCTTCTTTAATGGTCCGTCAATTAGGCTCTTGTCAGGTTATTTAAAATGATACGATCATGTGAATTATTATGTGGATAAAACTAATCTTTTTAATAAAGGCAATTTATGCTATTTTGATTTCAAGGTTTACGTTAAAATATTACTGATGAATGTGGTTTTCCTCTTATTGTACGTTTGTTTTTCGTTCATTATAATATCGTTACTGATTAACGTATAGTCCTTGTTTTATTTTTCAGTAGGTACAGCTGTTCTTTAATGAATTCAAAAATACTCAATTGGACTTGGTTACGAGTTGCACCATCATG